>CM075514.1:19535000-20735000 GCA_037950675.1 Hypophthalmichthys molitrix | reverse complement strand
AACAACGTGGTGCTGGATGTGAAAATGATCACTGCATCAAGCTGAAAATAGCAAAAAAAACTTGTGTCAGGTGTATGATAGGGCCCAAAGACTACCGATAACCTTTTTTTTTTTTTTTTTTTTTTTTGAGAAATATAACCTAAAATCTGAGACTGAAATTAGCTGGCCTGTTTGTTAAAATCAACCCAATTACAAACTTTACAAGAATACCAATGGTGACATTTAGACGTCATTGTGGTTGAGAGTTGCGATTGCTAATTTCCATCAGCAAACACATAATCACTGGTTAATCTGAAATGACATATTTGTCATGGTACTTGTCTCGAATTTAAAATAGAATGCATGCAAATGCATCTCCATATTCTTATACGCATAACTTTAAATATAAAAAAATATAAATTATTTTTTTATATAAGATTATACTGACATTGAGTTCATTGATGTCATGAGTCCATGAATATTACCATGTTACTAAACAGCCCTAAAGATCAAAAGAATCAAATGTCTGCAAGGTCCACAGGCGTTGAACTCATACCCACTAGGAATCAGAAAACACATTGTGCTGCTGATATGTCACAGTGGTAGACTGTACACAGATCTACTCATGGTGTGGTTTTAAACAGGATTACACACCAATAAAAACTCCAACAAGTGATTCAATTTCCCCAAACAGCCACAAACTATGTGGTCACAGTCACATATTACACCAAGCAGCAGATCACATGGAGGACTTGCATGATACTTTTTGATCTCCATTCACTGAAACTAATCAAATCATTTTACAAAGCTTATGAACAATGAAAAAATGCACAGCAAAATAAGAACATTTCTTTAAATGTCTCTGATTCTCGTTGTCTCCGTGGAGACTGTGCCACAGTCTAAAAGATGATTAATCTGGAAGCCTTGCTCTCGCAAAAGGAGCTGCTTGTAATCACAGCACGACTCTGAACTGACGTCAACGTACATCTTATTTGCTGTTCAGCATTTACATTTCCCTGCTGGTGTTCAGTTCCAGGAAACAAGATGACGTCAGCTGCACTGTGAGTGGGCAGTGCATTCATGCGTTTCAGAGAGAGAGAGAGTGACAGAGGTGCTGAAAGAAACAAGTGAGGGTAACAGAGAAACTCAGCAGGAAGCTAAAAATTCACTTATGTGAAAATTTATTTCATGCTGTAGAGATGACTCACAGCAAGAATAAAATAAGAGAACAGATTCGATACCCAGGAAAATCGTACATTATATTCTCAGCACCATCTCTGTGTGTCTCTACCAAAACTTTAAAGTTTTGTTTGGGCATCTGAAATGCTGTTTGTCTGTTCATATTCTCTGAAGATTGTCAAATCAAATTTAAAATTACCCAACCAAATACAGAGGAGGTATTTAAAGATTGAAAAGTGGTATTTGAAATGCAATGTATTTAAAGCAAGTTTTTAACGTTAAATAAGGTGAAGAGCACATAATATCCACAAGAAAAACGGCAGACGTACCTGATTCTGTCTCATCTCCAGTCACAGCCATATATAGTGAGCTGAAAGCTAGTGTGTCTCTCTTTGCTGTCAGCATGCAATGATGCCCAAACCACAAGCTAAGTGTGCAGTCACTGTCAGGGCCATTGACATCACTATGACATCATTAGCCTCCTGATGTCAGTAACGCAGTGGCTAGCGGAGCCAGCCCTTCCTTCCCCACCCCCCTCTGCCGTCATTCACACATTAGACAGTGAACTGGACCAAAGCAGACTATAGAAGCAAAGACATTTTTTCATGTATAGGACTGTTTTTGGATTTTTTCTATTACGGTTTAAACAAAAATAAGATGTATTATGTACAATGACGTGGTATTGTTTTGGAAAGCCTGCTTTTCATTTCAAGCAAGCAGTGCTGACATGAATTTATGCACAAATGTTCTTTGGGAGGCTGTGAATTGCATAAAACCAGTCAGGAACATTTACGGATCACATTGCACCCAAAAATAAACAGAAATAATTACAGTACCATTTTAAAATGTTGGGGCATTAAGATGCTTTTAAAGAAATTAATACTTTTATCCAGCAAGGACGCATTTAACTTCATATTCATCAGAATTCATCATTCAAAGAATCCTGACAAAAATCAGCATATTAGAATGATTTCTGAAGGATAATGTGGTAATGGCTGAAGTAATGGCTGCTGGAATTTGCCATCAAAGGAATAAATTACATTTTAAAATACAGTACTGTATATAACAATAGAAAACATTATTTTATTTCAAGAGAAAGGTTTTGAGAAGCAAGAGGCTTCTTTCTAAAACATTAAAAAATAATACTAACTCCAAACTTTTGAACTATAGTGTATATAAAAAAATAATGAAACCTATTTTTGTATTTCTGTAATGAACAAAATCCATTCTCTTTACTTAATTGTCATGGAAATAATGTCAAAGGCAAACAAAAATAATCTTAATGGTCCTAAAAAGAGGTATCATTGTCATTATGCAAAATATAATTTCTTATTTTGGGGTAAAAAGTGATCAGAGCATGTTCTCATAAGAATCACCCATGTGTTTACTTAACATCTATGTGTTAGTTTCATCTTTATTTAACACTTGGACTATATAATACTTTAGCCACCTTAACCATCTAAGGGCTTGTTCACACAGAATGCTTTTTTCCATTCCAGTGCGCTACTTTTCCATTGTTTTTCTCTGTAAACACGCACTAGATGGACGTGTAAAACCGTTGCACTCGTGTCTTGCGTCTTTTGCAGCGTCTCATGCATGACATGGCGTTTCTAAGTTCAAATCAGCTCAACTTTTAAAAAACGCAACTCGAGACCTTGCATTATTTTCCCATTCCACTGCCCGTGTCACGCGTTTTTCAAAGCAAAAACCTGTTCTGTGTGAACGAGCCCTAAGAATGTTTTGTATATATCGTATTATAACAAATGAGAGTATAATCCAAATGAATGAATCAAACAACAACATCATTACCTTGGCCCTTATTATCAGACACAATGTAAGTGCCATTCCTGGAGTGGACAGCATACTGCATTATGGGTGACCCAGGCCAGGAAGAGAAGGTTTCATATCTCTGCTGGCAGGGGATAAACTGGACATTGCCACTCTGGTTGACAGAGACTTCAGAATAATAAAACAAAAGTCACATGAGGACAAGTCTGTGTATAAGCATACATTTGATTTGACAATAATGTTTAAGAAATCACCTACAGTGGCCTCAAAATGTATTTTTCACAACATTTCACAAAAGAGGTTTGCTAAGATACAATAGATTCAAAATTACACAAAAAAGCATTTGAATACTTTCTGGTTGTCAAACATTACTGGAAAATGGCTCAGAAAAGTAAAGTTAGTTGTTTGGCTATCACATTTGGCTTGATATTTTATTATATAATGCAATGGCATTCATACGTTTTAAAGTGTGACTCAATAGTGTGTCCAAGAGTGTCTAAGTAGATTTTGAGGCCACTGTACATGTGAAATATGTCTTTGAAACGCCTCACTGAAAGGGCCTGCATTGGTGTTGCTGAAAAGATTTCTTGAGGATGCCTCAGCGTCAAACTTCTTTTCTGCATCTTCATCTTTTGGACAGTCACCCAGATGTGCACTGGTAGAAGAGTCTGGCAGATCCCTGCTATCAGTTTCCTCTTTACAAATTACTGATGATGCCTGGGTAAAAACAGGTTTTGATTATTAAGATAAAAAAAAACATTCTTCAAATGACTTTATATTTGGATGAACTATTCCTTGAAAACCTCTTTTCTGAATCCTTGATTTCCACCTGCCAGATACATAGGGTTACATATACAAGGAAGACCTTATGGTGATCTTGTGATGAATTCCTACAGTAATCTGTAAGGTTCAAATCACACAGAAGGTCATTCCTACGCTTTTTTCCACCTGCCACCTACACGTGCAATCAGATCACAGGCACACACGTCTGAACCCACACTGTCTTACTCAGTCACTCAGAGGCACCACATAATTGTTGGAAACACTGAAGCTGTTCAGAGGAGACATTAAAATGATCAATTGAGTTTTAATGGGAACCTCTGTGAGGAAGAGCGGGGCACAAACTAACACTTTTTGGCTTTCTCATTTTGAGTAAATCCATTTGGGGTTCAGAGAATTTATATTTTTCCACAATAAATTCACACATGTCTAGGTTGTTATCAGATGTTGAATGACGAAATAACCTTATAACATTCATATACTGACAACACGATTAAGTACATAGTGCATTAGTAGGCTACATAGTGTATAAGTACATGCATAGCCTATTGTATAGTGTGTCACTAAGGACAAAATGTTTCTGATGCAGAATTACCTAATTACCCATTTCTTTTAACTGGAATCTCATAAATATTAGCAGTAAAATCAGTAGCTGTGTCCTAAATCGAATACTTCCCTACTATACTGTATGCGAAAAATAGTACGCAAAAAGAGTCCGAAAACATAAGCTGCGTCCCATTTTGGAAGTTGCGTCCCTAAAGACTGCATTTGAAAGCTGCATATGTAATCAAGGATGTCTTATTTTTTTAAAAAAGAAACCGTAATAAAATTGTGAGGTGTAAAATACTGTAATTTCTTTCTTACCTTGTAATCTAACGGTTACTTTTTTCAAATGAGATGGCCTCGATGACGTATGCAGCCTTCAAATGCGACCTCCGGACTGGAGGACGCAGCCTTTGAAATGAGACGCAGCTATATTCGAAAAACAGTAGAACAGTAACGTTAGACGAAAAGTCCCCGAATGACCTACTACTTCCGCCGAGATTCTGAAGTGCAGTCGATGAACACTTTACTATCCCATGAGGGCCCGGGAGAGGATTTAAGAATGGAGGTGAAGCCACGCAACTGACTCTGGTAGGTCACGGGACAATAACATGGCGAAGTAGTCCGGATTTCATTCATACTACCCATATCCATGTTATATAGAATTTATTTTTTAACGTTCGCGAAGTAAATTGAAATTTAAACGTAGTACCTACTGAGACAGTAAGTTATGTTGATTTCGGGACGCAGCGAGTGACTTTTAAGTTGTAGCATTCAGTAAACTTTACCTGTGCATCTTCTGCAGACTGAGTGATTGGTTGACTTGCATCACCTGCATCCATTCTGCTTTAAACTAAAGAGATTAAAAATAAATAAATTGACATAGCTCAGCTAAAATAAAAAAATAAAATAATATTAATAATAAAACATAATATAATAAAACACACTCGAGTAGTTTGGAACAAGATTTTGCCTAAATTAGGATATCAATCAGTAAGGCTATAAATAATTAAATAATGAATAAATTTTAAGGTGGGAGGAGTATCGATATTTAATGTTTAAACTGGCTAGTTTCTGCAGTAAATTTTGTGTTAGAAGATGTTTTTCAAAAATATATTAGCTGTCACAACAACAAGTATGAGAAGTCCTCTAAATGCTTTTAAAAAGTCAAGGGACAGCAAAGTACTTGTCCAATGTCATCTAATATTGTCTTTTAAAACAATTTCTTACCTTCTTTTTTTAAGAGAAAGTTTAAATTGTAAAGCGATCGAGTACAGTCGTCGAGTACACAGTGAGGCGAGTGGTTAGGTTTGTAACGGTCAATTTACTAATAGGCGCGAGCTCTTATGTTTCAAAGTAAACTGACTCACGCGCGGTACTAAGATTATAGGATTTTAATCAAGTAAGTCCAATATGTAATGCCAAAACCAACTGAATAAACCACTAGAAGAGATCTGGGAAAGTTTTAAAATTACATGATGTCTTTGTGAACGTTTTCTTGTATTATAATTGTACAATTTATCTTTGGTTAGAACTCCCAAAAATTGACCTGGACTAATGGCGACATCCAGTGATTGAAGTTGGAATAGAATTTATCTCACGTTTCATGACTTCTCCAATTATTTCTGATTACTAGATGATTTATAAAATTTCAGACAGATTTGATAAATCACCATTTAAAAAAAGAAAAAGGCATTTGAAAATGGTTTTCCATTACTAGAACCTTAAGGTAAGACTGTGTCCTTAATCTAACACATCAAAAGTAAAACTAGAAAACTCATAATTTATTATTGTATTTATTTTTTGGTCTTTCTTGAAAATACAAAACAAAAACACATTAAACATTACAAAACATTCTTTAACCGAAGTGACATAGGCAATGTATAAAGTAAAAAGACAATGAATTTCAGTTACTGTGTAATTTTGAGGTAACAAGCGATGTAGAGTTTTGGGTCAATAATAACTAAACTCAAATTCACCTCCTCAAAGGTAACCAGTAGTGTTATCAAATCAACTTAATTGAGTTTTCTTTTTTCTTTAATTAACCACAAACAAGTTACCATTTAAAATGTTGCAACTCAATCCAATGTTAATCTTTCGGTCAGACTTTTAAAAGTTAAGAAAACCAAGCCAAAGGTACACAAATGAGTAAGCATGCTCTCAGCACCAATACAGCTCAATCAACCAATTTATGTACACACACAGGCAATTAGTGCAACAATTAACTGCAGCGAGAGCATGTAGAGTGATAAAACTTATCAACTAAAAACAGGCATATGAAGCAGAGGCACAAACCCTAAAGGTTCGTCTTTCAGCAGGGCAGCAACAAACACACCGTCACCCAAAGAAGACGAACCATGCCTGCAGCTACAAATACCCAAATTAAAACCAGGAAAAATAACAACCAAAAAAAAAAGTTTTTTTTTTTTTTTTTCAATGCTAACGTTATTAATATCTTGTATGAAATAACAATTAAGACATTGCATTTAATGTACATTTGTTTTTCTCCCCATCCCTTTGGATTTTTGCTTGAGATAACTGCTGATGGTTTTGCATCGGTCATAGCTGGTAGAATGAGCTAGCGCTGTTGGGACTTTTGGGTTTTGTCTCTTTTTTTTTCCTTTTTTAAATATATACATGCATTCAATAGGTATTCCAATAAAACTAATTCCAACTCCCTTCCGGCTTCACCAATTAAAGAGTTAGCTAAAAACTGCAAGACAGTCCACACAACACAATTCAGCATGAAGAGCTTGTCTGGTCTTCGGCCGTGAGATATGTCGTAGGATGAGTGAAGGATGGGAAGTAGAGTAATGGAGCCGGACTGGGAAGATACTCTTTCCTTTCGTCTGCCAACTGGAGTCGGATTCACATTATGTTTGGAAGGAAGAGCAACTGGCTGATAACACTTGAAGTGTCAGCTCCAATTGTAAAATACTGGACAGTGAGAATGCATATCTATCATCTTTTGACCTAAAGATGACAAAAAGACAATTATTTCAAATAGGGATGACAAAATCATATTATTTACATAGTATATACACCAGGTATTGTTGCCAAAAGTACAGACTTTGATACCAAGTCGGTACTGAAATTTTAAAAACGTGACACTTTGAGCGGACTCGTAAACACCTGTGATTGGCCATTGTGTTCACGCACTCATCAGATATGTCTTTCAAATTCAAACACTTCTGTGTGCTTTCAAACGCTCCCATGTGTGATCATTGTAGCCGATCACATACGTATCTGATAAGCGCGTGAACACAATGGCCAATCGGAGGTGTTTACGAATCCACTCAACAGTGCTCAAAATTGTTTGGACTTGGTACCAAAGTCGGTACTTTTGACAACACTAACACCAAGGATTCTCAAATCTGGCTTTCAACACTGCAGAGTTTAGCTCCAATCCTAATTAAACATATCTGAACAAGCTAATCAAGGTCTTCAGGATTACTAGAAAGTTACAGGAAGGTGAGTTTAATCAAGGTTGGAAGTAAACTCAGGAGTAGAGAGGATCTCAAGGGCCAGAGTTAAGAACATACACAGTAAAGGTGGGATCACATTAGCAAAATTTGGCGAAATTTTCAGGCAAAATGAATCTACTGTAAATAGTGTAGAAATGTATGAAGCACACTTCACACAGAAATCACTTTCAAGCTAAGCAGCTGTCTGTCAGTCAACGTGGTGAATTCACATGACCAACTGAACCCAACGCGAAATCTGCATGGGGAAATCATCCTCTCAGGAAATTCCCAATTGTGTGGAATCCTGGATTTCACCTGTGAAAATTCGCATAACAACGGTAAAAATGACCGCACCTTAAAGGGTTAGTTCACCCAAAAATGAAAATTCTGTCATTAATTACTCACCCTCATGTCGCTCCACACCTGTAAGACTTTCGTTCATCTTCGGAACACAAATGAAGATCTTTTTGATGAAATCTGAGAGATTTCTGACTCCTCCATAGATAGTTACATAACTACCACTTTGACGCTATAAAAAGCCTAAATTCATAACTGTTCATCATATAAAGTGATTGTGTCTCTTCCGAAAATTTGGACTAAACTGCTCAATTCATATGGATTAGTTTTATAACCTCTTTATGAACTTTTTGAAGCGTCAAAGTGGTAGCTGCGTAGCTGTCTATGGAGGGACAGAAAGCTCTCAGATTTCATCAAAAAGATCATTTGTGTTCCGAAGATGAGTGAAAGTCTTACAGGTTTAGAATGACATGAGTGTGAGTAATTAATGACAAAATTTTCTTTTTTTGGGTGAACTATCCCTTTAAGAGCCGGCAAACATGTGGGATTTGCACTCACAGTGTCGTGTTCACCACTGCGGGGGCACGTAACTGTAGGTAGGAGTGGCGGGTGGGCGATACGTGGGCATTGAGGGGTGGGGCGCGACCGGGGTTGGAGAGTGAGTAGTTAATAATGTCCCTGAGGAGGAAAAAAAATAATATGCATTTTTACCATTTTTGTCCAACTGCATGAATTTCCATTGATTATTTATTTCCATAAGACTCACCAGCTGACATCGCCATGGTGGTGCCTCCAACCATTCCCATGGCGACTCCACTGGGGCGGGGCGGGGGAATGGGAGGGGCATACATAGCCGCCGGCATGCCGTTGGGCTGGACCACTGTTGTATGGTGAATGACATGGGGCGGCGCTGCGTAAAGGGGCTGTGTGTAGTAAGTGCCTTGCTGCTGTGGAAAAAACATCCAATATCTTAAAATACAGTTTTGACATTACTTATGCTTAAAGTTGACATTAAACAGAAGTTGCAATAGTCTTTTCTTTCCTATTGTGACGTATATCTGAGTGAAACGACTTCTCGAACAAGAAAAAATGTATGGCAGGACTTGACTTTGTCCTTGATTGTGGTTTGCTATTCTATGATGTCATGTGAGTGACAGGTTGTCCCGCCAGTAAACAAGTAATCAGAGAAGAGAAGTTGTTGCAAGAGGGAGGGGAAGTTATTTTGATTAGAGATTATGATTCTTGATTTTTTTTTTTTTTTAATACTGATGTGCACTGATAAATCATCTATAATTAATAGTACAAAATTCCATAAACAATAAAAACTGTGAATTTTGATTTCATGATGACTTTAATAAGCTCCGGTTTTACATGGCCTTACCTGTGCGTAGGGGTTCTGTTGAGGGTAGGGACTTCTCACGGGGTAGACGGCAGCAGGGTAGGGGTTGGGTGATGAGGAATAGGGGGGTACAGCACCTGTTGTTGGGGAGCAGGACATTTTGAAAGGGGTCCCGGGAGCATAACCTGTAGGGATGATGATACATTTGAAGAGGTATAGAAAATAAAGCTATTTGTTAACAGCAACACTACTTTTAAAAAGTAATCATCACATTAAAATTGACCCTATGGATAAAAATAGTTGGGTAAAATCAAATACCACTCTTTTCTTCTCTTTCAACTGGAAATATGCTAATTTAATAGTGATGCACCGCAAACAAAAATATTCGTCTGAAAATGAATTTTCAGCAGTTTTAGATAACCAAAATTGACTGAAATGGTGACGTTTAGTGCTTCTCCGATGGTGTGTGTTGACTGTTTCAGTGTCTATTTCATGAACAAAATTACGGATAAGCTACAACAGCTAACCAGCTGTGTGGATGCTAGGGCTGGACTGACAATATCGATTTGTCGTTTTTAATCAATCTTCATTTTGATGAACTGGGATCTTTTAGTATATGCTGTTTTCAGTTGATGTGTGAACAAAACTTTAGCATGTCTACTATCCAATAATTGCAATATGATTTGTTACTTTTGAAATTAATAAAGTCTGAGCCTGATTCTGTCAATTTTATAATGAAATTCAAAAAATAAATGTTGTTTTGATGCTATTTATTGTGGCAAAGCAGATTGCACTATATTACATATTCATATTTTTTTTTTACTTAATCTGTTGTCTTTATTATTTAATGTATGTTTGGATAAATTGTCATGAAAACAAGAATTTATTACAGCCACCATTTAAATGTCTATATTACAACAATGAATTGGATCATTAAAAAGTTGAAGTAAAACTGCCTTACATGCAATTTAAATGTGTACATGTGATACAACTTACTTTTTATATGACAGTTGTTTATTAAATAAATGTTATTAATTAATTGATTATTAAATAAACTTTATTTTCGGTTTGGATTTTTGTCTAAATGAAAACTTTAATTTCAGTTTCAGTGTTTCGGTAAAAAAAATCATTTTGGTGCATTACTAAAGATTACAAAATCAAAATGGCTAGTGAATGTCATTCCTTACCTGTAGGAAAGGCTGGATTTGCACCAGGGTACATGCTGGGGGAGTATGCTGGAGCTGCCGCTGCATAACCCACGGGAAATCCTGCTGCAAGAAGTCCAGGAGAAAAAAAAATTAAAAATTCACAGCAATACACAATAACAACAAAGAACTGCTAGAACTTAATTACACATAGTGTGAAAACCCCAGACACTTCCTATCCATTGCATGCAAGGGAGACAGAGCTCATCTCTGGTTACCTGGGTATCCTATTCCTTTAGGGTTAGCATAAGGAACCCCTGATGACGCAGGGCTATAAACAGGGTTCATGATGTTTATCTTTCAGCACCTTGGAAGAGGAAGACAGCAAAAGACATTATATACAACTAAACAATGACCTTTTACTAGACAACTTTTCTTTAAAAATATTACAGTTGTTATTAATGTTATTTTATATATATATATATATATATATATATATATATATATATATATATATATATATACACACACACACACACATATATATATATATATATATACACACACACACATATATATATATATTAATATTGTGAAAATAAGAATAAAATCAATATTTGACACACAAATGACTAAAAAAAGAAACAAATTTCCACTTTCCATTAAAAAAGTAATACATCATAAAAACAATGCATTCTTGGTAATATTTGGCATTTTATGAAAAGAGGCCTATAGGCTACTTTCTCGAAAACGACAAATAACATTAGCCAGAAAGCATTGTTTTTACGGTATATTACCGTTTCAGTGGAAAACGGTATTTTACTGTGTACATTTATTTCGTTTTTTTAGTTATTTTTTAGAGTGTTCTCCATACTGGCTATTGGACACTCAAAATAATCAATATCCGTATCGGTCAGGACAAAGAAAACTTCGAGAGAAAAGAAAAAAAGCTTTGTCAAGGTTCAGTTTTATCAGTCACGTGTAACAGGTACTTTATAATATCTCTATAACCTCACCTCACACTCTACTGGACCTGTCAATCAAATTTGATGTCTGGAAACACAAAGCCACATACATTTTTACAAATTTTTAATGCATCGCATGAGTTCAGTAACTTGTAAAAAGGTAGATCGTGTGTTATTCAATGACCTATCAAGAAATCGTCGAGTTTATAAAAAAAAAGAATGTGTTAAATCGCGTGCTGATGTCAGATCAGATGCAACGTGTTTCTGCTCGTATTGGTTGAGTGCATCCGAGATATGAGATTCAAAACACGCATCAAAACACAATGCAATGCAATTGGGGAAAAAATCAGATGCAAAGCAAATGCGCATAACGCATCGCATTCAATGCATCTGCCTCAAGTGTGGTTTTCAATTAGCCTGAAGTCCCGATTGTAAACTGATTCTACCGGTCGGCCAATTAATATTTTACATGCATGGATAAAAGGATAGCTGTTAGCATCACTGCATATGACGATCGTGCTTTGATGCTCAAACACATCATGATAATAGACGTGACATAGTGCACGCAGGATGCAGCGCAGCGGCTCGGTGTTACAGGCCAACAGCAGCATCTCGCATCCCACTTTATCCCAATTCACTACATGTCCCACTCCTCCATCCATCCGCTTATTTTTCCCAAACAAAATCCCATTCTAGTGGGCAGCTAAAGCGATGTATCTCAATCAGATAGTGACTGTGGGTACGTACGATCGCTGGTGTTTTTGAAGCTGGCGAATTAATCCAGTATTTTGCTCGTGTCTGATGATGTTATCTGTCTCGCGCTCTTGCGTCGGATGCGAACGCTACGCACAGCGAACCCTGGAAGCACCGTGCGTCACTTCCGCCTCTGGCAAGAAGCGGAAGGACGTATTCAAATCGTTAATATTAAATAAAATCGCATGACATAAAGCAGGCACTATATGTTTAAAATGTGTAATTGTGTATTTACGTTTGTGTTGTTGGTCGAATTTACTCCAGTTTTGCCTTGTTATATATGCATGTAACGTAATATATATAAGATATTCGAAATAAAAGTGGATAGGTTTTAGCTCACACTCAAATTTATTTAGCATACAAAGCAGTCCTATACATGATTGTTTGTAATATATATATATATATATATATATATATATATATATATATATATATATATATATATATATATTCTTTTTTAAAAAAAAACAACAACGTATTTTACTAATAAATCAACTGCCATTTAAAAAAAAAAACCGTTTGAAACTTTTATTTATTTAATTTTTTTATTATTAAACTTTTGATTATATTTACGTAACAATAGCATTTTCTAGAGTAGGCTAAGTATATTCCAAATCAAAAATATAATATTTTCAAGTTAATGCAGATAAAATAAAAAGGAATTTCATTTATGAAGTGCAAAAAAAAAAAAAACGACAGATGTTTGTTTGATTATCTTCATAAGTTTTGTTTGTTTGTTTGTTTGTTTGTTTTGAAAATGTCATATTTGGTTATTTAAAGCATGAGAATTGTATTAAAAACGAGACACATATGTACATTTTCCAACAAAATACAAATTTCTTTTGCATAGCTTTCAGAAATAGAAAACTAAGTTTTTCAGTTTAGTACAAATAGGAATGCTATATAGATATTTATGTCTTTTTAAGGTGTTTTGTTTAATGTCGTTTATTTGTGGATCGCCTTATTTAAATATTTTATTTATTTACTTTTTATTTATTTTTTTATATATTCTTTTCCCTTCTTTTAACCCCTGACTTTATTGTTGTACTGTTGTTAAAGCATAAAAAATATATCTATAATATTAAATATAGTATTGAAAACTCTGGTGAAAAAAATGTGGAAAGATGTAAAAGGGAAAATATGCTAAAATAAATAAATAAATTAAAATAAAGTAATCTAATAAAGTGAATAAGAATCTGTCATTTCTGAATAAGACCTGTGTTATTTCAACATGGTTAATTCACTGGGCTTTATCTCCCTTGTATGTAATTGTATGTACTGTTCCCTAAAGGGTTAATAAAAACACA
Source organism: Hypophthalmichthys molitrix (assembly GCA_037950675.1). NCBI lineage: Eukaryota > Metazoa > Chordata > Actinopteri > Cypriniformes > Xenocyprididae > Hypophthalmichthys > Hypophthalmichthys molitrix. The sequence continues at coordinate 20,721,461 of CM075514.1, read as the reverse complement.
GAGCAAGTTAACTATGGTGTGATGATGAGGTCATCATGAGTACGGCAGCCGGTGGAGGGCCGGAATCTTCTCTCTCTTCCGGGCTTGTGTGCGCCGCTGTTCTCCGCACCGTCTCAGTAGGAAACATGGCGGCCGTCAGTAAGTACTTGACAGCGAAGAACTCCGCTGTAGCTGGTGGTGTCCTACTCGTTTTATACTTCCTAAAGCAGAGACGAAGATCCGCTGGACTGAACAGGTATGTAAAAACACACATAAAGTGTCTAATGTATGAATTCAGATAAGGACTGGAGTTCAGTGTCAGAGTGACCCCAGTTCAACTACAGCAAATTGAGACCTGTTTTATGGCCATGTGTCAAAACCTAATGAGCTGCGATGCTCCAAATGTGCTGTCAGGCTCACTGGGATTTAAGACGGATCCTATATCATTAGAATATAGATGTAAAGGTTTACTATACATGATTATTGCTTGTTGCAGTCTCACTGTCCAACAAAAGACTCTTTCATAAAGGACAGTGTTGGTTGGACAAATATTGCCACAGTTTGAACAACAAAAAAAAATCTACAGTAGTTTTTAGTGGTTGAAATGGTCAATTGCACCTTGAACTCGCTTGATTTCTGAGCATTAATACTTTTGGCCGAAAAACTAAATGCACTGTATATATATTAAACATAATCAACTACTGTTTTTTACTGCTGATATTATTACTTTTTAATCCATTTCATCATTCTCAACAGGAAGAAGGGTTCTTCACATGAACTGAACAGCGAGGTAAGAGAAATATGATGGTGTTTGAGGATAATGACATCAAATCTGTTATTGAGAGTTCTGATTGAGGTACTGAATGTCCTTGAACAGAACCGTCTCTGAAATATTGTGTACTTTTTTCTGCAGTCTCTACACATTTTTGCTATTAATATCTATTATTACTTAATAAGCGGCAATCATGATCTTTAGTTCAAGGTCTGACTGTGTGAGACTATATTCCATGAGTTTCCTTTGACTTTCAACACTTGTTGTGTTTTAAAACCAGCTGAAAGATGGCAAGAAAGAGAGAGCTGCTGTGGACAAGCTCTTTTTCATCCGGATCGCACGGATCATCAGGATTATGGTGCCGAGATTCTTGTGTAAAGAGGTGAGAGTTGTTAAGTTGCAACTTTTTAATGTCCCCAATGCAATGGCTTGATGAGAGTTGTTACTGAAACTGGATGTTGGGATGGAGCAAATATTGAAGTTTCTCTTTTTTTGCTAGTCAGAGGCAAGTGATTTAAAGGGAAAGAATGTTTTAAAAATAAATTAATATTTTTTATTTAGCAAAGATACATTAAATTGATCAAAAGTGACAGTAAATACTTTTTTATGTTGTTACAAAAAATGTATTTCAAATAAATGTTCTTTTTAACTTTATATTGATCAAAGAATCCTAAAGTAAGGATTTTCACAAAAATATTAAACAGCACAACTATTTACAACATCGAAAATAATAATACAAAATGTTTCTTGAGCAGCAAATCAGCATATCAGAATGATTTCTGAAGGATCATGTGACACTGAAAACTGGAGTAATGATGCTGAAAATTCAGAAATATTCAAAGAGTTTTTTAAATATTAATAATATTTCATAATATTACTGTTCTTATTGTATTTTTTAAATCAAATAAATATAGCCTTGGTGAGCATAAGAGACTTCTTTCCCAATTAAAATTAAAATAAATTACCAACTCCAAACTTTTGAACAATATTGTGTGTATATCTGCTAAATAGAAGTCAAAGATTTCAGCTCATTATTGGTTTTCACTTTATGTATTTATTTATTTTTTGTGTGTCACAGACATGGTACCTGCTCCTGATCGCAGTGATGCTTGTGACTCGGACCTATTGTGATGTCTGGATGATTCAGAACGGCACTATGATTGAAAGGTACTGGGTTGATCTAGACTTCAAATTTGTTAGTGCTGTGAAATATGACACTATTACACTTTGTAAAGATGCCAGGCACCCAGTTAAATGTTGATTTAATGTGATTTGATTGTATTTTTTTTAAATCCTTGACAGTGGAATCATTAGCAGAGATATCAAATTATTCAAGAGGCACTTTTATTCCTACCTGACTGTCATTCCTGGGGTAATTTACAGTATCTTCATGTGCTGTGAAAGCTAATGTATTGTTACAGATGTGGTGGAGTTATGTAATTTACATCACTGAACCTGTCCATTGTGTTTCCTCACATGCTAACCTCTCAGATCTCCTCTGGTCTGCAATTTAAATGTAGTCATAATGAATGTGTGCTTCCTCAAAGATAATTTGCATTCTTGTTTTTTTCATGCACATGAAGGACAGAATTGCAGGATGTGTGTTTATTCCCAACTGTATTAACTCTAACCATGTTTGCGTTTGTGTGCATGTTGTGGTTTGCAGTGCGATCATTGGTCGATCCACTGAAGGTTTCAAGAAGTACTTATTCAACTTTATCACGGCCATGCCAATTGTAAGTTTCTGCTTTTTATCAAAGTCGGTAGTAATTGTTAATAGTCAGAGGAGTTCTGAGAATTTTAACAGTCTAATCTGTGAAATTAACACTAAAAATGCTTCCCCATAATAGCCTTAATATGTACTTCCTGTTGATATTAGCATGTTTATGACATCTTTGAGGCTAGAATGCATTTAATATCAGTAAGAGAGAAGTTTGTTGGTATGGAAGCATGGTGTAAATGGTTGCATCTTGTAAATTGTTGCATCTCAATCATTCAGATTGCCTTGGTGAACAACTTCCTGAAGTTGGGCTTGAATGAACTGAAGCTCTGCTTTCGTGTGAGACTTACCAAGCATCTCTACGATGAGTACCTGAAGTAAGGCTGCCATCACTGCCATGACATTAGCCCCTTTCACACAGTAATCCTGGTAAATTACCATAAAATTACCAGAACAACTTTTCCGGTAAATACACAAACGTGCTGTTCACACCTGCAACAGCATTTTGTGTTTTTACCAGTAAGATATCATTCACACATCAGTACCAAAAATACCAGTAAACTCTGAGCTGTTTTCTTCATCCACATGGATGAGGAGAAGCCCTTCAGTATCATTTTAGTTTTTTGTTAAGGCGTAATGGGATGATCACACCGAATGTGGTTTTGCTCTTAAAAACACGAGATACATAATAGCTACTATAGTAATGCACACTATAGTAATGCATATAGTAGGTACTCAACCAAAATGCTTATTACCGCCGAGTGTACCGCCGCCGTGAGACCGTGGCGTTAAATACGACCCAGTCACATGTGACGCTCGATTGCAAAATCACCACCAGGTGGCGCAAAGGGATGGTTTGCAACATTGCTCAGTAAGGCTGTAATTGTGATGTATTTACTTGTAAATGATGATAAAATAATTTAATCAATTTCTGGTAGCACTGATGAATGGAAAAGGAGGCTAGATGGTCAGATGTTTGTCTAGTGCATGTCTACATAGAAAAACAATTAAAAGCAGTGGAACTTACTGTAAACAGCTCAGACAGAGCTTTATGATTCCCCAAAGCAAACTTCAGCGCGTTCGGACCTCATACCGGTAATTTACTCGCACTGTTACAACTTCTCATACCGGGAAGTTGCCAGAACTGATTTGCCAGTATTTTTGAAAAGGTCCTGTTGTTCACACATGATCTCTTAACAGTAATTTACCAGTAAAGACTGTATGTGTGAACGGGGCTAATGTTCCAACTTAAATATTCTTTACAAAAATGTATAATGCTATTATCGCAAGGCATGCATTACTATTGTATTTGCTCATACCGGATTAGGCGTTTGTTATAATAAATTATGATTTATTAAACAGGATGCTTCACATTAAAATTCTGACCAGTAACTGATAAATGACTGATATTAAAATTCGGTCACGCTTTAGTTTAGGATCCAATTCTCACTATTAACTAACTATTAACTGCGACTTTTTGCCTCAATAAACTCCTAATTACTGCTTATTAATAATTAGTAAGGTAGTTGTTATGTTTAGGTAAGATTATGGGATATAGAATATGGTCATGCAGAATAAGGCATTAATATGAGCTTTATAAGTATTAATAAACAGCCAATATCCTAGTAATTTGCAAGTTAATACACAACTAGTTGATAGTGAGAATTGGACCCTAAACTAAAATTCTAATGTATTTTTTTTTTTTTTTTTTAAATGTGCGCATCATTTCTAAATGCAAGTATATAATACTTTTTTTTAGATCTGCTGAAGATTAATTTTAAATTAGTCTTACAAATATTAACTGAGATCTATGTAAAAAGCTCATTTAAATGTAAATATATATGAAAATTAATTTGTATTTTTTTTAAACAAAAAATATTATAAGTAACAAATCTAAGATCAGCCGAAAACCGATATGGTGCCAATATAAGGACACCAGATTGTTGAGAAGAGTTGACTTTTATCTCTGAGTGATAGGACTGATGATTCTCTGAAGAAAAGTAAAAATCTAATTACTAATGTCACTATCTTTGGGTTCATAGGGAATATACGTACTACAAAATGGGAAACCTGGATAATCGCATTGCTAATGCTGATCAGCTGCTGACGCAGGATGTGGAAAAGTTCTGTAACAGTGTTGTGGATCTTTACTCCAACCTCAGCAAGGTACAACACACTTTTGTCTAAATACCAGTTTAACTTTCCCAGCAGATGTTTCTTTTCTTTGGATGAACTGTATTTGCAACTATTTTTTTTTTTTTACTTCCCCCCCCTCCAGCCACTGTTGGATATCGGCTTGTACATATTCAAATTGACAACAGCGATCGGAGCTCAGGTGAGTTTAGGAAAGACGTGAAATTCTTCTGTGGATAAATGACACTGGACATTTTTAATGATCTGTTGGTCTTTTTGCACAGGGTCCCGCGACTATGATGACTTACCTACTTATCTCCGGCCTCTTCCTGACCCGTCTGCGCAGGCCGATCGGTAAGATGACAGTGACCGAACAGAAGTACGAAGGAGAATACCGATACGTCAACTCTCGTCTCATCACAAACAGGTGATCTTTCCTACTTGTACCACACAGTATAATTTTGTCTACTATAAATGCTTTTCTCAAATTTTGATGCATACTTAAATGCTTTATTTCCCTCTCAGTGAGGAGATTGCCTTCTACAATGGAAACTTAAGGGAGAAACAGACAATTTATTCAACCTTCAAGAAACTGGTGAGTATTAAGTAACTTAATCTGCACGTTTCCACCCACGGCGCCGTCATTTTGGAAAGCAGGCAGGGAGCAGCACCTCATTAGCATTTAAAGGGACACACATAAAACTGTGTGTTTTTGCTCACACCCAAATAGGGGCAAATTTGACAAGCTATATCTGTGGGGTATTTTGAGCTGAAACTTCACAGACATATCCTGGGGACACCAGAGACTCATATTACATCTTGTGAAAAGGGACATAATAGGTCCCTTTTACATTAAATTATTAGCGTTTTTTTTTTTTTTTTTAAGGATTCACTTTGTGACCATGCAAAGGTAATCTGAATGTAAAAATAATCTGAATGCAAAAATAGAATAGAACGAGCATCCACAATTAAATATCTAATACTCTAATATCGGCCGATAACCTGTATGGTACCGAGATAAACCCTTATAATCAAGGTTTGCATGGCATGGTTAATCTTGATATCTGAATTTGTTAACTGAACTGAGTTTGTTTGCAGGTCGATCATCTGCACAATTTCATCTTCTTCCGTTTCTCCATGGGTATGGTGGATAGCATTATCGCCAAGTGTAAGAGGAAGTTTCATTATCTTGCCAGTGATAACATATACGTATACATATACATTGACAGTAAAAATGAATAAACTGTTCTCTCTTGTTCCAGATTTTGCTACCGTTGTTGGGTATTTAGTGGTGAGTCGTCCATTCCTTGATTTGTCTCACCCTCGACACCTGAACAGCTCCCATGCTGAACTGCTGGAGGTAAAACTTCACTCCTGACAATGTTTTATTTCCGAGCAAAACTTAATATTTATTTGGAATAATGAGGGGTGGGGCTTGATTATTATCCATCTTGATGTGTTTTCTTGCAGGACTACTACCAGAGCGGCCGTATGCTGCTCCGTATGTCGCAGGCGTTGGGCAGAATCGTCCTTGCAGGCAGAGAAATGACACGTCTGTCGGGGTAAAAGTTCACACATCCCCATCAGCAAACAAGTTATTTGATTGCTTGCCATTTAATTAAAAACTTAACATTGTGTGGTACAACACATTTGATGCTATAAAATGAGTTTGTCTTTCCCTTCAGCTTCACAGCTCGCATCACTGAGCTCATGAGGGTCTTGAAAGAGCTGAATTCTGGGAAATATGAACGCACCATGGTGTCTCAGTCAGAGAAGGGTGAGCTTCTGAGACTCTCAAGCGCCAAAACAAACTTTAAAAAAGATACATAGTTGATTTTTAACTATTTGTTCATGATTTTCATAAACAGACACTTCAGAAAAGCTCACCTTGATCCCTGGAAGTGGAAGAATCATCAACGTAGACCATATCATCAAGTAAGAGCAGCTTCCCTCAGTCCTGTCAATTTCAGTGCTTCACTGTCAGGAGATCTATATGATATATATGATTTCTCATCAGGTTCGATCACACGCCCCTGGCTACTCCTAATGGAGACATTCTGATCAGAGATCTATCTTTTGAGGTGCGTTCTATATGATTTCTACAAAATGATTTCGTCTGCTCACCAAGGCTGCATTTATTTAATTAAAAATACAGTAAAAACAGTAATATTGTGAAATATTATTACAATTTAAAATAACTGTTTTCTGTTTGAATATATTTTATAAAGTAATTTATTCCTGTGATCAAAGCTGAATTTTCAGCATCATTACTCCAGTCTTCAGTGTCACATGATCCTTCAGAAATCATTCTAATATGCTGATTTGCTGCTCAAGAAACATTTATGATTATTATCAATGTTGAAAACAGTTGTGTACTTTTTTTTCAGGATTCCTTGATGAATAGAAAGTTCAAAAGAACAGCATTTATCTGAAATACAAAGCTTTTGTAACATTATACACTACCGTTCAAAAGTTTGGGGTCAGTAAGAATTTTTATTTTTATTTTTTTTAAAAGAAATTAAAGAAATTAATACTTTTATTCAGGAAGGATGCATTAAATCGATCAAAAGTGACAGTAAAGACATTTATAATGTTACAAAAGATTATATTTCAAATAAATGCTGTTCTTTTAAACTTTCTATTCATCAAAGAATCCTGAAAAAAAAAATATTGTACACAAATATTTTGTACAGTTGTACACAATAAATGTTTCTTGAGCAGCAGATCATCATATTAGAATGATTTCTGAAGGATCATGTGACACTGAAGACTGGAGTAATGATGCTGAAATTTCAGCTTTGATCACAGGAATAAATTACTTTATAAAATATATTCAAACAGAAAACAGTTATTTTAAATTGTAATAATATTTCACAATATTACTGTTTTTACTGTATTTTTAATTAAATAAATGCAGCCTTGGTGAGCAGACGAAACTTCTTTTAAAAACATTAAAAATCATACCGATTCCAAACTTTTGACTATTAGTGTATATTCATATAAAAAAATTATATATATTCATATAAAAAACATCATAAATTGTATTTGTATCTAAAGTTCTACTTTACTGATTACATGGCTTGATTTTATAGTTTATTTTTATTTTTGTCAGCGCCTGACTTTTCTCTCTCTCAATTTTGACCCTTATATCTGTTCACCTTTTATATCTTTATATTCTACAGTTTTTCTGAATAGAAACTGTATTTCTTTCTGTTGCAACTTGGTTTTATTTTACATCTCTTTTCATCTCGCAATTGCGACTGTTTCTTGTAATTGTTTCTTAGATTCTTGTCATTGTGACAGCTTTCCCTATTGCAAGTTTGTTTCTCGCAGTATGACTTCGTATCTTACACTTGCAATTTTATCTTTCTGCAATTTTTTTCTTGTAATTGCAACCCGTCTTTCATTATTGCAACTTTGTTTCTCGCAGTGCGATTTCATATCTCGCATTTGCAACTTTTTTCTTAATTCCAACTTTAATTATCACTGTCTCGCAATTGTGATTTGCTCATTTGCAACTTTTTTTCATAATTGCGACATTTTTTCTTCTAATTGTGACTGTATATCTTTCAATTGCGACTTTGTTGCAACATTTTTTTAAACTTTGTTTAACAATTACCTTGTTTACTTTTTAGTCTGGGTGGAAACAGGCTTCCATCCCTGTCAGAGTGATGTTTGTAAAGTTAATGTCAATCTTATCGTGTATTGCTCTTCAAAGGTGAAATCCGGTGCCAATGTTTTGGTGTGTGGTCCCAATGGCTGTGGAAAGAGTTCACTTTTCCGGGTTCTTGGAGAGGTGAGCACTTCTGTGATATTCAGACTGGAATTCTGACCTTGTTCTCAGCTCTCTGTGGAAACTCTTCCATTTTGTCTGCTAAATGTTGGGTTGTCTGTCTCTCTGTAGTTGTGGCCACTGTTTGGTGGTAGTTTGACAAAACCAGAGAGGGGGAAGCTCTTCTACGTCCCTCAGGTGAAACTTGAAACAGATTTTTGCAGAACAAAACCCACTTTTCCCATAGTAGAACATCTGAATGGCCCACAACAGCTGAATAACTTCCCTTTTTTGTCTGCTTTCAGAGGCCTTACATGACCCTCGGCTCTCTGAGGGATCAGGTGATCTACCCAGACACCCATGAGGACCAAAAGAAGAAAGGCATCTCTGACCAGGTATTCTAAATTAGATTTTACAATGCTCTAAAAACTCTAACATGCAGGTCAGTTTATAATGATCCATGTCTAGTTTTTAACATTTTCATTCCATTATCCTGTTTTTTTTGTGACAGGTGCTGAAGGAGTACCTGGATAATGTCCAGTTAGGACACATTTTGGAGAGAGAGGGATCGTGGGACATGGTTCAGGACTGGATGGATGTGCTCAGTGGAGGAGAGAAGCAGAGAATGGCGGTAAACAAAGACATTTTTTTAACAAAGTCTGGCATACAGTAAGGCAAAGTGACTTATAGCAACTGCAAGGACAGAAGTCAAAGGAACAATACTGATGTTGTGCACTGACTTTGTTGCCTCATTAACATCCTGTTTTTGAACCACTTGACAATAATTTGCATTAAAGCCCAGATCTTTTACATTACTATTACTCTACCACCCTTAGACTGAGCATCAGTCAGAATTACTGTAGATATGAGGTAATGAATTAGAGATTGTACACTAAGCTGTACTCATCCATGGACTCAGAAAATTAATATTTAATTCATTTCACATGAGTATGTTTATATGAGTTTAAGGCAGTTTTTATAACATGTATAGAGTTATAAACTTGTAATTTTCCAATGGTTAGCCCCGTCCACACTGAAATCTAGTTGGTCCAAAGTATTTGTATGTTTATAAATGAGAATTTAGAGATGTTTTTTAGGGCTTATAAATGATGGTTTTTCCATAGATGGCCAGGCTCTTCTACCATAAACCCCAGTTTGCCATCCTGGATGAGTGCACCAGTGCCGTGAGCGTAGACGTGGAGGATTACATCTACAGTCACTGCAGAAAGGTACCTAAGATCATGTGTGCGCTGAAGAGATCCTAAAGAAATTTTCATATCTCCGTACATTTTGCTGAAATTTCCCTGCATGTGTGGTTTATTTATTTTTTGTTTGGCAGGTTGGCATCACCCTGTTCACAGTCTCGCACAGAAAGTCCCTGTGGAAGCATCATGAGGTAAGATCAGTGGTGCTGCCGCATGATCAATATTTATTGATGTTCACTGTATGCTTAAAAGGGTACTTCACCGCTGGCAAAATGGGCTTTCAATTCAACTTGGCTGTCTATGCAGAAAATAGGTGAAAAAATATTTTAAAGGGGTCATGAACTGCATTGTTTTATTATTTTATATGTCCTGGGGTGCACTTATAATATTAGTATGCTTTTTACATCAAAAATTGTCATAATTTAGAAATAAAAGCCATTTTCCTACCCTGATTTTAGCCCTCGTATTTGAACGCTCTGTTTTAAAGGGCGTATCTGTTGTGAGACTTCAGTGTAAACGCCCACTGCTGTGATTGGCTAACATTTTTGCTTATGAAATAGCTAAATATTACTCTCTCAAACTTTTAGCACGTTTTTACTATTACTGCTCTCATGAAAGGTTGCAGTAATGAACATTGTAGCCGATCACAGACATGTTGTTGAGCACATGAAAGCAATGATCTCGTCATTGCAACAAGTTTTGGCACGAGTCCAGAACTCAGTCACTGATAAACTTGACAACTCCAGCGCATGCTGTTTGATTGACAGCTCCTGTGATTGTAAAGGGAGCATTCTTTGATTGCTTTCTATATATAATTTAATCACAATTTAAATAACAGATTCTTTTCATCCTACTAAGAGAAACAATGCGAAGTTGACCTGGTTTGATTTACTGACACATCTGACTGTACATGAATCATTACATATCAGATCAGGCATTAGAATTAACACAGTTACTTACATGTTGCTGCATCACTGTCAAGGACAGTCTGTTTGCAAAGCCTGCGCCAAAATGCGATTGATTTACCAAAGAATCCACAGTGAAATGTACCGAATACAAATAATTAAAGCTCAACTGAGACATTCACATTGTTGAAAATAAATATATTCGTAGAATTAGGATCCTTTGAAATGTAATTTTTTTTTTTTTGGTCCTGTATCGCTTTTCTCTCCTCGTCATCTCACTAACACGCCAGTGGGCAGGGCTAATGTTGCAATTATTAAGTAGGCGTGATTTCTTCTGCAGAGGCAGCGTTTCACCTATATAGGCCCATTTCGGGATGAGTCGCTGGGCCTGGTGTCAATAAAAGCTTATATTGGACTAACAAGGAAGTTTTCAACCTACAGGATATTGACCTCTTATATATCAAAAGCTCAAGGAAAAGCTGATTTCTCAATTCATGACCACTTTAAGTTGGTGCTACCTGACTCGAGAAAACAGTTAAAAAGGGCTGTTGTTTTCCCTTTCACCAAAATAGTAAAGAGAACTTCAACACCCATAATCCACTGGGCATGTTGCTGACCAAAGCCACTCCCAGAGTCAAATAGCGCCTTGTTTGAGTAGGAAATGCTTCTTAGCAAACTTTTAGTCACAATGGTGTCGACTTGTATTGTTACGGGTGCAAGAATTCAGAGTAAATGTTTAGCGGGAGTTGTAGTCTCATTTCAAATTGGATGACACAGTATTTTAGGCCAACAGAGGGGGACAAAAGTGGAATAAGATGAATGGGGAGTCAAAACACTACAAGAAAGCTGTTGTTAAATTTTCACAACTTACACTTAAAGCACAAATTGTCCTTTTTTCTTTACAGTACTACCTCCATATGGACGGCAGAGGAAACTATGAATTCAAACTCATCACCCCTGAAACTGTGGAGTTTGGCTCTTAAAGAGGAACGACAGCACTATACTATCAGCGGCCCTAGTTAGGGGCCCTAACTCTTCACTTCTTAAGGAGTCGCCTGCCAAACTAATCTAGGAGTTTGTTTTTAATCACCGATAACCTTTAGGGATGAAAATGTGTTTAGAAATGTATTAACACTACTTTTGTCCTCAATGATTGTATATAATTTTGTAATTTAAGCAGTCCAATTTATAGGACATCCGTTAAGTACGCGTGGGAGCGTACAGCAAGGAAATACATCTTGTGTCTGTGCACTAAATTGTTTAATAAATGAAATTTGTCTGTATAGGTTCACACAAATCAATGCCACTGGACTGAACTGAACGTTTAATATGTTAGACAGACACACGATAATGAACTATTGTTGCCTTTTTCTCATCAGCTAAACTTTCATTATGAATCCTTTTAAGCTACTAAGTGGCCTTAGTGCTCACTGCAGCATGGTTGGGTACTTTGGATGTGTGAGAGTTGCTTTTTGGTGCACTTTACCTGGTATGGTGAATTGAAAAACCAGGGATCCTTGTAAAGTACAACTGTTCGATGAAAGGTTGCCTATACACTTGTTTACTCCAGGTTTTTTGGCACGTCTTGATGTGGAAGGAATCTTTCTCTGCAGAACGGTTGTTGTACGTAAGAACTGTAAGAAACGTCATTGTCGTAGCACTTCACAAAATGAACCCCTTTGCTGTATGTTTTCATTAAAAAAAGAGATTGATACTACTAAGTCTGCTACTTTTTTGTCTTGAAGAAACGGTTGTAGATCGTGTTGATGATTTGGAGAGAGAGTGTCAATTCAGTTGGACTGGTTTATTGCACATTACAAAGCTGGTTACTTTAGGAAATCTTTGAAATTATGTTGACTTACAACACACATCAAATGTAAGTGAAAGGTCATTTAGATTAGACACTCCTTTGACCTTTCACCCTCCACATGTGTTTTTACATATAGTCACCTGTTCTTGGCCAAAGGTGGTAAAACACAAACTCAAACATCCTGTTGGCCAAATGTAATATTAAAAAAGGGTGCCATTTGATGTTTTAAACTAAAATCCATCTTTCTTGGTTTTAAACTTTTTGTTTTTAACAAATAACTACCATGGCATTATAATTTTTTTAGTACCGTGGTATTACCAACTGGTATCATCACTTTACCATGTTACCGCATGGAAGACTGCATTGTTTGTGTAGTGTAGGCTGTGCATGACTTGCTATTCAGGGTATGTTAATGATTGATGAGATCTGGATAGCTTCCACTGTAAACTCTAACCAGAGCCTCACAAAACGCATATCTGCTTGATATGATATAAAAGGTTGATATATTACCAATGGATTACTATATAGAATTTTAAATTCAACTGTGGTTGTCATATTTCATAGAGAATTATATTTGAAAAATAAATGAGTGAAATATTGTTTATTTATTATTTCTTTTTTATTTAAAATTCTAATTAATTTAATATAGAAAATAAAAGAACAGTAGATATGATTTATTTTATATTATAAATATAATTTATATGATTTAATGTATTTTTATGAAGCACTCGTTTGTAACTGCTAATAAGAATATTATTATAAATATAATTAAACTGTTCAAAATATACAATTATTAACAAGCAAAATATATTTTACATTACTATTACTATTATTTTGTACGTACAGTTATGCTGTCAACATTTTATTTTAAGAATTTTATATATATATATATATATATATATAAACATTTTTGGTGCACTTACATGCACATATACATGAAGTGTGTGTTTCTGTATATAGAAACACACACACTTTATGAATATGTGCGTGTGTGTGTGTGTGTGTAAGTGCACCAAAAATGTTTAATATTATTATTTCTTATTTTATAATTAACAATAAAGACAAATACATTTTGATATGATTTAATATATAATACTAATAGTAGTAATTGTTACTATTAAGCACTCTAGTTGTAACTGAAAAAGTTCATTAAAATATTAAAATAATTATAAATTATAATATAAAAATATAAAAATACAATAGTTCTTATTTTTACAGTTATAAATAATCATTTTTTTATATTTTAAATAATTTTTTTATTTTAAATAATTTTTAATAATTATTATTTTTAATCATTATACACTTTTGGTAGCTGATCAGGTTATTAAAATTAAATAATTTTAAATCATATTAGCCTACAATTAAAAATAAAACACTTTATTTTAGGGTCTTTTAACTAGTTGCTTATTAGCATGCATATTACTAGAATATTAGCTATATATTAGTACTTATTAAGCACATATTAATGCCTTATTCTGCATGACCTTATTCTACATTCTTAATCATACCCAATACCAAAACTTAACAACTACCTTACTATTTTTATGCAGTAAATTAGGAGTTTATTGAGGGAAAAATCGGAAAAGTTTATTTGTGTTCCCTATAATAAAGTGTTACCAACAATTCTTATAAAATTATTTTTATTACCAGCAACAATTAATATATTATTAATAATTGTCCTAGTATTGTTATTGTATTTCTAAGCACTTTTATTCTGATAGCTGATAATAGCATGCATTTGTTTACAGTGTAAACTGGTGAACATTGGCCACTGCATCATGTGCTTCACTCTTTCATTCTCAATGCTCGATACAGGAAGCTTGTCATAAACCACATCTTGTTTCCCTTTAGGTGCAGAGAATAGAATGTTAAGCTGTTTGTGGCTTGTCAGTGTCTGTGTGACTCTCAAACCCATAACTTCACTTATACACTGTGACCGTTTCCAGGATCAGATCAGCCATTTGAAGACATGATATGGCGTGGTTGGCCTTCCTTCTTATCTTCTGCCTTCAGACATTCAGCCCACCATGTCAGGCAAATGAACAAGGTAGAGTATTTCTGATGTATTTTCTTCTGTATGATTACAAACTTTAAAATGTCAGGAAGTGTAATCATATTTGGCCACATGATTACTAGAGCAGACAAACTGGTTCAGTAAGAATTTTCCATGTGATTGAACATGAAGTGGGTCTGTTGAGTGTGCATTGATATAAAGTCTTATTTCTCTCCAGCTCTTCTAAGGTTTGTTGGGATTGGAGATTGGGGTGGACTTCCTTTATACCCCTACTACACGCCACATGAGTATGATACAGCAAATGAACTGGGCAGAATTGCTATGAGCTTAGGTCTGGATTTCATCCTCAGTCTTGGAGATCATTTCTACTACAGTGGGGTCAGGGACGTTGATGACACTCGCTTTAAGGTGATCACCAAGTTTCTTCTCCTAAATTTCTTTGTGATAGACTTTTTCTTCCCTATTGAGACGTCTATATGAGTGAAAATAAAATCCATTTTGATTTGATGGTGACTTTAAGTGCTTGTGAAATGACCTCAAAACTTTTGAGGTATCCACCATGTAAAATATAAGGTTTTCTCAGGTTATCATGTACAACAGACGGTCTAGTTTCAAGGTTTGATTTCTGGTGTTGATGTAACTATGACCAGACAGGTTGAAGAGCAGACGGTAGGACCGTGTCCAGGGTACTTTAGCACAGTGATCTGTCTTTACACCATCAGGACATGTGATACAGTTAGTGTGAAAGACAATTAGGTCCCTCTAGTGGTAGAGAAACAGAACACAGTCAAGCTTTTCCCTTAATTACCATAGTTTGTGCATAGTCATGATAATTTTACCACAAGTAAAACTGGTTAGCGCCTCATCACCATATTTAGATAGATGTAACTATGGTAAATTGTTATTAGTTGCCTAAACACATTTAGAAACTATAAAATTAAATAAAAATATCGCAAAAAAAGTACCATGGTACAGTGAAGTTTCAGATGGTAAGAAATTTCAGATGGCCATAGTGCTTTGATATATTCTGTACTATAGTACTGAATTATGGTGGTTTGTTTTATGGTATTTTATATGGTTTACTTGTATTTGTAGTAAGACCACAATAAGCACAAGTAAAACTTGATGGTTCCTCATCACCATATTTACATCAGTGTAAATACAGTAATTGTTATTATAAGCCTAAACAAATTTAGAAACTATACAATAAAATTAGTGCTGTCAAATCAATTAATCGCTATTAATTGCAACTAACATAACATAACGTGTGTATGTAGTGTATATAGTATATATAAATGGATATATGTGTGTGTATATATATATTTTTATGCTAGATGCAATTAATCATGATTAATCGTTTCGACCGCACTAAATAAAATAAATTGCGATTAATCACATCTAACATAACATGTGTATGTAGTGTATATAGTATATATAAATGTATATATGTGTATATACTGTATGTGTATATATATTTTTTTTCTTTTATGCTAGATGCGATTAATCTTGATTAATTGTTTCGATAGCACATAATAAAATAAAATAAAATAAAAGTACCACGGTACGGTGAGGTGCTTTGATATATTTTCTATTATGGTACTGAATGATACCATATGCACAAACCTAAAATAGTAATTAAAAATTACTTAAATTTACTTAACTAGCATAATCTACTTTTATAAATAAAATTATCTTCTATTAATAATAATTAAATAATAATAATTATATTAAATAATAATAATTATCATTATTTACAATATTTAATATTTTAAAATGTTTAAAGTTATTTCATTTTTTCAATTACATAATGTAATTTTATTAATTATTATGCATTATTATTTTACTAATACATTATATATAAATATATGTATAATTATAATAAAATATAAATACTTTATATTTATATATACAATTATATACATGATATATTACATATACAGCATATAATGTATAATATTTAATTATTTTTTTTAAATTATGAATCTAATGAAGCTCTAATAAATTCTTCAGTTTACCTATGAGAGTGTGTTCTCTCATCCCGCGCTGATGCCCGTGCCGTGGTACCTGGTAGCCGGGAATCACGATCACCGAGGAAACATATCAGCCCAGATCGCCTACTCAAACAGATCTGAAAGATGGTGAGTCAGAGGTCAAAGGTCAACATCTGTGCATTAAACAATGTAAACATGAGCATTCATGACCACAGTGGGCTGCTGTTAATGTTTGGCAGGATCTACCCCGACCTCTACTATGAGCTGAACTTCAAGGTTCCTCGCAGCAACACATCCATCACGGTTTTGATGATCGACACAGTGGTTTTGTGTGGCAACACCTATGACGGGCTTCACCCCGTGGGTCCGGAGGACTACGTTGCTGCTAACAAACAGCTGAAGTGGATCGAGCAGAAACTTCAAAATACCAGGTGAGATATTAGTACAACAACAGCAGTTAGTTAACACCTAAATGCAAACACTTGCACAAGCTGCCCAATATTTTCCAAATGACGTTCGATCTGACCGTTCACACGGCAGACACAAATGCACATATCCGATTCATATCAGATTTATTTCCACATATGAATGAGGCATGAAACCGATCAGAGAATGGGCCTTTTTCCTGCTTACATGTTCATGGGACATATCCGATCTGTGTCACATGGGAGGAAAAAATCGGCATTGGGTCACTTGAACCATGCAGTGTATAATAGGTGAACAAAACAACAATGAAATCCAACGTGTTTTGCTTTTTACTGAGCAAACATTAGTCCTGTAACGGGAATTTTAGAGCATGTTTTAAAGGCCTTGACCTGCCACACTCCTTCCACTCCTCCATTGTCACATTCCTTCACTTGTTGTCTCTCACTCCTTCACTGCCTCAGATCCACCCTCACATTCTCTTAAATCTCAGATAGGACCTGAAAAACACTCCTGGCATTCCTTACTAAAAATATGACCAACAATTAATTTTTTCATTATTGCAAACATAAATGCTGTTATATTTTGTGTGGAACCCAAAGAAGAAATGTTTAACACTATAAAGCCTACTGTCATATTTAATACATTAATTTCTAAGGCCTCAAAATTAACAACATGATAATAATTTTCTTTACAGAAAAAAACTCTTGTACACAATCTACATTTTTTGCAAGTAAAAGACCTTTTTAAATTTCTAAAAATGCCCCACTTCAGGTCTTGCTACACGTGTTTTTGCTGTGAAATATTTCGTATTTAAAGTCATATTAACATTAAAAATAAACGTAAGAATAACTTTTATATTGTTATTAATATTTCAAGACAAACATATTGGACTGAAGCAACTCGCAGTAGGTTTACTTGATTATTGATACTTTTTTTTAATAATACAATATTTTCAATATACAATATTTTAAATTATACATTTAAATATCATCTTACTAAGACATATTATTGGAAAATATAGTTTGACAACTGATGTTTACAGTATATGCATTTTATGCAAGTAGTCTGTTATACTGTTATAAAAAAATCGTATTGATATACATTACAAGCTATCAGAATTTTATCTTATGCTTTGGCCATATAAATAACAACTTCTATAATCTATACTACATATTTTTGCTCAGTTTGGGCCTCTAAATAAAAGTTTTTCTCCTCAAGTATGAGCTCTATATTGTATATATATAAGCCATAAAAACCTAAAATATCTAATATGATACAAAACATAAAACACATGCAAACTTTTTCTTTTATATTTTGTCTAAAGGTTCAATAAATTGTTAAATAAAAAAAAAAAATAGATTTTTCTGACTATTATTTCATATGTCAGGCTTTACAGGTTTAAATAATCTTCACGCAGCTCTTTTCCATTTTTGACAGACCGTTCGCAAAGACAAGACAGAGCAGGTTACCTCTGATATGAAACAATGTCTCAAATGTCAAATTTTATAAGTTTTAAAGAAATTTAAACAATAAATACCGTTTTGTGGATATTTAATGTGTCGTGACAGATCACTGTAGTGCCTCAGTTCAAGCAGCTCGTGAACCGATCATCTCTTCCTACTAGTTCATTTATAGCATCAAATAAATATGAATGAACATCAGAAGGAATATTGTTTCAACCTCGGAAAGACGTCAGTACACACAGTTTTTCAAGTTCAAAATCCACCGACGTTAATCTCCCCTGACTGCTTTGTCGGACAAAACGGCGGATTCGGCGTTATGATTGGTTAGATCGCATGTCAATCAAACTCCCTGCGAACGGTCAATTCTTTTCACAACAAAACCCGCCCAATTGCTACTCAAAACTAGCCCGGTCTTGTTCGGGGGGAAAATTCGTATTCCAGGGGCTAAATATCATATTTGGGATCACTTCAACCCGTGGACATGAAAACAACCCACGGTAACAGTGTTAAAGTAGCCCAATTCCACGGGAAAACCATGGCAACACTGATTTCTGCTGCTACATTTCAAGTCTTCTGAAGCCATGCAATAACTTTGTGTGAGGAACAGACCGCGATTTAAGTTATAAATTTGCATTTTTGGGTGAACTTTTTCTTTTTTTTTAATTGCCTAGGGTTTTGTTGTTGTTGTTTAATCAGTCAATTCTTGTGAGTGAATATAAAAAGAACGAAAGGTTAAGCGCCTGAGAGGATTGTGTTTAATGTACAAACTGTTAGCAGACAGATAAAACTAAACTCAAACAAGCAGATGCCCTCACATGTGCAGGGGAAAGTACAGTAAATATTCCACCAAGAATAAAACTCACAGCTGTTTTCCACATCAGAAGTGAAACAAAGTTGAAATAGATCAGATGCTTTTATAATAAATGCATCTTGTGGTTACTTATCCTCAGGTCAGATTTTGTCATTGTGGCCGGTCATTATCCAGTCTGGTCCATTGGCCATCATGGTCCGACCAAGTGCCTGGTATCAAAACTCAGACCCCTCCTGAAGAAGTACAATGTCTCCTTATATCTGTGTGGTCATGACCATAGTCTACAGGTTGGTATCTTGAACATCACATTATTGTATAACAGAAAATCAAGCAACTTCTTAATACAGCATTGTATTAAGCAGATGTTTTAAAGTGACTTCTATGGGTGTTAAAGTGACCAAACAGCATTAAAGGGATAGTTGAAAATGAAACTTCTGTCATCATTTACTCACCCTCAAGTTGGTCTGTTTTTTTTTTTTTTTTTTTTTCACACTATGGAAGTCAATAGGATCCATCAACTCTTTGGTTACCCAAATTCTTCAAAATATATTCTTTTTTGTTCAGCAGAAAAAAAAAAATTCATACAGGTTTGGAACAGCATGAGGGTTTGTAAATGATGACAGAATTTTCATTTTTGGGTAAACTATCCCTTTAAGCAATGGAACTATAAATATGACTTAATATGATGTAAAAATGTTTTCTGTTTCATCAGTTTATCAGAGAAGATGACGGAAGTTCGTACGTCGTCAGCGGAACAGGAATTGCAGAGGATATTCACACTGACCACAAGAACAGCTTCCCGTCATCTTGGCAGCTGTTTTCCAACATGGTCAATAAGACGACAGGAGCATTTGTGTACTTTGAGGTCAATACAAATGAGATGTTGATAAATTATATTCAGCCAGATGGGAAGTGTGTGTACCAGACATCCGTCTCTAAACGCAACGTCTAACTTTGACATTTTTCCTAGTCTGCTTTTAATAAACACAACAGTCACTTTGGCGAAAGTTCTAATTGCACTAATAATTCTGTTGCTTATTTTATTTTAATTTAGTTTTTTTTTTTTTTTTTAGTTAAATTCATATTTAGTTTGCGATGAACAAAATAAAACATTTATATTTCATAAAAAAGAAGTGATTTGCTGAGATTACTGCAAAAATACAGTCTTACTTATATGTGCAAAATCATATTTTATCTGAGCTGCGAATGTGAGTTTGCAGTCTGTATTGGATTGCAAAAGACCAGTTACCAGGTCTTGGCTAAAAAGTTTTTAATGAGTTGTCCTATCAGGCTGTACAAACAATGCAACCAATGTTGTTTGATTCACTAGCAAATAACTCTTATGAGCCAATTTGTTTTGGTGAATCAAAAGCATGCAGCACATCCAGTGGAGTCTAAATAATGACTCCTATGAACTGGTTCCTTTTATTAAATCAAAAACATACGTCCAGTGTAGTATGATTCAGAAGGACTAAGTGTATTCTTTTAATAGTTAACTTTTAATGGGTTAGTTCACCCAAAAATGAAATTCCTGTCATTATTTACTCACCCTCATGTTGTTTCACACCCGTAAGACCTTCGTTCATCTTTAGAACACAAATTAAGATATTTTTGATCAAATCCGAGAGGTATCTGATTCCTCCATAGACAGCAATATAATCAACACTTTCAAGGTCCAGAAAGGTACTAAAGACATCGTTAAAACAGTCGACGTGACTGCAGTGCGACGAGAATACTTTTTTGTGCGCAAAAACAAAACAAAAATAACGACTTTATTCAACCTGGAAGCGCTGAACGTAAACAGCGTAGGAGAATGACATATCGTTGAATAAAGTCGCTTCATATCGTTGAATAAAGTCATTATTTTTGTTTTGTTTTCACGCACAAAAAGTATTCTTGTCGCTTCATCGCTTCATAAAATTACGTTTGAAACACTGCAGTCACGTTGACTATTTTAACAATGTCTTTAGTGCCTTTCTGGACCTTGAAAGTGTTGATTATATTGCTGTCTATGGAGGAGTCAGATACCTCTCGGATTTCATCAAAAATATCTTAATTTGTGTTCTGAAGATGAACGAAGGTCTTATGGGTGTAGAACGACATGAGGGTGAGTAATTAATGACAGAATTTGGGTGAACTAACCCTTTAAAATGAGCTACGGTTTTTAACTGAACGGATTAGATCAGAGCTATAACTGAATCAACTCCTGACTCGCTTGCCAGTTATTATTTTTAGTGATGTCCATATTGAAACAAAGCAAGTTTTCTGTCAATATTATTTTTGTAATAAATAAATAAAACTATATATATATATATATATAACATACAAATAAATAAAACATTACATATGTACACATATTCTTTAAATGTATATATTACATTTAAAGAATATATATACATAGATGTATATATAAAATAATATATATATATATATATATATATATATATATATATTATATTATATTCTTATATATATATATTCTTTAAATGTAAAACAACTTGGACCTCTAAATATTTGACAGTCAAGTCACATTTAAGGGAAGTCTACTAACTTACAATTGAGGGCGCCATTGAGCTATTTAACTAATTGCTAAGTTAAACAACCTTATACTGTATCCGAGTTTGATTTTTCTAACTTAATATGCATATAAGGCATAATATATAACATGTTCTTTGAAGTTAGGAAATAAAAAAGGCAAAGATCAGCATGCTGATTAGTCCATGTGCATTATTGTATATTCATTATTTTACTTATTTGTTTAAAATCCACATCAGTACCATTCCCATTGAATTCACAGATCTGTAGTATAATGATAAATTCTGTGTACCAAAATGGTACCAAAACACCAGATTTAACTTTTTTCTTTGATTAATGGTTAACCATGTACAGTTGCAATGTGATAAAAATTAAATTAGAAGAGTGTTTCACTGTTACAACACAAATATGCAAAAAATGAATACAGTTTACAGTATTAAATATATACTAAAAAATAAATTACTGCTTTCATTTAATAAAATATGAGCAGATTTTGATTCTCCCAAGTGTGTACAAAAAACCCTATCTTAAATCATACAGTATATCCATTTTTTACCAACTAGATGTAATTAGGTAGTGCTTATAAAAACATCTATACAGAACACTTCAGTGTCAGACTAAAGAACCCACCACCTGACAGTATAAAGGTCTTGTCTTGCTAAAATATATGTCTAACATATCTACATTTTGAGGTTTCACAGAAACACTATTTTTTTAAACCGTTTTATAGAGGAACCGGATGCCATCCTCCCTTCATAAGGGAGAGTCCAATTTAGACGTACACAAAAGGGCATCCACACTCCTCACACAACGTTCAATGGTAATCCCTCTTTTCCTGTGTTTTTCGCTTGCTTTCTTCGTCTGCAGCACATCACGATGACAATAATGATTGCTGTTATTGCCAAAATTATGATAAGAATGGCTCCAACGATGACACCCATGCCGTACTCTGCAAAAACATTACATCATCATCATTATGGTCACACAAACACTCGATTCAACCATGAGTTTGATGGACACCACAGGAATTTTGCAGTTCTATTGGTCCCTCGACGCTGAAGTTACTATCGCAATCCGCCCAACAGACACATTTCTTATCTATTATGAGTTGCATTAAATGTCTCAGTCAGCGCTGTGAATCACACATTCATAGAGTCCATATAATCCTCTGATATGATACTATATCAGCTATCCGACACTTCATAAATGGATGCGTTACAGCTAGAATCCAGATCAGGGGAGTGAGTCTATTTTAGGAAAATGATTCACTCCCTATCAAGACCAAATTCCCAATGTATGCTTTTCCTGGGATTGTTGTGCTGAAAATCCCTGACAGACCAAGTTTAAGTGTTGTTATTTAAAGAGTGAAAGCATTACCTTCAAAG
This sequence comes from Hypophthalmichthys molitrix, assembly GCA_037950675.1. NCBI lineage: Eukaryota > Metazoa > Chordata > Actinopteri > Cypriniformes > Xenocyprididae > Hypophthalmichthys > Hypophthalmichthys molitrix. Next base: position 20,698,540 of record CM075514.1, on the reverse strand, counting down.
ATAGATGATTCTCCGTCTGGAGAGCACTGGATGTTGCTGAGTTCCCCGAGTTGTTTGTCTGGAGCGCGGAAGGGTAGGTAGGCCTGAATGATGAAACAGTAACTCACTCCTTGGTCCAGATCTGTCAGCTCAATGATGCTGCTTTTACTGGTCTCCACTTTCTGAAGAGGCCAACACATAAAATGATGTATAATATGTGTAATGTATCATATAGGTTTATGGTAACACTTTATTTTACAGTGGTCACCTTAAAATAAAGTGTAACCCAGTGTGCAATAAGGTCCCATTAGTTTGATATATATATTATAAATTACTTAATAAATATACTTTATAAATTACTTTATAAAATATATTCAAACAGAACACAGTTATTTTAAATTGTAATAATATTTCACAATATTACTGTTTTTACTGCATTTTTAATTAAATAAATGCAGTCTTGGTGAGCAGATGAAACTTCTTCTAAAAACATTAAAAATCTTACAGATTCCAAACTTTTGACTGGTAGAGTACATACTGTCAAACCAAAATTTATTCAGACACCTTAAACATTTTATTCATTAATACAGTTTATTCACTATAGTTTAAAAAAAATGGTAATAAAATATGACAAGATCTCAGAGTTAAACTGTCAGAAAAAATAATCTTAATTATGTCAGATAACACTTAAGCAAAACATGGTCAGGTCAAAGTGTCTGAATAATTTTTGGTCCCAAATTTTTATCAACTTTACTGGTAGTCCACTGTATGAAGAATTTTTGGGTATAATATGTCAGTGTACTTTATTTTGCTATATTTTGCTATGGTTTGACTGTGTGTGTGTGTGTGTATATATATATATATATTTGATTATATTTTAAAATGTAATGTCACATGATCCTTCAGAAATCATTTGCTAGTCAAGAAACAGTTGCTTATTATTATTATTCATGTTGAAAACGGTTGTGCTGCTTAATATTTTTTTGGAAACTGAAATTTTTTCAGGATTCTTTGATTAATATACACTGTAAAAAAGAAATGTTGGTTTAACTTAAAAAAAGCAAGTTACCTGGTTGCCTTAAAATTTTGAGTTCATTGAAACTAAAATGTTGAATTAATACAATGAAGGTGATTGGTTTAATCAACAGAAACTCAAAATGTTATGTTATCTGAACCACATTAATTAAGTTTACAAAAGACAAAAGAGAAAATGTGATAAATCATGAAAATAACTTTTTACAGTGTAGAGACATTTATTTAAGATATAAATCTTTTGTAACATTATAAATGTCTTTACTGTCACTTTTGATCAATTTAATGCATCCTTCCTGAATAAAAGTATCAATTTATTTAAAAAAAAAATCTTGCTGATGCAAAATTTTGAATGGTAGTGGCATAAACTATAGTTATATATAGTAACAATACTGTATTATCATAGTGTCATCTTTATTGTGCCCTATGATATCATGGTGAGTAAAATAAATATTTTAATAATTGTCAGTTTTTTTAATTAGGATTATTATTGCCCTCTAAGTTAAAAAAGAAAATTATTTATGGAAGAAAAAGCTTTTAGTCTCTACCTGAAGAAAATGTGGATGGTTTATTTTCATTTAATATCTAATGATTTAATACGTGCAAGGTCCTTAAACGATTAAATGACTTATTATTTAGTTCACATGGTATCATTTATGATCGTAATTTGCAAAGTGGCAAAAGAGCTCAGAAAAGAAAGAATGACGAAAGATAATCCGCTTTACAGACAACACTAACCTGTCCTGTGCTCTTGGCTTTCCTGTAGATAACCTTATAAAGCAGGTCGTCCCCAAAAACATCCCGAATATTCAGTCTCTTATTACGATCATTTAAGAGAGCCGTGGGGACATCCGTTACATGCAGCGTCAACTTCCTTTTGTCATCGCTTACTTCTATTGTAAACTCTGGTTTGCCAATGACAGCTGAAAGAGAATCAAAGCAGAAGATCTTTATAATGTCTCAAAATCATGTCATTAAACAGAGCGTAAAGTTGGTTGTCAAGAATACTGACTGTCATGATAAGGGGAGAATTTCTCAGAGCTGACATGAGGGAATTCAACCAGATCCGAGGAGACGCCCCGCATGGGTTCAGACAGGATGTCTGCGCTGTAATAGGCCTTCAGGTTTTTTAGTTCTGCAGTCAGGTCGCATTCAGTGTCCATTGTCCTGATACAGTGCGGTGTCCGTTCTCTGTCCTGGCCCAGTCTACAATCATTTACACAAACATTTAGATTGTAAAGAAAACTTTTGGCAACAATAAATTACATTACATGAGAATAAGTGACAGGTTGGTGCCTGCTGTAACAAGTCATGGGTGTGGAACTATGCTAGAATTGCCAAATCTACATCATGTGAGAGGTTAATACAGAGCGTTTTCATTCATAAAGGTTTTTTATGCATTGCATACTAATAAAAGAGCATCTAAAATTGAAATTGTCCGTTTAATTGCTGCCTTAAAAAGCGGTTCCAAAGTTATAACCTGCAGAGTTAAATCCAATGCACTTTTTCGACCACTTTTAATTAAATTACTGATTACTGATTGAGTATAAATGACATTTTGACACATTAAATAGATGGTAACAAATGAGAAAATCCATGATATACACTTTTATTGCCTATACACCATACACTTTTATCAGTTTATGGCCATGCTGAGATTACACAGTGAGAAACCTTTTGAGATAATCAATTAATTATGACTTGATTGGTCAGAATCAATATGATCTAAGTAATATTAGATAACTGCAATAACATTAACACTACGGTGTTAAAATAATACATATTATATGCTACATATATAAAGCTCTATATGTGTACATTTCACTTTTATATTGAACTTGAGGTAACTGTAAAAAATTTAGACCATTTTCACCATTGTGTTCAGACCTTTTGATGTGATGTAATAATTTATATTTTTAAATGTAACCTGGATGTGTGTATTTGCTAATTATAGCACATTTTTATAGCTATCATACTGCAATCAGAACAATGGATGTAATAATAAACATCCTGACTACTAACTTTAATAAGAAAAAATGACTTACTCTGAAAATTCAACAGTGTAGGAATAATTCGTTGGTTTTGGACTCCATGTTAACATAGATTTAAAATTGGAAGAGGACCAGACTACTCTCTGTGCTTTTGGAAAGGTGTCTATAAAAGAGCAAAGCAAGTGAATCAATAAGATTGTTTTGAATAGCATTTTTTAAATAAAACGATAGAAATGGTTTACACCAATAGAAAGCTGCTTAAAAAACCGAATAACACGCATTATAAGTTACAGGTACGAGACTCACCTGAGGCACAATCCTTCATAAAAAATGAAACCAGAACCAATACAAGCATGCGAAATTTCATTTGCCTGTTGCTTTCCATGTTGTCCCAAGGCGACAATACTAATCCAACTACAATACGAAGAACAAATAAAACTCCTTTAACCAGGTAGGATAAAAATAAGGTATTATATTCTCCTCCCAACTGGTTTATAAAGTCCTCCTGACTGTTTGTGAGCGCAAGAAACCCAGTCAAATTCCAGCGAGACTAATTAAGCCCCGCCCTCTAGAACAAGTGAGTCTGTCTACTTATGCATATTACCATTTATGGATTTCCGCCTTGACATAATATAGCCTATTACACAAATGACCAAAGAGCTTTAGCGTTTAAATAATGCAAGTTTAAAAGGAAAGGAATATGTTATTTAATTATAAAATAGTATGTATTTATTTATTTTTTATTTATATATATAGAAACCTTTTGAGATAATCAATTAATTATGACTTGATTGGTCAGAATCAATATGATCTAAGTAATATTAGATAACTGCAATAACATTAACACTACGGTATAGATTATATATATATATATATATATATATATATATATATATATATATATATATATATATATATATACATACACACAATTATTAAATAAATAAATATTGAACATTTCTGACACGTGTTTCATCAAAAATAAGTTGATATTTTGAATAGATCAGTACATCATTTGATGTGTTTAGTCACTCTTTAGTCACATGTATTTGCACTAAAATATTATGCCAAGTAAAAATAGATGTCTCAATCTAAAATTTGCAAAAAGTCAATTTATGCAACTTCCTTATCTCCCATAGCAGATGAAAGCAGCATCAGTTTTTGATTGTGTCCAGGTTAAAAATGACAATCATTAGGTCAGACCATTTCAGATTTTACATCTGAGAGCTTCGACCTCAAGATCAGGAATAAATTCAGCAAATAAACAGTTCTGAGATTATTGCATTTAAATTCCAAATGTAATTTGAAGCTTTATTTGAAGGGATGAGACACAGACACCAGTGTATGATGTAATCATGCATAATGTCACGTAAACAGGCTTTTTAACTCATTATGGGCATAAACCCCTCTGATGACCACCATGACAACACAAGAAATTACTCATGACATGCTCATGATTTGTATTCCGGGAAGTATGACTCCAGTTCTGTCCCAATTTCAAGTGGTATCGACGCTGGCACCTCTAGAGCACTGAATGCCAGCAGGGGTCTTTTGCCCATTCAGATCCTTATGCTAATGAGCAGCTAGTACTTCACTCTCACTTGTGGCTTTGCATGTTAAAACGCTCACAAGACTCAGCGCTTCCAGAGAAACTCACTCAAAACCACTAAGAGACATGATCGGAATAGAAAACGCATCATACTTTACTGTTTGAGAATCTTTTTAAGCAGTTATCTGTCACTCTTTTCAAGTGTGCAGGGAAATTCAATGTCTAAACATGAGCTATAGTTAAGCAATAAAGTCATGAATTAACATCCTTGAGTTGAGTGGCAGATGTTTTATATGTTTTTAGTGCGTTGCTTACAGGTCTAAGTCTCAGGTACCTCCTTCAATATAATTAGGCTATATGAATTTTTGGGTCACTTTATTTCAAATGGCCCAACTTAGACATTCTAAGTACAACATGTAGACTATCTCTCATAAGAGTATTAGTATAGACTGTAGTAGACTGTTAGTAGACTATTAGTTTAAGGTTAGGTTTTAAGGTTTGGGTTTGTAGAATAAGTTGACAAATAGTTGCAAAGTTACTTACAGTCATTAAAATGTCTGTTGGGGAAAATAAAGTTTTGGCAAATATTATTCAGACAGTCTACTAATACTCTAAAGACTGCTAGTTGACATGTAGTTGCAAAGTTATAGTTAGTAGAATGTCTAAAATGGACCATAATTTTTTTCCCACCATTCTATTGACTACAAGTTTAAAATTATCAATCTAAATTTAAAAATTTAATAAATTAAAATTATGAAAAAGAATTTTGAGCACATTTTGAGATTTGTGTTTATACAGCACAAACAGTGTTGGATGAGTTTAATATTTAAAGTCACCATGAAATCAAATCTGACAATTCTTATTTTATCTTTGCACATCTTTTTTTATTTATTTTTTTGTTCATGTGCCCTTATAATCTTTAATCAAAATAACTTACCCTCCCTCATGCAGCGTTTTTTCTCATTCCAGAAGCCATTTCACTTGGAAAAGACTATCACAACTTCTGTTTCATGTCAACTTTGAAGGGTTCACCCAAAAATGAAAATTCTGTCATTAATTACTCACCCTCATGTCGTTCCACAGCTGTAAGAACTTCATTCATCTTCAGAACCCAAATTAAGATATTTTTGATAAAATCCGATGGCTCAGTGAGGCCTCCATTGCCAGCAAAATCATTTCCTTTTTCAAATGCCCAGAAAGCTACTAAAGACATATTTAAAACAGTTCATGTGACTACAGCGGTTCAACCTTAATGTTATGAAGCAACGAGAATACTTTTTGTGTGCCAAAAAAAAAAATAGTGACTTTATTTAACAATATCTAGTGATGGGTGATTTCAAAACACTGCTTCATGAAGCTTGTTTCGAATCAGCGGTTTGAAGCGCATATCAAACTGCCAAAGTCATGTGAACTATTGAAATTTCGAAACACTTATGATGTAACGAAGCCTCGTTTACTGAAATCATGTGATTTTGGAGCTCTGAACCACTGATTCGAAACAAAAGATTCGCAAAGCTTTGAAGCTTCATGAAGCAGTGTTTTGAAATCGCCCATCACTAGATATTGTTAAATAAAGTCGTTATTTAATTTTTTTGGCGCACAAAAAGTATTCTCATCGCTTCATAACATTAAGGTTGAACCACTGTAGTCACATGAACTGTTTTAAATACGTCTTTAGTAGCTTTCTGGGCATTTGAAAGTGTTAATTGTCTTGCTGTCAATGCAGGCCTCACTGAGCCATCGGATTTTATCAAAAATATCTTAATTTGTGTTCTGAAAATAAACGAAGGTCTTATGGGTGTGAAACGACATGATGGTGAATAATTAATGACTGAATTTTCATTTTTGAACTAACCCTTTAACACTATAGGTTTACTCATAGTATGCGAAACCAATAATAATTCATTTTTAAAGTCATTAGATTATTCATGCAATGGGAAACATATAGTTGACTGCTCCAAATATTCAACTAATGAGTCATGATGTTCTTGTGACACAGTGGCTCTGTTTGAACAGAAGTTCATGACAGCTAAAATACTTTAACAAATCTCACTGAATATGAATATAATATAAACGGCATTCCTGCAGCTCAACCAGTTGAGCATGGCGCTAACAACGGCAAGGTCGTGGGTTCGAATCCCAGGGAATGCATGTACTGATAGAATGTATACCTTGAATCCAATATAAGTTGCTTTGGATAAATGCAAAATAGAAATATGATTATTACACCCCTCATGTGAATGAAGTCATAATCTATTTTTGTTCTACAATGGATCCTCTGCAGTGACTTCTCTCCATCATTACGCCTCTGGGATTTTTCTGACCTCTCCGATTACCCAGATCATCTCAAACGAGAAACCTGTGAGAGGATGTGAGGTCTGAAACAATAAGCTGTTTGGCTGAACTCATGTGCACTCTGTAAAAAAACCCACAAACCGCTTAAAAAAACATTTAAGCCTTATATACGGTAAAAATGATAGGTTTAGGAAAACATTAACAAAGAACATTAACAAAAAACTGCTTTAGTTTGACTTTTCCAGAGATTACAAGAAGTGACATAGTAGCCTTTCTGCTAGTGTTTCCTTTTATAGGCTGCTACATAAAACAGTGGTAAATAACTAAAATGAATTAAAATATTATATATATATATATATATATATATATATATAAAAGGACAGTGCAAACATTCTTATAAAAAATATCCCTGTGTTTTTCATGGATACACGGAACAACATGATTTCATGAACGAAAACATGACTAAATGATGACTGTATATTTTGATTTTTGGATAAATTATTCCTTTAACAAAAGTCATGCTGGAAAATTAGGTCAATTTACTTCCTGTTCCAGAAGGTATATTATTTGCTCTCTCCGAATTGGAAACAACATCCTAAGGATCAATAAATTATGTATCAGTGGAAAGTCCCTTGGGCTGATGACAGATTTGTTATTACTTTCAGAGTTCCAGGACAAAGTTTTTGTGTGTGTTTGCTTGTACCTTCATCCTTTTCACAGGTTCATATTCAAACCTATATAATATTTTAGTGTTTTATATATTTTAGGAGTGAATCAAAACTTCTCAGAATCTCAGTACACACATGAACATCATTTTTTCATGACTTTCATGAATTTCTTTGCTGAAAGTTCAGGTAAACAGACTCTTGTGGGCACACAAGGCCATTTTGGGTTTACTCATGAAATCTGTTGTGTTTTCTTGACAGAGAAAAAGTGAAGACAAGCACATATCGCTTTGAGTTTAACCCCTCTGTTTTGACAGACGGTCTCCAGGCTACACTTGATTTACCCTGAGAAGTTGGTACACTTCATTCATTCTAGTAATCTTCCATGCCATTCTGATAAGGACATGCTAGAGACAACCTGAAACTTTATTTTTGACTTTTGACAGGCTTTAACAGTAACAAGCAGCAAAAAAAATCCCTGATAACCTAAAACACTAGATGCATACTCAGCCAATGAATGAATAATTCCATATTGACGGAACGTCAATTAATTAATTAATTAATAACACATTTTTTGTGTTATTTTTTGTGACACATGTTGTGTCATTTTGTGTACATAATTGACACAAATTGTGTAAATATAACACATTAGTGTGTAGAGAATGAGCAGGAATAACACGTTTGAGTTAAAAGTAACAAAAATGTGTTGTCCTTAACTAGACTTTTAGAAATTCCACATCTGCTGAAGGTTCACACGGCATGTCTTGTCACTCTAACCACTCGCACCATTATAGCAGGTCTGGAAACAACTTCCTATTCTCATCTATTATCTCTTTATGCTGTTAGTCCAAATAAAGTCTGGAGTTCCTGTGATGAAAAGCAAGAGCTGCATTTTTCTTACAATTATATCAATTACTGAGATCGGTGCACAGACATGATTTACTCCTTTCAAAACTGCAGGCTCAGAGTCAAACAGCGGACAGCGGCTCTGGAGTAAGAACTCTGTTCTTATCTTCAGGCTGAGGACAGATGATAAGAAGTGAACTGTTGATTTACATTCATATGAAGGTGTTCAAAATGCAAACCAAGGGTAAGTTATAATCACTCAATAGTGCCCTAGAAAGTGGACTTCACAGGGCCATCAATCTTAACCATGATTGAAAGGCATCAATAAATCAATGTACAACTGTTTTTGCTGCTTAATATTTTTGTGGAAACTGGGGGTTTTGATGAAATGGAAGTTTAAAAGAAGAGCATTTATTTGAAATGGAAATCTTTTGTAATATTATAAATGTATTTACTGTCAGTTTTGATCAATTTAATGTGTCCTTGATTAATAAAAGTAATAATTTCTTTCTTTTATGTATGTATGTATGTATGTATTTACCCACCCCAAACTTTTCAATGGTATATGGTTTCCACAAACATATTTAGTAGCACAGCTGTTTTTAGCATTGATAATAATAAATGTTTCTTGAGCAGCAAATCATCATATTAGAATGATTTCTGAAGGATCATGTGACACTGAAGACTGGAGTAATGATGCTGAAAATTCAGCTTTGATCTGAGATAAATTACATTTTAAAGTATATAACAGTCATTTTAAATTGTAATAATATTTCACTATATTACTGTCTGATGTATTTACAAAGAAAGAAAGAAAGAAAGAAAGAAAGAAAAAAGAAATGTTCAGCTTCATGTTCTGCAAGAAAAACTCTCAGAAAACAAATTCATAAACAAATATTTCATGTGGTTCAGATAAAAAGCTCATTGGTTCGCATAAACAGAGAATACAGAAAATAAGTTGTTATTTATGCATAAAAGCTTGGTTCAAAATGTATAAACACAACACAAACTTGCATTCAAACATTTTAAACAGCATATTAGCTCAGGTTAGTGGACGAAATTTATCAAACGTACATTCCTGGGTGAAAAGGCGTATAAGAGAATTAAACAATATCACAAAAGCAAGAATGTGGGCCTGTCATTATCATTCTTGGCAGGCTGGCATGATCTTACTGGCATGTTCTTGAAATCAGAACAAAACCAACATTAGCAAGAGAGTTTCTCTTGAATCTGTGCCATTCTCACTGTAGCTGATGACCGACTGAAATGCTTAAGCTATACGTTGCATTATTTGTTCATTCGTTGCATATCATTGCTTGGTTATTGCTATAGGCCCAGGAATGTCTGGACTATCCATGCAAAAATTAGCAAAATTGTGTGGGATGGATTTAAACATGGTCAAATGTGGGAGAGAATGACTTTTACAATAAAGGTACAGTAAGCAATTTCTGAGAAATTATGTTTATATTTGAAATCCCCAAAATAAACATGCCCCTACCCAAAAGGACCCCTACCCTTCCCTAAATTCACAAACACACCATGCAACACAGGCACCTCCCCTTTAACACTTTGACGCGTACGATCACACCGGTGTGATTAGAAAGTTCAGTGCATCACGTGATCAACTGCCAAATTCAAATGTACATGCGTGCTTTGGCTGGCGCTAAACCAGAGACGGACGCGCACAGCACTTTTCATATATCAAAAATATGCAGTGTTTTCAACCACATAATGTTTCTTTTAGGTTTCAGACATTTAAATACACATAAATACTAACAAAACAATACATTTAGAGTTTGTAAAATACACACTGATGTCTATGAAAGCGGCAATAGCAATCCTTTCCATAATAGACGACACCTTTTATTCATATCAGATACACATTGTGTATGTAACTTTTACTATTCTTCTCCTAGTTCACCGGCCCACTTACTTTCATGTACTTTGGGAAAAGTGGATGAATTCACGTGTTGTAAAACCAACAGATCTGATTCTCTGTACCGCGGCACAAACTAACATGGCGGCGCCCATCGTGTGTATAGCTCAACTAACACGATCGGTATAAAGGTGTTTAAACAGCAAAACACATCACTTGCACATATTTGTCAATCGGAATATCAGATCTTTCATGCTATAGTCAACAAATTTGTGAATATTTCGAATAAAAAAGGAAAAATGTAAAAAAAAAAGCAGATCATCAGTCACACAACGCTATTGTGGCTTCGGTGCGTCACGTAACAAGCAATGACGCATCACCATGGAAACAATAAAGTTATGCGTTCTAAATAACGGTCGCCTTGAAAAATTCACACTGAGGGTTCAGCCAGAATATTTTAAACTTGTGTGAAACGGTTAATGAGTTTATACGCCCCTTATTGCTGATTGGCTACAAGTGTTTTGGTGCTCGGTCCGACTTTCAACAGCTTTTCTCAGAAATCACTTACTGCACCTTTAAATCTTTGGGTGGATAAATGTTTCCAATACTGGGAAAAGAAAGGATTGTGTTTACGACTTCATGAGATGTTCACTGACCATTGTATGATCTGACATACTGTATATTGACATCAACATAACTTCCATGGATGCACAGGCGACCAAACAATTGTTCTAAGGGGTATAAACATGTATTTAAATGTAAATTGTTATTACCAGCAGGTCCAGATGTATTTTTCCCACACTACATTAGCTCTTTTCTTTTTTCTTTTTTTTTTTTTGTTGGTAGAAAAAGCCTTTTGGCTGTTCTCTGTTAGTGGCTGATCAAACAAAACAGGCACCCCTTCGCGAGTCCCTTCGGAAAACTAACATCTGTACTGACTACATTCTTTTACATGTGGCTAGACTGGATTTGTACTGTTAGAGCTCTTTGGTTTATGTCCAAGAGCAATTACATTGATTCCATTAACGATGGCGGTAAACACTGTAAAAAAGAACAAGAAGGTGTTCGTAGAACTTTAAAAAATGAAGGAAACAGTTTGCAATGCTGAAATCATGTACATATTTAAAATAATACCACATTTTTATATATAATGTTTCATATTTTAAAAGTAAATGCTATATTTGTATATATTTGACTACAGATCCCCTGCAGGACTTTCTTTACTAGTGTGATCAGAAGAGACCAAATGCCACACCACAAAACAACATGATGAACATCTGCTAGCTGAGCAGAATGCAAATCAGCTTCTTTGGCTCTGAGTTACTGGTACGTCAACATCTCCCCAGCCATGTGACTGAATTTGAGCCAATGAGCAACAAAAATTCATTGTTTATATGTTTACCTTCCTTTCCCCATGAAACATCCTGGAGAGAAGATAATACTCCAGATTTCAGAGCTTACCCGGCTCCCTCTAGGATGCCGATTACAAAGAAAGCTTTATAGAGAGTGAAAGAGAAAACACAGCTAAATTAACATGTGCATATAGACTAAGCAATGTACATGTTGTGCAATTGTTTGAGTATTTTCCACATACTGTACATCACACATTATCTAGATAAGCTGTAAACCAGACCAGATTTTATGCCAAACAGGCTGACTATGCAAGATTATGTTGCAACAATTGACCAAATGGCAAAGGTTTCCAGCAGTGCCATGAGTCACAGACAGACACTCAATACAAACTAAATACCTAAAAAGAACTGACACATCATTCCCCTAAATATAGCATAGTTTACTCCAGCAAACATATAAAGATGACCATAGTGTGTCTGCTTGGAAACATTAAAAACATAACTTAGAAGATGAGGAGTCATTATCATGAACAAATTAATATGAACCACCAGAATATTTAGCCTACATGGTAAACAAATTCACACCCATAAGATATGACTATAGTTTTACTGAAATCATCTGATGTTTGCTCCTAAATATTAGATATTAGTCTAATATGCAAATTAAAGGGATAGTTCAGCTATATATATATATATATATATATATATATATATATATATATATATATATACAGTGCCCTCCATAAGTATTGGAACAGTAAAGACAAAATTGTTAGCTGTGGTGTCAAGACATCTATAAATATGATTAAAAGATTAATATCGTCACAGTCACATGGACTTTCAGTTTATTTGTTATCTTGTTATCATCTGTCACGTGTTCCTTTGTTCTAGTTTCCCGCCACAATCAGTGACCATGTACACTAATTTGAGTTTATTCATCAGTGTATTTAACTTCCTGTTTGTCTTTAGTATGTTGTCGGGTATCGTTTTTGTCTACTACGGTGTATGTTCCTGTTTGCTCCTGTATTCTCCTGTTGGATTTTCAAGTAAAGACTTATTTAACTCCTATCTCCTCGTCGTGTGTTTGATACACCGGTGGTAATTGTAACAAATATGAGGCAGAAGTACAGAATGTCACATTTTATTATTATCTGTTTCAACACAAAATGTTTTACTAACTAAGAAGTACAGCGCTTTTAGAGTTTCATCCCTCTGCCTAATGTGAGCATAAGTATTGGGACTTAAAGCAAATGTGTAAGGGTAAAAGCTAATATTTAGCTAATATTAAAGCTAATATTTACTTGGCCAATCTAAGACCCAAAATTTCTATGATACCCTTATGGAAAGAAAATATATTTCCCTATATATGAATGATCAATATATTACATGATTTAACAGTATATTTGAAAATATACAGAAAAATATATTGCGTAAATATATTACAATATATTGAATAATACATAAGGAATTGCCACTTTTCGGGTGCAGCGGGCAACTTCATTTCAAGAGAATTTGCAAACAAACATAACCTCTCACTAACACCCTGTACTTCTCGCTTGGCAGTGGAGGCGCTAGACGGTCGGCCGCTTGGAAAAGGGAAAATCACACACATCACGGACCTTCTGCAAATGCAAACCGGCGTGCTCCATCGTGAGTCCATTCAGTTCTACGTCATTGAATCGCCCGTTCATTCACTCATTCTAGGTCTACCCTGGTTACGCCGACATGATCCACACATCGCTTGGAGAGAGGGAGAGATCACACAATGGAGTTCAGCCTGTCACCAGAACTGCCTCACCCACAGCTCACTCATTCCAGTCAGCACCATCTCACTCATCGATCCCAAGCTTGACATTCCGGGGCTGCCAAAGGTATACGCAGATCTCTCAGAGGCGTTCAGCAAAACCAAGGCTTCCCAGCTACCACCTCATCGTTCCTGGGATTGCGCAATTGAACTATTGCCAGGCGCTTTACCTCCCAAGGGAAGGATTTTCCCTCTGTCACAGCCTGAATCTGAAGCCATGAAGAAATACATTGAGGAGGAGCTATCCAAGGGATTCATTCGGCCTTCCACTTCACCAGCTTCAGCCGGGTTCTTCTTCGTCAAGAAAAAGGATGGCAGCCTCAGACCTTCGATTATCGTGGACTTAATGACGTCACAGTAAAGTTCAGGTATCCACTCCCTTTAGTTCCTGCCGCACTTGAACAGCTCCGTCAAGCCAAATACTTCACCAAATTAGATTTGCGCTCAGCATACAATCTAATCCGCATAAGGGAGGGAGATGAATGGAAGACAGCTTTTTCCACCTCCACTGGGCACTACGAATACTCCGTTATGCCGTTCGGCCTGGCCAATAGTCCTTCGGTGTTCCAGTCCATGATAAACAACGTTTTCAGAGACATGCTAGATCAATGGGTGATAGTTTACATCGACGACATCCTTATTTACTCTAACACTCTGGAGGAACATGTCCAACACGTCCGCGCTGTCCTACACCGTCTCATCCAGCATCAGTTATACGCCAAGGCAGAGAAATGCGAGTTTCATCGCACTAAAACTTCCTTTCTGGGTTACGTCATCAGTCAAGAGGGAGTCGCTATGGATGATCAGAAGGTGAGAGCAGTGGTAGAATGGCCCCAACCACGAACTGTAAAGGAATTACAACGTTTTCTGGGCTTTGCAAATTTCTATCGGCGGTTCATCAGAAATTTCAGCACTGTAGCAGCACCACTAACTTCCATGACTCGACGGAGCACAAACTCACTCACTTGGACTGTTGAGGCCAGCCAAGCTTTCTGCAACTTAAAGCATCGCTTCACCACAGCACCCATACTCCATCATCCTGACTCCAGTAAGGCTTTCATTGTTGAAGTGGATGCATCCAGCACTGGCATTGGGGCGGTTCTCTCACAACGTCACGAGACTTCAAACAAGGTATTTCCCTGTGCATACTTTTCAAGGAAGCTGTCAGCGGCCGAGTGCAACTACGATGTGGGAAACCGCGAACTGTTGGCCATGAAGGCAGCTATGGAGGAGTGGCGTCACTGGCTCGAGGGTGCTCAACAGCCCTTTGTAGTTCTAACAGATCATAAGAACCTGGAGTATTTGAAATCTGCTAAACGTCTGAACCCCCGTCAGGCCAGGTGGGCGCTCTTCTTTACTCGCTTCCTCTTCACTGTCACTTACCGACCGGGTTCCAAGAACACCAAGGCCGACGCTCTCTCCAGAATTTATGAGGGGAGTGAACCGATCAATAGACCAGAAACCATAATTCCCGAGAATCTGCTTGTCGCACCTGTCCAGTGGGATATCTCTACAGAGCTCAATATCGCCAACGTTCAAACACAACCACCGCCCGAATGTCCTCCCGATCGCACTTATGTTCCAGAACAACTCAGAGATAAGCTGCTGCATCACATTCATGACAACCCAAGCGCCGGTCATCCAGGTATCACAGCTACTCTGCACTTACTAGAAAGCAAATACTGGTGGTCAACAATGCCCGAGGACACCACACACTTCATAACCAACTGTACTATCTGCAACACTTCCAAATCTTCACACCAAGTTCCAGCCGGCTTGCTCCAACCACTGCCCATTCCACTACCTCCCTGGTCACACATGGCAATTGACTTTGTCACAGACCTTCCCAACTCACAGGGTAACACCACGATATTAACCGTAGTTGATCGTTTCTCCAAGTCATGTCGCTTAATCCCTCTGCCCAAGCTCCCCACAGCTCTGGAGACCGCCGAAGCTCTGTGTAACTTCGTGTTCAGGTTTTATGGGTTACCTGAGGACATAGTGTCCGACCGGGGTCCCCAATTCACATCCCGAGTGTGGTCAGCTTTCTTCCGCCTCCTAAATGTCAATGTCAGTCTTACCTCCGGGTACCACCCACAATCCAACAGACAAACTGAGCGTTTAAACCAAGAACTCACCCGTTTCTTGCGTACTTACTGCCAGAACAATCAATCGGATTGGAGTCGATATCTCATGTGGGCCGAGTACGCACAGAACTCACTACAAAAACCTGCTACAGGACTCATCCCATTCAAATGTGTGCCAGGCTTCCAACCACCACTGTTTCCCTGGTCTGGAGAGCCGTCAGAATTACCAGCTGTTAACGAATGGTTACGGCGCAGTGAAGAGACCTGGAATCGAGCCCACGTTCATCTCCAACGTGCTGTAAGGCGACTGGAGGTTCAAGCCAACCGTCATCGCCGCCCTGGTCCTGAGTATAGTCCTGGACAGTGGGTCTGGTTGTCCACCAGGGATCTACGCCTCCGGCTGCCGTGCAAGAAGCTCAGTCCTAGGTATGTGGGTCCATTCAAAATTCTTAGACAAATTACACCAGTTTCGTTCCGTTTAGAATTACCTACTAATTACCGCATTTCTCCCACTTTCCATGTATCCCTGATGAAACCTGCTGGCGGTCTGGGAGAGGGTCAGGTACCTCCCGGTACCGAGGGCCAGAGACCCCCGCCCATGCTGGTCGATGACGAGGAGGTATATCAGGTTCGTAACCTGCTCGACTCTCGACGTCGCAATGGGGCTTTACAATACCTGGTCGACTGGGAGGGTTTCGGCCCGGAGGAATGGTCCTGGGTCAATGCCAAGGACATTCTCGACCCCACACTCACTGAGGAGTTTCATAGGACGCATCCGGAGAAGCCGGCCCCCAGACCCAGAGGGAGACCCCGACGTCGTTTGCTTCCTCGCGTCAGGAGCCGCTCGCAGGGTGGGGGCTCTGTCACGATTGAGTCACCTGCACCAGTTCTCCCTAACCGCCAGAGGGAGCCGTCACCCGAATATTAACACTCTTTGGACTACATTTCCCATGCACCCACATACCTGGAACTGATCACCCGCGCACCTGCAGCCAATCACTCTCTCACTATTTAAGCCACTCTCACACTCACTCTCATTGCGAAGTCTTGATTAGCCACGGTTGTCATTTCTGAGCGTTTATTCCTGTTTGGTTCATTGTCACTGACTTGGACTGTTACCTGTTTTGAGATCCTTGCTGCCTGTCCCGAACTCTGCCTGTTTCCCATTTATTCCTGTCTGCCGCCTGCCTCGACCTACTGCCTGTTATTGTTTATGCTGATTGCCGCCTGCCCTGACCCTTTGCCTGTTACCTGGTTTATGTCTTTGTCTGAGCACTTCAATAAACTGCATATGGATCAATAGCCTTCTGACTCGTCACAATCAATATATAGCCATACATGGTCAATGCATATATTGCAGTATATTGAAAAATATAAGCACTAGTTTCCCATATATGGAAATGTATTATGTAATACATCGCATTATATTTTGCAGTATATTCCCATATATTTTTGTTTCGTAAGGGTAATCTCCTTAAATGAGTTGGCAGTACTAGTGTTTTGGGTTATGGTCCTGTTGCCACATGAAGCATTATCCAGTGAGTCATTCATTCTTCTGCAGCCATCCTTGAATAAGTCATTAATGAAGATGAGTGAGCCTGTGCCAGAGGCAGACATGCATGCCCATGACATGACACTACCTCCACCATGCTTTCCAGTATGCCTTGGATCATTTGCAGTTTCTTTTTTTCTCCACACTTTTTGCAAGCTGATCTTGCTGTGTATCCCCGGTAATTCTGTTGGTGGAGTCTCCTGTGAACAGCAGATTGTGAGACCATTACCCCAGCTTTCTGGAGGTTGCTGGTGATTTTACTGACAGTTATTTTAGAGTTTTTTTTATAGCCCTTATCATTTGTCTATCATCAACTGCTGTTGATTTTCTCAGCTGACCTGGTCGTTGTCGGTTGCTGAAGCTCGCCAGAGGTATCTATCTTTTTCAGGACATTCCAAACTGGATATTCCAAGTCATTCTCCAGATTTAAATCCTATTGAATAAGCATTTCACCAGCTGAAGAGGAGACTAAAGGCAGAAACTCCCCAAAACAAGCAACCGTTGAAAACCTGTGAACTGTTTCTTTAAAGATATCAAATTATGAACATCATGGGGAGTCTACAGCAAATAAATACATTCTTTTACAATGACTCGGCATGATACAGTAGATCAGAAGGGAATTAATGTCACAATCTGTTCTCTCAGAAGAACACGTTGTAGCGTGGACACGCTTGTCAAGGAATGCACAGTTCTTATTTACTTGTTGCAGGCATCAGGAAAACATGCAGGTATTATTGTTGCTGACAGAGGTTAATCTGATTCACACTGCTATACAAAAACAGACCAGATTCAACATGCAGCTTGTAATGTTGGCCTTCCTCTGAATTTTCTCACTGAATGACAACTATATGTACAGTTGAACTCTAATGCACATGTAATTATGTGTGTGGAAACAGAAGGCCTTGTTACACAGACAGTTATCTCTATGTCTGATCATGCAGAGCTTTGCTTAAAGGCACAGTGGTGATAGTTCATAATTTGATCCTTGTGCGGTTCAAACCAGCAGCCTTCTGGTTAGCAATGGTGAGCTTTAGCAGTCTCAATTAAAGTAAAGCCTTTATAAAGTGCTTTTTACAAGTTTCAAATTTGAGCAACACAGGTTAAGTGTTTATTCAACTAACAAAAATATGTTCTATGAACATTTTGCTAACATTCCCATTAAGTTGTAAAATTTTTTTTTTAAAACATTCTCTGAATGTTCAAAACACCCAGTTTTTTTCTTTCTTGGTTATGCAAACGTTAAAGGATTAGTTCACTTCAGAATTAAAATTTCCTTATAATTTACTTACCCCCATGTCATCCAAGATGTTTATGTCTTTCTTTCTTCAGTCAAAAAGAAGTTTTTGAGGAAAACATTCCAGGTTTTTCTCCATATAGTGGACTTCACTGTGGTTCAACGGATTGAAGGTCCAAATGTCAGTTTCAGTGCAGCTTCAAAGTGCTCTACATGATCCCAGATGAGGAATAAGGGTCTTATCTAGAGAAACCATCGGTCATTTTTAAAAAAAAATAAAACTTCATATACTTTTTAACCACAAATGCTTATCTTGCATTGCTATGCGATGGGCCACGCATGACGTAATCACGTTGGAAAGGTCACGCGTGACGTAGGCAAAATACAGATCAAGAGTCTACAAAGCGAACATGCAAAGGCTAAGTAAAACGGCCTTTACAAAAAAATGTAAAACAACGATGTTGGATGAGTTTTTCGCTCTACTGTGGTACTTTCGCCTACGTCACGCATGACCTTTCCAACGTGATTACATAATGCGTGGCGCATCAGAGAGCAGTGCAAGATGAGCATTTGTGGTTAAAAAGTATATACAGTTTTATTCTTTTTAGAAAATGACCGATCATTTCATTAGATAAGACCCTTATTCCTCGTTTGGGATCATGTAGAGCTCTTTGAAGCTGCACTGAAACTGCAATTTAGACCTTCAACCTGTTGAACCCCAGTGAAGTCCACTATATGGAGAAAAATCCTGGAATGTTTTCCTCAAAAACCTTCATTTCTTTTCAAATGAAGAAAGAAAGACATGAACATCTTGGATGACATGGGGGTGAGTAAATTATCAGGAAATTTTAATTCTGAAGTGAACTAATCTCAAGGGAATAATGGGAATGTTACTTTCGAGTGTTCTCTGAACATTCTGAAACAAATAGTAACATTTAAAAAACATTAGACAAGCATCTAACTAAATGTTTCAGGTAAACATATTTGATGAATGATGTTTTTGTGCTGACTTCTGAGAACATTTTTGAAGACCAGATAACTTTGAATGAATGTTTAAAGGGTTCACCAAAAATGAAAATTCTGTCATCATTTACTCATATCCTCAATTGTGTTCAGAAGAGGAACGAAAGTCTTACAGGTTTGGAATGACATGAGGGTGAGTAAAGTACAGAATTTTAATTTTTGGCCGAATTAACCCTTTAACAATACTAAAAGAATATTTCTTCATAACTTTGGGAGAACCTTGCCACAACGTTAGCTAAAGTTCTGAAAATGTTTCCTGTTAGCTGGGTTACTGCAGGCCATAATAGTGATAAATCGCAGCTCTTGTAGGGTTCAAAGTTGCTACCTTGATGTTACTGCCCCTGTTTTTGAACCAAAGACTTTAATAAGGTGACAAATCAGCTCTCTGACTCATAACAGCACTGATCTCTAGGTTTCAGGATGTATCATGTTCACCTCTAAGAGATGTGTAAACATGTTGTAAATCCTGAAAACCCCAAGCACGCAGAGTAAGATCAGGTCTGGGATACAAACTTCTGGCTTAAGTGGTCCTCTGGGTCTCTTATTTCTCTTATAAGTGGAGGCAGACGCCTTCCCATGTGTCTCATGGCTCACTGCCTGCATGTTATACAACTACTGAGAAGATAGTTATCTTGCTTCAGGTCGATCTGTAAATATCAATATTTTTTATATTTGCAAACTAGGATCAATACTATGTGTTTTTAATACTGTTTATTAGTTAGTATTTTAATGCTATGTTTTTACATAAAAATCATTGTGTATCATAAGCTTCAAAGTGAGAAAATAAATTGATTTGTTTAATCACACACAGTAAAAACTGTCTGCACGCACATGCGATACATGGGCTTGTTATTTAGTTTTTCAGACCATTTATTAAAACAGAACTCGCTGTTATCTAGGAAATTGATTAATGAATGAAACCCATTACTGACTGATAAGTTTTCACTGAATGTGTATAAATGATGGAGAAAGTGATGGCTCTTCCAAAAACAACAGCTCCTGAAGTTGTTATTATGGAAATGACATTCTTTGTTGTCTGAGACTGATATGTCATGTTCCATGGTTAAACAAGCACCATATCTTCTAATGGGAAATCATAATTTTTATATAGTAGCCACATATAGCACAATGCTTACATCTCTGCTTATATGATCTCTTATATTTAAAGGTGCACTATGTAATATTTTCTGTCCGTTAGAGGCCTGTTCAAAACAAAGGCGTAGCTTGATGACGCCAAGTTTGAGAGCGGAATCTTGGGACATGTGGTCTTTACCTCAACAGCTGGTGGAAAAGAATTGAGACAGGACTCGGGAAGAAATCATGTTCATGGATGCGATTATTAACATTACTGTAGTATGAAGCAGAGCAGGACCGAGTGTTGTGGGAGCTGAACGAGGCCGCTGGAGCGATTGCGCAACACACGCCTCACGAGCAGCGGAACTTTTATTATGACACAGTTGCCGCTTCCGCTTCTCCGGTCATGAGTATGAGGTAACGCAGCTCTGTTTATCATATTAGATACATTTGAGTGTGTTAAAATGTAATAATGTTACTCTGTGCGTTCGCTCGGCGGCTGCTGTGAGACACTTGTTGCACACTGCAGTAAGATAGATCGATTTTAGAATATCATATTAAATGCTGGATGGATTGCGTTGATAAATAGCATGCAATTAATTTTAAAATGTACTGTATGATGGAGAAAATGCTGTATTACTGTTACTAAAAATAAAGCTGCATCTGATAATGCTATGTTAGCTACTTCACAAAATAGTGTTTTTCTCTGAGGCATGGTAAAGCATGGTACTGGCAAAAAAATCAAGAAAATTAGATTTAAACAATAAGACTAAACATGTTGAGCTATATAACAATAATTCGTTTTCTGTTTATAAATATATCAAAAGAGTTGTTCCCTTGCCTATTAAAACATCTAAATATTAAAGCGTCTTTGGTGTTTCCATGGTTTCTACAAAATAAAACCGGAAACCGAGGGTAACGCGGGTAAAAACGCAATTTTCTCACGATTTACAAATAGTTGCAAACATTTGGGATGTTGTAAGTACTCAAGTGAACAAAATATATAACACTGGCCTAGTGGTTTTTGGATATTTTACTGCAAAATTCTTACATATTGCACCTTTAACTGTAACAACTGTCTTCATATTAACTCAGCATATAGGCCTATACAGTAAATAAATAGCCTGTGGACAAAACTGAAATTATTTTAAAGTCTTACCTGAACATTATCTTTAAAAAATAGTCCTTTACAATGTATAAAACAATCGTCCTAGCAACAAGATGAACACTGCAACAATAATAGGCTACAGTATTGAAATCCCCTTGAGTAATTTTCACTAAGACGCAAATCTGCGGTTTTCTCGTGGAATTGGGCTACTTTAACACTGTTGCCGCGGGTTGTTTTTCATGTCCGTGGGTTGAACTGACCCCAAATAACATGACATTTAGCCCCTGGAATTCAAATTCAACCAGGGGAACCCTGCTAAAAATGCGGATTTTATCCCCGGGAACGCAATTTTTACCAGGGGACCCGCCTGAAACTCGATTGGGCTAGTTTTGAGTAGCAATATGGCGGATTTTGTTGAGGAAACCTGGCAACCCTGCGCAAGATACGTCCGTGCTGTGGACTCCGCAGTGTAAAAGGCCTACGTAAAGTACTACGTTTACCGTAGTGCAGTGAATTTTCAGGGTCGAAATGCAGCCATTTCAATAGGAATCCACATGGTCTGAAATTTTGCGTGTGGGCGAGAGAGATTTCTCAACGCAGAATTCGCAGCCGGTTCATTATAAAGGATTAGTTCACTTTCAAATGAAAATTAGGGGTAAGCTTTACTCACCCTAAAGCCATCCTAGGTGTATATGACTTTCTTCTTTCTGATGAACACAATCGGAGAAATATTAATAAATATCCTGACGCATCCAAGCTTTATAATGGAGAGCATCAGCTGAAGAAAGTGTCTCCATCCAAAGCAAAACATACTCCACACGGCTCCGAGGGGTTAATAAAGGCCTTCTGAAGCAAAGCGATGCATTTGTGTAAAAAAATATGTCCATATTTGACAAGAAGTAAAATATCTAGCTTCTGCCAGACCGCCTTTCGTATTCAAGTTACGAAGAAAGTCTAAACTGGCGTCACGTCAGTAAAGCTTTTTCCGTAAGTTGAATACGGAAGGCGTAGGATGTTGCGTAAGCTTTTTGAACTGTGAGAGTTTTACATTTTCTGCATAAGCTGAATACGGAAGGCAGTCTGGCAGAAGCTATATATTTTACTTCATAACTTGTTAAATATGGATATTTTTTTACACAAATGCATCGATTCACTTCAGAAGGCCTTTATTAACCCTCTGGAGCTGTGTGGAGTACGTTTATGATGGATGGATGTGGATGGAGGCACTTTCTCGCTGCCATTATAAAGCTCGGATGCGTCAGGATATTTATTAATATTTCTCCGATTGTGTTCATCAGAAAGGAGAAAGTCATATACACCTAGCATGGCTTGAGGGTGAGTAAAGCTTGGGGTAATTTTCATTTGAAAGTGAACTAATCCTTTAAGCTGCTTGGTTTTAAAGTGATTTCTGTGTGCCGTGTGTCATACAGTACATCACTACGCTATTGACAATAGACCTTTTTGTCCTTGAAAATTCGCTATGCATGATTGACTACTTCAAAAAGAAAAAAGTCAGTCATTTATGTTTGAAAATGCAATCAAAAAGGAACCCAGAATGGTGTTACCTCATCATTTAATGTTATCTATGCCCACAGGGAATTATGTACAAATAAAAATATTATAAAAAAATAACTCATTTTGACAGCTACTGATGAATTTTGGACTGTTTTCCAATATATGCTGGATTGTTTGTGAAATCTGAACACATTAAATCACATTTTTTGGCTTCAATATGAACATTTATTTTTGATAAGTACAACATTAAAGTCAAAAGTGATTATCAAAACTATCTAATCATCAATTCTTATATATTCTACCATCACTAAATTGGCAAGAAATCATTCAAACAAAGCTTAACATCAGTTCACAATTTACAAAAGCCTTTTCCAGTGAATATGTTCATATCTTCTCATCTGGGAAAACAAAAGACAGTGACCTTCTGACCCGAGGTTCAGTTCTGTATCTCTCCTGGGGTGAGCGGCATTCCATGAGTAACAAACAGCTGTGGTGGTCCCTCCGCAAGCCTTTAAAAATAGTGACCAGTTAATTACAGATCTTAGACATTTTGTATTTGAGCAAAATGCACAGGGTACAGAGAGCTGTTGGTGCTATCATAAGCAAGCACAAAACACACCAGTCTGAAATCATTAAACCAACATTTTAATAGTGTTTGTCATCAAAGCGGAATGTGTCTGGATTGCTTATTAAATGACGAGATTAGAGGACCTTTAGGGGAAAATTCTCTGAGCTAGTGAGCTATGTTGGGGCTCAAAGGGGGCCTCAAAGGGGCCAAATCCTTCCACTTCAGTGGTGAATTCCTCACAGAGCTTGAGTTGTCATTGTTTTCGGACTCAGATAAACTTTAAATGTTTAGACTTGAAACATCAGACACAAAAGATAAATTCTTACATAAGTTTTGTTGGTGGTAGCTACGTGCCCATACAGAACTTGCCACCACATGCTGCCAACTTTACTTTGGTTAAGCTGTTCTGAATAGTTGCTAGGTGGTTATTATGACGTTGTGATCTCTTTAGAGTAAGTCTATGAGATATTTTTTATACCTTTTTTTAATACCTGTTTTGTGTGTGTGTGTGTGTGTGTGTATTTAGGGGTAGGAGTTTGTTTAAATCCTTAACCCTGAATACTAAATATATAGCTTACATTAGCAAACACAAATAAACATCTCTACACAGTATTATGGCAATGCATTTAATCTTTGTTAACGTTAATCTTCAACTTGTGGCGCAGTTTTTGCTGTGAAATATTTAATGGTTTTTATGACGTAAATGTATGAATAACATATATTGTTATTGATATTTCAAGATGAACATTTATTGGACTGAAGCAACAGTCTACTTTATAATCCATACATCAATTTTTAGAAAAATCATGTTAAAATGTATCTAATATAGGCTTTTTAGGAATGTTTAATTTATTATATTATATATTTTGCGCCCCACAAGTAAAACTACAGAGCTCTGATCATAAAACTAAGTTAAAATATCATCTTACTAAGACATATTATTGGTAGATATAATTGACAACTGATATTTATATGTGTTTTATGTAAATAGTCTGCTTTACTGTACTTTGATTTACTGATTTACTGTACTTTGCATTCAGATTTTCATACAAAATTTTGGCCATATAAATAACCATATCTGCACCAAATTGCATATATTTGTTCTGTTTGGGCCTGTGAATAAAATTGAGGTGTTTGTTTTCCTCCTTGAGCCACTCTATATGCCTAATATATCATATATGAGCAATAATATCAAATTTAATACAAATCAATGCACATATGCAAACTTTTGCTAAAAGTTCAATAAACTGTTCCGATAAAAAAATCACTATTATTTCATATGTCAGCCTTTAATGCACTGTAAAAAGTAATACGCTACTCCATAAAATTTTGGCAACAGATTACAAGCAATATTATTAATTAAATTCAACAAATAGAATTGAGTTAGAATTAATCAAATGAATTCCTTAGATGTCAACCATTTAAAACGAGTAAAATTTACGTAAAATTTAAACAAAAATATCTGAATAACAGACAGATGTCAAAGATGAATTAACAACTTATTATTTTTTATTGCCAACACTGAAGACACCTGATGATAACAAGTAGAATCACTGAAGCAAAGAGAAACACAAGAATTAACAGAGGTTTAGATGTTGATGTTGATTTTATTGAAAATGTTTGGTCACCATTATGGTGATCAGTGTTTCATTTAGTCTGGCAGTTTGACTCTTTGCTTTTTATGCCAGTTTGTGGGTTTTTGTAATGGTGTTTGCTAATTTTACACATTTTAAATGGTTGACTTCTAAGGAATTAATTTGATTAATTGTAACTCAATTTTATATGTTAAATTTAATTAATAATATTGCTTGTAATCTGTTGCTACAATTTTATTGAGTAGATAGAGCATATTGCTTTTTACATTGTGGGCTTAACAAATGGAAACTTTTTGTAAAGTGTTACCCTAAATATTACATTGCTTAGTACTAAATATTGATTGTAATTAGTATTCGTTCATTGTAGCTCATGGTTACGAATAGTAATGAAACGACTGGAACTAGAAATACGGTTTTGATTTGAAAATTCTGGGTGGCCAACATGGATATTTCTCCTCAAATATGGGAAATCACAGAAAGCAGTGTGAAGCATTAAACCAGCTAACCATGCATCAGAAGTTCACATAATTTCTGTGGTCCTTCAGTCTCTAGAGTTCATGCCTAAATCACTTCTGTCCAGCGTTCAGCTTTTTCTCACAGTACTTCAGACGCTGGTCCTCAAAAATCTCTCCAGTTTCCTCAGAAGGAGGCTCAGAATCACTCATTTCAGCCAAAATCATCTGGGGCCTCAAGGGAAATGTCTAAAGGAAAATATGAACTGGCCTTGGTTAGTTTCACAATAGCTTAGATAAGGACAAACCACTTTAACAACATCCTTGAATGGCAGGTAAGTGCCAAAGCAGACACCACAACCCTGAATGAATTTGAAGAGTGACATCTTTATCAGGCGTGGACATAGGAGGCCTGACGGGGTCACCGCATTCCAGAAGATTCTTCATCATGGTTCATGTCATCAGCCGTCCACTCAGAGCATAACATCACCATGCTCACTCCAGCATTATTATACTGAGAGACCAAGAGGAGTCACTGCTCGTGAATGTGTGTGAATGTGTAGGAGTGACACTGAGGAGTATGAAAGAGCAATTAATGAAACACTTCAGAATGAAACCTCTTGGTATAGCTATTAAATGTCACTGTGTTTATATATGGAGGTGTTTTTTTTCTCACAGTCCTTTGCTGACATCTCTAATTAAGCAAAGAAGATATTGTAGTCACAGTACATTCCAGCCATTTATTTATACCTGGCTATATAGTTTGATTCTTATTTATGTTCATTCAGCTGAGTCGAATGAGCTGAATATTCACGCTACGGTAAAATAAATTGTTTTAAATTAAGTTTTGAATGAAAGTTCAGAGTCTGTATTGAATGTTATGCAATAAATACCATGTTCCGTGACATAATGTCGACGTGAAGCATCTTTCCATCGTCGTCCTCACGTCACGAGCTCTATACGCAAAATCAAAATTGTCAACTTGTCCATTTGGCTTGTCCACTTCACCAAGTGACACTTGAGGTTAATTTTAGTATATCAAAAATATGCAGCGCGACCACTGTAGTCCGATTCTCAAACATATTAAACGTATGAAGCGCCCTCTTTCTTAAATGACTCAAAAACATATAGCTCGACAAGTGTAGCTGATTCTGGAACAAATGACTACGTGGCTCTTTTTAAGGGAATCAACTTGAGGTGTTATTTTTAAAGGGTTAGTTCAACCAAAAATAATGTCATTTATTACTCACCCTTATTCCGTTCCACACCCGTAAGACCTATTAGTACACAAATTAAGATATTTTTGTTGAAATCTGATGACTCAGTGAAGCCTCCATATCCAGCAATGACACTTCCTCTCTCAAGATCCATTAATCTACTAAAAACATATTTAAATCAGTTCATGTGAGTACAGTGGTTCAATATTAATATTATAAAGCGATGAGAATATTTTTGGTGCGCCAAAAAAACAAAATAACGACTTATATAGTGATGGCCGATTTCAAAACACTGCTTCAGGAAGCTTCGGAGCGTTATGAATCTTTTGTGTCGAATCATGATTCGGATCGCGTGTCAAACTGCCAAACTGCTGAAATCACGTGACTTTGGATTCATAACGCTCTGAAGCTTCCTGAAGCAGTGTTTTGAAATCGGCCATCATTATATAAGTCGTTATTTTGTGTTTTTAGTGCACAAAAAATATTCTTGTCGCTTTATAATATTAATATTGAACCACTGTACTCACATGAACTGATTTAAATATGTTTTTAGTACCTTTATGGAACTTGAGAGAGGAAATGTCATTGCTGGCTATGGAGGCCTCACTGAGCCATCGGATTTCATCAAAAACATCTTAATTTGCGTTCCGAAGATTAACGAAGGTCTTACGGGTGTAGAACGGCATGAGGGTGAGTAATAAATCACATTATTTTCATTTTTGGGTGAACTAACCCTTTAAGTTGATAAAAAATATGCAGTGTAGTTCGGTTCTCTAACAAATTATTCTTATGAGGCGGTTCTTTTTAGTGAATCAAAAACATACAGCCTGCATCACGAAATAACTCTTAAGAGCAGATTCTTTTTTTACCAGAGAGAGAATGATTTTCATTTTCATTCATTCTTAGTTTAATAAAACATTATTTCAAGAATAAGATTAAAATCACTTAGAGATCGCACAGTTAGTGTTCAGATCTACATTTCAAACAGACTGAAACAACATATATTAGTTAAAGATGAAAAAAAAATGTTTACACTAACTAGCCTAAATGTAACAGTTGTTCTAAGCCAGTGAGCACTTAGTTGTAATGCCAGATACCCATTTCCTATCAGTTTTTAGTTTGCTTAGTAACAAATCAAACAAAATCGTATTTAAAAATTCATGGGGACCTTTAGCAATTCTAAGCTCACATCCTTGGTGGGTGACTTACAAGCCCACATCCACTGAAGCACAACTAAACTCCATAAAAGGATTTATGACAGAAGCGAGGGACTAGGCTGGGCATGGTACTTCTCCTTTATCTCCTTTATCAATGTGAAACCTCAGTCATCCCTCTCTCACATCAGACAGCATGCAGGTGTGTCAACCTGAAAGTTGCTCCATCCTGCTCACTAGTCAAAGCAAAGTCACATGAACAAAGCCGAAACAAATAAGCCAGGAAGTTGGCAATCTTTTCCAGGTAATAATTGACTCATGTTCCTAGCCATAGCAATGAAAACTTGTTGTCATGTCCCTGATCCCCACCTTTTACTACTGAAATCATGTGTTTTCTCAGAGGTCCACTGCTTAGTTTTGCTCCCTGAGGGCTAGATACACCCTTCGGTGCTTTTGCCAGATCCACTTACAATAGGAGCTTTGTGCTAATAGGATGTCAACCTGCAACAGGACTCTTGGCACGTATTAATCCAGGGAAACTGGTTTGGTGTTTTATCTGCCAGTCTGTCTTAGCATTTTCATATCTGAGTCTCAAATTACAGTTGATAAATTATCTGATATGAGATACCTCTACTAATCACAAATGAAGTACCAGTTTTTGTAAATAAAATATGTTGATTTAATATTTTTTCTGATTTAATAGACTGAGGCTAGTTGTCACATTATTTACTCTAGTGAATTTTTCTTAGGTCTGGGTTGTTTTTTAAAGTCAAGTTTTGTATGCACATACTATATTTTAATGTATTGGCAACAAATATGCTTTTAAAAACTTTCACTATCTGGGGGGAGAAAGTTGTCACAATGAGAACCTATAAATAGATATCCTACACTATATATATATATATATATATATATATATATATATATATATATAAAACTCACTCAAAACAGACATTTCCCACAAAACAGCAGTTTGTAAATTGTGCTATAGGTTATTTTGACCAAATTTAAAAAGTAAAACAATTATGAAACACACACACACACACACAAAATTAATAAAACAGCAAAAATAAAAAAGGAACATATTAATATTAAACCGCAGAAATTGATTTAGTTGTGTAAAATGACAACTATAACAAATATGTGAAAATCTGCCCCATTTTTAAAGGGGACCTATTATGCCCCTTTTCACAAGATGTAATATAAGTCTCTGGTGTCCCCAGAATGTGTCTGAAGTTTCAGCTCAAAATACCTCACAGATCATCTATTATAGCTTGTCAAATTTGCCCCTATTTGGGTGTGAGAAAAAACATGCAGTTTTTGTGTCTGTCCCTTTAAATGCAAGTGAGCTGCTGCTCCCGCCCGCTTTCCAAAAGAGGGCGGAGCTTTAACAGCTCACGCTTCGGATTCTCAACAACAACAAAGCCGGAGAATCTCACGCAGCCAAAATGACGATTGTCAGTAACGGTGTTCAGCCTTACATTGTTCAAACTTAACTTTTAGAATACAACTGGACATTTCTGAATGGTTAGTGGATAAATTTATGTAGTTGCTGTGGAGTTGATTCAACTCATCGACTAGCATGTGCCGTCATGTTAATCTTTTCTGCAAATCCAAACCCTCGTTTGTGAAGCAGTCAAGTATAAAATGACAACATGGTAACAACACTCTACTACTACAACTCTTCCTCTTCTCTAAAGCAGCCCAACATGGCCTCACCCTCTTTGTTGTGTTCTTGTGGGCGGGGTTTATGTAAATTTTAGGGTTAGTGATGTCACTAACCCGGGAAGAAGCTCGTTGTAGTCCCTACCAGCCGTTTGTTGTAGTCCTTAAACAGAGAATTCTTTAAAAGGAAATATCTCCCTTTGCACTGAACTGATATATATCCTGTGTGACAACTAACCCCAGTATTCCCATAAACTATAGTATATTTGTTCGTTAATAGTTCAAATGCTGTTGCTGTGCTGCTGGACATCAGTGAGAGAAATGAAGTCAGTGACGTCTGTGTGAAATGGTCAGCCTTCACATCCGGTTGTATGAAGGAAGCTGTAATTGTCTGGAATCTGGTGCAAAGGTCAGAGTCTCTCTACATAAACAGCTTGTAAATTCTTGTGTTATTGATGTGAGGCATTTTTTTATTATTATAAACATTAGGGTACATGGACATGGAAAACTTGTAACAGATATTCTCTGGTGGGTGGAAGAGAGGAAGATATATAAGGGATCTATGTAATCTTTAACATCAAAGCAATGCATGTTTCACTGATTACCATCAGACTCTATTTTAGTCCAAGGGCTTGTGTTGTGGAATTTGAACCTGTGCAGTCTGTCCCCTTGTGGTACATTTAAGAATTATTACAGGCAAACCTCATGCCCTGAGAATGACCCTGTTTTAAAAAGCCAGTTTGGCTGCGTTGCTGGGAATCTCACTGTACTCAGATAAGACAATGGATAAATGAAGTCCAAGAGCTGATGACTGAATGAAGCTGTAACCAACATTATGACAGAGCTATTAATCAGATCATGAGTGATTCTCGAAACAGGCCATAAACTACAGGCAGTTCAATCCAAACATATTCATTTCAAGCCAAATATCTGCTGAACCAGTCAAATGAGAGGAAAGGTGTCAGTGGAACTATAAGCCATTGTGATTGGCTGTGGAAAACCAAATGTTAAATAAATATCAGCCAAAAGACCACAAGTAACATCTCAGTGACAACCAGAAATGATGCCCACAATCAGCACTTACTTTAAAAAGTATATTCATGTATTAATTTATTATTTTATTTTTGGTAAAATATTAGTACACACACACAAAAGTATTATTAGTATTAATACACACACACAAAAGATATAATAATATGGTAATGGTAAAATATTACATATATATATATATATAAATATATATATATATATATATATATATATATATATATATATATAAAATACTTTACCATTACCATATTATTATATCTTTTGTATCCTTCAAACTTAAATTCCAATATCATGATATATTGTATATTGGGTGAAAAAAGGAAGAGGTTAATCTATTCCTTCATGTTTTTATTTATTGTATTATATTTATTGTTAAATAATAATAATAAATTATTATTACTATTATTTAATATTTAATTATTTAATATTATTTAAATATAATCATAAATGCTGTTGGGTGCAATGGAAAACAATCTATCCATTTGTGCATTTATTTATGATAATATTATAATATTATATTGTATCCTTCAAGCTTAAATGCCAATATATATATATATATATATATATATATATATATATATATATATATATATATATATATATATATATATATATCGGATGAACAAGGGAGCACATTAATCTGTGCATAATTTGTGCATTTATGTATTATATTTATTGTTAAATAATAATAATAAATAATATTAATAACATTTTATTATTATTATTATTATTATTATGTTCTGATCAACTCTTATTATTTACTAATAAATAAAATATGTAATAAATAAATTCACATATTATTATTATTATTATTATTATTATTATATTAGTATATTATACTTTTTTTTGTATCCTTCAAACTTAAATGCCATCATATATATATCAGGTGAACAAGGGAACACAATAATCCATTTGTGCATTTATGTATTATATTTTTTGTTAACTAATAATAATAATAATAATAATAATAACATTTCATTCTTCTTTCTCTTATGTTCTGATCAGTAACTCTTATTATTTACTAATAAATAAAATATATAATAATTAAATTCACAAAAAGAAATATACACAAGAGCTGATTTATATCAGGAAACTCTAATGTAATGTTTCTGGAAAAGTACCCATCCTCTTCCTCTGAATCAAATCATCACAAACCATAAAAACTCAAAGAAACTGACAAACAAAAAAGACCTGAACATGTTTTAAGACATCTTGAGAGTCATTGTTGAATACAATGTCATAGCAATTGACAGTGTTCCCTTTATAAATCCAGTCTCAACTGTGGGTGGTCTGAGTTTGAGTTGCTGTGAAAGGTTTCACTGATACTGTGTCTCATCTGATTACAATAACACAGCCCCAATGAGCCATTAATATTACATATTTGACAATGACAAATACATGGTGTTTCCTCAAGAAATTTTGCAATAGAGATGACAGAATAGGCTGCTAACACGGCTGGAAGCCAGATAAACATTATATCAAACGAGCTGATAATGAGACTAAATCATGCAGAAATAATGTCCCACTGGTAAATATTTAATTCATGCCAGTTTACAAGACAAGTGGCATGTTGAGCTTTCAAGTGAAGCACTTCCAGAGCACTACAACAAAACAACCGAGGACCATTTCCATTAAACAACAAACACAAGAACTTCCCACAGATCTTCAGAGAAGTTTAAATATACATACTGAATACATTCATTGGAAAGACTATGAGCAGCATATTGTTTTTGTTTGGTTTTGGATTCAGGAAATGCCATTCAAATTCATGTCATGGGATATCAGTTTAAGTTTAGTTGCACGAATGCTGTTTAAATTTTACTCAAAAGCCTATAAAAGGCAGTTTAATGCGGCAGGCTACATTGGGACAACTTATCCCATATTGTGACAACACAATGTGTATTAAATGAACTTATCTTTCTACAATGCAGTAATGTTTGAAAATGATCAGGAGTTGTGAAAACTGCTTTTTTTTTTTTTTTTGTTCTGGACAGTGGAAATGTTCAATGTTTTTTTTTTATAGTATACTTTAAGGTATGTGTCTATGCAGAAATGACTTTCAAAAATAAACCCTGAAAATATTCACTTGACTAAAAGGATACATAATAATAAGTGATAATCTAAGTAATAAACTAAAAGTCGGTCTGTACGCACACTGCAGCCCGACTAATTTGATTCACTTTTCAAAGTGGTCAGTAGGTGTCGCTGTTTCTAAACTCCAGTGTAAACATGAAATAAAATTTTGTCCCTTTTGACTTTCCGTAGCAGCTGGATGTGTACACATCATTCCGTTCTCAAAACTTAAAACTCAAAAGCACTCATTGTAGTTTTAGTTTATAAACTGTAGCTTAAATTATAAATGTGCGTTCTTTCTACTAACGAGTCTACTAACGTTTTGAGACTCAATTCTTAAAATTATTGATAGCGTTTAGTTTGGTAACTGATGGCATTACTATATGTTGTGGTGAGTGGTGTCATTCTCACTGCTGTAATATTAATAACAGTGTTTATTTTACGATTATTTGGGATTTTGCGACATGGATCTGAATATAAACCTGGACAGAAGGGTTCTGTGTCAGTGCTGGTGGTGGTTGGATCAGGTAAGAATCAACCTCGCAAACAAATAGCATTTACAGAGTATATATATATATATATATATATATATATATATATATATATATATATATATATATATATATATACACACTACCAGTCAAAAGTTTGGACACGGTAAGATTTTTAATGTTTTTAAAAGAAGTTTCGTCTGCTCACCAACGCTGCATTTATTTAATTAAAAATACAGTAAAAACAGTAATATTGTGAAATATTATTACAATTTAAAATAACTGTTTTCTGTTTGAATATATTTTATAATAAAGTAATTTATTCCTGTGATCAAAGCTGAATTTTCAGCATCATTACTCCAGTCAAGTGAATTTATTATTATTATCAATGTTGAAAACAGTTGTGTACTTTTTTTTTTCAGGATTCCTTGATGAATAGAAAGTTCAAAAGAACAGCATTTATCTGAAATACAAAGTTTTGTAACATTATACACTACCATTCAAAAGTTTGGGGTCAGTAAGAATTTTTATTTTTATTTTTTTTTAAAAGAAATTAATACTTTTATTCAGCAAGGATGCATTAAATCGATCAAAAGTGACAGTAAAGACATTTATAATGTTACAAAAGATTATATTTCAAATAAATGCTGTTCTTTTGAACTTTCTATTCATCAAAGAATCCTGACAAAAAAAATATTTTACAAAAATATTTTGTACAATTGTACACAATAAATGTTTCTTGAGCAGCAGATCATCATATTAGAATGATTTCTGAAGGATCATGTGACACTGAAGACTGGAGTAATGATGCTGAAAATTCAGCTTTGATCACAGGAATAAATTACTTTATAAAATATATTCAAACAGAAAACAGTTATTTTAAATTGTAATAATATTTCACAATATTACTGTTTTTACTGTATTTTTAATTAAATAAATGCAGCCTTGGTGAACAGACGAAACTTCTTTTAAAAACATTAAAAATCTTACTGTGTCCAAACTTTTGACTGGTAGTTTATATAATATATATATATATATATGCACTACAGTATGTGTATTTATGTATACGTGAGTGTAGCATAGTTTATAATAGTGTATATAACCATATAAATGGCAGTGTATATACACATACAGCAACATAACACACATTAATTAATACCACAAAGTTCATAAAATCCATCGCTAATACTTAATGATGATGGGAAAATAAGCTCAAACCAAAGTAGTGAAATTATTAAAAACTCACCCTGTGTGATATTATGATTTTTATTTTAATTCTTTAGATTTTTTTCTGTTTATATTTTACATTTTTGTACTTTAAAACTGAATAAAAATTATTTCTCAAATTTCTCGAAATTTATTGAACTATAATGTGATTAAAATTGATGACCAACCGCTTTATATACATTTTTACATATTATGTACATTTTAACTTGTTTTGATGTTAATAAAAAAGGCCATATTCATTTTATTTGCCAACTAGCAATATTTAAATAATAATAATTAATTCGTATTATATTATCGACTTTAAATGTTTCTTTTCTGTCTCACTTAGGAGGACACACAACAGAAATCATCCGTCTGTTGGGGAGTTTATCTCAGTCTTATACCCCTCGACACTATGTGATCGCAGACACCGATAAAATGAGTGAAGAGAAGATCCGAACATTTGAAGCAGAGCGGAAGAAAAGTGATTCAGCCTCTCAGGTGATGGATCTGTACTGAACATATCTATATACCTTTAAATATATTATATTTAAAGCTATATAATTCACCCAAAAATGAAAATTCATCATCATTCCTAACCCATGTGGACCTCAAAAACTCTGATTTTGTCTTACTTTGACCAGCAGATGGCAGCAGTTCCTTTGTCTTTTCATGTAGTTTCATATGACTATGGTTTTGAAATGATAGCTAGATAGATTCAGTCAGGTGTATAATGTTCTTCTGCTTACATTCTCACTAAAACCCTGACATTTGTCATGTTTTCCTTTATTTACTATTCACAGTTTACTCTTC
The DNA here is from genome assembly GCA_037950675.1 of Hypophthalmichthys molitrix. Taxonomy (NCBI): domain Eukaryota; kingdom Metazoa; phylum Chordata; class Actinopteri; order Cypriniformes; family Xenocyprididae; genus Hypophthalmichthys; species Hypophthalmichthys molitrix. The sequence goes on along the minus strand of CM075514.1, from coordinate 20,663,274 downwards.
ACCGGATTCCTCGCAGTCGGGAGGTGCGTCAGTCATGGAGTTCCTCCGTTTTAAGTTCCCTGAGCGCTCTGATGTCGTCCGTACCGCTGGTCTTTAGGCTTCAGCCGGATATGGTGGGTTTCTTCTCCTCTCATTCATCCCCCCATCTAATCCTCATTAAATATTCATTTCCTCTTTTCTGCAGGATGTCTGTGTAACACCCTCCAGAAATAGCACATCATAACATATTTATGAGATTATGCCTATGGGCAGCCCAGCTCTATTTTGAGTATGATAAGAGCCTTTTATTCAAATTTAAATGGATATTTAAATATACAGTATGCAAACATACTTATGAATATGATGAATATTAGTTTGCATGACCTGATTTAAAAAAAAAAAAAAAAAAAATGTTATTAAGTAGTCAAGACAAGTCACATTTATTTATATAGTGCTTTACACAGTACAGATTGTTTCAGAGTGGCTTCCCATTAATAAACAGGAAAATAATAGTGTTAATGTTGTAAAATTCATCAATTATAAAATAAGTTCAATCCAGCTATAAGCAGCTCTACAGAAGACAATATACTGTTATTATTAAGCTCAAGTAACATGTAAATATATTATATTGCATTATTAATGTACCAATTGTTCATCATTCTTTAATGTTTTTTCTAAAGTAAATCTCTGTAACTGTGTGTCCTTCAGATTCACACTGTGGTGTCTTTTGCCCAGTCCATAACCTTGAGAATTCAAACATCCTGTGCACTGTTTTGGAAAACAGCTTTTTATAAATATATCCACCCTCTATTATTTATAGTTCTGTTCATGTCATCTGCAAAATCTAATCCAAATTCTGTCGTTTTCCTGAAAGGTTTGACCAGAGAAATACAGAAGCAATGTGTTTATGATTTTAAGTCAGCACCCAGTATTTATTTTTTTACAGTTTCTGTACTAGTTGTGGTGGAAAAATCTTTGGAATGGATTTAAATATGGTAAAATGTGTTTACTACAACCTATTGGTAGCTGAAAACATGATCAGATTAGTCCGCATAATTGACACAATTTCCGTTCATAATGCATGTTTCTGGTTTTATTGTGAATGATTCATCAGTGCGTGTTATGCCAAGGAAGCCAAATGTTTGTTTTTCATAATCTTTCATGCTTGTGAATTAACTTTGCTTTTCTGCTGACGTCATTCAGCCCACGTTTTTCAACCCTTCCCCTCCAGCCGTGTCACTTTTGAATTTCCTGATAGATAAAATCAAATTCTGCCCTACCTTTTTGTCATTGAATATCCCATTTCACTTTGAAATGCGTCACATTTTGAAAGTAAAATGCCATTGCATGTTGACAGATCTGTGCTGCTTTCCTAAAGGGATAGTTCACCCAAAAAAGAAAATTCTGTCATTAATTACTCACCTCATGTCATGAGGGTGAGTAATTAATGACAGAAATTTAATTTTTGGGTGAACTAACCCTTTAAGGCACACATGCAGGTTTAATTATGAGTGCACAAGAATCTGCTATGCTAAAATTTGCACATTCAAAGACCGGTTAGTCACATGAAGTGCTGGTAAAACTGCCCTGAAATCCCTAAAGCCCGTCCGCATGACGTAATTTTCGACGTTAATTACATTAATAATTTTCGGTCCGCGGACATCCGCGTGCAGCCCAGTTTTTGAGACCGCGGACGGTCCGCGTACAACAGCGCATGTGCGAGTGACTCGAACGCTTGAAAATAGCTGTCCGGTAGGTAGTGCGCATGCGCCGAACGCGTCTTTCCCCGCTCGCGCACAGTTGAGCAGACCGCGGAAAATGAGCCATTTTGTTTTTGCAAACAGGGATTACGTTTTTTTTTTGTGGGTGGAGCCTACCTACCCGGTGGCAGAAAATGACAGTTCTGCAGTAGCAGTCTAGGGAAGCCACGGAATAAAAAAGTAATTTCGAGTTTATATCCCACAATTCTGCCTTTTTTTCCCTAGCAAATCTCAGTTCTTAGAAGGAAAAACATAATTGTGAAATATACTTATTCTGTTTTTTTTTTCGTCAGAATTGCACGTTTTTATATCTAGCAATTCTGACTTTTCCCCCCTCAGAATTGTGATATAAACTTACAATTGCGTGTTATAAAGTCCAAACTGGGAGATATAAACTCGCAAATGCAAGAAAAAATTGTGAAATAAAAATATTATACGCTATGTTTAAAAGATATCTATGTAAAATGTTATAGGTTTAAATATTATTTCATGCTGTAACTATGTATGTCCCCTATGAACTGCATATGTGAATATTATGTAGACTTACTGTTTACATCAAATTCATGCTTTAATAGTAGACTAATCATTGCAGGTTTCATCAGTTCAGTCTGTGACTTGCAACATAAACATCTGTGTTTAGTTTCAAAGGGTTTCTTCATTGACAGTATTCTATAAAAATGAACACTATATTGTTTGCATTCTGATTCTGACATCCAAAGGCACAACAAAACTTTTTTCTCTTATTCTGTGGATTTTGCACATTTTCCTCCACTTGTTACCTCTATTTTTCTGCCACCGCTATGTGCGCGCAGCTGCTAGTGATGTAACTGTGACGTCTGCTCAAAGTTGGTCTAAACCCGGGCCTTTACCAAAATATTAAATAAGACTATCACATTACCGCTGGAAGACTATCTGCTGTCTAAGCAAACACTTATCCTGCTGTTTCTCTGCTTGTCTTCAGCAAGAAACAGACAGAGAGAGAGAGAGCTGCTGGGAAAACACTCAAGGATAGATAAAAAAAAAAAAAAGTGAGCGAGGGGGTTGATTTAGTAAAAAAAAAAGGGATGGGCAGCGTTTAAGCCCTTTTTCAGGAATGATCCGTAATCCAGAGCCCCTTTCTCTCTCCTCCTCCTCCTGTGGTTGTGTAATGAAGGGTTGTGAGCGGAGCAGCCGAGGGGTCTTGTTCTCAGGATGTGGCGAGACCTGACTGGCTCCTTGGCCAAGCTGCTTGACTCCTCTCACACGTCCCCATGGGGTCGGAGCCAAGCAGCATCGGGTTTCTGCGTTGCTGTGGAGACCAGCTGAGAGGAGGCGGAGCATGACTAAGCGGCCGGCGCTGCAGTTCTCGAGCAGTAGCGCTCAAAGGTCAGAACTAACCAGACTAATCTCTCACGGATGACCACACTAGTATTCTGTTAAGCTCTAATTAGGGCCGTCTCTCCCCATGTTGACGTCATTTCCCACTTTTCCAGTCAGGCAAGCTTTTTTAATGGGAAAGAGGTTTGCAGATATTTCTAGAAAACAAAAGAACGATTGGGGCCTTTTTGGACCTGTATCTGTGGTCATGTTAGTTTTCATGTCGAAAGAGTTTAGACAAACTTGCTTCATCTCAGAAAGAAATGTCATAATTTTCCATAAAATCAAAAGAAAAATTATTTTTTTCTTTTAAAAATGATTTTTTCTAGTAATTTAGATTGTTTTTTTTGTAATACATTATTATATATTTACTTTGTTTTATTGTAGAATCTTATATGTTTCATATTATATATGTCTTTTTTAAGATTTTAGTATTATTTATATATACACTACCAAAGTTTGGACATGGTAAGATTTTTAATGTTTTTAAAAGAAGTTTTGTTTGCTTCGCCAAGGCTGCATTTATTTTATTAAAAATACAGTAAAAACAGTAATTTCTTCTTTTAACTTCTTTTAAAAACATTAAAAATCTTACCGTTTCCAAACTTTTGACCGGTAGTGCGTGTATAAACGTGTGTATATGTGTGTGTATATATATATATATATATATATATATATATATATATATATATATATATATATATATATATATATATATATATATATATATATATATATATATTTAGTATTTTGAATTAGCTTTTATTTTTATATTTTTCAGTTTTCATTTAAATGTTACAGTTTTAGTAATTTCGTTATGGTTTTACTGTTTTTATTACATATTTTATAATATTTCTATTTAGCTTTAATTTATTTTTATTTCATTTTAAGTTTTAGTAATTTTAGCTGCCCAGACAATATTTCTAATTTTCATTTAAGTTTTCATCTAATATATTGTATTATTAAATATTTATATATTATTTTATTTCAGCTTTAATTACTTAAAACAATTTAATACTTTTAGTTTTAACAATAACAACATTCATTCAGAATAACACGTCTCATAATTGTTATACAGTACAAATCACTCTGTCTGGACGCAATTATCATTATTATTTTTTATAATTATAAAAAATAAAACTTTATATAGTTATATATTTTATGATGAAATATGGCATGGCATTTCTTGAGTTTTAATGAGATATCACTCATATTTTTTTGGTAATTTATGTGTTAAGTTTAAGTTTTGTTGTTTATTTGGAATGTGAGATTACAATATAAGTACATCTGGCCTTTGATCCACCATTGGACTGCGACAGCAGGATTTCCTTTTTAGTCCAAGAGACAATGTGTAAGATCTTCTTTAGGGGGTCCGGCACCCCTATTGTGTCTGCGCGGTGAGGGAGCGTCCTTCAGCATGACTCAAATGTCAGCTGTTTGTTTTAACCAAACTTGAGCATTTCAGTGAGGGGCTGGGGCCTGTTCGTCCACATACCAGAGCGGAATTGGGGGGTCAGGTCTGAAATCCGGAGGTGAAGAGGGGGTGGATTCAGTCCTCTTTTAGCCATAAAAGGAAATAAGTGCGTCATGGGTACTCATGAGCTCCAGATGTATCAGCACAAGCCAAGTGTCTGCATGCCGTGAGGAGCAGTTAATACTGAATACTACTGATCACTATTATTTACAGCTTGTGTCAATACGTCAGTCTAGACTGAAGTGCATACCTTTTGTATAACTTTACTATTATTAGTAAACATTAGCTTTTGTTTGTTTACTTGTCAGATTTGGCATGCAACATTAAAAATCTGTTTTCTATGTAAGTAATATGTTTGCATAATAATTACAGCTCATTTTTACTTGAATAGAGTAAGACTGAGAAACAAGTATGCGTCAGAGAAACAAGGGCACAGCCATCTTTAGAATTTTGTGTTTGAACTTCTGTTTTTGCGGTAGCTCTGTATATTTCTATGGCATTGCTATCGAAGAGTAATAAGCTGGTGAAGTGGATTTACTTATTGTAGAGTTAGCGAAAGTTATCATGAGCATTGTAATGTTTGAAGCGGATGTCATAACAAATGTCAGTAGACTGGGAATATTTTAAAACGAGCGGTTCATTCATACATCCGTAAGATCTTACTTTCATGATGTGGAAATACAAACCGGAAGACAGAACACAGCGAGTGCATTGTTGAAAAGGGGTGGGGCTACATAAAGTCTATATATTTCAGTAATTTATTTTGAATCAGCAATAAAATTTACAACAATGGTATTATATATTTTGCATCTTTAGCTCTAAGTTAAAGTAAAAATGTTCTATAGTAAACAAAAAGGTGATTGGCTGTTTTCATGGAGAGGCAGGACTTGCATTCTCATAGCCGCCATATTGAGTGTCATGATTTCTCCTATTTATTTTCTTCATCTGCTCCCACTTAGACTCGCTTTGACAAGATTACACTTGATACGTGTAATCAGTGTTGGGGGTAACGCATTACAACAAGTAACTTGAGTTACGTAATCAGATTACTTTTTTACAAGTAACTAGTAAAGTAACGCATTGCTTTTAAATTTACAATAAAATATCTGAGTTACATTTTCAAATAAGTAACACAAGTTACTCATTTACTTCTTCTCCTGCATCCTATTCTTCTGTATTCCAGAATGGCAGCACAGCTGAAAGACTTGTTTGTTTGAGCTGCGCCCTCTACTGTACAGGCATGAATTTGCATTTCCTTCAACCTGAGGCTTATTCGTTTCACTTTTTGGTGTGAAAGGGCCTTTACATTAGCCAAAAATAGAACTTAAAAATAGCCCAGCCCAGATGAGAAAAAGTAACTCAAAAGTAATGTAACGCATTACTTTCTATAAAAAGTAACTAAGTAACACAATTAGTTACTTTTTTAGGGAGTAATGCAATATTGTAATGGATTACTTTTAAAAGTAACTTTCCCCAACGGTGCTTGTAATTGATACAACTTGTTGAATTGATAAAACAAAACAGAAATGCGCAGATATGCTGATTGTTGGAAAAAAGGAGTCTGTTTCATGAGTGAGTCAAATTGTGATGCAAGTCCAAAATGAGAATGAATACGGGAAAGCAATTTAAAGAATCTGTTTTCTTTAGATTTTGTGTGTGGGGGTGGGGGTTTGTATGATTTGTAATAACAAATAAAAGGGGCCTGGATGTTGTGCGGTGGACGTCCCACACATTCCAGAGAGACTCCTTACTGTTCCTCTGAGTCTTCACGTTGGTTTTTTGTTTGACTGTGCACCCCAGCACTCCATATGTTTCATCTTAGCCTTATTTGGAAATTGTTGGGAAGGGCAGTGGACGGAGCTCTGTATGTTTTATTTATTTAATGTTCCTCCGTGTGTTGATGGGAATTAGTGATGGATAGATCATAAAATAGGATCTGCATGTCAGAACATGCATGTTGAGAAATAATGTTCATAAACAAGCAGTTGGTGTGTAATTCTAATCACACATCCAATATCAAACCATAAAGTGAAAGACTTAAGCATTAATGTAAAAGATGCCAGACACAATCTAATGTATTAAAAAGACAAGTTCCTTCTGTAAATAATTTAAAATAATAAATACATATATATATATATATATATATATATATATATATATATATATATATATATAAAACTTTAATGTAAGGAAGTTTTCATTTTAATATATATAATATATTATAGTTCTATTATATATTATATTATAGTTATATTATAGTTAATAATTAACAAATAATAATAATAATAATAATAATATATGGGGGCATTGGGGTAAAGTATCACCTGGACATTTCTTGACATTTCCCCATCCATCCATCCATCCATCCATCCATCCAATATATAATGCTCTTTGTTCTTCCATCCATCCATCCATCCATCCATCCATACATACATACATACATACATCCAATTTATAATGCACTTTGTTCTTCCATCCATCCATACATACAGTTGTGGTCAGAATTATTGGCACCCTTGGTAAATATGATCAAAGATGACTGTAAAAATAAATCTGCATTGTTTATCCTTTTGATCTTTAATTCATAAAATTAGCAAAAGTCTAACCTTTCATTGAAGGAAAAGAATTGAAAGTAGGGGGAAAATCACATTATGAAATAAATGTTTTTCTCCAAAACACGTTGGCCACAATTATTGGCACCCTTTTATTCAATACTTTTTGCAAACTCCTTTTGCCAAGATAACAGATCTGAGTCTTCTTCTATAATGCCTGATGAGTTTGAAGAACACCTGACAAGAGATCAGAGATCATTCCTTCATACAGAATCTCTCCAGATCCTTCAGATTCCCAGCTCCATGTTGGTGCTTCTTCTCTTCAGTTCACTCCACTCATTTTCTTTAGGGTTCAGGTCATGGGACTGGGATGGTCATGGCAGAAGCTTCATTTTGTGCTCAGAGACACATTTTTGTGTTGATTTTGATGTTTGTTTTTGGATCATTGTCCTGATGGAAGATCCAACCACGGCCCATTATTGGATTTCTAGCAGAAGTGGTCAGGTTTTGATTTTTATCTGTTAGTATTTGATAGAATCCATGATGCCATGTATCTGATCAAGATGTCCAGGACCTCCGGCAGAAAAATAGGCCCACAACATTAAAGATCCAGCAGTATATTTAACCGTGGACATGGGGTACTTTTTATCCATGTGTGCACCAAATTCATCTGGTGGGTTTGCTGCCAAAAAGCTCTTTTTTTAGTTTCATCTGACCATAGAAGCCGGTCCTGTTTGAAGTTCCAGTCTTGTCTGACAACTGAATATGCTGGAGATTGTTTCTGGATGAGAGCAGAGGATTTTTCTTGAAACCCTCCCGAACAGCTTGTGGGGATGTAGGTGCTGTTTAATAATTTTTTTTTAGGCTTTCTGAGACTCAAGACTCAACTAATCTCTGCAATTCTCCAGCTGTGATCCTTGGAGAGTCTTTGTCCACTCAAACTTTCCTCCTCACCGCGCATTAGGACGATTTAGACACACGTCCTCTTCCAGGCAGATTTATAACATCTTTAGTTGATTGGAACTTCTTAATTATTGCCCTGATAATGGAAATGGGGATTTTCAATGCTTTAGCTATTTTCTTACAGCCACTTTCTATTTTGTGAAGCTCAACAATCTTTTGCTGCACATCAGAACTATATTCTCTGGTTTTTCTCATTGTGATGAATGATTAAAGGGAATTTGGCCTTTGTGTTTCCTCATGTTTATACTCCTGTGGAACAGGAAGTCATGGCTGGATAATTTCATGTTCATGATCACCCTGGTGTGCTAAAAAATGTAAATATGAATGGGAATATACTTCAGAGATATTTTACTCATAAAAATTTTTAGGGGTGCCAATAATTGTGGCCAACGTGTTTTGGAGAAAAACATTTATTTCACTTTGTTCTTCCATCCATCCATCCATCCATACATACATCCATCCAGTTTATAATGTACTTTGTCCATCCATTCATCCATCCATCCAATATATAATGCACTTTGTTCTTCCATCCATCCATACATACATCCATCCATACATCTATCCAGTTTATAATGTACTTAGTCCATCCATCCATCCATCTATCCATCATCCATCCAATGTATAATGTACTTTATCCATCCATCCAGTTTATAATGTACTTTGTCCATCCATCCATCCATCCATCCAATGTATAATGTACTTTATCCATCCATCCAGTTTATAATGTACTTTGTCCATCCATCCATCCATTCATCCATCCATCCATCCATCCATCATCCATCCAATGTATAATGTACTTTATCCATCCATCCAGTTTATAATGTACTTTGTCCATCCATCCATCCAGTCATCCATCCAGTTTATATTGTACTTTGTCCATCCATCCATCCATCCATCCATGTATAACCCTAATCACAAATCCAATATACAAACTATAAAAAGTGGAAAACATAATAAGATTTGAAGATACAGACCTGTAAAATAATAATCATAATCATAAGACGCTGTATAGATGACCTTCTACTCTGTTACTGTTTAACAAAACTCCAAATGAACTCATCTGTCATTTATAGATCCGACACCTGCAGTCTGGTCTGTGCTGACTCATCTGAAGCATGAGAAGGGAAGTAACGAAACCTGGTAACAGTTTAATCTCACCTGGTACTGCTCTGTATGATGTGGTGTAATAAACTAGCCTTACCTCGATGACCTCACCAGTAATTACGTCTCAGCACCTGTGCATGAAGCTTCCCTCTGGCGTCCTCACCTGTCTGTGCAGCTGTGACACAAACATGCCTCATAGTGATGTCATCATAGGAACAATTACTCCATAAGGCCTTTGATTCATTTAAATGTTTCAGCTTTAGTGTATAATCCCCATGCGGCAGTTAAACATGCACTGGCCATCAACAGATATTCATAAGACATTCACTTTGCTCGTATAAGCTGTGCGAGGTGTTTATGTAGTGAAGTGGAAAGGTTAAAACTGGTGGTTCTGATTTTAGACATGATTGCTAGAGCCATTTCAGGACTCAACAATAATGTTTTTTTTTAAGATTTTTTATTTTATATTTTATATTAGCCACATACATAAATATATTATTTGATTTAATTTACATTATTGCAATTCGAAAAATATACATATTATTTAAATATGTAGTATATATAATATTGCTATATACACTACCAGTCAAAAGTTTGGAATCTGTAAGATTTTTAATGTTTTTAAAAGAAGTTTCGTCTGCTCACCAAGGCTGCATTTATTTAATTAAAATTTTATAAAGTAAATCATCATATTAGAATGATTTCTGAAGGATCATGTGACACTGAAGACTGGAGTAATGATGCTGAAAATTCAGCTTTGATCACAGGAATAAATTACTTTATAAAATATATTCAAACAGAAAACAGTTATTTTAAATTGTAATAATATTTCACAATATTACTGTTTTTACTGTATTTTTAATTAAATAAATGTAGCCTTGGTGAGCAGACGAAACTTCTTTTAAAAACATTAAAAATCTTAACGTGTCCAAACATTTGACTGGTAGTGTGTGTGTGTGTGTGTGTGTGTGTATATATATGTATATATATATATATAATGTCAGTTGTGCTGATACTGAGAAAATAGTTTGATTTTAGCATCTTGCTTTGCTAACGGCATCATACTGTAGTATGATGAGCATAATGATATGTAGCACACACAAATATTGGTTAAAATTGTCAATTTTTGTTTAGATTGTACTACTGATGCAGCTATTTCTATGTTTGTTTTAATTGAAGTCAAGCTTTGGGGAACTGTGATATTTAGTTTAAGTGTTTTAGTTGAAGATTGGTAATTCCAAGTGTTTCTTTTGGGAAAATGCAGAAGAGGCTAAAAAGAGAGCACCTCATATCAAGCTTTCAGTCTTAGGCTTTCTTCTTCTTATTACATAAAGAGAGACTTGAGAAAAACAAGCTGGGGGGGGGGGGGGGGGGGGGGGGGGGGGGGTTATGCACATTCAGCACCCAACATACTCAACAACCCAAAGACTGAGTTTTTCTGAGGCTTGATTTATGTTGTGTTGAAGTTTCACATAATGGCCATTTAAATTTGCACCAGTTTGATGACAGACTCAAATAGCGCTCTGACAGCTTGGCCTTTTCCCACAGCAAACACTCGCCAATCTCTGTACACAATCCAGCAGTCCTTCAGAGCTGAAGTCAGCATCTCTCTGTTGGGTGAGAGTGATCTCATTCCCCGAGGTGAACTCACAGGTGTGTGTGAAATGTAAACACGGGCCGAGACAGATCGCCCACCTGGTGGTCCGTCCATGCCCATCCTCGTCGCTCATCTGTCTCCAGGTGCTGGATGGGAAATGGAGTGTTTGAGACTGTTTGGAAACAGGCAATAAACTAAATCTGAGCACCAGTGGACCTTGAAGCAGACAGAAATGAGTTGAGGGGGAAGAACTGAAGCGTATGTGAGTGGAAACATCCCTCACCTCTGATGTTCTCACTTCGGTCGTTGTCCTCAGTTCCTGCGTCGTATCAGTTTCGGCTCCGAGCAGACAGAGGCTGGATTTTTCCAGTGTTAATGTGTCTGAGCAGTCAGTGTAAGATGATTTCTCCAGACCCCATGGCTCGTCTCCACCGAAGTCTGACCGCCTTCCTGTGCCGCTCTCTGTCTCCAGTTTTGAAGAAGAAAGCTCATATTTCTCCTACTCAGAGGAGTCGGTACTTTATGCAGGCGTCGTTCTGTTTTTGTGTCCTGCCTATATAAGTCAAATCAGTTCATTTTTAATTTTTATACTGCTTTTCACAATCCAAAAGCTGCTATACAGAAAATTTTAAATCCCCCAAATTATTTAATGGTGCAAAAGTGTGTCAACAAGTTCACCTGATATGGTCATCTCAAAGAGTCAACTTAACCATTTATGTAAAGATAACTTGTTGCAAGTTGGGATAACACGGATTTAAAATAAAAATACCATTATCTTCCCTTAATATTTTTAATTGAATTGACCGTTCGCAAAGACCTGCCCCCTTTAGTGACTGCTGCGTCCGACAAGCCATGCCGCTCTCACGCAACAGATCATGTGATCATAATACATCGCGGAGCAAAGAGGACGCCGACAATGCGTCGATAGACAAGACAGAGCAGGTTACTTTTTATATGAAACAAAGTCTCAAATTTCAAATTGGGTCATTTTTAAAGAAAATCAAAGAATAAATGCTGTTTGTGGCTCTTTAAGGTGTCGTGACAGATCGCTGTAGTGCCTCAGTTCAAGCTGCTCATGAACCGATCATGTTCTCTTCTCACTAGTTAATGTATAGCATTTTTTCAAGTTCAAGTCCACCGATGTTAATCTACTAACTCCCCTGACTGTTTTGTCGGACAAAATGGCGGATTCAGGGTTATGATTGGTTAGATCGCTTGTCAATCAAACTCCCAAAACAACATCAGTAATACTCAAAAGAAGAAAGTAATACATTTCTGTTAAAGTAATACAAATTAAAAATTAAAAAAATTGATGAGATTGTTATAATATTACTAATTATTACATGTATTTATTTTAAATTTATAAATGTATTTTTTACTCTTAAATGACTTTAAGATTTTAAGTTTATATCATTCTTGGTGCTCAAGAAACATGATATGCTTATCAATATTTATTATTCTTATTGTTATCAATGTTAAAAACAGTTGTGCTGCTTAATATTTTTGTTTCAGGATTCTTTGATGAATAGAAATGTATTTAAAATATTTTTTATAACAGTGTAAATGTCTTTACTGTCACATTTGATCAATTTATTGCATACTTGCTAAATAAAAAGTATCAATTTCTTTCAAATATATATTTGTGATGTATATGAACTAATAATACATTTTAAATGGTTTGAATCAACACTGACTAATGTATTATGAACAAACATGAATTAACAGTGAGCAATAGTATATATTTATAAATTAACATAAACCTGGATTAACAAATGCTGTAAAAAATGTTGTTCATTGTTAGTTGATGTTGCCTTAACTACAGTTAATTTATTATATCTTTTTTGTGTTTTTAAAGTGTATATGTGTTTGTGTTTCAGGTGCTGTGTAACGGTCCAGGGACATGCGTCCCACTGTGTGCTGCTGGGCTGCTCCTGGGCGTCCTGGGCCTAAAAAGGGTCTTGATCGTCTATGTGGAGAGCATCTGTCGCGTGGAGACACTGTCTCTATCTGGGAAGATCCTCTACTACCTTTCTGACTACTTCTTTGTGCAGTGGGCATCACTGAAAGACAAATACCCAAAGGCTGTCTACTTAGGGAGATTGGTGTGAGGAGAATGTATACAGAAACCCATTCTCTAGACTTTTTCATGCCTGATATATCACCTGTGAATTCATCTGAAAATTACATGCGTTTTGATACTGTCCTTCACAGTAAAACTGATGCGAATCATTCCAGTGCAGTTACTGACATGCTGAATAATACACAACTGAAACAACTACCTCAGCGTTTTCTGGGTTTTTTTTTTAAACAAATGGTCACAATGATCCGATGACATGTCCTATCACACCTGCTCTACCTTACACGCCCTTGAAAAGTCAACAAAATGAAAGCACGTGCAGGTGCTTCTAATTCCATTCATAGTTTCAGCTTTTTCCAACACTGCATGAAAAAGACAATATTTGGCTTTCGATCACAGGTTTGCCCCTTTCAAAGGTTATATTGCCTAGACTTCATTCTTATTTGTGTATGTCTATACATTCTTCCTCAGTGTTTTTGTGAAATATTGTCCAGCTCACTGCACTATTCATTGTTGATCTCATCCTGTGCTGGTGTGTGGTTGGTTTTAGAGGAAATGGTGTGACTTAAAGACTAAACAGTGAGAGGAGATGGAAAAAATGCAATTCTCAGCTGCAGCTCTTATTTTATGGCTCTGTAATTTCCTGCTATTCTTGTTTCTAGAGATGAGACGGCTCTCTTATACCTTTAGCATGAGGTAGAACACCCTGATGGTTTCTTTTATCTGCCAGGACAAGTTCATGCAGGTAACTTAGTCATTTACTTTTAAGTATAAAGTTCCTCGACTTTGATGTTTCTGAACATCTGTGAATGGATGATCCCATCAGACATGTCTGCCAGGTATGGCATGTATAATTTGGTTACTATGATATAATAACATAAACAGTTCTATGCAGACTTACCATGATCTTCGAAAATAAGAGTTTACGTATACGTCTGTAGAAGCCAATGCAATTTCAACAGAATATTTTGCTGTTTCACACCCTTCAAATCAGTGACTAAATGATTCCAATGATTATTTCCTGCAAAACAGAAGTTAAGTACAGTCTTGTACCTTTTCATTTCAAATCAAAGTTTTCAAAGGATTAGTTCCTTTTAAAATGAAAATTAGCCCAAGCTTTACTCACCCTGAAGCCTTTGACTTTATTCTTTCTGATGAACACAATCGGAGATATATTAATAAATAACCTGACACATCCAAGCTTTATAATGGCAATGAATGGGACCAACGAGTATGAAGCTCAAGAAAGTGCATCCATCCATCATAAACATACTCCACATTAAAAAAAAAAAAAAATCCATATTTAACAAGTTATAAAGTAAAATATCTAACTTCTGCCAGACCACCTTCCATATTCAACTTACGGAAAAAGCATAACTGACTCATAAGTTAACTGAAAGTGTAACTTTTTCGTAAGTTAAATACGGAAGGCGTAGGACATAGCATAAGCGTTTTGAACTGCAAGAGTTTTACAATTTCTGCGTAAGTTGAATACAGAAGGCGGTCTGATGAAAGCTAGATATTTTACTTTATAACTTGTTAAAGGTGGATATTTTTCGTACATAAACGCATCACTTCAGAAAGCCAGAAGGGGGGCTATTTATTAATATTTCTCCAATTGTGTTCATCAGAAAAAAGAAAGTGATATACACCTACGATGGCTTGAGGGTGAGTAAAGCTTGGGGTAATTTTCATTTTTAAAGTGAACTAATCCTTTAATGACGCTGATTATTTAAGTAACTTAGAACTCTTTATTGAATATTTTTAACGCCCATTAGAGAAAACGAATCAGAACCAAGGCTGCTGAAAACACTGTTGTGCTCTATTCAGATCTTTGTAATGCCAAAACATACGATTTTTAGGTAACTGATAAGGTTGTCAATTTTTGGAGGAGGTAAAGACCAAATACCAACAGCAAAAGTGATTCAGTTTAAGAGAAACAGAAAAGACTATTATAGATCTAGAATGAATCCAGATTGAGTTTGAAATCCTAATCGTATCTACAAAACAATAAACAGACTTATATATGATGCTTTCTGTGTTTCTTATTATCGCCTGGAGTTGCAGACAAAAATATGCTACATATTTTACGGACTCTTATCAAGAAAGACCTGACTGTTTTCCAAAGCAACTCTTTATCACTCATTGACTGGTTGGTATTTACATTACATAGATACTCTTATCAATATCTTTCCCTGTTGACCATGCAGAATTTCCATTCAATTTCGCTCTATGTTGCAATTGAATTCAACTGTCAAAAGGCCTTCAGTGTCTGATAAAATAAAGTTGTCAGGTAAAACAAATGGCAAAGTTCCAAACAGGCAGCTATTGTGTTCAAGTTATTAGAAATATTCACAAATAGAATGCAACTTAAGAGAAAACGTCGTCATGTTTTTTTGTTTATGCAGGTTAAGTGACAGCGAAAGATACTGATCTCCTCAGACAAACCACCTCCATGATAGTTGTTTTTTTCTCATGTTGTTTTCACTTCAGCATTTCAGACAAAAACAAACCCTGACATTAGAGCCCTGCCCACATCATGCTCAAAGCATCAGTTGGTTATTTAAAGCTACTTGAGATACAGAAAATTATAATGCAGAAATTTGATCCATACAGAGCTTTTTTTTTTTAATCAAAACTTGTTCCTTCACTTCAGGCATTCAATAATAATAACAATATATAGCAATGCTTTACACCAACCACAGTTTTTGTCAAAATATTGTACTAGTACAGTTATTGTTACAGCAGTAAAAGTCTGGTGTCTTATTTGCTTTTTTATTTTTCTAGAAAGCGCTTCTGTTAAGCCTTAAGTAATGCTGTAGTTTCACTTTAGTTAAAAAAGTTCCCAGTGAAATGCTTATCTTGTTACTGCTGCTATCAAACTAGCCAACAAAGCATTGAAAAAGACAAAGAAAGAATTATTACACCATACAATTGTAGAGATAAGATAAACAGAAACTCGGTCAATAGTTTTGCCAGGTGATCTATTACTTTCGCCACTGGCACCAAGAGCCAGAGAAACAATAGACGCTATACTATGCAGAGCCTAGGCTTCTGATTGGCTGTAGAGGTTCGTGACGTCACTTCGCTCCACCCCAAATCCGCGATAGAAGCTAGAAGTTTTTGCGCGAGAGAGTGTCTGTTGTGTAAACTCACTGTGCGCGCGGATTATACATGCACACGGAGCGCCGATTCATCTGTACTGTGATTTTACCTCAGCTTTAGGACTTTACTTCACTCGTTCTCTGTTGGTCAGTTCATTGACTTTAGGATAAAACTCAAAAAGTGAATCATGACTCAGTTTAACAAGGGACCAGCCTACGGGTTATCTGCGGAGGTTAAAAACAAGGTAAACTGAACTTTATTTCTTTGTTTTGAATATTCATTTATATATGTGTACGTTTTTGGTATGCATGGATCAGGTTATCAGATGTGGTGTGTATTATAGGATCAATATTTGGGAATATTACTGTAGGCTACTTTTAAAAAGTAGTGTATTGTGCATGATACTACTATTGTTAGTTTTTTTTTAATATGGTTTAGTTTAAATTTATCTTTTTATGTGTTTGTTTTCCCTGTTTTATTCGTTATGTAAGACTTAAACATGGCAATGAGTTACAGTGGAGATTGGATCATTAATAATAACAATAAGTAAATATTTTATTTAAATGATGTTTTAGATGATGTGTTGTGTTTAGTTTTGGATTAAATGGAAAATGTCCATCCCTAATAAAAAAGTTTCTGATATAAAAATCCTGTTAAATACATCATATGAACAACAGAAAAGAGATTTCTTCTCAAGTTGATCATAGATTGTCCAGAGTTCAGAGATGAGCCAGTTTCTGATGTTTTAGATTTTTAATATGACTGTCATATAAAAAGATAATTGATTCTAGATGTTGTTGAGTGAAAACTTCCTCATCAAAAGTGGCAGGAGGGTCATTTTGGGAAAACATTGGTATATCATCCCTCATATTAATCAGACAGGACGTTGTATGCAATAAGATGCGTAAAGCCAGTGAATCAGTGTAAAGAATGACACCCCCATTCAAATTTCCTAAGCATGACATCATCAGTGCTATTTCAGACTCAAGTAATGTTAGTTTTCAGCTTAACAGGTAAATTAAACTATTTTTTTGGCAGAGAATTTAATATTTCACCTCTGAAGTGAACAATCCTGGTAGGTCTCTTTTATCCAACCCCTTCGGAAGTAAGGATTTCATCTTGGAATTTTAAGCATTCCTAAAATGTGACGACAGTGCCGGAACAGCTGTGATGTGTATAATCCGGTTCATTGAGCTTATGGCTTTGATCTGTCAAAGTGTACATTGCGAGAATGCCCTATTTAGCTCAATTAATCAATGTTGCTTTTTACAGCCAGATGCTTTACAAGAAATATTCCACCCAGAAGTCAAAATTCTGTCATTATTTACTCACCCTTTTCAAACCCTTATGACTTTTCTTCAACACAAAGAGAGAATTGCAATGAAGCTGGAGCTTTCAAGTTTCAGAAAGAATGCAAAAACACTAAAAGTAGTCCTTATAACTTGTGTGCTAAATTCCTGGTCTTCTGAAACTATACCATAGCTTTGTGTGACAAACAAACAAATATTTAAGTTATTCTCTGATAATCTTTTCTTCAGTGAGCTGTAAACTGCTGCATCCAGAATCGTTGAGTTCAAGAATCAAATCTGTTTCATCAAAATGGTTTTGTTAAACTGGATGAATTTAAAAGATCCATCTCTAAAGAATGATTCATTCACAAATGGCTACTTCTCTCATGCACTTTTATGAAGGTGTCAATCATGGCTTCAGAAGACAGAACATGTATGATACTTTCATGTTGCTTTCTTGCCATTTTTGAGCCCCAGTTCTCATGCAATTTTTAATGGTCATTGAAAAGAGTGGACAGGATGTTGCTCAAAAATTCACTTTTTGTGTGACGGAGCTGAAAGAAAGTTGTATAGACATGCGCAAGTAATGAGTAAGTGATGACAGAATTAAAATTTTTGGGTCCTTTATGTATAAAATAAAAAAGCATGTGTCTAAAATTGCAACTGCTTTCTAGTGGAAAGTAGTTCCATTACACCATTTCCCGTCTTAATCCATGACTTATTTCCATTTTACTTGTTTGGACAGTGAAAGGCTACAGGAAAAGTGTCCATTTTGCATGCTTACAGGTCCTTTTTTTGAAGTTCACTTATGAGGTTTATTGCATTAAAGAGTTGTTGATCTTGGTGAGTACTTGTTCTTGTGTAATACTAGTAAAATTGACTTGCAATGCTGACTGTTCATGCATTTATCAGTGATTTAATGTATATTCAGCAGTTTGAAAATTCTTTATATTTAAATAGCAAATGGTATGTATTTCACTTTTTGAGCACATATACAAAAGGTTAGTAAAATTGACAATTCTTATGCTCATATATCAGGTTGATCAAAATACAGTAAAAACAGTAATATTATGTAATATTATTACAATTTAAAATAACTGTTTTCTATTTAATATATTTTAAAATGTGATGACAAAGCTGAATTTTCAGCATCATTACTCCAGTCTTCAGTGTCACATGATCCTTCAGAAATCATTCTATATGCTGATGCTCAAGCAACATTTCTTATTATTATAAATGTTATAAAATGTTGTTACTGCTTAATATTTCTTAATACATTTTTCAGGATTCTTTAAATGAATAATAAGTTCAAATTACTCACATTTTATAAGCAAACTGATATGATAAATACCTACCTTTCAATCAGTATTAACCTGGAACTACGAGAACATTCTTAACCGTGTTTATTTCAAACCTTTTATAGGTCATGTGCTTTCCGAGGACTTGTTTGTCTCGTTCCTTAAGTTTCATCAGCACTCTTGCTCTGCTGAAAGCCGAGAGCTGTTTTCTGCCTTTGTTTTCCTGCAGGCTGAACTTTGGAAATGTGGGAAGTCGAAGCTCACCGTGAGATTTAGAAATGTTAGTTTCCCAGTACATCAGCCTGTAAATGTCAATGAATCACGCCACCTTGTCAAATGTAATTATTCCTTTAAAATAGAACCCACAAATGACATAATGGAAAGGATGTTTTACCAATCAAATTAATGACTCTCTCTGGTTATGTAACAGCAGACACAAGAGATCGTTCATTACGGGCTTGTTGCCAAAGCTTCATCCTCTGTTTAAAATCAGCACAGTGAAGAGATTGTTCAGGCTGGTTTATTTTTACACATGGAAGAGATGTCAATTAACGACCTATTTTTATCATGACCATTCGTGTTATATTATATGAATCACATCAGTTGTTTTTACCATGTTGTTTTCCCCAGACAGTAGATAGAAGAACCATTCCTGAATGAGAGCTTTTGGAAACCATTGGCAGTGTTCTTTAGAAATGTTTTTGATTTTGGTAGGTCTGTTTAGTAGTTAGTTTAATATATTGTCTTGTACGTTGCTTCCAAGATAGAGCTGCACGATTCTGGATAAATTGAGAATCACTTTTTTTTTTCTTCAAATAAATAGAGATCACGCCTTTCCCACGATTCTGAACATGACTCACTGACTCACTCATAATTACTTGTTTCATTACTGGATGAATCAGCGTCTTTGAACGAATCTCTTCAATTAATGATTCAATGATGACATACATTTTTTAACAGTCACTTTGTCGGCACCTACTGGTGTAGCAATGTAATTGCTACAATCATTATTTGAAGCGGTAAGTTACTTTCAAAAGGTGATTTGCTCTATTTTTTATTTGTGCTACCATAGACATCAGTGTTTATATCTGAACTATAAACTTTTATCCCAGTACTTTTGTGATAATTTGAATATTTGTAACAGAAATAACCATACAGTGATGCAGTGATAACTGCTCTCTCTGGCTCATCGGCAGCGCAAACACAGATTTGAATGTCCTGGTGTGATTTTTGTCAAAAGTTTAATAGACACAGGAGAATCGCTGTCATTTAGGAATTAGATCGCGTAGGTGTTTGAATCGAGATCACAATCTTTTAATGATTAATTGTGCAGCTCTAATAGAAATGTTTTTGATTTTGGTAGCTCTGTTTAGTAGTTAGTATAATACATTGTCTTGTACATTGCTTCCAAGACTTTTCCATTGTCAGAGCATTAAATATGCAGGAATTCCCCCTGAAATGTTTGGATGTGGTTCAACTGATACCTTGATTCTCTCAGGCCTGGGAAAACTTTTTAAGGCTGTAATAAATTTATATTATTCTTGGCCCTCACGCTCATCTCATTCTGCAGTTATCTTAGCTTGCATGTCTGTCTTGCAGTTTTGAAAATTGGCCAGAACTGGGCCCACAGCTCAATCCCCGTTGTCCTGGGAGAGGCCGAAGGTCAGAATAGGGCAGTCACGGCAGTTTTTAGGTAAACCCAGACCTGGTTAACTTGACGGCTTTGATCCGTCGCTCTCTAATGCCACATTCCATCTTGATCCTCGGCGTAAAAAACACTTTTACCGCCATACTGTGACTGCTGATGGGCAGCGGGCCCAGTGAGGGGCCATTACATTCCCCGCAATGTGCTGATCAGCAATATTTTCTAGGATTGGATGAGGCTCTGCAAAGTGTGGCCACAGTGATTTAACCCCGTGTTGCCATTTTAGGAAGAACAGGAAAGTGTGTTTTCCTGAGGCTATTGTTTGCCGTCTATTGTTCAGCAGGATCTTATAACAGTGTAAACATAGTCAAGGCTTTTTAAAGATTTTAAAAGAACGTTTATTCAAGGTTTGAAAGCCTTTTAGCCAAAAGTTGTTGTCTGTGAAGTTTTTTTCCCCACTGAAGCATTTAACAGCTTTGTGGTTTTTGTGTGTCATTTTGTTACTGTCTCATATTTGGTGATGATTGTTAAGTCAAGCATCATTATTATTACTGCTTGGTGTTTAACTCATCCCATGGCACACACAATCTTATTCCTAAGTGACAACGATTTGGCTATGTTTATTAAACCAAAAGTATTTTTAAAAGTATGATCACAGCAAACATTCAAATCTGCGTTGGCGCTGCCACTGAGCCAGAGAGAGCAGTTGTCATGTATAGATATAAAACGGCTTCACAAAGTCTTTTTTTAACATCTCAGTATTATTATTTCTGTCTTACAATAATTTAGATTATCACAGCTGGGATAAAGGTTTATAGTTCAGATATAAACACTGATGTCTACGGTAGCGAACAAAATAGAGTTAATCACCTTTTGAAACGTGTTGATTCAAACAAGGATTATCAATTACATTGTTACACCAGTAGGTGGCGACAAGTGACTGTTAAAAATGTATTTGTCATTGAATCATTCATTCAAGAGGTTCGTTCAAAAATGCTGATTCAGACAGTAATGATACAAGTGAAGTCTTTATGAGCAAGTTATTGAATCATTCATTGAAACAAATTGATTAAATATTTTTAAATAGACTGTTGTTTGTCTGTTCAGAATTGTGATCTATTTTAAACAAAAAAGTTGTGATTCTCAATTTATCCAGAATTGTCTAGCTCTACTAGAAATGACTGAAAACACCCTAGCAACCAACTAGTAATGCTGCAGCAACCATAATGAAATGCACTAGCAACCATTTTCTTCATAAAATCTAGTTAGGATGGGTTCTTTTAACTTAGCCACCTAGCAAACACTGAGAACACCCAGGCAACCATCTAGCAAAACACAAGCAACCAATCAAAACACTCCAACAATCATCTGGCAACTGCATAGCAATGCCCTAGAAACCAATCAGAACACCTTAACAATTACCTAGCAACCACTCAAAACACCTTAGCAATCACATATCAACAATAGCAATCACCTAGCAATGCCCTAGAACAACTTAGCAATATCCTAGCAACCAATCAGAACACCCTAGTAATCGACTAGCAATTCCCTAGAATTGCGGTTCTGAATATTACACACATTTTATTCATTAAAAATATAAAGATCTCGTAAGGGTAGGCTCTTTTGATTGAAGCCAGTAAGTAACCACTTAGCAACCACTCAGAACACCCTAGCAACGCCCTAACAACCAATCAAAACACTCTAGCAGTCTTCTAGCAACAGCCTAGGAATCACCTAGCAACACCAAAGCAACCATCAATGTTGCCAAGTCAGCATTTTTTCCGCAGAATTGGGCTACTTTTACACTGTTGCCGTGG
Source organism: Hypophthalmichthys molitrix (assembly GCA_037950675.1). Lineage (NCBI taxonomy): Eukaryota > Metazoa > Chordata > Actinopteri > Cypriniformes > Xenocyprididae > Hypophthalmichthys > Hypophthalmichthys molitrix. The sequence continues at coordinate 20,641,258 of CM075514.1, read as the reverse complement.
ATTTTGGTCTGCAGGTTGAAGCAAATTCCCACCCCCAACCTGAAACATGATTTTTACCTAGGAAGCCCAACACAATTGGGCAAGTTTTGGCAGTGATTGGGTGGGTTTTGAATAATAATTGGGATGGTTTTGTTACGCAAACCTGGCAACCGCTCAGCTATCATCTAGCTATGCCCCCCCTAGCATTGCTATATGAGAATATTACACAAAATGTAAAAATCTAGTTACTACTATTTTTCAGGATGAATCTTGTCTGTCACTTGTGATTTAAACAGTTCTTTTTCGAATCTGAAAACCCAGTTGAATTCACAGGTATAGTAGAGCAAATGTTTCCATGTTGTCTGTTCCGCTGGATGTTTCCAGAGCTCATGGTTAAATATTGCCTAATACTGGCTGAACTAGTTGCTCACATGCTAAGTAGGCTCGCATGATTTCAGCACAATACTCACAATTAGTCAGTGAAGAAGGTTAAGCGAGTTAAGCGTTCTTTTGTTTAACAAGTTTATTTTTGCAAGGTAATGTTTGTAGAATTCTTAATCATTCTGTAAACTGACTTTAGAAGCTGTGTTATTTTTTAAACAAAGAGGATTTTGTTCGAGGATTGTAGATGTGTTTCTCATGGTGCTAAACTATAAATTTCTGAGTTTTTAGCTTAAAAACCCAAGGTGAAAAGGTCACCCTTCCCCTCCTCCATTGTCATCACTGTTTTATCGATCTCTGAGGGACTGTTTGTCGAATTGATCGTGTCACTTTGAGAGCCCTTTCACTCCCTGACCTTTTTTTAGTCAGATGTTTGCACGGTTTTTGTGCTGTCATTAGTAAGCTCTCAGAATTATGAGTGGGGGAGGGGAGTTAGAGGTCGGACTCCAGTGGGATCAGCCCACAACCTTCCAGAATGTTCTTCTTCCTCAAATGCCTCCAACATCTCCATCAAGGGTCACTTTTCCACATTTTCTCTCTTCTTTTTTTTTTCTACCACTGGCTGGTTTCCCAGTAGACTGGAAGGAAGGACAAGACAGGCACATGGTTCTCCAATCTTTCCTCAGTCTCTCTGTGGAGCTCTTCTGTTCTTTCCCCTCCTTTTGCCAGTTTTGATTTTCCGATTCATGTCTAGTATAAATCACCCCAGTCAATGGCTTATTATATCAGAGATATAACATTCTTTGTCTCTCCACTACATCTGAAATCATCCAGTGCTCTTTTGAACTATTGAAGCATACCAAAAGTTCTGCAGTCCTTCAAAGATGAGAGACTGTGTACGGTTTAGCTTTTTGTCTGTCATTATAGGAGAAAAGTCATCTCGGCTGACCTCAAATTGCACAAGGGAACTGCCACAACACCCCACACACCATTTTTTCCTAGTGGTCTCACATTCTGACTGCTGGGCTTTAGTGTGGGAGGATTTCTGATTGATCCTCAGCTTGCTCAGAGACCTTCTATGGAAGTTTATGGGCCCCAAACTAGATCTTAAAATCCCTCAGGAGAAATAAAAATAGGCACAAATGAGACAGTTGTTGGCATACAGTAAGAGTTTAGAGCTGAAACATTATTGTATCATATTGAAATCACTTTGGTGATTCTGAGCACTTTTTGAGACCTCTTTCATAAATGTTGTGATTCTAAATTAGTATTATATTCACATACCATTGTGTTGAAATAGTATAATACCACAGTATGTTCATGGAAGCTGTTCAATAATCAAGGTATTATTACCATAGTGCCACTTTAACTGTTAAATTGTTTCCCTAAGGGGCTATTTCTACCTGATTTGACCCTAAAAATGACTTGTTAGTAGAGTAAAGTTCATATTAATGTTGTTTACTTGAAAAATAATTGGGTTCAGTAAGATTTTTGAAGGAAATAAATACTTTTATTCAGCAAGGATGCATTAAATTAATCAAAAGTAATAGTAAAGATATTTACAATGTTACAAAAAAATCTGTTACAAAGAAATGCTGTTCTATTCATCAAAAAATCCTGAAAAAAATGAGAATGAACCTCATTGGTTCTCGCACACGTCAAACAAACTTGCTTGAGCTTCCGTTTACATAACTGATGTGTGCATTGATGAATGTTTATATGTGAATAAAAGCATAAATTCAATCGGTTCATCATATAAAGTGATCAAGTCCCTTCAGAAAATTTGGACTAAACCACTCAATTCATATGGATTAGTTTTACGATCTCTTTATGAACATTTTGAAGCGTCAAAGCTGTAGTTGCGTAGACTGTCAATGGAGGGACAGAAAGTCTTATAGGTTTGGAACGACATGAGGGTGAGTAATTAATGACAGAATGAACTAACCCTTTAATATTACTATGATGACCAAAAAATATTGCTGTTAGTGCACATATGCTTCCCTCTTGCAATTAGCATACAACCTAAAACAAAAGCTAAACACTAAGAGAACTAAGGAAGTGTCTATGTGAAAAATCTGAAGGTTTAAGGCTGTGTTTGTGCTGGAAATAAGGTTTGAGATAGCAGACAGCTTCTTGAAGGACATGAGGAAAGTTCTTATCATGTTTTGGCTGGATTATGAGACATCTCCAGGAGCCTCTGTCCAGTGCCTAATGCTGAGAATATCTTCTCCACCCGTTTTCTTTGTATGTCTCTTTGTCCCTCTCTCTCATGATCATGGTTTTGATAGCCACATTTAGCTTTGTCTTTGTACAGTCTGACCCTGAACACTGAACTTGAAGTGGAGCCTCTGTGATAAAAGCCATTTCCTGGAACTTTCATTAATAGCTGCATTTAATGGGTTTAAACTTGCTGTAAATGTTGAAACTGAAGTATTTAATGTCCTTTTCTGTATTTACATAATAAAAAACTGTGTAAACTGTTTTTGAAGGTTTATTCTTGAAGCTGAAGTAGTGTTTAGCACTCATGAAGAAGAAAAACATACTTTGAGGGTCTGTATTAATTAAAAGTGCTTGCAAAGGCATGCTTAGCTTTTACTATTAACTATTTGAATAACCAATTACTAAACCCTACTATTAAACTTTGATGCCTCAAATCATGCAGCTTGTTAAGTAGAGATGTGCTATTACTTTTCTAAGACTTACTTTGTCGCCTACTGGACGGTAAACAAACTCAACAGCCATTGAACGCGCAACTGAGGCCATATTTATGACCAGAATATAATTGAAACAAGAATGGGCTCTTTTGACCAGTAAGCAATTACCTAGCAACCCCATAGCAATGCACTAAAAACCCCTCCGAATACCTTAGCAAATGCCGTAGCATGCTTTTTCACAGACAAACAACTCTAACATTTCATTCAGGCATTTTTTAAAGATCTAGTTTGTTCTGTTGTTAGTCATAGTTGTCCGTTCTGAGCGTATTATTCAATGTCAGCAGGTCAACGGTGCTATTTACAGTCAGAAAAGTCCCGAGAAAGAGCGAAACGGCCAGAATAGATTCATGCGGCGACTCTTTGTGGAGATTTTATGCTCTGTTGCTGACGGAATTGCATGATGGCGTTGAATCACATGCTTTAAAGGCAAACAGCTCTATTCATAAAGAAAAAATCCAAATGAGTTTTTATTGGCAATCTGATTTAAATAAGCTGCATTTGATGATTTTTCGTTTGCAGCCTTTAACAGACAAATAGGTGTTTTTAATGTTTCAAACTGCTGTTTTGGTTCTGTGTCATGTGTTTTGAAGTCAAACACGTTGTGTGTGAGGATCAGCAAAGTGTATTGACATTACAGTAGGTGAGATAAGCATGTGACACATAACCATAGAATCTAAAGGAAGATTATCTAGGACACGTAAGACTGGAACACATAAAGCCGGTTTGACTCATAATTGACTGATGTGTATTGGCCGACTCACTGTTTGTCTTATTTCCTCTCACAGATCGCACAGAAATATGACCTACAGAAGGAAGAGGAGCTTCGTTTCTGGATCGAGGACGTGACCGGCATGCCGATCGGAGACAGCTTTCAGAAAGGCCTCAAGGATGGCGTCATACTGTGCGAGTGAGTTGGTAAACATAAACATACTTGGCCATGTGGGCAAGGTTTCCCTGCTGAAAAACAAAAAAACAGTTTAAACCAGCCTAAGCTAGTTTGCTGGTCTTGGATTTTCTCCCAGTTGGTCTGTTTTTAGAGTGGTTTTGGGCACTTTTCAGCTGGTCAGAATGGGAGACCACTTGTCTGACCAGCTAAACCTACTAAACACCAGCTTTTTCAGGCTAGAAGACTATCAAAACATTTCTGGTTTGAGCGTCCCGGCCAGATGTAATGACATTGGCTCAACCAATGACATGAATTTGGGGCGGGACTATCTATTTGACTGAATATTTGAAACAGTCATTATTTTCTCAATTCCATTTGGTGATGCTAGTTGCACTAGTTGAAATTACACTCTTGACCTTTAATGTGCCTATAGAAGGAGCTTATATATATATATGTATATATATATATATATATGTACACATATGTGATGCTTATGGAAAACAAAATTAATTGAAATGATTCTGTTTTTATTCTTTTCAGATTGATAAACAAACTTCAGCCTGGATCGATAAAGAAAATAAACCATACACAGTTAAACTGGCATAAGGTAAATGTCTTAGAGACTCTTGAGGTCTTTGTTTTCATCCAGATCAGCCCCTTTGAAAAGTGAAAAGCGTTTTTCTTCCAAAGTGACTTACAGTACAGTGTTCAAATCAAATTATTGGCAAATACTAGGACAGGCAGCTGAGAAAACATGACGCACAGAGCAGAAGCTCCTAACAACTGCAGATAGACCCTTTAGTATAAAAGCTCTGAAGAATCTGTAAGAATAAATGGACCCATTCATGCATCTTTGATTCATCTCTAACTCTTTTTATCTGAAAATGAGGTAACCAATGATTTTTTCCGAGAAACATACCCTTACTGTTACCATTGTTCCCTCAGCTAGAGAACCTTGGAAATTTCATCAAGGCCATCCTAGCCTACGGGCTGAAGCCCAACGACATCTTTGAAGCCAATGACCTCTTTGAAAACGGGAACATGACGCAAGTCCAGACCACACTTCTTGCTTTGGCCAGTATGGTATGTCTACTAGTCCTTCAGTGTTGGGGGAAGTTACTTTTAAAAGTAATGCGTTACAATATTGTGTTACTCCCTGGAAAAAAGGAATTAATTGCGTTACATGGTAACTTTTTATAGAAAGAAATGCATTACGTTACTTTTGGGTTACCTTTTCTCACCTGGGCTGGGCTTGATTGCTTGTTTCGTAACAACAAAATAAGTTCTATTTTTGGCAAATGTAAACACCCTTTCACACCAAAAGTGAAATGAATTGCGTTTCACTGTTTTTGTACATTTTGAGGAACACTGAATCTGTTTTTGTGTGAGATGAGTAAACGTATGCTCTCATTTAATCTTGAACTACAATAACCATCATGTTTACACAGCGCACACAACACTTCTGCACTTACTCACGATTTCTCTCAACATTAGGACAAGAGAGGTGTTAGTCAATACATGGGAAAACAAAGTAACTTGCGTTACTTATTTAAAAAAATAACTCAGATATTTTGTTGTAAATTTAAAAGTAATGCGTTACTTTACTAGTTACTTGAGAAAAGTAATCTGATTACGTAACTCGCTTTACTTGTATGCGATACCCACAACACTGTCTGCTAGACTTGAGAGTCTTTTGTTCGGTATTCGGTAAAGCCCTTATTAATAAAAAGTAAAAAGTGATTTAAAGAAATATTAGAAATGCTTTCCTTGAGTAAAATGATGGCATTTGGTTGATAGGTTTAAAGTGCAATCACAAAAAAAAAACCAAAAAAAAAAACATGAACATATTTTTGACATCTTAAATTTGGCACCTATGAAACGTTTATTTCTTTTTCAACAGGCAAAGACCAAAGGCATGGAAACAAATGTCGACATTGGTGTGAAATACGCAGACAAGCAGCAGAGACATTTTGATGATGAGAAGATGAAGGCTGGCCAGTGTGTCATCGGACTTCAGGTTATAGACACTTTTCCTGAAACACCCTTAATGTTTCTACATGAATATCATTGTTTTTAAAGGAAGCCTGACCGCAGTTTTACCTCATTTGATTTGTGACGGGTAAGAAGGGAAGACGCATTACAAAGTACTCATTTAGCTACTGCTTTTATCCAAAGCGACTGAAATAACCTCAGGTTAGGCAGCTACTCAAGTCCACAATAGTGATAGATAAAGAATCGCCCATTATGGGGTTTGAACCTAAAACCCTTTAATTACAAACCTAAATTTAGAACCAAACAGCTAAACAACTAGTATCAGTGCAGATGTACTTCTGGGAGTAGTTCATAAAGATTAAGGTTGATTGGAGAGTAAGGTTGACCATCTGGGATCATCTACAGGTGATTAATGAAGCACTTTTCAAAGTGTTTCTAACTTTTGTTTCAGATGGGAACCAACAAATGCGCAAGCCAGGCTGGTATGACCGCCTACGGGACCAGGAGACACCTTTACGACCCCAAGACACAGACAGAGAAACCCTACGACCAGACCACCATCAGCCTGCAAATGGGCACCAATAAAGGAGCCAGCCAGGTACACCCAAAGACAGACTTTGTCTGTCAAGTTCTGTCAAGTCATGTCAAGCTCAAAAATGACATGTTTTTCTTGTGTCTGTCTCTCTTTAGGCTGGTATGTCTGCTCCAGGCACCAGGAGGGACATCTATGACCAGAAGGTAGCTCTGCAACCAGTGGACAACTCCACTATCTCATTGCAAATGGGAACCAATAAGGTGGCCTCTCAGAAGGGCATGAGCGTGTACGGGCTGGGACGGCAGGTTTACGACCCCAAGTATTGCGCCACCCCCACGGAGCCAATGATCCACGCCAATGGCAGCCAAGGCACAGGCACGAATGGCTCAGAAATCAGCGATAGTGACTATCAGGCTGAATATCAGGAGGAGGAGTACCAGGGCGAATACCACGATGAGTACAGAGGGCACTACAACGACCAGGGCATCGACTACTAGAGAACTGTGCTGCGCTGTTAGTCAAAGCAGTATTAACACAATGTATATCAACAGAGCAAGTTTTTTGCAATGCCTTTTGCTTCTCACAGTTACCCTTCCCCTCCCAGCGCATGTGTTTGGGTAAAATGATCGTGAGTGGTGATATCTAAGATCTGCCATCCTAGAGGTGTCGTCGCATTTACCGTAGCTTAGGTGAAATTTTGCGGGCAAAATCCAGTCATTGCAATAGAAATCCACGCAATTGGGAGTTTTGCGTGAGGGCAAAAAAGTTCCTCACGCAGATTTTACTCATGTTCAAGCTGCTTGGTTTAAAAGTGAGTGTTTTATATGTCGCGATGCTATTGACAAGAGACAATTTTGCCCACAAAATTTCGCTGAAATATCGCTAATGTGACCGCACATTAACAATGGTGAAACTGATCTTTTATAATTTTTAAAGTGTTTTTTATGAAGTATGGAGACCTGTAAAGAGAATTTTCTAGTTTTGCAGTACGATTCTTTGTTTTATGTCCCACGCCTTGTCTATTGAGGTTTTTTTTGGCCTTGCGTCACAGAGAAAATCAGTATCGCTAGTTTTAAAGCTATTCCACCATTGAAATCCCGCTCTGCACCAACACATTACAGACTGCTATGGACTGAAAGCCTTCCGAAGACATTCCTTCCTAAGTCATTCCTTTTAGAATTCCAAATGCCTGGAAATTTTACAAGCTACAAATGTTAGCGTTTTAAAGATTAGCTGACTGGACGACCAAAAACATTACGCAATTGCTTAGTTTTTTGTGCTATAATAATGGAAAAAAATCTTCCCCATTGTATTTATTGCCCTGCTTTTCATTATAAACCTTCTGTTATATGTTTCTTTTATGAATAAATTTTATGTTATAAATAAAGTATTGAATGTCTTCAATACTTGGCTCTCCATGTATGTCTATTGTTTTGACCATTATTGCATTTAAATTTAAAAATAGCTGCTTGATCATCTATAAATCCTAATTGATTTTGGTTTTATCAGGATTAAATAACATTTTTCCCTAGTCGTCAGAGTTCTTTGCTGTTGCTTTGTAAAGCTGAGGTGTGGTTTCTGAAACGGCCCTGATTTTGTTATTTGGTTCTTTGCTCTTGTATCTTTTATTAGGGTGAAATGAAGTGGCACAGAGCCTCAGATGTGCGCTGACTCTGCCCAAATATCACAGCGGAGCCATAAATCTTGTGTTTTTGAGGCTAGCCTCAGAGACATTTGGAAGCTGCTCCGTGTGTCGATAGCCCAGAGTTTCTGGAAACAGTTATATAACCACACAAAGCAGTGAAAACCAGAATCTAAAGTAGAGCAAGTCAGTGTCTGTGCAGCAATTCATAGAACTACTGCATTTTGTGCTTGTATATGTCATATTCTTACAGATTTTAGTTTTTAAATGAATTACTCATTTGTTTGTGTCTTCGGAAATGAAAAAAAAAAAAAGCCCTGCCGCTTTGCATTCTAAACCTTCAATTAGGTTAATGAAATGCTGCACTTGATGACTTTACCGAGTTCAGCCGACGTCCGTAGAGGGATTTGGAACGGGTAGTGCACCGCTGAATTGAATTACGCTTCCCATGCCATGACCTTTCTCCATTCTCATGGGCCGCAGTGTCAACCGAAACACGAAGGAATGGTAAAACGGTGTGATGGGGCTCATAATGGAACATTCCAGAAATATTGGACTAGTTTGAGTTGGGTTGAGGCTGCAGGCTTGAATCGAGATCAGAGGAGGGTTTATATGTGCAGCAAATAACATGATAGGGTTGCATGTTGCATTCTGTGTCATTCTGAGATATGTAACTTAATGCCAAAACATTATTCTGTTTCCATAGTGATTTGGGCCAATGAAATGTAAGAATTCTCTTCAATATGTAGTCATTGCTTCAGAAAAGCACTTGTGGTTGCGGTCACAAATGAAGAACTGAGTCTACTAATTTAAGTAACGTGTTAGTGCTAAATCTGGGTGTCGTGAACTCCGTTAAACTGCTATTGTGCAAGTAAGTGGGTTCACATGAGGGGAGGACCACATAAAAGTATAACCGTGCATACAGGACAGTGACCGAGCAACCAATCGGCCTCATGAGAAAGCAATGGCATTCACTCAAGTGCTGCCCCCTGCCCCTCCCGACTAAGTTACTCCAGCATAATCAGCGCTTTGTGCTGGCTGTGGAATCCGGGACAAATACGCAAGACTCAATTATAGAGAAGCTCTGAAAAAGACTGTTACCACAGCAACCACAGAAAGCCTTTAAAGGCAGACGGGAACTTAACCGGTGCTGCAGCTTTTGTATGCTGCGTCACGCTGCCACCCTGTTGGCTCTTGAGGAGCTCGGGGCCAAAACCATGTGCAGTCTTCATCACTATGCCAAAGCTTCAGAGTGTGCCATGAGGTACTTAGTGATGTTTGCGAAGGCAAGCATCACTATTATTATTGCTCACCCAAAAATGAAATTTCCTCACCTGTAAGTCATTCGATCATCTTCAGAACACAAGAAGATGCTCCTTACCCCAAAGCTCGTGATTCCAACACACTGAGGCATAAATAATACAGGAAAAGCTCACACAGCACATATAACTCAAAATGGATCATTACAAAAGGCATATCAAATCACGTAGGTGTGGCATGTATTTTGTGGATGTTTTGCTCCGACCCAACTCACCTTCCTTCACATAGCTTTAGTAACCCTGAAGACATTTAAGTGTGTTTGATCAGGGTTGTAGCTAAACTGTGCAGGACAGCTGCACTCCAGGACCAGTGTTACTGGTACATCGTTGTCGCTTGCGAAAACAAAATGGCGGCGGGCTCGTTTTTTCACGTGCTTGCAGAGAAAGGCTTACCAAAACAAAGTTACTGGGATGTCCTTTTTCACATTTTCTGATTTGGTAGATGCACAAGGACCCGATTATAGCACTTAAACATGGAAAAAATCAAATTTTTATGATATGTCCCCTTTAAAGGTAGGGTAGGCAATTTCTTTTATAAACACTTTTTGTTATACTGGTTGAAACTCTCTTCACATCCTGATAGCAATCAATAATAGAAGTGGTCTAAATTTTAAAACATATTTATCTTCTGTGGAAGTCTCAGGATCAAAAAATGTTTGTTCAATCATTGCATATGATGACCTACCTGCCTATCAACATATGTATTTCCATTCCTCCGTGCACCCTGCTCGCGCAGACATCACGTCTTCAGCGCGTTGTAGACAGTCGCTGGGCACCGTAAACAAACAGCAGTCTTCTTTTACAGTTCCTCCTGAACCAAAACAATGAGCAAAGGCTCGTAACTGTAATTACAAGATGCCAACCTGCGACGTTCTACCCGGAGCTGTTCACGTCCTCAGACTCAGATTTATGCATTTCTATGTCAGCACTATCAACTCTGAAATGAATCTGCAGCAGTCAGGTGGTACAGATAAGAGCTCTGTAAGTTGTTTACGTTTCTTATTATTGGAATTATGTGCTTTTAGACATGAGGTAATTTAATGCCGTATTCTCGTCTCGTGAAGCTTTGCAAACTCTACTGTGTGCGTTCATGTGTTTTGAAGGAGGCGTGGCTTTCATAGCTAGCTTGCTATTGCTAGCCACTCCGAAATTGCCTACTCTACCTTTAATCTCCAAAGCGTGTTCACGCAACAATGTCTATTGTCAGAACATTTTTGCAACCAGATAGTAATGCGTCACAAACCAATCAGAACACCTTCGCATAGCTAACCAAAACACTAGCATATTGAAAATATCAAAATATAGTATATGATTATAAATTCACTAAAAATGTGATGCAAAGGTAATGTAAGATATGAGCTTTGCTGAATGTAATACTTCACTGAGATAAAAGTAGCTGTCTATTGATTTTATGTCCCAAAAAAAGAAATATAATAAAGGTGGCCAGCTACGGAGAGGCATGTTGTGGACCCAAAAACAATAAAGAATAAAAGAAGTGGAAACAGCCTGGAGTTCATTAGCAGATCACCCCAGTTCCTCAGGCTGAGTCTCACTGCAACCAGCCTGGAATGAACAGAGGGGGGAGAGGATGAAGAACAAAGATATACTGATGCACGCTTGGAGGAATTGTGACTGCTGATCACCATGGAATTCACTCCTCGCTGGTGAGAAAACAGGCCTGATGAAAGATCAGTGAGAATACGTGGGTGAAGATTGTTTGTTTGTGTGACTCTCCAGGCCAATATGAAATGGGTTCAGCAAAGCTGATCAAAAGCTGGCAGTTTTTCTAAAAATATGGCTGCGTTTGCTCTAGGAATGCATGAAAATGTTTTGTCTGTGCTCAAATTGCCTCAGTTTTCTTTTAAGCAAACCATTTCATCAATTTAAATGTATATTACACATTATTACGATCATTATTATAGGTGAAAGATTGAGAAGTGGGCTTTAATGAGAACCACAGACGGTTTATAGCAGCTCTCTCCCAGTTTAAATTTCCCTGGATACAAGCTGAAACCATGTGTCCGTGACATCTGAGACTTCCTCACATGCCTGTGGATATTTTTTTAGCAGAACGCTCACATTCCCTGGCCGCTCAGACTCTACGGTTTTCAGAACGAAGAGTTCAGTATTGATTCTGCTTTCAAATCCAAACCAGTGGCCTCTAGCCATCTCAATTTATCCCCGAGATATCCATCTCTGAAAGGGAGGGATCTTTTCTCAGCGGAGTGAAGGAAAATCATGCTGTATGTTAGAATGCCAAAGATTTTCTTTATTAATTAAAAGGAGTTTCTGTTATAGTACCTCCTGTTAATCTAAAACAGCAGGATTTGAGTTGAGAATCATATGTTATCTTTATGAAGCCCAAAGTATACCTAATTTTCATATGTACTGAAGCCCAAGCAGACAAAGGCAAAGTGAGAGCGTTTCTGGTTTCTGGACTACCTGTAAACTATGCCGCAAGTTTATGACATCAGCTTCTGAACAATGAAGGCCACATTTCTCCAGCATGATGTGAACCTTCTCACATTTAGTCAGCTTATAAAAGAGAAGGTAAGACTTCCTCTGTTTTACAACCAATTAGTGAACTAGTTTGTTCAATTAACAGGCGGAAAACAGCAACAGGCATGAATTATAATCGTCCCGGACTTCATCAGAGGCCATACAGTGGAAACCACACATGGGGAATGTTTCATAGGACTTAAAGAGATAGTTCACCCAAAAATGAAAATTCTGTCATTAATTACTCACCTTCATGTTTTTCCAACCCTGTAAGACGTTTGTTCATCTTCAGAACACAAATGAAGATCTTTTTAATTAAATTTGAGAGCTTTCTGTCCCTCCATTGACAGTTTACATAACTACCTCTTTCAAGCCCTAGAAAGGTAGTAAGACATCATTAAAGTAATCCATGTGACTCCAGTGGTTTAACTTCAGTTTTATGAAGCAACACGAGTGCTTTGTTTGCGGAAAACAAATTGACCAAAATATTAATCTCCAACGCGCGTTCACGCAACAATGTCTGCTCTTGCATCAACATAACACGCACATTCGAGATTAATATTTTGTAAATAAAGTGGTAAATTATGTTTTTTCACAAACAATGTACTCGTGTCTTTTCATAAACTTGAGGTTAAACCACCTGGGTCACATAATCCACACATAATGATGTCTTTACTACCTTTCTGAGGCTTGAAAGTGGTAGTTGCATAGGCTGTCAATGGAGGAACAGAAATCTCTCAGATTTCATTAAAAATTCCGAAGATGAACGAAAGTCTTACAGGAATGAAATGACATGAGTGTGAGTATGAATTTTCATTTTTGGGTGAACCAACCCTTTAATAAAAAATAAAAATAAACAATTAAATAAACAAATATCTTTCAGTTTAAGTAAACACAAAATCGATAAATTGACCATATTTACTCTCTAAACACTTTCTTGGTCTTATTGTGCACATTTTCTTTTTTAAATCTCGATTTAAGAATGTTTAGATATTTGTACTAGAAAACAAGTGAAAAATATTGATTAGGAAAATCATTATTTGCAGTGCAATAGCCAAAGATTTTAAAGATCTTTTTAAGGAGCATTTTTTGTTGAAGGCCAAATTGGTTCTTCAGTTGTATGGTTCTTCTGAGATTAAAAATATTCTTGATCTTACATTATAGTTTCTTTAAATCAGCGTATTGGTTGCTGAGTTATTTAAATTTCCTGCTCATAGATGGTTTTCTAATGAACTGGACAGTAAAAATTCTTCATAGAACTTAAAAGGGTTCTCTATTGACTGCAAAACATATTTTGGGTCTGTTTGTAACATTGTTTTTCAAGATTTTAGATGTAAAGCATTGGGGGATGTCATCTGAAAGCAATGGAAACACATTTGCAGATGCATTAACTTTAGATTTACAACAACACAGATATTTATGGCCCTGGGGATTATGACATGCTCTCAATTTCTATAAAAGTACTCTAGATAAATCACCAGCCAGTGAGGAATGTCCTCGCACATCGAGAGGGAAGAGTAGCACACATGTGAACAAAATCTGAGACAAAGTGGTGGAAAGGAAATCGCCGTTCACTTTGGCAGTGAATCCACTGGAAGGAAAACAGACCTTCCTACTGTATATATATATATATATATATATATATATTGCTGGCTGGCTGGCTGGCATCTTGCCAAGGAGTCCAGTCTGTTGCATGAGAGACATTTTGAATGGCTTTGTTAAAGAGGAATTCAGCTGAAGAGCTCAGACCTCTCTGGTCTGAGTAATGCAAAGGTTTTGGAACATTACATAACCTTGCTATGAGTGCATAAACCACTGCTCTCTTTCTCTCTCACACACATCAGTATTTTTTTTCAGAGTGCTGGACTGAGATGGAGTTGACCCAAACAGAGGGTTGTCTGTAACTTTGAGCCGGTTCTCCTTTAAGGGAGGAGTGTTCCTCTGGCTCTGGTCAAACAATCAGTGACGTTGCTTAGGCTTTCAAGAATGAGCAGAACTAGTTTTGATTAGTTAGTGGTTCTTGCTTAAGCAGCATTGTTGTTGCTCATACTTACAGTGATAGTTCACCCAAAAATGAAAAATTTCTGTTAATTTACCCTCAGGCCATCCAAGATGTAGGTTACTTTCTTTCTTCAGTAGAACAGTAAAGAAGATTTATAGCTGTGACCGTGATCCTCTGTGATTCATATAATGGAAGTCAATGGGTGCCGTCACTTTAAGATTCAAAAAAACATATGCAGACAAAACAAAACTAATACCAGTGGGTCCTGACAATACACTGAGGTCTTAAGAAGCGAAACAATCGGTCTAAGCAAGAACCTGAACATTTTCAACATTTTTACCACTAATCTACACCCTTGGCAAATGGTCCTGAGCGAACTCACGACTGGAGCGCTAGCTTCCTGTCGCATAATGACGTATGCGCTAGTGCAAACTCACACGTGAGCTAACACCAGTCTTGCCAAATCTTTTCCCGCGGAATTGACCCTTCGCCGGGAGTTTGATTGACAAGCGATCTAACCATTCATAACGCAGAATCCGCCATCCGCCAAATCAGGTCAGGAGTTAGAAGATTAACCTCGATGGACTTGAACTTGAAAAATGGTGTGTATTTACGTCTTTACGTCTTTTAAACAACATTCCTTCTCATGTTCATTGCTATAAATTAACTAGTAGGATAAGATGATCGGTTCACGAGCCGCTTGAGCTGAGGAGCTACAGCAAACTGTCACGTCACATTAAAGAGCCACAAAATGGTTTTTATTGTTCGAATTTCTTTAAAAAAAACGACATAATTTGAAAGCTAGGACTTTGTTTAATATCATAAGTAACCTGCTCTGTCTTGTCTGTCGACGTGTTGTCAGTATCCTCTTTGCTCCGCGATGTATTTACACTGCGTGTGGCGTGACAGCGCCATGGCTTGTCGGACAAAGCAACAATAACTAACGGGGGCGGGTCGATTTCATGTCCACGGGTTGAAGCGACCCCACAACATGATATTTAGCCTCTGGAATGCAAATTTTACTAGGGGAACCCCGCCAAAAACGTGGATTTTTCCTCCCAGAACGCGATTTTTTATCAGGGGAGCCCCCCTGAAATGCAATTGGGCTAGTTTTAAGTAGCAAATGGGCGGGTTTTGTTGTGAAAACCTGGCAACCCTGGCTAACGCTATGTTTGTTTGTTTACAACAGAGAGGAAAGACGCGCGTGTTGTATTGTTCATCAAAATTGTACTTACTTGTGCTACCCTGGATGCAGCAACCTATATATATGCGTGATCTCAACCGGGAAGAATGACTTTTCATACTTTCTATGAAAATGTCATTTATGTCAGTACTTACCCTCATTTCGTCCCACTCCTGTAAGACCTTCGTTCATCTTCGGAACACAAAACATTAAGATATTTTTTAAGAAATCCGAGAGGTTTTTTTTCTCCCATAGATAGCAACGAAATTACCACATTCAATGTCCATAAACGTACTAAAGACATCGTTAAAATAGTCCATGTGACTACAGTGGTTCAACCTTAATGTTATGAAGCGACGAGAATATTTTTTGTGCGCAAAAACAAAACAAAAATAATGACTTTATTCAACAGTTTCATCTCTACCCTGTCACTTTATTATGCAATTTAGAATTTGCATTGAAGACACATTGCAGAGCTTCAGTGTTCTACATCAGAACGCCGGCTCATTATTGGCCGGCTCCTGCGTCAGCATGCTCACGTGAACAGCGTCGGCCAATACTAAGCCGGCGTTCTGACATAGAACATGGAAGCTCTGCAATGTGTCTTCAACATAAACTGCGTAGGAGAATGACAGGGTAGAGATGATATTGTTGAATAAAGTCATTATTTTTGTTTTGTTTTTGCGCACAAAAAGTATTCTCGTCGCTTCATAACATTAAGGTTGAACCACTGTAGTCATGTTGACTGTTTTAATGATGTTTTTACTACTTTTCTGGACATTGAATGTGGTAATTTCCTTGCTTTCTATGGGAAATAAAAAAAATCTCAGATTTCATCAAAAATATCTTAATTTGTGTTCCGAAGATGAACGGAAGTCTTGCGGGTTTGGAACTACATGAGGGTGAGTAATTAATGACTGAAATTTCATTTTTGGGTAAACTAACCCAAACCGTTGTTATGCGACAAGAAGCTCGCACTGCAGACTGTGATGAATTTACTCAGAACCATTTGCCGAGGCTGTGGATTACAGGTAATAATGCTGTAAATAATGTTCAGTTTCTTGCATAGACCGATCGTTTCGCTTCTTAAGACCTCAGTGTATCATCAGGAGTCGCGGGTATTCATTTTGTCTGTATGTTTTTTTTTAATCTCAAAGTGACGGCACCCATTGACTTCCATTATATGAATCACAGAGGACCACGGTTTCAGCTATAAATCTTCTTTACTGTTCTACTGAATAAAAAAATCACCTACATCTTGGATGGCCTGAGGATGAGTACGTTAACAGCAATTTTTCATTTTTGGGTGAACTATCCCTTTAAGGCGCAGTCACGTTTACTGCTGTTCCTGAATTTTCAAGGGCGAAATCCATTTCAGTATGGAATCTGATCACCAATTGGGATTTTCATGTGAGAGAGAAATATTTCTCCATGCAAATTTCATAATGGGTTCAAGTTGGTCACGCATTGCTGCATGGACATTTTTAACAGCCAAAACACGTTAGCAATGTGGTAGCCAGTTTTTTTTTATTGGTCAAGTACTATTTATTATATATTTATTCTTAATTAATTTATAAGATTTGATTTAATAGCCTTATTTTAAATACTCCCGTGTCAGTCATATGTTGACTTATATATAGGATACGATCTAAGGAGCACTAGATGCTTGATTGATTTCTGTCTGACAGAGTATTTCTTTATCCCTCCTGATCAGATTTCACCAAATCAGCCATATGAGACTGTGTTTTGCTGTGCGTCTGAAGACAGTAAAATGATCTCTGTCATGTTCTGCATGAATGATGAGAAAAAGGAACAAACTAAGGCAGTTTTTTTTTTGGCATCAACAGACAGAAGTGTTAGCTATTATCTACTTCACATGCAGAGATTTATAGGAATTGGATGTGTTAACTTGGCCAACAAAGGCTGGGGATTTTCCGTAAAGTACTTTAGCATGTCATTATTTTTACATAAAATTGAGCATGTCAAGATATCCACACCAGGGTTATTACAGTTAACTAAAACTTAAACCATAAAATATTTTTCTCATTACTTGAAATGAAATAAAATATAAAAAACTTAAAATTACACAGCAACATTTGTCATTTTAGTTTAATTTTAAACTAAAACTTTAAAATACAAAAATAAAAACGAATTCAAAATATGAAAAACTATAATATTAATAAACATAATTATGTTTTATAATTTTTTTACATGACCATGTAGGTGAGTACTGGCAAAATATAAAATTGAGCCTGATTTAACATATCCACTTCCAATGTTTCCCTCCTGAGGCCCCAAAATTGATTCCAGAGATATAACTTGACACTCATAAATATCTTCGGCAGCTGGAGTTATAGAAATTTCACATTGTACATTCAGCACAGAAAATTAATGCAAATTAAAGCTCAAAGAAGCTTTTACATAATCACATTCCTGTAGTCAGGCCTGTTTCATTTTTCCTGTATGTGTTAGCTAAGTTAGCCCACTCTCTATTTCCTCAGGAAAAGGCTAGGAGAATGGAATCCTTTCCACATGTGACCTAATGAAGTGGAGGGTGGAGAGTGACACACAGATGCAGGAAAATCATGTCATTGTGTTGATGGATCTGGATCCTTGGAACCATAAACTAGTTTTTGTTGGATAGTCAACATGAAAATAAAATGTATTGTATTAATCTGATTACTGTAATAATCTGCCTACAGAATTCTATTCTATTTGGAAAGTGGAAAGAATAAGAATGCTGTATCAAATCTGTGCTTGTATTCTAATTCCTGCTCAAAATCACAATCACACCACTATGTAGACTGACTGCTCTCTGGTGGTGAGTAGAAGAAATTGCATTTTCATTATTTGTGTGGGTGTCATGTATAGAACAACAATGTATTGTGGATTATACTGCCTCTTGGCACCTGTACAGATGCTGAATAATCATATTTTCCTTCCCTTGTACTGCCAGTTTGGCACCTGTCTGTTTTTCTGAGATATGGGAACATGTGTGATGCAAATTTGGCAACATTCTGCCAAGTGTGATGAAAGAGTTGTTCTAATGCCCTAGTTAAACCACCACAGGGGGTTAAAATGTGAACATCCCACCTGTTTGGTCAATATAATGTGAACTTTGTGTGTACATACCAAACTTCAAGTTAAATCATAATCCAAGTTTGTTCAAAGTAGGCTACCTGGAAAATTGCCCTTAGTTTAGGCTTTTGTAAAGTGTCCTGCACAGGGTCAGAAATTATCAAGGGTATAAAGCCACCAAAAGTGACAAAAGTCTATTTTTATATCATGGCTTTTCTCTAGAATTAAAACAATAGAGCGAATATTGTGCCTTTTATGTTTAATTTCGAACACTGGGACTGCTTAATATAATTTTACTTCAGGTAAAAACACAGTCATGGGAAATCCTTTTTACTCTATATCCAGGCCTATATTCATGAATGACAAAAATAGAAAATATCCTAAAAATATCTTAATCATGAGAATGGTGATTAGAGGAGAGTACTGATGAATGGTGTATCATTAAATATATTTCCGACTTAGCTATTTTTAGCTTTGTGTGACAAAAATTGCTGATTTTTTTGGTGAATATGGTAATCATTCGATTTCATATTAGGCCCATTTATTAAAAGTATCAAAGTACAACGGTATTACCTTCATAGCACCATTCGTCCTCAGAAGGAAAAATTGTTTATAAAGTGATAAATAATGTTTTAAATATCTAATTTAATTAGCTGAATTTAGCAACAATATAAATCTATATGGAAGGTTTTCACAATTGTTGTGAAGGAATCTTTGTTATCAAATAAATCTTTTAAATGAGCGACTCTTTCTCGATTCTTTTTCGTTTTCCTGCCTTAAAAGATTGACAATAGCAAGAGCCAATAGTATTCAAGTGTGGTCTGTAGGTGAACATTTCATTGGTTGGACCTACTGAAAGAATACGCCCTCTTCAATGATGAGTCAGGTAAGGGGTTATGCGCAATCTAACTTCCGTTTTCTGTAAAACAGATTAGATCGCTTCCGGTTTAGGTCTTTTGTATATGTGCTTCATGAAAAAATTAGCCGTTTTATTCAAGATAACTTAAAAGGAGCGAGCAAAGATGAGCATAACTGATGTCCTCTGTGTATGCAGATTGATATTTAAATATTTAAAAGCTTTTTTAAATTTTTCTTCTTCACACTAACGTTTAGATATTTAATAGAATAAAACAGTGGAAAAAAAGTGAAGAACAACGAACAGTTATAAATATGTAAAAATTACAAGTTTGAAATGACATGATAATGACTTATTTAGGCTGTTATTGTTGTCTTAGCTCGATAAACTCGGCAGCGGACAAATGGAAAAAAATGACAGTCATTTGAGGGGGAAACGAACATTATATTTCCTGAAAGACTTGTTTATTTGAACAAGTCAGTTGAGGGAATTATACAGTCACTCACATCTCGCCACCTACTGGACGTAACCTGCAGAAATGCCTCTGAACGAATCTTGTTGGTTTACGGATTCAAAAGATTCGACTCACCTATGAATCAAAAAGAGTGGCAGTGTATCCTTGTGTGAATATCTCTTTAAGAATGAAGCTGAAATTGGATCCTCTCACCACCATCACATACAGCCATCATCAGTTTCACATAATCATCCTCAACATGTTCTCACCGACGCGCGCTTATAAAACCTACACGCATCGCAGATTCAGATCATTATAAGGACCTTCCGTTTGTATATTTGATATGAAATCATGCATTTCATATCGCCGTGGAGAGAGGACAATCATGCATGTGTCTGACTGACGGAAAAAACACGGATTTTTATCAGCCCATGTTTTCAGACACCATGCACAACTAACCAACAGACACCATTGATGATTGATAAGAGGTGAGCATATGTGGTAATACATGTATTGCATGATATCAAGCAATATTTTATTGCATTATCGTTGTGTTTTCAGCCAGCACTGCGATGTTATTTGGCCTAAAGAAAGCAGGCACGAGTCGATTTCAGTCCATCGCAATGTTTTTAGAGACCTTTAATAGAGATGTGATCCAATATTTATTTGTGTTATCAAATAGTCAGTGCTGAATTGCAGTCGATGTATACTTGACACGCGTCCATTTTCATAAAATGCACATCTAAGCAAAAATATAGATATATGTATTTGTTACACAAGCTATGCGGTTCAATGCAGCACAGTCGGAGTTAAATGACCGACTTTATTGACAAATGAAGGCTAAAATGACATTTAAAGGACAAAATCTAACATTTAATATATTGTCGAGTCTGCACTGAAGATGTATGTCAGTATAATAGGAAGCATTTTGTTCAGGTTTGCGACTATAAAACTATTAACTTTATCTTTATCTATTAATCTGTGCTGCATTTAATATTTTTTTTTCTCGAAGTGTTTGACATTTTTCATCATACAATGTGTTTCTGACTTCTAAGAAACTTTCTGCTGGGGTCTTTTATTCTGCTCTTCCTTATTTGCGATTACTTTCAGTTTTGAGAGCTGAAAAAAGAGTGTGTATAAAAATGACAGAAACATAATATTATAAATATGAGTTTTTTGAATCATGACTATGATTATCATTTTAAAAATGATCCATGAATATAATTTTAAAAAGCTTATTTGTACTTAAATAATAGTATCAAGTTCTTTTTTTTTCTTTACCAGGAAAGTAGTGGTTTTGAAGTTATTTTTATTGTCTCTTATAACCAAAATCTGCAATAAAAATGCAGATCCTGTTGTAAGTAATGTTCCATTATTAACCCTTAGCAGATTTTGACTCATATATGTGTATTTTGTAGATTTTTGTTTTTGCACTACAGTTTCCTCATGGGTCTATTAAAGCGTCTATTTAGTTATCCATCCATTGTGCTGCTCTATGAGCCTTGCTTGGCTCAGCTAATCTTTCATTCATAAGGCGGCACTGCTTCTCTACTTAATATATGATGCATTTACTCAATGCACTAAAGCATGCCAGCAATGCAGTTCTATCAATGCTGTGATCCATCACGCACATGATTAACCTGTACATCAGAATGGAAAGCATATTAATCTCCTCAGTCTGTTTTTTCTGCCACTGAAAGTTTTTACAGTTGAGTTTTTTGTTGTTGTTTTCATGACTGAGATGCATTTACACACAGCAGAAGACACATGTGACCACATTCTGAGAATGGCTGAACTTCCTGTTGTGTCACAGCCATTGCTATACATTGCTTCGTGACCTCTTTGGATGCCTGCATGACATTCACAACCAGCAGGAACCTGTATAGGGACTTTAAATACACTAACCCCCACTCTTCCTCCTGAGTGGGTGAACATGTGTGCATGGAACCTATTGCAACATAAAGAACATCTAAATTTAGTTACAGCATGTTTTTGACTCCTATCACCCCATGAGGAGATGTGCTGATGTCACAGTCTCAAGTTTAACCAATTATTAACCGTTAACTAATTATTATATTTTATAAATAAACTAGCTATTTGTTTGACCACGTTCTGAAATGGCTTACTGTATCGACTCAATTGTTTATATCCTCTTAAATGCTTATTATGCAGTTAAAGGATAACTTCGCCAGTTTTCAACTGGCTTTTGTACTGTTACAATTAGGGATGGGTAAAAAATATTGATTTCTCGGTTTTACTCGATTCTCATTTTTATGAACTGATTTTTATGACTGACCAGTTGACGGAACTGTCACTGTCCCGGTCGGGCCGGTGCTAAATCGTCACACAATTTTATCAGTTGCACATGTTTTAGGCTAAGTCTTACTAATTTAAAGGATTAGTTCACCCAAAAATGAAAATAATGTCATTTATTTTTCACCCTCATGTTGTTCTACACCTGTAAGACCTTCGTTTATCTTCGGAACACAAATTAAGATATTTTTGATTAAATCCGATGGCTCAGCGAGGCCTGCATAGACAGCAATGGTACTTCCTCTCTCAAGATCCATAAAGGTACTAAAAACATATTTAAATCAGTTCATGTGAGTTCAGTGGTTCTACCTTAATATTATACAGAGACAAGAATATTTTTTGTGCACCAAAAAAATCAAAATAACGACTTTTTAACAATGTCTAGTGACGGGCGATTTCAAAACACTGCTTCGGAGCGTTATGAATCTTTTGAGTCGAATCAGTGATTCAGATCGCATGTCAAACCATCAAACTGCTGAAATCACGTGACTTTGGTGCTCCGAACCACTGATTCGATTTGTAAAGCTCCGAAGCTTCATGAAGCAGTGTTTTGAAATCGGCCATCATTAGATATTGTTAAAAAGTCGTTATTTTGTTTATTGGTGCACAAAAAATATTCTTGTCGCTTTATAATATTAAGGTAGAACTACTGAACTCACATGAACTGATTTAAAAATGTTTTTAGTACCTTTATGGATCTTGAGAGAGGAAGTACCATTGCTATCTATGCAGACCTCGCTGAGCCATCGGATTTCATCAAAATATCTTAATATTGACATGAGGGTGAGTAATAAATGACATTAAAGAGAACTCATTTCTGTACTTGTGTGCTGTGTTAAAATTCCCGTCATGACGAGTATCCTCGTTACCATTAGGGGTGTGCAGGCATAGTCAAATAGTTGACCTGTAATTAATATTCAAAAAATAAAAATACTGTTCGAATTTTACTAGATGTTGCTTTGCTGGCCATAAATCCATGATAAATCCCAAGCACACTAGCCTAATTAGCGCAGTTTGCTTTATTAGTGTTTTTTCCCCATTCGCTCTGCTTAAACTTAAATGCTTTTGTTCTTTATATGTTTTGTTTACACATATTGTTGAATGTTTTCTGCTAAAAGAAAACCTCAATATATATAATGTAAGCTTGTTGTGTATTAGGGCTGGGACAATACATCGATTTGTCGATTGGCGATTCAATGATTCTGGATCAATTCTGGTATTTTCTCTCAAATTAATTCTGAGCTTAGTTTTAACAGCAGATGGCGCTCTAGACTAGTTTTTAACTGCACACTCAAATGCTCACAAAGAAGAATGCCGGAGAGCGCTCTCAGCCCTTGTTCCAGCCCTATTGTGTATATTGCCTTATAGTAATCTTCTTCAGAAATGGTGACATACTTGATTGAAATCTTTCTTGTTAAAGGTCATTTTAAAAGTAAAATATTCGTTTTTTTTATGAGCCCAAATATTCGAATACAGTATTTGTGAAAAATGCCCATCCCTAGTAAACACATTCAGTTATGTCTTAAGTGAATGTAAACAGTTGAGAAATAAAACGCATGTATCAGTATATTGGATCTGTGCATTCACTTTTAAAGTGACAGTAGCCTAAAAAACTGCTGCCATCTGTGTCATTAAGGTTAATGAGTCTCGACTGAATAACATTTTTTAAGGATTCATCTATATTGAATTTATACAGAGAAGACTACAGTATGCAGTGTTAGTTTACATTTAATTACTTTATTCAATTTCTGTACCTGAAAACTTCTGTTATACTAAAATGAAAAGCACTGTTTATTTAATTTGTGTCATATTGTATTTTTCGAGCCCTGCATGTGCCCCAGATTGTGATGTACTAGTGGTATTTTTCTAAATGAATGCATTTTTTCTACAACTCATTTTTGTTTTTTCCTAATGAGGATTTGTACTAGATTTTACACATTGCACATTTTAGCACAGAAGCCTGAAAGACTTAGCAAAGTCTTAAACTGTCATCATTACTGATCTCATGTGTGACATGATTTTTTCCCCCCATTTTTCCTCTTTATTATTTAAAAAAACTAAAGTGTATTCTTTTGTTGTGAATGTACCAATTGGGGTTCAGGGTGTGCAATTCAGAGAAATGTTCATGTTATATAGTTTGGTTGCCTTTAAGTGTCCCCACTAACCCAACATAGGCATAGCCAATGGCATTAGTTTGGGGTGAATGAACTACCATTCAAAGGAAGACTTTTGTAGGGAAGTCTGGCGTTTTAGTATTGCTAGTAGTTTTTTTTTTTTAATTTTTTATAAAGGTCGGTGGAATTGGGTACTTTTTGTTGTAGCAATAATGAGCAAGTTAAGGCAAGTCACAATAGGAATGATTGGCTAACCTTTAATGAAATACCCCTGTGAACAAGATGAGTCATTAATATTTGAAAGACTGCACATTTTAGATGTGTACCTCTTCTAAAGGTTTATTTTGGCAACTTAGTACTCTACAGTGTAGATGACCTCAAAGCTAGTAAACATGGTCTAAAAGCCACAAAACTCCATTTCATGGTTTTCAAATCTGTGTCAGTCTCTTTTCACTACACTCTCAGTGCAAAGGGTTCATGTTTTGTATTTTTCTATCGTCCTTTGAACATTTGTAGCCTTAGGTAAGAGTGCGATTCATGTTTTCCATTAGCCATTATGTGCCAGAGGTCATGAAGAGCATTTAGATGGCCAGTGGAAGATGTCATGTAAAACGATGCTTCTTCCATGTGCATTTTTGAATTTTTAGTTGTCAAGGACATACTTGTATTTCTTATGTACTGATATAGTGATATTAGTATATAACAGTTTTTCAATATATTTTTTTCGTCAAAAATGTTGAATTGTTGTGTAAATACACTGTTATATAAATATATTTGATTGTCTGAGGAAATGTATTTAAAAACGATAGATAGATTTTTTTTTTTTTTTTTTTTTTTCTCTCCAGGCAGTGACGTTAAACACACGATGGCACGTGTTGGAATCATTTAGACAAAACTGGTTGCACTGTATGTGTTTCGTTTACTAAAAAGATTCACTAAGAAGAACTGAATCAAAAGACACATTAGTTCAGGAATCATTTAGACAAAACTGGTTGCACTGTATGTGTTTCGTTTACTAAAAAGATTCACTAAGAAGAACTGAATCAAAAGACACATTAGTTCAGGAATCATTTAGACAAAACTGGTTGCACTGTATGTGTTTCGTTTACTAAAAAGATTCACTAAGAAGAACTGAATCAAAAGACACATTAGTTCAGGAATCATTTAGACATAAGTGGTTGCACTGTATGTGTTTCGTTTACTAAAAAGATTCACTAAGAAGAACTGAATCAAAAGACACATTAGTTCAGGAATCATTTAGACATAAGTGGTTGCACTCTGTTTTGATTCACTGCAAAGAAACGCCTCATAAGAGTCATTTGATTAGGAATCAGACTACTCTGGTTAAACTGTGTGGTTTCTGATTCTCTCTCTCTATCTATCTATCTATTTATATCTATCTATCTATCTAGCTATATATATATATATATATATATATATATATATATATATATATATATATATATATATATATATAATCTGTGTTTATTTATTTTTTAAAATTGATGTTGATGTTATTTTAATAACCATGTGGTTGTGCTGATTATTGAATAATCCAGATATTAAAGTTGTTTTTTTTTTACGAAAGTTACAAAAAAAAAAAAAAAAAAAAAAAAAGCGCCTTGCTCAAGTACTTAAAATGCTAAAAATGGCCTAGCCTCTAACTAGATTTAGTCCAGCTGACCATTTGAACATTAACCCTGTGGCTTTTTTCCCTAATGAATGCCCTTATATGGAAAGTAAAGCCACTTGTTACAGGAAGTGAGAAAAGCTCAGGTGAGCATGAATGCAATGTCTGTCTTTTGCTCTTTGTGCCGATTTACTCCCGCTAAACCCAGCTGGAATGCTGTGATTATTTTGGCCGAAGGTTTATCATTATGGATCACTGCTTCCTTACTGCGTGCTTCAAAGGGGACAGACTTGTTTTTCTGGTGCACAATGAGCCAGACTGAAAGAGGAACTGGTGACACTGTTGCTTTTCTTTTTTTTAACTTCAGACGAATGATTTCACCTTTAGGAGAAGGTTGACATTTAGATCCAAGCTCTGTATGATGTGTATATACAGTACTACCATCAAGGAATACGTATGTATTGTTATTTATTTATTACAACAGAAGCCAGCTGTTGACTTTCAGAGCAGTTTGTAACCAGGATGTGTAACATATCTGAGATTCTGGACAGTGTTTTGGAATGGTCAACAAACTCTTACGTCACACCTGGCAGCATTAATATCAACCAATGATGATTTAAATAAAATGTTCAAGAGGATGTTTTAGTTTTATGTGCTTTAGATAGAGACTTGGGCTTTATATCACCTCATTTGTTTCTCCACACTAACCCAGTAATGGCAGAGGGCATGTCTGTTAAACATTTACTTTACTGAGTTTTCCGTTGTGTGATCTCAACGGGACATTGATGTTCATGTCTTTCTGTAAAGCAAAGTCATCTCCTCTGCTCTTTTTCTTGCAGTGGGGTCGGGTGGCCATGGACCCCTTCAGCCAGCTGATCCTGCTCATCTCGGTGGTGAGTTTTTGCACCTTCCAGTGGCTCTTTCACAGCGTGAGCCCCTGGGCGTCGTCCAGAATCAGCCCTGGCTTCCTCAAACTCACCCACAAACAGAAGATCGAGTGGAACTCAAGGTGACTAAGCATGCTTGTTCTTTGTTTTAGATGTTCAGTGTCTCTTAAGTATAAAATAGCTGTATGTGTTTGATTCACTAAAACGAATCAGCTTATGAGAATCATTTGTTTAGGCATCATACTAGCCTGGTTGCACTGTGCAATTCTGATTCATTTAAATGAACTGACTCAAAAGACTCAAAAAGAATGTTTTTGATTCACTAAAAAGAACCACATCATAAGATTCATTCGTTTAGGAATTGGACTATGCTGTTCACACTGTGTGGTTCTGAGTCACTAAAAAGAACTCAAAAGATTCATTAGTTCAGGAATCATTTAGACACAACTGGTTTGATTCACTGAGAAGAACTGGCTCATTAGAGTCATTTGTTTAAGAATTTGGGAATCTTTTAAAGATCACTGGTTGCACTGTATGTGTTTGGTTGCTCAAAGAACTTATTTGTTTAAGAATCATTTAGTCAACTGGTCGCACTATGTTTTTGATTCACTAAAAAAAACAACGAAAAAAACAAGTCTTTTGTTAAGGAATGGATGAACCTGGTTGCTCTGTGTGGTTCACTTAAAAAAAAACTGAATTCACTAAAAAGAACTGAATCAAAAGACATTCTTTCAGCAATAATTTAGACATAAGTGGTTGCACTGTATGCTTTTGTTTCACTCATAAGAGTCATTTGATTAGGAATCAGATTACTCTGTTCACACTGTGTGGTTCTGACTCAAAAGACTTATTCAACTATAAAAACTCCTTGGATGCACAGTATGTTTTGATTCACTAAAAAGAATCACCAAAAAGAACTGACTCAAAATACTTGTTTGTTCAGGAATTATTTAGACAACTAGTTGCACTATGCACTATTTAAATTCACTAAAAATTACCAGCTTATTCTGTAAGAGTCATTTGTTCAGGAATCAGATCACACTGGTTGCACCGTATTGTTTTGAATCACTAAAAAGAATTAACTAAAAAGACTCATTGCATGTGCTCTGTTTTTGATTCTCTATAAAGAACTGGCTCATAAGAGTCACCTGTTTAGGAATTAAACTATGCTGGTCGCACTGTGTGGTTCTGAGTCATTAAAAAGAAGCGACTCAGACTCATTCGTTTAGGAATCATTTAGGGAACTGGTCGCACTGTATGTCACTAACAAGAACTGAGTCATTTGTTTAGGAATCACACTACAGTACAATTACAATTATACATAGTTACATAATGTCTAACTATAATAGCCATTCTTAACAGACAGTATGTTGAATTTAGCCAGTGGATTCACAGTGGCACTTCACCCTGCTAAATGTCTACACTGTGGAGAGCAGGTTGTAAGCTGTCACTCAAAATGACTAATGTCTGTGTATGCAGAAAGAAACTGAGAAGTGATAATGTGCTCATTTCAGCGGGCTGTCAAGAGAACAGCCAGCTGGAGGAGATCTTTAGATGTAGGGCACACAGCATTTGGTTGATTGACAGCAGTCAATCGCTCTGTTTCGATTGGTTCAACTTGACATTGTTCTATGGGAGAAGCAGACCACTATAAACACAGCTGTCATGTGTGATTAAAACCTTTCCCTTGCGTGTCTCTGCAGGACTGTGTCCACACTCCACGCTCTGTTGGTCGGCCTTTTCTGCCTCTACATCCTGTTCTTCGATGAGGCCGTCAATCAGGACCCCGTATGGTGAGCGCTCTGCCGTCAAGACTGACCCATCACACTGCATGCAGGGCATGCTGGGAAAGCGCTGCTCCTCACAGACTAGCAGGCCGCTGTCATTAACTGTTGTAACATGGTCTTGCAGTAATCTCAGTGCCTTGTTCTCATCTTTACCACAACAGGGGAGATCCTACTCTGGTGAAGATAAACGTGAGCATTACTACAGGCTACCTCATATCTGGTGAGAGCTTACGGCAGATTTCTGATTTTGGAGGTGTTTTTGTTTGAGGGCTGCATCATCATGCTTAGAAATACATTTTTGTTGACAATTAGGTGTTGAAATGAGAGTGAAAATTCATTCTCTTGTTGCATTTTTGGCAATTTCTGACATCTTTAAAGAAATATCTAATAGATATATTTAAATTGTTGGTCAGCCCAGTTTCACAAAGGAAATGTCATGTCTCTCTAGTAACATTTCACCATCTATGTGGCCGTTTTATCTTGGTTTTAGATGATTTTGTCAATACTCTTATAATGTTGTCATGATGAGGTGTGTGTGTGTGTGTGTGTGTGTATATATATATATATATAATATATATATATATATATATATATATATATATATATATATTTAGTCATTTTTTGTTTTTCTTTTAGCTTTGTTTGCACTCAGTGATTGTTAGATTTAGTTCTGTTTTTCTGTTTTTATTTTTAATTTTTTTTTTTTGTTTCTCAAAAATTTAATGCAATTAATGTACTTAATGTAGCTGAAATTTGACTAAATTATCAGTAACTGTGATTATCAGTAATCCCTAATAGAAGTTTGTGGAAACACTTAACAATAAGGTTTCATTTAACATTAGTTAACTGCTTTTGTTAACATAGATTAAAAATGAAAAACAAAAAAACAACAGAATTTTTAAATCTTAGTTAATGTTAATTATGTCACTTACAAACACATTATTGAAATTAAAAGTTGAATGAACAATTAACAAATGTATTTTTATTAACTAACATCAACTATGATTAAGATCTTAATAAATCTGCAAGAAATATGTTGTTCATTGTTCATGTTGCTAATGCATTAATGTTATCAAATTAGGCAAAACAAAAGACATTATTGTGAAGTGTTACCAATGTTTGTAATTTCAAATGATACCTTTTATTGTAAAGTATTTTACCCTAGTCTCAGTTTTTATTTTATTTTTATATTTATTTTCAGTTTATGAAAATGTAAATATTCTTATGATAGTAATGCTGGGTAAGAGGCATATAAAGTGATATCTAAAAATTTCTATCAATCAAATAATCAACCAAATAACACAAGCCTCATTTCCACCGAAATTACCCGGAACAATTGCGGTCTAAAGTACAGTGAAGATTAGTGCGGGTGATGTAGGACTGTGTGCGACTTTCCAGTTCCCGCTGGATTTCGTCCTCCGCATATAAGCTTAATACGGCCTGAACCTCAACGTCAGTCCATCGTTCGTATTTTTTAAACTCCATTGTTGATTCAAATAGCAAACAACTCTTACTAACAGACTTTTAAAAATGGTGGTTGAAATAAAATACTGCGTGGAGTCAACCAATCAGCATGTTCAGCGCCCAAATCCCCCCACTGAAAGTTCCTGAACTTTGAAAAAATGCTACCTCGTGAGGAGGGACTTTCTGAGGGGGAAATTTTTTTTACCTGGAACTTCATTTAGACCCTGGTTCCTGCGGTCGAAACACTCCGAGTACCACCCCAAAGTCGCCTCCTTCCTTTGGTGGAAACGCGGCTATAGCCTCACACCCATCAAAGTCATCCGATGTTGGCAGAGACTTTATGGAATCATCTGAAACATGGTTAAAATGACCACAGAGAGAAATTTTGGTGCTACAAAAGTCCCTAAATAAATGTGTCCTTGTGAGATGTGGCCATATTATTATTTGTAGCTCTTTGAATGTATTAAGTCACTTTTGTGGCAATATTCATATTCAAAAACTGTCAAATTCATATTCCTCAGTGTAGTACTGACTCTTCCCGCCTTTTTTTCTGTGTGTTTTTCAGATCTGCTGCTTATATTTTACTATTGGAGAGCAATAGGAGACAAGTTTTTTGTAATCCACCACCTGGCAGCATTGTATGCTTACTACTATGTACTGGTGAGTTCCCTGTTGTCCCATAACAGAACATGCAGGCAAGATGGGAAAGAGACAACCAAGAGTGAGCAGTGGTAGTGTCAGGTGTGCAGCTGGTGCTGAAAGCTCTGTGTTCTCTCGCCGACACTCGACGCACGAGTTTTTCACTTCTGACGTAGCTCTAAACTATAAACAGAGGAACATAATGAACAGAATTCTCACGGTGGTCAGAAGCTGGAAGTCATTTTCTTCAGAAGGATTTATCCCATTTGTGTCATTCCAATCACTATTCACGTGTCGTCTTTTTTTAAATGTATTGTAGCCATGCGTGTTACACATTTTGAGCATTCAAAGCACTCCTCCAACATTGTTAAAGTGAATGTTAGCTGCTGGCTTTCTGGAATATTTCTGATTGGTCATTTCTGCGGCACCGCAGGCAAATTGCAGCAAATATTTTTGTATAATGACCAGGCCACCAATATCTAGTTTCATGTCTGTCATTACGATCTGTGGTCTGTCTTTTTCCCACACAATTTAAACTCAAATCAGTATTTATGTATTTATTTATTTATGCATTTATTTATCTATGCATGCAAGTAGCAGTGTAATAAGTAGGATAATGAACTGTCTGTCAGTCAGTCATTATGGCAATATAAACCACAACAGAATCTTGTATCATTGTGATGGGTACATTATTTATATTACTTAAAAGTCCAGGAATTATTGTACAAAGAACCGCATCCTGTCATTCTGGTTTAGTGAACTTCTTTAGATATTTATAACAAAATTTGACCCCATATTGGGCCTGTGACCTTCTCTGAAGAAATAAGGGCCTTGTTAACTAATGTATGCAAAGTTTTAATCATTTGTTTAAAAAAAAAAGAAGTTAATATTAGGGATGAGCAATCCAACTAACTAACTAGTTAATGTGTTTGAGTTTTTTTTAATTTATCATTTATTAGTTTGCACAGTACAACTGTTTTGGAAAATATTTTAAAGCACCGGCGTTACATAGACCTATTTTGTGTTTGCAAACACCGATGACATTTTTGTGGGCGGGGCCTACATGGTGGCAGAAAATGACAGTTCTGCAGTAGCAATCTGTGGAAGCCATGGAATAAGGGAATAAGAGAATAAATAAAAAAACTCTCAATTCTTGCAAATCTGAGTTTATATCTCACAATTCTTAGAAGGAAAAACATAATTGTGAGATATACTCGTTATTTTGTCTTTTTTCCTCAGAATTGTGATTTAAAAACTTACAATTGCAAGTTATAAAGTCCGAACTGGGAGATATAAACACGCAAATGCAAGAAAAAGATTTGTGAGATAAAAATGTTATAGGCTATGTTTAAAAGATATCTATGTAAATTGTTTAAATATAGGTTTAAATATTATTTCATGCTGTAACTGTATGGCTGTGTATGTATGTCCCCTATGATCTGCATATGTGAATATTATGTAGACTTACTGTTTATATCAAATTCATGCTTTAATAGTAGACTAATCATTGCAGGTTTCATCAGTTCAGTCTGTGACTTGCAACATAAACATCTGTGTTTAGCTTCAAAGGGCGTCTTCAACGACGGTGTTCTATAAAAATGAAGAGTATATTTTTTGCATTCCAAATCTACGGAGCCCCACACATGACATGCAGGAAAAAAATATTAGGCTAAATCGTGTGCATGATTTACTAATTCGTTCTCTTGATTTGCTAAATTATGTGCACGATTTATAAATCGAGGGAACGAAATAGTGAATTTTGCGCACTATTTAGCAAATAGAGGAAACAAATTAGTAAATCGTGCACTTGATTTAGTAAATTGAGGGAACAAAATAGTAATAGTAAAACTATTTACCATTTCATTCCCTCGATTTACTAAATCGTGCGCTCTGTTTGCTAATTTGTCTGCACAATTTAGTAAATCAAGGGAACTAAATGGTAAATAGTGTGCACGATTTAGCAAATCAAGGGAACAAAATAGTAAATAATGCGCACGATTTAGTAAATCGAGAGAACAAAATGTTAAATAGTGCGCACGATTTAGTAAATCGAGGGAACGAATTAGTAAATCGTGTACACTATTTAGCAAATTGGGAACAAATTATTAAATGGTGCGCACGATTTCGTAAATCAAGGGAATAAAATATTAAATCTTGCGCACGATTTAGTAAATCAAGGGAACGAAATGGTAAATGGTGTGCACGATCTAGTAAATCGAGGGAACAAAATGGTAAATGGTGTGCACGATTTAGTAAATCATGGGAACAAAATGGTAAATAGTGTGCACAATTTAGCAAATCGAGGGAACAAAATAGTAAATAGTGCGCGCGATTTGGCAAATTGGGAACGAATTAGTAAATAGTGCGCACGATTTAGCAAATCGAGGGAACAAAATAGTAAATAGTGCGCACGATTTAGCAAATTGGGAATGAATTAGTAAATAGTGCGGTCGATGTAGCAAATCGAAGGAATGAAATGGTAAATCTTATAACACATCTTCATGTAAACAGTTTCTAAGAAACTTATTTTTTGCTCATCCCTATTTAGTACATCCTTTGTTTATTGTTAAAAATGGTTTCCAAATGTTTCCATTTACCAGCCCAGATCTTTAACCACTAGTCTACACCACCCTCTGACGCCACTACTGTTCACTCTTGGTTCAGTTGTACGGTTACCCTCTAGGTCACCAGGTTCTGTAGCTGATTATGGCGATGATGATGATGATGGTATTTTTTGCATGGAATGCTCATTGACGGTTATGCAGAAGTCCATTCTCTCCTCTTCAACTCCTGCTCTACCTCACTGACCCCCCCTCAGCAACTCTAACGGTCAGTTGTGGCCCGGGTCTCGGCCCAGACTGCACCGGATTGTGTGCATGTGTTGATGCTCGCTGCTCCTGTGGTGCTGTTGGAGGGTTTCCTGTGTGCATGCTCTGACACCTTCCCCTGCTTTGAGCCGATCTTCCTCTCTCTTCTGAAAACTAACATCCACGTCTCAACTGCAGGATGAGTAACAGTGAGAAAGCGCTTGTTTGTTGGGCTGTGTCGAGATGCTCTATGATCCACATTCACGCTATAAGAAGGTTTGGCAGAGTAACAGGTTGATCTGGTCCTCAACTGAATTCTAAATAATTAAGCCTTTAGTTTACATGTTGCACAAGTTGTTACTTGTGTCTTTTGCTTAAAATCTGATAAGAAAGAAAAAACACCTAAAACTGCATCAGTTGATGCTCAGTTGTTTGGCATGGGTGATTTTATTTATTTTGTGTGAAACGGGTGCCTTTTTTGTTTTAAAAACGTCAGTTTGTAATATTTTTAACAGTATATAAGGAAAAATTTGATATGTTAATAAATTGCATTGTGCCATTTCAAGCTAAATTAATATATAGTAGTGTATGTAATTTCAGCAAGGTAACGGGGTTGACGCGATGTAACAAAATGTTCCCTTTATAATTAATTAAGATTTCCAACTTCACTATGCGTTCTTATATATATATATATATATATATATATATATATATATATATATATATATATATATATATATATATATATATATATATATATATAAAATATGCTGCCTGTCAATACACAGTTTTGTTTACTTTATAAATAATCATTTTAAGACCACTTAAAAATACAGTAAAGATTAGAAAATACTATTAAAAAATGACAAATTAAAAAAAATCTATAAAAAATATACTGTACTAAACACACTAAACATATATATATATATATTTATGTGTGTGTGTATATATATATATATATATACACACACACACACACACACACACACACACACACACACACACACACATATATATATATATATATATATATATATACACACATACACATATATATGTGTGTTTAGTACATTTAAATTTATTTATAATACATTAATACATTGCTATAAGCTATTAAATTAAATCTTGAAGTTGGCATAAGCTTTTATTTGTTCAAGTTGTTAATATATAAACTTCATAACTAATATGTTTTTCTTTTTCATGCTTGCACATTGTGTGTACTAATGCATGAATGGTTAAAAAAATATATATACTGTAACATATTGTTACTTATGATCAGCTATAATTCCACTATCTGCCTATTTGATATATTACAAAACAGGGACCCAAAAGGCACCCGTTATGTAAAATGACCATGACAAATGTTTTCTTGTGGCTTAATTTGTTCTTAGTGTGTACATTTCTAAAAATCAGCGGCACAAAAAAAAAAAATTGATTCCTAAATATGCATCTGGGGCAGCGACTGATGATATTCATGGCTTTATTGTTGCTTATATACCTTCAGTTACCTTGATTTAATGCAGCTTTGAGGATCGCCTCAAAACCTGAACGTGCATTTTGTTGTCAGGATGTAGACCATACTGTCACTGGTCACTTTTATGACTGCCTTTTCAAGCCTTTTTCTAAATTATTATCACAAGATAATAGATGTAATTTAACATGGAGCTAGAAGTCTCTGTTGGGTCTCACTGAGTAATTAAGTCTGTCGTTCGAAATGTCATTCGTTGTTATTGTTTCCTGTGTTTAGAAATTCTATTAGTGAACTTTTTAGTGTCTTTTTGTTATTACATGCTTCCCAGACTAAATTATAAAACATTCGCCTTATTTTTAGAACGTTAAAGCATAATTAACCCCATCAATCTTTTCAGCGTTTAATAATTGTGCTTCAAATTAAGAACAAAGCGTTTCGCTATATTTAGTGCTGGCACGTAACCTTAACAGTCTATCTCTACTTTTTTTTTTTAAGTAGAGTACAATAGAATTAATTTGTCAGTGTGTCGTGCGATTTGTTCCTCATAGTGCATGTCCAACGAGTCTTAAGTGTTGTTGCTGCTTCTGTGTCGTTCGTTCTTTTTTGCATTTTTTTCTGCACCTTTTTTTCCAAGAATCTGTCTGTCAGTCTGTCTCTGTCCCACCTAACATGACTTCTTGAATAACGCAGCCTCACTTCCACTGACCAGCAAAACCCTTCATGCAAAAACTACCAGTGTCACTGTTAGTCGGATTAAGAGTTGAGGGCTAGGCTTGGCTGATCTAGATGGACTCTCTCCTGTCTTGTCTGCTGTTCTGCTGTTATGGAACTCTGAGCAGTTACTGAAGCCCAGTTACAGTATGGACTTACCAGTACCTAGGGGTACCAGCATGCATCTGCTAGCCAACCTGATTATTATTATTTATTTTTTGTTCTTGATATTATATGGTCCATTTTGCAGTAAGTATGCTAATGTGTGTTTTAATTGCAGCGCTCAAGGTGAGTGTGTTACCGAAATGCAAAAATGTTTATCCTCTTGCTGTAGGAATGATAATGTTTTGAGAGGAACATTTCATTGGCACAGACTCAAGAAAAGGCTATAAAAGCCTTTAATGAACAAAACATGCATGGCTGATCATTGCTGCACTGATACAGTGGGATCTAAAAGTCTGAGACCAATTGAAAATCTGGGATTTTATTAGTTCATCCAAAAATGGAGATTCTGTCATCATTTACTCACTCTCATGTTGTTCCATAACTGTATTAATTTCTTTCTTGTGCTGAGCACAGAAGAAGTTTTTGGTCCCAATTGACCCTTCGCAAAGACCCGCCGCCCTTTGTTACTGTTGCTTTGTCCGACAAGCCATGGCGCTGTCACGCCACACAGTGAAAAATACATTGCGGAGCAAAGAGGACACTGACAACATGTCGACAGACAAGACAGAGCAGGTTACTTATGATATTAAACAAAGTCCTAGCTTTCAAATTGTGTAACTTTTTAAGAAATTCGAACAATAAAAACCGTTTTGTGGCTCTTTAATGTGTCGTGACAGATTGCTGTAGCTCCTCAGCTCAAGCAGCTCGTGAACCGACCATTTCGTCCTACTAGTTAATTCATAGCATCAAATAAACATGAATGAACATGAGAAGGAATGTTGTTTCAAACGCGGAAAGATGTCACACCATTTTTCAAGTTCAAGTCCACCGAAGTTAATCTTCTAACTCCTGACTGCTTTGTCGGACAAAATGGCGGATTTGGCGTTATGATTGGTTAGATTGCTTGTCAATCAAACTCCCAGCGAAGGGTCAATTGACTTCAGTAGTATTTTTATTTTTTTTTTTCGTACTATGGAAGTCAATGGAGACCAAAAATAGTCAATTTTCAAAATATCTTCTTTTGTGTTCAGCAGAAGATGGAAATTCATACAGGTTTAGAACAACTTGAGGGTGAGTAAATGATGATGCAATTTTAATTTTTTGGTGAACTATCCCTTTAGGGGTGCGTTTACACGGTTTTAGAATTATCCCTATTCATACGGATCTGCAAAAACTACTAAAAATGCTGTCAGGCCAGTGGTTGGCGACGTCACTTTGTAAAGAAACACTACACGGCTATAGACTGAATACGTAAAATGCATGTGCATGATGTCACATTATGTACATTTTTATTTTAAATTATATTTTATCATATATTATGTAGTATATTTGTTTCAATAATATGATCTATAGTGAAGAAATCGAAATAGAAGTGTTTTCACTAGTGGTCTCAGACATTTGGACTCAGACTGTATGTGCCTGACAATATGTGGCTTATTTGAAATGCTGACTGTTATTATTGACAACACAGTTTTGGTTTTTAATTTTGTTAGATCTTGTTTCTGTTAACAACATTTTACAGTAATTATGGTACTACAGTGACTTCAAAATGGCAAAGATCAGTGATATCAACAAAAAACTTGTTTGGCTCAGTTTGACCGCACTATTAAAGCCAGAATATTTATTTATTTATGGAAAATAGATATTTGTTCATGATGTATGACTTTTAACGAATCATAAATGTAACACTTTAACATAATCACTCTAATTATCATTAATTCAGCTACTCTCCATACATACAAGTGTCCAATATTACATTTTTTTTTACTCACAATGCAAGTAATTTATCACCCCTACATATTCACTAAAAATAACAAGCTTAATATAGACAGTAAATACTAAAGGGCATTATTTGATCTAAAAAAAAAAAAAATCCTGTATTAATAGAATAACCGTATCCATTCAACCTCTTTTCTGTTTTCTACTTTTATTTTTTATGTCTGTCAGACTGAAATATCATAACTCAGCACCCAAGCAATTACTGCGGTTACCTGACAGCGGGACATATTGGGACTATTAGAGCTGATTCATGAGGCTGTGCCTTTCTGTGTAACTTGTGTCTGTGTCATTGTTTGTTCTTCACCTTGTGTTTCCAGGGTCAAGGAATGTTGCCTTATTTTGCTAACTTCCGTCTGCTTGCAGAGTTTTCCACACCGTGTGTAAACCAGCGGTAGGTATTTGGCTGATCAAAGTTCAAGATGTGAAAATAATGATGAAAAGACGTGGATGTAGCTATTTTAGCATCAGACCTAACTGCATATGCATTTGTAGGAGTTTCCCTGTCAGACCACTAAATTTATGGGCCGAGAGTATTTAAATGAATCATGTAAGATGATTTACTAAGATTTGTGTTAGTCAATCTAGTGGTAATTGTGCCATTATTCAACACCCAAAAAAGCATGTCTTAACCGATTTTGCACCTGACATGACATTTTCAGTAGATCACTCACAGAACGTTCTGTTCCCATCTGCACTTTTATTAGATTGTGGTTGCACAGTAATTTGCCTATTAGTAAATCCAAATGCTCTATTTCCCTAAAAAAATATGTTGCTTTACAGACATTAAATGTAGGGATGTCCCGAGCCGATCACAGGGATCGGTTATAATTGTTATATTGGAATTACTTCTTAGTAATGGATGGCCCCCTTTTTTTTTTTTTTTTTTTTTTTTAAACATTTGAACCCCTGTCCCTGAGAAACACTTTGCACAGCCCTGTTTACATTGGATTGATTTTAGTAACTTTTTTGCGACTAAATTTTGTTAGAGGTTGCACTGGTGCCACCACCACCTGGTAAGAGCTGACATTTCTGCTGCATATAAGAAACGTCAAACAAAACGAAACGAAAACGAAACAATCATGCTACTCGTTTGAGCTGCACGGCATGGACCATTTATTAGCTCGGACCAATATCTAGTGAGAAACTTTCAATATCAGATTAAACAGCGCTGGTGTTGAAACCAGGAGAAACTTTGTGCCATGAATAAACAAGTTATAGAAGGCTTTTCAGTCCACAAATCACCAACATTGGCCATGGATTTAACGTAGTAACGCTAACTGTAACCATGGTATTGTGAAACAAATAGTCAGATGTTTTTATATTATTCATTTCAGGGTTTGTATAACCTTTTGAGAGTGAAATTCAAGCACTTTTTAAGAACTTTTCAACTTTTTCCAGCTCTGCAAAGCTCTGAATATTATCTAGCTTATTTTTTTTTTTTTTATGTGATGACCAAAAACATTTGTTCATCTATCAAAGATGGTCCCCATTTGTAAAACTAAAAGTTCAAGAAGTAGGAAAACTAACATTTGGCAACAAACCCTTTTGTTTAAAAATAAAAAACATGGAATTGCCACTATAACCAGTAGATGGCGGCAGAGGAGCACTCATTGGCCCATTTACACTCCCTAATATTTTTTCACACATTTTGCTTTTAAATTTATATTTTTAAGATATTAAGAAATATTATAAAATATCAAATCAACAAGAAATACATTTTTGTCAAAGTATGACACTTTTTGTACTGAAGTATGTAGAAAGAAAGTAGGAAAGGTCACGAAGTCTCATGAAAAACAGAAAAAAAAACTATAAGCAATCAAAGAGTGCTCCTTTTATAATCACTGAAGCTATCGGTCAGTTCTGTATAATGCTATAGAAGAAATGCTATAGATGGAACAATGCTATAGAAGAACATTTACAATATTTACCCGTTTCCTTATAAAAATTAGGTTGTTGTTAATTTTATCTGCATCTCATCTCCAATCTCCCCACAATCGCTTCTCCTCAGTGCTACCAAATCAGGTGCTGGCTATATCATCTGTAGAACTTAGTGGCAATGATGCCACTGCTCTCAAAAGTTAGTCTGGAGTCCTGCACCAAGCACTAGAAAAATACAAGTATCGGATCGGACCCAGTATCGGCAGATAATTAATATTCATTGACTCGGATCAGATCGGGGACACACAAAATTTGTTCGGGACATCCCTAATGAAATGTTTCACATGCCATTTCATGCTGTCTTTAATAAGAAATTGTGTTAGCATATTAGTTTACAGCATGTCACTTTGCTCACCTGTGTTTTCCAGCTGGTTCTTTGAAGTGTTAGGTTACCCCAAAGTTTCCAAGCCTAACATGGCTAACGGGGTACTGATGGCGGCTGTGTTTTTCCTGGTGCGGATCGCTGTCATGCCAGTATACTACACCCGAATGTGCTCCGTGTACGGCACGGAGGCCTTCTACAGGGTCTCCTTCGGCGGTCGCAGCGCTTGGATCTTCTCCAGCATCTGCCTGGACATCATGAACGTCATGTGGATGCATAAAATCGCCCGCGGCTGCTATAAAGTCTTGCGTTCCAGCTGGAGGTCCAAACCTGAGAGCCAGGAGAATGGAAAAACCGATTGAGCGAAAGGAACTGGCTTAAAGGACGTTCGAATTTGCTCACAAGCAGGGTTGTTGTCAGATCTTCAAGGGAGTGGACGCTATTGCGTGATAGTGACCCGGTAGAGAATGAAAACCACCCCCAGAGCAATATTTCACAGAGTTAAGACCCGAAGCTCTGACAAAATGAGATCTAGTACACCAGAAAAGACTGGCCGCCCACTTTTATTTTGTTTGTTTTAAAAACTGTACAACTGTACAAGACCACCGGCTGAACTGTATTTTACTCTGTTTCTACAGTAAACACCTGAGGGTGGTTTTGATTTTAAATTGTGGGCAGGTAAACCACATTATTTATTCATCAAAGTTCAGTCTGTCACTCTCAATCACTGTACTGTGCAAAGGGGCCATGCGGTCAGTGAGTCACCTGATGTTCACGTTTACTTCAAAGCCGCGAATACTGACTGTGAAAGATTCATCCACACAACTGCACTGCACTAAACGAGGAAAATCAGCAATCGGGATCAGTGTACTCGAGACGAATCTCTTGGAAAATCCACCGTCATGCTGTACTTGCGATGTATTGGATATTTTATCTGATGGACCATTGAGATCTGACTAATGTCGACGTGGTCAAATGGGGGTTAAATAGCCAAAAAATATTTTATATGTATAGGAGATACGAGCAGTAAACTCTTCTCATTGCAATTGCATTAATACGAAACTGTTTTAAGAATGAAATCGGTTTACACTTGCTCCAGATTCCGTTCGGATTCCGTTGTGTTTCCACGAAACAGACGTCACGATTTGTTCGCACTGTACAGTTAATTGCATGCGGCAATGTTGTTCTCTGAA
Organism: Hypophthalmichthys molitrix; assembly: GCA_037950675.1. Taxonomy (NCBI): domain Eukaryota; kingdom Metazoa; phylum Chordata; class Actinopteri; order Cypriniformes; family Xenocyprididae; genus Hypophthalmichthys; species Hypophthalmichthys molitrix. The sequence continues at coordinate 20,600,518 of CM075514.1, read as the reverse complement.
TGTTTGCATTGTACATAGAAATTTTATTGAACATACGATAATTATTTTAATTACATTCGTGTACAGTGTATCCAATCAATACTGAACTTAAATGATCGATTTATGATTTGGAAATGGTTTTAAAAGGAAATTCAATTTGTGTAGCTCGTGAATGTTCGAGGAGTTCTCGACGTCGGTGTCGAATAGTTTTCCTGCATCGTATCTAATTTATTGAACCAGTTTTACACTGGGAAAGGCATGATAATGTTTGTACGACATATTTATTATTTTTTAACGGAAAGATATAAAAGTCGTCAATGTATCGGAGTAGATATACAGCATATGAGAGATTTCACAATACAGAGATACTTTTATGAATTCATTGTCACTATGTAAGACAAATTTAGTGTAGAATATTCATGCTGTACACACATGCATTCAGTGGCGGCACAGATGTGAGTGCATGAGTAGTTTTACTGATTTGCGTGGAAACAATTTTAAATAGGCTCTGTTTTTATTGAACTTAGTACTTGAATTTTGAAATGCGTTATTCTGAGAGACAGACCTATGAAGAATTGTCTTTTATTGGCACAAGTTATACAGGAATCCATGTTGTGATTTTTGCCTTTGCATTCAATCACTTAAAATGCCTTTTTGTTTTGTTCAATAAACATCTTTTATTTACTACTTCTAGTGTCATTTTGTACCACATGGGTCATTGTATGGTCATGTAAAGGATGAATGATTATCGCTTTAATTGTTTTATGTTTTTAGTTTTGCTAATGTTACAACCAAAGGTCAGAAGTAAGAATGGCTGTTTGAAGTCTGTTCTTAATCTTAAGTAAGTAACAGTCTCAGTATAATTTTGCAGAAAACCCCAGTTTGGCCTACAGACATGCATTATAACACACTGTTCAAGTATAATATGAAACAAGGGAAGACTGTTTTTTTTTTTTCTTTTCTTTTTTTTTTCTCAAAACTTCATGTTGCAGGTCATTAGCATTGATCTATGAATCTGTGGGCAGTTATAGATTTTTTTGTTGTTGTTGTTTGTTGTTTTGCCAAGACAATATTGAATTGTACTTTTCCACTTCTGATGATTTTTGGGAAATATTTTCAACGCTTAAAGGTCCAAATAAACCTTCAGTGTTAATGTTTGGTTTATGAAATGTGGAGATGCGGAATATCAAGGCTGTATGTGTTTTTATTATTGATGAATTCCATACAATAATGTCACAGGAAGTTGTTGCCATGTAAATGTTTACATATGTTCTTACAGTGGCCACAGGGATCATGTTCCCACATACTGAAGGAAAGTGCATGTTTCCGAGGAATGACACAGCAGTTATTTTTGAACATGTTTATTCTTTCACCTTAATTTGTCACTTACGTTATGCCATTTGCCTCAATAAAGCAATATGCTCATTTTGATCCATAATCATTTGGTATGTCCCTTCTTCAGATGTGGTGGTTTGTATGTTTTACCTATTTAACATTTTATACAGGCAAAAACACATATGTATCTGTCAATTTTGAGATTTTGGGCTTTTTATAAAGTGTTGTTTCAGATATCCAAAATACACTATCTATTTGCATCTGTAGATTTCAATTGCATATCTTTAAAGGGCATTTTCTCAAAATTCCTGCTGAAAGCTCCACTTCAGTAACGCGTACATACACCAAAATTTACAGTTTTATTCCCATTTGTATTCTGAAGGTGCTTACAGAGGGGTTTGTTCATATATAACGTGCCTGATTTATACAATTTATTCCTAAAAAAAAATGGTGAAAACATGTTTTTCTGGATTAATGTATGCAAATTAATGCATATTTAATTAGATAATGACTCATTTGCATATTTAAACATTTCAGAAAACTTGTTATGCAAAAAAAATGTTTGCAATTCTTAATGTAATCAACTAGGGAAGTATGGTGATATTTATTAGTTAATTTTTTTTTAACCTAATCACCAGTCTTGCCTTAATTTATTATTATTTCAACTGAATCATGGTTTTTAGTGCACTAGAAAGCACACAGAACAGATATTACATTTAAAGATTCTACATAATTCTTGTTATTAATTAATGTTAGTAGGCTAGCTACTGTAATTTAAATAATGTTCCGTGAAAAAAAAAAAAGTTATAATAACGCAAAGTCCTAACTTAAATAGGCAAATAATGGCCTGGTTTCACAGAGAGGGGTTTGGCTAGATAGTTCAATTCGGACATTTAAGTAGCTTTCATAAACGTATGCTAGAAAAAAAACATTACTGGTCTGCATTTGAGACAAAACAATGGCTCTGACATATTTTAAGATATGTCAGTGCAAGTTACTTTCACTTAAAACAGCTCAAACATGCATTTAAGTCTGGGACTAGCTTAAGCACTGTCTGTGAAACCGGGGGGGAATGATTTCTCTCAGAAAAGCACATCATGGACATATTTATGTATCTAATTAATATTCATGAGCAACGCCTTCGTCCCGCCCCGCACGCAGTGCATGCTGGATGTAGCGGAAGTAGCGGTGCACGTTGACATTGCAGAGCGTCCGATCCTCATATAAGAGACACATAAAGGTGAGTTATGCTCTCATATCTGTAGCTCTTCAGTGATCGAGATTATTATGTGAAGATATTTATAAAGCTGGTTACGTTATAATGGAGTTTGTAGTGGAATATTTGATTTGGTGTTCAGTGTTTTACATGACTGTATGGATGATGTTATGTAACTTATTTTGTATCTCTTACATTTTGGGATTGGTAGAAGTCTGATTTTTTTTTTTAAATAAAGTATATAAATTATCAGAACTTTTTATTTTAGATGTACTCTCACTGACGATATAGTGTGTTAGTCTCTTAAAGTTCACGTTTAAGAATAGTGAAAAGTGTAAACTAAAACAACACTGTAATATTGTTCTGAATGTGTAAAATGTCCATAAAAAGCACCATAACAATAGTTCCTATATGGCATTGGTGCTATATATTCCAAGTTATCTAAAACATTATGATAGCTTTGTATGAGGAATAGTAGATAATATTCAAATATGGCACATCAGACTGTCTCACATGAAGTTATTCCAAATGCCACTTCTTTTCATAACTAAACACAACACACAAAATTTGAGTATGCACATATTAAAACCCCACAAATTAAACTTAAAGCGGTAGTTCACCCAAAAATTGTCAAAATTCTGTCATCATTTACTCACTCTCAAGTTGTTTCAACCTGTGTGAGATTCTTTCTTCTGTTGAACACAAAAGAAGATACTTTGAAGAATGTTGGTTGATGGTAGCTATTGACTTCCATAGTAGGAAAAAAAAAAATACTATGGAAGTCAATGGGGTCCATCAACTGTCTGGTTACTGACATCCTTCAAAATATCTTCTTTTGTGTTCAACAGAAAAAAGAAACTCTTGAGGATTAATAAACAGTGTGTTTGATCTACTCCATTAACATCATTCAGCAACATGTTTTCAGATATTTTAAGTCATGTGGTATAGATTTTGAACTACATAACACGAGTAATGATGCAACAAGGTGTGCTTGATCTCCATTTTAATGTCCTTGATCTCTTCATCTCTTCAGCACTGGTGTTCATCATGGGTGCATCCGTATCCAGTCTTGCCCCCAATATCCAGGCAGAGTCTGCGATGTCAGCACCTCATTTTAGTGGGGTGTCCCCGCCCCCTGGGTGTCCCATGCATCAAGAGTCCCCTAAAAGTGAGTTATACTCCATCTGTTATCATGAGCTGATCAGCGGATTGTATGTAATAATTCGTAATGTGCAATATAAACCCAGGCTCTCCGCCTCCTGAGTGCCCGATGCATCAGGCTCAGACGCCTCCGGCCAGCCCGGCACACCAGGAGAGAGCTTATGAGTTTGTTGAATGTCCCATGAGAGCTTCTGAAGGAGCCATCGATCCCACAAATATGGTGAGCTTGGCACCTCCTTGAATAAGATGATGTGATTTTTATCTTTGGCTTATGTGTGTTAATGTTGCTTTTACGTGTACCACAGATGCCCCCTCCAAATCAGGTGCCCGCCTCGGACCAGCCATTCCCTTTGTCCATGAAAAGAGAGGAGTCTAAAATCCCACGAGCAGGCACAGAACAGAACTGGGTCTATCCTTCTGAACAGATGTTCTGGAATGCCATGCTGCGGAAGGGGTGAGTTTCAGCATGCTGTACTATGTACAAAAGTATACTTTTGTATAAAGATTCCTAAATTCATGTTTTACAACCAGAATACATCCTGTTCATGTTTCGGAGAGCTGATATGTCGTGTGGCTTAGTTTCAGGAAGTCTGAGAGTGCTGTAACTTGATTACCCAGATAGAAAAAATTGTACATTATTCTCCAATGTCAATAAGGAGACGACAACAAAGGTTTTGCACAAGCTAGTAAGATCTCTTATGCTTATATAAGATTATCACACAAGTCTGCATTTATTTGATCAAAATACAGTAAAAACTGCAATATTGTGAAATATTATTCCAATTTAAAATAACTGTTTTCTATTTTTTTCTATTTTAAAATGTAATTTATTCCTGTGAAGCAAAGCTGAATTATCAGCAGCCTTTAGTCCAGTCTTCAGTCACATGATCCTTCAGAAATCATTCTATCAGTCTATCACTTTTTATCAATTTAGTACATCCTTGCTGAATAAAATTATTAATGACTTATTAAAAAAAAAAAAAATCATACTGACCCCAAACTTTTAAATGGTAGTGTGTATATGTAGCTAATAAGCGTTTATTTGTGTGTGTGTTTATTTATATTTATATATATATATATATATATATATATATATATATATATATATAATAATTTTTTTCTTTAAATTATTATTTATATATTAAAATTACATTACCATTATATTAGTTATTATTAATTATATTAAAATTAAACTTTTTTTTTTTTCAATTTTTTATTTACTAAAATGTTTTTAAATAAACTCATGTAAAAAAAAAAAAAAATATATATATATATATATATATATATATATATATATATATATATATATATATATATATATATATGAATATACAAATGTTTCATTTTTTTTGGCTCAGTTGCCATCTTGGATCTTTTTTTCCCCCATTATGCTAATTTTAGTGCACATTGCTTTATCTGGACAGGATATGTTAGATGCTGCTCTATATTTGGTCAAATTCTGTGTCTTGTGTAAATTTTTGCTTACTGTTTTTGGAACAGCCTCAATGTCAGGAGTGTGCCTATGATTCCTTAAAATGCTGCCTAGGTAGGCAGCACACTAAGTTTTGGTATAGAGCTGTTATTTTAGATACTTTACAGACAAGACATGCTTATGTTTTGCACATTAAGGAAAGAAAATCAATAAAAGAAAGTCTTTTTTGTCATGAATTGCTGTAAATAGCTAATTGCTATTTGTTGTTTTGCTAGGTGGCGCTGGAAGGATGACAGTCTTGCTCCCGAAGACATGTCCAATATAATCCGGATCCACAATCGTAACAACGATCAAGCCTGGCAGGAAATCCTGAAGTGGGAAGCCCTTCATGCCAGGTGACTGCAACACAACTCTCATTTTTACATGATCAGTGACTGAAATCACTTTACTGTATGATTCAGAGAGCAATGCTGTATCATGTAATAAATTACATTTCAAAATGTATTAAAATAGAAAACTATGGAAGCTTGTTTGCGGCATGGAGTAGAAAACTAAAAGGACTTTTTATCACACAATTCTGACTTTTTGTTTATATCTCACAATTCCAAGTGTATATCTCACAATTCTGAGGAAAAAAGTCAGAATTGTGAGTTATGAACTCGGAATTACGAGAAATAAAGTCTGAACTGTGAGATATAAACTTGCAATTCTGAGGAAAAAAAAGTCCTAATTGTGAGATATAAACTCGCAATTGCAAGGGAAAAAGTTTCGATTTTATATCTCCCAATTCTGACTTTTTTTCTCATCGTTGTGAGATATAAACTTTTTTGCAAGGAAAAAATTTCAGAATTGTGAGGTAAAAAGTCGCAATTATCTTTTTTATTCCATGACAGAATCAAGCTTCCATAGAAAAGTTATTTTAAATTGTAATAATATTTAATAATATTAGTATGGAAGCTTGTTTCCGCCACTGAATAAAAAATAAAAAAAATATAATTGCTACTTTTATCTTACAATTCTGACTTTTTTTCTCAGAATTGCGTGATATAAACTCGCAATTGCGAGTTATAAAGTAAGAATTGAGTTATAGTCAGAATTGTGTGATATAGTTGCAATTGTGAGTTATAAAGTCAGAATTGCGAGATATAAAGTCGCAGTTGCGAGTTATAAATTCAGAATTGTGAGATATAAACTCACATTTGGGAGTTATAAAGTCAGAATTGCGTTATAGTCAGAATTGCATGATATAAAGTTGCAATTGCGTGTTATAAAGTCTGAATTGATGATATATAAACACATTTGGGAGTTTTAATTCTGATAAATGTCAGTCTTTTTTCCTCAGAATTGTTTTTTATAACTCGCAATTGCGAGAAAAGTCAGAATTGTGTGAGAAAAAGTCAGAATTGCGAGTTTGTAATGTGCAATTGTGAGTTTATAACTCGTAATTCCGAGAAAAGAAGTCAGAATTATGAGATAAAAAGTTGCAATTATCTTTTTTATTTTTTATTTAGTTGTGGAAACAAGCTTCCATATATTAGTGTTTTTACTAAAGAAGTTGTTTTAAATCAAATGAATGCAGTAGTTTTGATTAAATAAATGCATCCTTTAACAGACTTTGTGCTGTACTACAATGTGTTCCTAAGCAGTTTTTATATTGTTAGCAGAAATAATAAAATAACTTGTGATGCCAAACACATTTTAATCTCAAAAGCTGCATCATCACCTCTGCAGCCCCGTTGCTGCCAGATAAACGAGGTGATAATATTGTGTTAGTTGCCTTCTGTTTGTCATTTGATGGTCACTGGCAGTGTGATCTGCTTTGCTTTTACAAACTGCCAAGTATGCAAGAATGAGCATAGTGCCCTAGACTACTGTGAGTTTCAAATACATGTTTGTTTCTGGCAGCGAGTGTCCATGCGGTCCATCTCTGAAGAGATTTGGGGGCAAAGCCAAAGAGTTTTCACCCAGAGCCAGAATACGTCACTGGATGGGGTGAGATATAAAAGTCAATCCCAAAGGATCCTTCTCTTTTTGTGTTTAAAACACTGCAGGGTGTTTGATTTCTCTCTGCTAACTTTTTTTGTAGATATGAATTGCCTTTCGACCGACATGATTGGATCGTAGATCGGTGTGGAAAGGAAGTCCGCTATGTCATTGACTACTACGACGGGGACATTGATAAAGACACTTACCAGTTCTCCATTCTGGACGTGCGTCCGGCCATCGATTCTATGGGGGCCGTCTGGGATCGGATGAAGGTGGCCTGGTGGCGCTGGACATCGTAGAATCCATCCTAACGCAGTTTTATCATTTCTACACCACTATAAGACATTGGTACCAATATACTAGAATCTGCGTTCTACATGCTGTGAGATTGGTTCTGACTTTAACATGAATCCTTGCAAATTATTGCACATTGAGGAACATACAGGTTCTCTGTTGGAGAGCAAAATGAGTCAGTGTTTTTTTTTTTTTTCTGCTGATGAGGTTCTGAATTCATCATCGGCAAGCATCTCTTCTTTTTGAGTGATGGTTATGAAACTGAAAGCTCGCTATCTGATCTTACTCACAGGTTAAACATATCCGCTGTTTTTTCTCTTTCAAAGGCTGATTATTGAGTGTTTTAGTTCATGTGTAGAGCGACTGGCAGCTGTTAGCATTTTTTAGCTCGGCGAAACGGTTTGGTGGTCTTTGCTAATGAATGTAATTGATCTGATAATGCATATAAAATTGTGGCTTTTTTATTAAAAGCCCTTGTTCAGCTCTTCCATATTCATCCCGCTGTCAGGTTGAGTTTTAAAATGTTGTAATTTCTCATACCCGCTGTTTTGGGTTTATTTATTTTGAGCAAACTGCTTCATTATTGTCTGTGTGTGTTTGCTAATGTGTTGCTGACTGTGTTATCTTTGAGTGAGTGTTTCTGAAATCAATTTATCTAATTAAATACAATTTGTAACCCACTTATTTTGTTTTAAATCTGACCTGTACCAAATTACAATTCAAAAAGTAAATCAACAGTGCTCAAGTACACGTTTCCCGTAGTTTTGCTTTGGCTGTCAGCTTTTTACTTTTGCCACTTTCCAGATCACTCCAGCAGATGGTGCCCTTTCCTCAGAAAATGTCATTTCTTTCATTATTGTTTTATCGGTGATAGTGATTTCCACAGTCACCTAAGCCTTTATGTTTTACAATCATCATACCCAGTGAAAAATGAAATTTAACATGTTTTTTAGCTTCCTATAAAATAGTCATGAATCACTGGTTTGTTTGTGGCGTTCACTGAAATTTTGGTCAGTCAGTTTAGCACTTGCAGACTAAATAGGGTGTCCATTTTAAAGGCGCACCAGTAACCCTCTTAGTATTTTGACATGTTCATCTGTGGAATAGGCTGTTTTTACAATACCATGGGTGATCGAAAACATTTGCTTCTGTGTGATTTTCAATCCAATAGTCATTAGTATGAAGTCATATATCACCCATTGAAACAAACCTTAAAGTGATAGTTCACCCAAAAATAAAAATTCTGTCATCATTTACTCACCATCAGGTTGCTCCAAACCTGTATGAATTTCTTCTCTTGGACACAAAAGAATATATTGTGAAGAATATGGGTAACCAAACAGTTGATGGACCACACTGACTTAAATAGTATGAAAAAAAAAAAAAAAAACTATGGAAGTCAATGGGGCCCATCAACTGTTTGATTACCGACATTCTTCAAAATATCTTCTTTTGTGTTTCACAGAAGAAAGAAATTTATACAGGTTTGGAACAACTTGAGGGTGAGTAAATGATGACAGAATTTTCATTTTTGGGTGAACTATCCCTTTAAAATGTACTTGGTTCACTTGTAGCTAAACTACTAACCGAACCAAGTAAATTTACTATAACTACTAACATTTAGTGTATTTAAGTTTGTGTATGTGAAAGCCCTTAATTTTGACCCTTTTGGTTTTCTGTAGTCCAATATTGCAGACTAAGAGTTTTATATTATAATGACTCATTCATTTTTAAGTTTGTTTTGGGGTTAGCATGATGCTACAATGAGCATTTCTGAGGAAAGTAGTTAGCTTCTAATCTAGACTGGATAAAAATATATATGTGATAATTTAGAATTATATTAAGAAGGTCAGTGAACACAAAATAGTGTTTCCCAGCTGTACTGTTAGGTATTAGACCTCCTTAAATCCGTTGTCCGTAGTAAAATAAAGACAGAAACCAAAACAGCAGCTTCAGATGATGTCACTTGATGTTTAACTCTAAAGGTGATGAAATCAATCCTCTGAGAGTTTTTTTGAAGCACCTAGAGGAAAAGCAGAGGTTCCTCATATCTGTGAGTGGGTGTGGGAAAGAAATCTTCACTCGCGGCCCAGAATAACCTCATCCTCTGGGGTAAGTTTCCACCTCTCCGTCGAGTCTGTGCTTTACAATGAGTTTTAAAAGCAGTTTTAACTGTGACTGATCTCTCAGCAGTCCAGCGTTTTTAGATGCTATATTTTTGGGGTCCATTGCGTTCGTTTTGCCGCCCTGGTCTTTTGAATAATGTATCTGTGGTGACAAAGATACTGTATGTTTGTATTTGGTTTTTTGTCAGGGCTTGTTTGGCAGGGAACCAGAAAAGCCCCTTGTAGTGCACAGAACAGATATACAAACAGCCCGTGGCAGTCGAGAGTCTGGCGGGGGGATTCAAACCCCCTGCAATCCTTCCAGTCTGTTTCATTTACATACCAAAAGATGCCCAGCTGTGCCAAGTACAATAACCAGGCTTTGTCTAGATTGCAGAACTGTAACATTAATTATGGGAAGGAGTAACAGTTGGAAAGTTTCTATCTAGCGGTTGTGGTCCTGACATGGACGTTCAGATGTTGGCTGATGCTTTTGCTTTTGTATTGATTGTAAATGCTGATGATGAAAAAGTCCCACTTGTTTATTTTTTTGAAGGGTAAGTTATGACGAGCTTGTCTAAAATTTGTTAGTCCAGTTGAAGATGAATGCACATCTTCAGTAAGCTCAGTCAACATAATCTGTGGCTTAATATTGATTACTACAAAAAATATATTTCTTTTTCTTTAAAAAAAAGCTGAAATCTGGGTTAATTACTCACAATTACATGCCACAAGATGTTAACATAATTTTAGTGTGAAAAAACTATCCAAATGTACAACTTTGCTGCCATGACATTTAAATAGATTTATAGCTCAAATAATTTATGAGATTTAACATAAGAATTAATGTAAGTGGTTTTAATAAAATAATCTTTACATTTCTCCAAATCTCCCAAAAATTGACTTCCATTTTAATTACTTATGCTGTTCTTTTGAACTTTCTATTCATTAAGGAATACTAAAAAATTATCTCTCATTTTCCACAAAAATATTAAGCAGTGCAACTCTTTTCAAAATTTCTGAAGGATCAGGTGACTCTAAAGACTGGCTGCTGAATATTTAGCTTTGCATCACAGGAATAAATTACATTTTTAAATATATTAAAATAGAAAACAGGTATTTTGAATTGTAATAATATTTCGCTTTTTAAAAAAATAAAATCTGGACTTTTAAACACTTTCTGAGGGTAAAGGACATTCACAAACCATTTGCTGAAAGAAAGAAAAAAAAACAAATTTTTGTTTGGACTCAAATTTACATGCATTTGACAATCATCACAGAGGCAAAAGAGACAATTTTTAAATGAAATCTTTTTATTGTTTAATGCACTGCTTGACATGCATTGGATTGTGTTGTGCAATATGACACAATTACTATGAGAATATGGTGAATTACATTTTGACTGTGACGAGCAGGGCGGGCGAGAGCCGTGAGGGAACGGCACGAGGCCGGTGACGCGAGTGATAACGAGCGTCAGCTGCGCGTTGCACCGGCCTCGAATCTCTCACGGAGGAGCTCCGGGAGCATAAAAGGGGAGCGACGACAGTGAATGACGAGAGAGGACCAGGCCTGGACTTTATTTTATGGTTTTGTTATGTTTGTGTGGCCGGCAGACGGCCGTGAGGGTCTGCCGACATTACTTTCGTTTTGTATTTGTTTATTTTATATATTAAATTTGTGTTGAACGTTCGCCGGTTCCCGCCTCCTTCTTCCCTTATATACGAACTGTGTTACATTGACATTGTTTTTTTTTGCCCTAATTTTGTAAAAAAAAAAAAAAAAAAAAAAAAAAAAATATATATATATATATACATTGTCAATTTTTTTTTTTTTAATTTATTTATTAATTGTGGTAACATTAAGCCACAAATGCTGTTGATTAATCTCTAAAAAACATTACTGGTGTGAATCTTGATACAAAACAGTGACACTGACATCTTTTAAGATATGTCAGTGTGAGTTGCTTTCAGTTAAAACAGCTCAAACGTGCATTTTAGTCTGGGACTAGCTTAAACCTTGTCTGTGAAACTGGACATATTTCTAGGCTATTGAATCTTAAGGCCTCACTTAAAAATGTATAAATGTCATTGAATTATATAAATCCATGTGGCATTTATTTGAAGGAAGAATAGTGTAAGCACACTTTTTATGTTATATAATGCAGATGTTCATACATTTTTAAGTGGCACAAGTGTCTAAATTGGGTTTGGGGTCACTGCATATTTATACAAAATATGTACAGTAAATGCCCTATCTGGAGCAGTGAGAATAGCTGTGGCAGTGAATCCATGTATGTTAGTGTCTTCTCCCCAGTTTAAGTGAAATTGCTTGTTTATCAGCAGCTGTTTTAAATGCAAATCCCATGCATGATTTGCATCCAGACCACTTCTCCCACACACTTTACCGTAAACACACATCAGTAAAAAAAACACACACACACACACACACACACACACTGGAATAGGTAATTGTGCTCTTCTACATGATAATAATAAAGAAAATAGCATGCTAAAACTAAATGAATGCACGCAGAGTGTTTAAAGGCTGTCAGTCTGGGACCTGCAACAGGAAGACAAGAGTCCCACAGGAAGCTTTACTGCACTTAAGAGTTTTATTTGAAAGTAAAATGTGGTAACCATGGAGACAATTTTAAGACACCCCACCACCATTTTGTACAATCAGCATGAGTTTATTCTGCACACATCATTCATTTTGTTTTGCATATTATACATCAGGGCTATTCGATTACAGTTCTCAGTAAAGGTTTCAGTAATCAAAATATCATATGAAATTAAATAAGCAATGCTTATTTCAGGAAAATTAATTGTACATTTTCAAGTTGGCAGCCATAATACCTTGCAAAAGTATTAATGCAAAGTAGTCAAAATAACAATAAATCCTAAAAAGTCTCTCTGCTGATTTAAACAATATAAAAAAGGTATAATTTATTCAATTTTAATTTACTTGTTCCAAAGCAGATTAAAAGGAAACAGATCAACAGCTAAAAATACTAAACTTAAAAAACTGTATATATTAGTGTCCAAAATTGATGTCCGGCCTAAAAAAAAATCAACATCTTCACCCTTTATTTGAATATTATTAAAATGTAAGATTTTATAAACATATTGTGTAGTTGTGCTGGAAGTTAATAGTATGTGTACAAACTGTAGTTTTAAGAGTTTTTTAGGTGAGAATATAGTTGTTTAGACCTGAAATATGTGACTCATATTTAATCATAACTCCTATTTTACAATTTGCTTAGACGTTTTCGGCCGTTCAGTGCTCGTGTACCCGCCGAGAACAGCTTCATCTCGGCCAGTGCTTCTCTTATAGTGGTTAAACATGATATATAATTCATTTTGGGTACATAAAATGGGAAAACTTTGGCATTATTAATCTATTACTTGTTCCTGAGCAAATCGAATTGGGCTATGTTAAATGTAATAATTTAATATTAAGGTGATATTTAACTTACATCCTGTAGAGCACTGCTTGTGTACGTTTGACTGAATTGTATAATTGTGTTTATTTCCTGTTGTCATTTATAATGGCTAATTTAAATATTGTTGTTCAGTAAATATTATTTTATATGAATATGTTGTATTTGGTATTGAGAAAGGGTCCATTAGTGCGTAATATGAATTGAGTGAAAGTTACATGAATACGCCATTAGATAGCGACAAAATTCACGAGTGAATGAGACAGTCGCAAGAGAATTTTAAATTGAAAAGGACTTTTGTAAACAAAGGACGTTGTTTTAGCACTGTTATGGAAAATTCCCTTAACTGTAAAAAGGACAAATACAAAGATCGCTTTGTCAATAGTGTTAAATTAGGCATTTACAATAAGGAGGTGCATATTGGCCAGCTTAAAGTAAAGTTTTGGGGTCCTTGTGAATTGACCTATTTCATCTGTTTACATCTTGTATTTCAACAATGTTTATGGTGCTTGAAAAATTGTCAATTTCCTCTAGCCAAATACATGCAGTGCCATGCAACAAGGAAAAGCAAGAGCCTAGAATTAGAAAAGAGAAATTTATCCTTGACACGAGAAAGTTAGGGAGGTCTTTAAGGCGTTTACAACATCAAGTCAGTCCGAGCAGCCCTTAGGCTGCAAAAAACATTCAACATCCAGTCTGACTTCCTCACCTCAGATAATTTATGCACACAGCACACCGCCAGAGGGCTTTTGAATACATTAGGCGCCACAACTGGACCTCACACTGTTAGTTTGTGTGTGCACCACAGGTCATGTTCTGAAAGGACCTGACTAGTTTGTGGCCAAAGGATTGGCATGGATCCATCTCAGACGACCCTCAGGGGAGATCTGATACTCAGCCCACTGGAAAAAGAGAGGGAGAGAGAGAGAGCCTTCCACAAGGCCTAATCAAACCGGTTTCAATTTGTGCCGTGGGCTTATCACAGCACTGGAAGTGATGAGTTCTTGACTTTTATAGTGCAGTCAACCAGCACGCTGAGATAGGCAGGCCTTCTGCATTGTTTTTAATGAGCTCTGATGAAAACAGGTAGAAAACGAAGCAGCTTAATAAGTGCAGGGGGGAAACCAGCCCATGCATAATGACCACTGCAATGATCAGACATCCCACCCTCCACCCAGATCAATACACTCTCCCTCATGTGGGGCTTCTTATCGCGGTCAGAAACGATAGAATATCAGCAGCTGTAGAATAATTGTTTCGATTGTTTGCGCCATCGTGACCTCATTTTCTGTCCCATCACGATCGGATGGATGTTCATCCTGTCTGATTGGGTTTGCTCATGACCGAAAACATACTCCTCACCTACACTAATTATTTCTTAGATTAGTTGTTGAAGTAATCAAATGTAACCAGACATTCGGAGACCCACTGCTTCATGATTTTGTGTGAGTGAATGTTTCTGAAAATGAGACGAGCTTTATGATTGTTATAGTTATTTATTTCATTTGGACACCGCACAGTCTGTCACTGGACTTAAAGGAATAGTGCACTCAAAAATTAAAATTCTGTCATTTACTCACTCTTATGTCATTAAGGTTAGGGTTTAGCATATTAAAGCGCTATTAAATTAATCCATATGAATTGCACAGCATATTTCACGTTTTATAACTGTGGCAAATAGATAGAGTCAGTGAGTTGAATTCGACAATAGAATCAGTCTCATTAGTGAATGAATCATTCAGACAGGTTGGCTGCGTCCGAAATCGCATACTTTCTTGAGTAGGTACTTATTTTGAATAAGTAATTACTTCACGACCGCTAAAAAGTATTCTATATAGTATGAATGTTTGTAGTATGAATGTAATCCGGATGTACTACATTCGCCATGTTGTCATTATCATGTGACCTACCATCGTCAGTTGTGTCTCTTCACCGCCATTCACAAATCCTTTTCTGTGGCCTCATGGGATAGGAAAATGTCCATCATATGCACACCTCACGATCTCACCAGAAGTACTAGGTTATCCGTGTACTTTTTGCTACTCTTTCATGAGTACTGTTTTTTTTGCCTACTATGTAGTAGGGAAGAATGCAATTTCGGACGCAGCCGTTGTGTGAACTGAATCAATGATTCACTGAAAAGATTTGACTCAAAAGAATCACTCATTCACAAATCGGACGCCAGCTCTTCTCTCATGAACTCTCATAAACTCGCCAAAGAGATTTATATTAATGATTTAAATTTCAAGAATAACATAATTTTTTTTTTTTATTTCTTCCTAATGTTTTTTTTTTTTTTTTTTTAAACAGTCACTTTTAATACATTTAAATTATTGTGTGTATATATATATATATATATATATATATATATATATACACACACACTACCGGTCAAAAGTTTGGACACGGTAAGATTTTTAATGTTTTTAAAAGAAGTTTCGTCTGCTCACCAAGGCTGCATTTATTTAATTAAAAATACAGTGAAAACAGTAATATTGTGAAATATTATTACAATTTAAAATAACTGTTTTCTGTTTTATAAAGTAATTTATTCCTGTGATCAAAGCTGAATTTTCAGCATCATTACTTCAGTTTTCAGTGTCACATGATCCTTCAGAAATCATTCTAATATGCTGATCTGCTGCTCAAGAAACATTTATTGTGTACAATTGTACAAAGTATTTGTGTAAAAAAAAAAATTCTGAATTGTTTGATGAATAGAAAGCTCAAAAGAACAGCATTTATTTGAAATATAATCTTTTGTAACATTATAAATGTCTTTACTGTCACTTTTGATCGATTTAATGCATCCTTGCTGAATACAATTTCTTTAATTTCTTTTCAAAAAAATAAAAATAAAAATTCTTACTGATCCCAAACTTTTGAATGGTAGTGTATAATGTTACAAAAGCTTTGTATTTCAGATAAATGCTGTTCTTTTGAACTTTCTATTCATCAAGGAATCCTGAAGAAAAAGTACATAACTGTTTTCAACATTGATAATAATCATAAATGTTTCTTGAGCAGCAAATCATCATCATATTAGAATGATTTCTGAAGGATCATGTGACACTGAAGACTGGAGTAATGATGCTGAAAATTCAGCTTTGATCACAGGAATAAATTACTTTATAAAATATATTCAAACAGAAAACAGTTATTTTAAATTGTAATAATATTTCACAATATTACTGTTTTTACTGTATTTTTAATTAAATAAATGCAGCCTTGGTGAGCAGACGAAACTTCTTTTAAAAACATTAAAAATCTTTTCCATAGATCTCCACATGACCATACGTCTAATCGCACATGTCCTTCTTTTTTCAGCTTCCAGCATGTTTTAGTTGAATTAATTCTTGATGTTGAATTAAAATGAGCTCTTTTGGGTGTCTGAAGAGCACAGTGGATTAATTATACCCATCTCATTGTAATGGCCGACCATGGTGCTCCTATCTGGCCATGAGTGGTAATAGCTTTTGATGATGATCTTTTATCCAATTACTGGCTGGTGACCTGTGAGGCTACCTGTGTTTGCGGGCTCAGGTTGGATTCATTAGCGGGATAAATCCGCTCCTGACCTGCTGGATTGGACTGGATTTTGGGGGCCACGAAAGGGGACGAGCAGCCGGTGTTTTCTCAGGAAAAGGAAATGTGAGATTGACACCCCTCCCCCCACTTCCCAGAGATCAGCTCTGTGGCTATGATAAATGGTAACGGCTGAAGGAACCTCTGACCCTATTCAACAGGAACCCAATCAGATAGACAGAGAGATAGACCACCGAAGACAAACAGCACAATAGAGAGGAGGAAAGACTCTCCTGCTCCCTCAGGTTAGGAGCCCCAGTGGCCCCCGGGAGGAAAGATGTACACATAGCCATTTCCGAGCACGGCTGCTATTATCTCCGCAGGTCTTAAATAATAACAGTGTGTGTGAGAGACAGAGGCTGTGGGGAGATTACTGTAATCAGACAATACAGTACATGAACGGACGCCCTGCGGCACGTCAGTAGGTGGGATTCTGGGATGTGCGCTGGATGTTTGTCTTCCCAGAAAGATTTTAAACTCAAAACGAAGGTTCAACTCACTTTCTCAGCACTACATTAAAGTAGAATGAAAACTTTAACTTTAAAGTGTAAGTTTATGCTGTTCTCTGTGAAACGACTGTAAATGGATGGACTTTAAAATGTGGGTGGGTTATTAACGTGCTTTATTAAGTGTTTTTACATGCTGGAGGTGAAAGGGTAGTGATTATGGTTTTAAAGTTAGTATTTTGTTTACATCTCAGTTCACATTCTCGGCTCTCTGCGTGGCTTCATTAATTAGCTTTAATCTCATTTAAAAACATATAATGAATAAAGTATTTTAAACAGTTGTGAGAAATAGTAATCATCTGGATTTCTGCTGTAATATCCTGAAAATGACCTCAGAAGTATTTGGACACCTTAATAATGGCTTAAATGTATTACTGTCATTGCATTAGGTAACAATAGCTAAATCAAAACGGCAAACCATGGTTAGTTAACCTGCTGTCCGTAACTTTTTTTGTGTTCAAAATTTACTAAAACTATATAATGAGCGAGTAGCACGAATCTATTTTCCAAATCGTGCTTTTGTCTTATCCTGAATCACTACGATACACCTATAATAAGTGTTTATATTCGGACGATTTTAGACTGGTTCGGGTCGTATCTCTGCAGAGTAGCACAGTACCTGCGTGACTCGTTATAGACATGAACAGAGAGAAGTAGATCCGGCTACAATGTTCTTCCGCAAGAGGCATGCAGTTCTGTGTATCAACCGCTAGAGCGCCAAATGTTATAGACTCTTAAAGGGTTAGTTCACCCAAAAATGAAAATAATGTCATTAATTACTCACTCTCGTGTCGTTCTACACCCGTAAGACCTTCGTTCATCTTCAGAACACAAATTAAGATATTGTTGATTAAATCCGATGGCTCAGTGAGGCCTGCATTGCCAGCAATGTTACTGCACATCTCAAGATCCATAAAGGTACTAAAAACATATTTGAAACAGTTCATGTGACTTCAGTGGTTCTATCTTAATATTATAAAGCGATAAGAATACTTTTTGTTCGCCAAAAAAACAAAATAACGAATTTTTCGAATCTGTATGGGCCGATTTCAAAACACTGCTTCATGAAGCTTCTGAGCTTTATGAATCTTTTGTTTCGAATTAGTGATTCGGATCTCCTATCAAACGGCTAAACTGCTGAAATCACGTCACTTTGGCGCTCCGATTCACTGATTCGATTCGTAAAGCTCTGAAGCAGTGTTTTGAAATTGGCCCGTATAGATATTGTTTAAAAGTCGTTATTTTGTTTTTTTGGCGCACAAAAGTATTCTTGTCGCTTTATAAGATTAAGATAGAACCATTGAACTCACATGAACTGTTTTAAATATGTTTTTAGTAGCCTACCTTTATGGATCTTAAGAGGTGCAGTATTGCTGGCAATGCAGGCCTCAATGAGCCATCGGATTTCATCAAAAATATCTTAATTTGTGTTCCGAAGATGAACGAAGATCTTACGAGTGTAAAACGACATGAGGGTGAGTAATAAATAACATTATTTTAATTTTTGGGTGATCTAATCCTTTAAAACTAAAGCCATAAAAACATTTTTTTTGTTACTGATTAAAACGAAATATTAAAAATTATTATTTTTAACTTATTTTTAACTAAAATAATTAACTTATTTTAGCTAGTTGCCAGGAAAACATTTCATTTTCATTTAGTTTAACTTGATGTACTAAAGCTGAAATAAAAATGAATAAAAACTATTAAGATATAGCCTAGTAAAAAAAAAACTATTACAAATGACAAAAACACTCAAAAAATACTAAACAAAAATTAAAACAGAAAATATAAAAATAAAAACTTATTCAAACTATTAATCAAATATACAGTAATCTCAATTATGCTAAAATAACACTGCTGCAAACAAATAATGCTTGACTTTCACTTTCAATGGTTTAAACCAACTTTTTAGGGACTATTTTAGTAGAAGTAGTTTTTTATAATGTGCTTTTTCTATATTTCTTTAAAATAAATGACACATAAATTAATTTAA
Source organism: Hypophthalmichthys molitrix (assembly GCA_037950675.1). Taxonomy (NCBI): domain Eukaryota; kingdom Metazoa; phylum Chordata; class Actinopteri; order Cypriniformes; family Xenocyprididae; genus Hypophthalmichthys; species Hypophthalmichthys molitrix. The sequence goes on along the minus strand of CM075514.1, from coordinate 20,581,484 downwards.
ATAAATACATTTATTTAAAAAAAAAATAATAGAAAGTAAAAAATGTCGTTAGATATTGTCTAATGCAATGAAATTCATACATTTTAAGTTTGCAAATACTTTTGGAGTCATTCAATAAGTAACAAGCAAAACAATTTTTCAAGTGCCAGTAAAAAAATGGTTTAAAAAGCAAATTTGCTTCCAGAGAGAATGTGATGGTGCTGAATTGTCTTGGCCTGCCTGATTATAGACTGAATGATGCTTTAAAAAGCATTGCTTATGCAAAGTAAATCATTTCTTCTAGGTGCAATTTGGAGGGTTTACAAATTTAATCTCACAACTGTATGTATTTTTAAAGGCATTTCTTGAATAATACAGAAATATTTGACAGTGTATTATTAAGAGTATTTCTGTGGAGTTTGGAGTCTCACAGTGTTTTTATACTGGCAGTGTCCTGCAGTCAGTCCCCTGCCCTTGTCAAATTATCATTACGGTTTCTTAATTACAAAAACAGCCAGATTACAGTAGCTCATTAGCATGCACCCTCATGCACTCATGAATAATGTATCAAAGGTGTGCAGATGTCTTGTATTCACTCAGTGGAAGCAGGTTGTAACGAGACAAACACCTGCATTTGCTTAATGACGCTGGATATTTTGGAAGATTTTCGAAATGGCTGCAATATTTTTTTTATTGTTGACGTCAAAGGTCATGTGTCCAATCAAACACTACAGTATTTTGCCACATTCATCTGTCAGAAGTTAGTTAAATTAGACATATGCCATGGTCAGCTTGCATTTCATCCATTTCATTATGAATAAAACTATGTTTTCTACTCTTTTTGGCACTTTTATGTAAAAATCTTCTGAAACAATTTTTGAATAATGCATTTTCAGGACTTTTTATGCACGATGCAACACGTTTCTTTGAGCTGTAGTGTTGCTCATCCGCCACAAGAGGACACCGTTGCCCTTTAACAAAGTGACTGCTTTCTCTCTGCGTGGGTGAATGTATGTCACATCTGATCACAAGTCCCTTTAAATATAAACTCAAATTAATGAGAGTAGATAGACACATTATGCACTGAATTATGCTTAATTGGACTTCTTTAAATAACACTTACTGTCAGACGGTGTATAAGCCTGTAGAAATGTTTATTTCTGCCTTCCTCCACTCTTGCATGAAGTGATGGCGTCTTCTGTCAGCGAATTAACGGAGTTGTCATTAGCAATTTGATTAAGCTTTTCAAATACGCATTTCTTTATTTGTCTCTTTTGCTTTGGCTTTTCATTTTTACTCTTATCAAATACACTTCATAAAAGGTTCAATTTCTTCGATTCGATTGTGTTTCGGGTTATTTAAAGGGATAGTTCACAAAAAAAAAAAAAAAAAAATTCTGTCATCATTTACTCTCCCTCATGTTGTTCCAAACCAACCCGTAAGACTTTCGTTCATCTTCGGAACACAAATGAAGATATTTTTTTATGAAATTTGAGAGATTTCTGTCCCTCCATTAACTATAGTCCATGCAACCTGCCACACGAGAGAAGAAACCTCATTGGCTCTTGAGGAAGCTCAAACTGCTGCATAACACAGGACAGCGAACCTCATTGGTCGAAAGTCGAATTTCACTTAAGAGTGTTCAAATATTCCAATGGATAAGTACTTAAACAAAGTAGGTAATCCGTCTAAAAAAGCATTTTGAAGGATTTTGAAGTAATGGCCTATACAGAGAAACTTACAATAGGCTATGTGCGTCGTCAGCGCCATCTTGTCATGCCGCTCTCTTTGATGAATGTTTATATGTGAAAAAAAGTCTAAATTAAATCAGTTCATCATATAAAGCGATTGTGTCTCTTCAGAAAATTTGGACTAAACCGCTCGATTCACATGGATTAGTCTCTTTATGAACTTTTTGAAGCGTCAAAATAGTAGTTGCGTAGACCGTCAATGGAGGGACAAAAAAATCACTCAGATTTCATTAAAAATAACTTAATTTGTGTTCCGAATATGAACTGAAGTCTGGAACAACATGAGGGTGAGTAAATAATGACAGAATTTTCATTTTTGGGTGAACTAACCCTTTAAGTGCTCTTTGCTTTTTCAGGTTTTGCTACAGCATACATCTTTCTTGGCTTTTGAAATGTATTGTGGTGTTTTGTCTCACTGCATTGCTCTTTCTCTGTTTCTTGGCTGACACATGCAGTGGCCTCTGTTTGTTTGGCACCGTGCCCTTGCATGGCCAAGCTCAGCCCTGGGTCTATTGCATTTCGGCCAGAAATCTTGACCCTGTAATTCCCAGAGCGTGCAGCTGAGATCAGGCGGGGCCGTTCAGCTCAGAGGGGAAAGACGAGTAGAGGCCCTGAACACATCTGCGAGAGAGTGCAAGTGAGCAGAAAAATGGTTTAGAGATGTAGAAGTCAGAAAAAGAGCCAGCTGGACTTACTAAGGTTCACAAAGAGGAAAAGGTTTCACTGGTTATCATGGTAAGTAATAGAGCGTGGAAGCGTTGTAATTATGTTTTACCCTATAGTCGATTAAATATCTTCTTTTGTGTTCCACAAAAGAAAAGAAAGTCATACAGATTTGGAAACATGAGGGTGAGTAAATTATGACAGAGTTTTCATTTTTGGGTGAACTATCCCTTTAAGCATTAGAGAGAATTCACCATCTGTGTTTTAAGGGTCTTGGCACCTTTTGGAAACTCAAATGTGTGTGTGAGAGTGTGAGTTCTTTGGTTTGACATAACGTCGTTCACCCAAGCTCCTGGTTGGGTTCATCCTGCCCTTTGGTCGCTAATACTGATAGATGATGTCTGTCAGAAGGGTCAGTGCCCTACCGTCATGCATCAGGGGACAGAAGGCCACTGAAACAATCAATGACAAACCAATCAAAGAGGCTTCATTTCACTATGTGTGCAGACTCAACCAATCAGAAAGTTGCTCTCTCTCTCTCACACACACTGCCTGACAGCATCAACCTCTTATGCACTTTTCCACCTACAGTTTGCCAATGCAGGTGCCCAATACTGAACTGTTTCACATATTTCCCCCACAGAAATGAATAAAAAAAAAAGTAAGTTCACCTTCTAAATGCAAGTTAGTGATCTTATTGTGTGTGTGTGTGTGTGTGTGTGTGTGTGCGTCATAACTCGATCTTCAGATATAATGTCTTCTCTCTGGTGATGTATGCCAGACTTCTCCAATCACTTAGTCTGCTTAAACCCTGCCCCTTTCTTACAATCGTCAGGAAGTGACGATTTTGTTCTCTTGAACACGTGATGGAAACACTGCTTTATTTGCAAATGTTTTATGCGATACATAAGTTAGCAGCTTTGGATAGAAACATAGCTATTGTCCAGACAATAATTTTTTGGGGAAAACGGATATATCTGAGCTTTATATGAACCCAACAAGAGTTACAGATCTATGCCTATAATAAGCAAACCCTCCAAAGCATTAGATCTCTCTCTGATGCAGTCACTCTCTCTTTGTTGTGATGGTGTGAAGTTAGCAATTTGTTGCAGCATAGCCTCTGAATTGCTGCATGATCTAAGCATTACCCACATTTTAATGTAGAGTAGTAGCATGTGTATGAGCGTATCTAGCAGATTGCAAGAGCTTTCATTATCCCTGTGTTGGGCGCCTCTGCGGCCTCTCAGACCATTTTTTACACTTCTGCAATAATCTAAGCTTGTTTTTTTGAACACACATCATTAAATGCGCAAAGAGTAACACATCTCTGCTGGATCTGGTTTCTGGTCCTTGGTCGAAAAAAAACCCTCCCAAACTCTGATACACACAGATTTAGTAACGTCTGTTGCCGTCTGTTATTAGTCGATATCTCAGAGTGCAGTTATATGCATAAATGTTTTGCTGATGGACTTGGAGAGGAAAGGTATTCTTAGGTTTTCTTCTTTTTTTTCATTGCATAATGACACTAATTCATTTATAAAAAATATAAAACCTAAACCTAGTCATAAAACCTAGTGTGCTGCCTACCTAGATACCATTTCAAGGCATTTGAAGGTAGCATATTATGTCTCTTTAGCCAAATGCAAAAATTCTGGTTAATAATATATTAAATAATTTCTTTGTATTGCTTTATATATACACTATCATTCAAAAGTTTGAGGTCAGTGAAAATGTTAATGTTTTTGAAAGAAGTCTCTAATGCTTAAAGGCTGCATTTATTTGATCAAAAATACAGTAAAACTGTACAAATTAAAAACTATCACAAATTAAAATAACAGTTTTTTATTTTAAAATGTCATTTATTCTGATGTTGAATTTTTTAATAACATTATAAATGTTTTTACTGTCACTTTTGATCTATTTAATGCATCCAAATTGCTGAAAACCAGTATTAATTTCTTTAACTAACTTATTTACTAACTAAATCAATACATAATCAGACCCCAAACATTTGGACAGTAGTGTATGTTTTATCCATTTACCTTAGAAAGTTGGATTTTCCAACTCCCCACTTGGAAAGATGCAATAAAACACTACAGGTGTGTAAAGTAAATGATACTCTGTTTCTAATCATACACCTGCTGAACAAATGCTAGCATCACATACAATAGCATTGTTTATCCTCTAATTTAGTTTCTAGGAGACTTCTTCCTGAACAATCCAACACCTGCAAAGCTAACATTCCCATTTTGTTTCCATAGATGTCATCATAGATTGTCAGGCTATGGAACACCTTTATAGTTTGAAGTTGGAAACATCCCAAATGACTCTGAATGGAAAGCAGTGACAACACTATTAGGAAATCATTTGATCATTTGAATATACTATGTGAATGAGATTTACATAGAATAACTTAAATTTCATCTTGTTTCTTCCTTCTACTTAAAATGTGTGAAAAATGCAATTGTCTTTAAGACCATCTGAAAAGAATCTAAATATCTTATGCAGTGTTGCTTCTCAAGTAAGTAAATTCATCTTGTTTCAGGCATTTTAGATAATTTAAATGGAAAATTTGACAAACTTGTTAAACTTTTTTTTTTTTAACATGGGCATGTCTATCAATAATTGTTCATTTTTAGCATTAAGGAAGCTCATTCCATGTCAAAATAAGATGACGTCTTATTTGTACTATCAATGTATTTTTTATCAGATTTTCAAAAGTTACGGCAAGATACGCAGTCCACCGATAGCGTTAGTTCATGCGCCCAGTGTTATTAGCATTAAAACGAATAGGCTCATTTTCATTAACCCGTTCCCCGCCATTGATGGAATTTTCCAAGTATAGGTCTCTTCAGGACAGTAATGGGAGTTACCAGATCGGTGGGCGAGGCCATAATGGAGGGGCGTTTTAGACTGTGTTACCTGATTTTGGTTAAGTAACAGAGACGGTTGTGTTTAGGGCTATGATTCAGGTAAGGGGCATCATTTTCATTGCATGATTTAGAAACGCCCACCAGTTTGAAAACATCCACAAATTTAGAAACGCCCACTTTTGTTCTGCAAAGACCTCAAACTCGAATTTTACGGTAATCCGTGTTTTCATTGTTATACAGTAGGGGGTGCAGTTACCCATCTTCTGAAAGAGTAAAGAATCTGGATCAAAACATAGGCGAAGAAGAAGCACAAATAGAAGCATTGCTTACACACATGTAAACTATAACGCGATCAAAAAACATTAAACGGCATATAAATCAAAACTGCCTAACGTTACCAAATAAACTGTTGAACCCAGGAAGAGATGATGACTGCGCAAGCTTTGGGAGTATTGATGGATGTGGTCTACTAACTATATATGTTTTGATCATTGTCCTGAATCTGATCCAGATGTAGTCTTTGAAAAAAAGCAATTTTCTCAGCTTTCTTTCAAAATGTTGCTTTTTAAATGAAACTTACCTTAAACTTAGTGTTGATAAAAAAGAATGCCTGAATCTTTTATATATATGTATGTATGTATATAATAAACAGAGGCTCTGTTCTGTATATAAATAATACTAAAGTAGCACAGCATCCAGCTGTAGGCAACCCTACAGTGACCTGGTGACCTCTAGTGATAAAAACACTCTCAGTGTGAATGCTTGATAAGGCATCTTGCCCATATTGGCACTAGATAGCTCTCTAGGTTTTGAAACACAGCGATAGTGTTTTGATGAATCTTATTACCCTCATGCTCACCTTTAAGAGTGGAACAAAACAGCCCTGTTAGAAATGATTTTATGTCACATTGTAATTTGTTGTGTTTTAGTGCAAGTTCCCTTGTGAAGGAGTCTGGTGTCATTAGAGCGAGACGAAAGCTGGCTCAACCCGTCACCAGGGTGGAATGAGCTGTTTGAATTCTTAACAAATGTAATTTGTCAGAGTTTATTATGGCAGGTGGGGAGGCTTCGCTCGCTGAGGAGGGGGTAAATAGGTACATCCACATGGATTAGCGTCTGAGACAGTACCCTGGGCCTGGCAAGCATGAGCTGGCATCAACCGCCAACAGTCTGTCTGGAGTACAGTCTACTGATTACTAAAGAGAGGGAAAGATAGGATACAGAGGATCGGGAAATGGTAAACAGGAAGCGCGCCCTCCTGGAGCGCAGGTGGCGACCAGCAAGAGATCTCTGAACAATCTCAAACTTCGGACTCCAAAGGTGACAGCAGGGTGGACATTTGGGAAGGGATTAGACCCTCGTATAATCAAGCTCTTAGCTGTGTGTTTGAGAGGTGTGTGTTCCGGTTTTTTACCATCATAAGTGTGTGTATGTTGGCGTAAGTGTGTTTGGGCACAGAGGGGTGGGAGGATTACAGCACTTTTTCAATTTCCTTTCCGAAGCATCGTAAGCTGTTTCTGAAAGCTCACATGGGCGGCTTGTACGAAAGCGACCTTTGGCGTGCCACGTTGAATAGAGATCAGGCCAGACCCCCACATTTCCCTGGATTAGAAAGCTCATGGGCAGCCAGTAGGACACGACACACTGGGCTGGTCATCTACTTAGAACACAGCATCTATTAGCACAGACAAAGCAATCCTCTGGGTAAACACGTCCACGGTGAAGCCACTTAGAGAGGACAGCGTCAGGGAGCCGAGGGAGCTTACATGATCATTGTTTTAAAGTCACCATGAAATCATTTATCTGTGCAAATTATTATTTTTTCTAAAATTAACCCCAGCTAACGGAACGTTCTCAGAACTTTGGCTAATGTTCTGGCAAGGCTCTCTCAATATTATAAGTAATCTGGTTTTTAATTGGTTTTTCTGGTTTTTATATTCTACATTTTTTTTGTTCATACATTTTATATATATGTATGTGTATATATATATATATATATATATATATATATATATATATATATATATACACACATACACACACACACACACACTGAACAAAATTATAAACGTAACACTTTTATTTTTGCCCCCATTTTTCATGAGCTGAACTCAAAGATCTAAGACTTTTTCTATGTACACAAAAGGCCTATTTCTCTCAAATATTGTTCACAAATCTGCCTAAATCTGTGTTAGTGAGCACTTCTCCTTTGCCGAGATAATCCATCCACCTCACAGGTGTGGCATATCAAGATGCTGATTAGACAGCATGATTATTGCACAGGTGTGCCTTAGGCTGGCCACAATAAAAGGCCACTCTAAAATGTGCAGTTTTATCACACAGCACAATGCCACAAGTTTTGAGGGAGCGTGCAATTGGCTTGAAAACATGACAGATTTACAAAAAGCTGACAGTAGAGTAGCTTGAGATAGGACACATGTAAATTTAATACACAAACAATATCTGTAAAACTTTAACAATCTCGTTTTTAAAGGGTGAAATTTAAATATTATTACTGAGTTAGAACTCTATTCTTATTTAAATTAAAAAGTACTCTATTTAGATCACCGCAGGCAAAACCACACATGGCACCTCACTACATGTTAAGTAAAAATATTTTTTCTCTATCTAGAATGGCTTTATGGTAAGTTATTTAGACTGTAAACACATTTAAATACAAATACACAAAACTGCAAGTTTTTGAAAAAAAAAAAAAAGTCTGTAGTTTGGCCTTTATTACTCATTTAATACATGTCTACATTAAAAATTAAATAAAATGAGATGGTAACCTACATTTCTGATAAAATATCATGGTTACAGTTAGTTTTACCACAGTAAATCATGATAAATGCTCGTGAATTGTTGGTTGAAAAGTATTCTAACTGGATCGGCTCAATGTTGCACGTTAGTGTTGTTGTTAAGTCAGCGATTTGCAGCTTTGTTGATTTGCAGCATGTACCAGAGACCTCTAAGCCGAACTCGAACACTTCTGTTTGATGGAGACACTCAGAAAGTAAACACATTTGTGAGTTGCGTGCTGCACATTGCGCACAAGTAGCGCTGTTTCGTTAATGTTTCCCTGGCCTAAAATCTAGTACTTCCACCTTGTGTTGACATTGTGAAACTGCACGATTTGTAAATTATGTGTGGCGGGCCACATATATTTTAATAGACAAACTGCGGGCCGTTTGAAATTCATCCCCGGGCCGCATTTGGCCCGTGGGCCGGACTTTGGACACCCCTGGTGTATCTGAATGAGATTTACATTGAACAATCACTTAAATTTCATCCTGTTCCTCCCAGAAAGTCATTGTACTATATGAGGAATATGTAATTGTGATGAACAGGGCGGGCGAGAGCCATGAGGGAACAGCGCGAGGCCGGTGACGTGAGTGATAATGAGCGTCAGCTGCGTGTTGCACCGGTCTCGAATCTCTCACGGAGGAGCTCCGGAAGCATAAAAGGGGGAGCAACGACAGTGAAGGACGAGAGAGGACCAGGCCTGGATTTTACTTTATGTTTTATTATGTTTGTGTGGCCGGCAGACGTCCGCGAGGGTCTGCCGGCATTTACTTTAATTTTTTATTTGTTTATTTTATATATTAAATCTGTTTGAACGTTCGCCGGTTCCCGCCTCCTTCTTCCCGTATCTACCAACTGTGTTACAGTAATATAGTGTTTAAGTTGTATGGAATACTTTTATTAAACCGTTATTCTTCTTTTTTGTTATTTTTCTGAGCTCAACAGCTTTTATTGTGTGCAACATAATTGTATGCAAAAGAGCACTCAAGACATTCTGCTAAACTTCTTATTTGTGTTCTGCAGATGAATTAAAATCATATAGTTTTAAAATGACATGAGATTGAGTAAAGAATGACAGAATTTCCATTTCTGGCTGAAATATCCCTTTAGGCCGCTAAAACATATTCTTTACCTTGCTTCTACATTTGCAATCTAATTCTCGGTGGTTATCTCCGAGACCTGCCCATGAACCGCGTGGGTAGGAGGGATTCGGGGAAACTGTGTTGCATAGATTTTAATAGCTGTAATCATATAACCCTACACATGACAATCTTGAGGGGCGGATGAAATTTTCCCACTCAAAATGACTTTGAGACATTTGGTCTTCAGCTGTAGGTTCAATAACTGTGATCTTTAAACCCTTGGGAGCAGATGACTTTGAAAAGGAACAAAAAAAAAAAAAAAAAAGAGAGTGAGATGGTGAAAAGAGAATGAGTGAAAAAGCAGTACACTAAAGGTGAAGTTAGCTTTTTGTGTAAAGACAATACAGTACAAGACAATAAACATGACCTGAGCCATAAATGACATGTAATTGGAACTCCTTGCAGAAAAATTTGCAAAACAAGTCTGTTCCATGCTGTGAAGAGTGGTCTAAAAATATTGAATACTGGCAAAACATATACAACAATATGAGGTTGCTTACAAAAAGGTTTATTTATGGAGAAAGGCACACTATAAACCGGAATAAGTTGGGCTAACTCAAAAAATTTGAAGTAATCAGTTACAAAACATTTTTTGAGTTATGATGTTCTAGGGCTGGACGATTATGGCCTAAAAACAAAACCTCGATTAATTGAATATTTTACCTCGATTACGATTAATGAACAATTATTTTGTTTCCTTTTTTTTTTTTTTTTTTTTGCCCTCATAGTTCACTGACAAGGTTTGTACTGTAAATATGATTGACTATTAAAGGTGGGATATTTTTTCCTATTGAAAGAGTGATCTGACATAACATCTCACTTTCAGCAGTTATTTTATCTATGGTTAGTAACATTTCTTACAGATTTCTGCTCGTTGTAAATCAGATAAAGATAAATTAGTACATTACCAGTAGGAGTGATTGCGTGTGTGAATTAGTCATACCGTCTCTCTATTAATTGTGAAGCTGTGGGTTGTAAATAGTTCCTTCAAAAGTAGAAAAATATATGCTATAACAAGTTTTGAGTTTCTAAGCTACTTTAGTGATAAATCACAGGACAGCGTTGACAATTAGTTTCTGCGTTCCTCTCTGTGTGAGCGATCTTCACGTTTTGTGCAGCTACTGTTGTATGAGTGTCACGTGCCACAATGCAACTGCGCGAGCACGGTAGCTCGAAATAGTATACATCCAATCGTCTAAAATCGCTTGAATGTCCAAACTGGCAAACCTTAAAACAAATACAACTGACAAAGTTTAGTGAAGACGCAAGGCTCGCCGCTCGCGCGCCATCACTATGTATTGAACCGGCGTTCACCTCTGTGTTGCTATGCTTTTATGCCACTGACTGGACGGGGCAGAGTCACGTGACTACACACGCGGTAGTGTGTTTTTTAAGGGGGAAGTATTAACAGGATTAAAAGACGAAATAAGGACATGGGAAAATCGTCCAGCCCTATGATGTTCCCAATTTTAAGTGAGCAGAACTATCAAGTTTTGAGTTTGTAGTACTCATGCATGTTAATTGCTCCTAACTTGAAGTACTGAGTTAGCTAACTGCATTTTAATAGTAATTAACATAAAATATTTAGTTAATTAACTTTTTTATTTTGAGTTCTTGCAAATCAAATGAGTTATTTACTTAAACCCCAATAAGTTGTCAGAACTCAAAAAAGTTGAATGAGAGTTTTTTAAGTTAAGAAACTCAGTTTAAGTAAGATTTTTATTTTGTACTCATACATTTTTATTGTTCTTAACCTGAAATATTTGAATACACTAATTTATACATTTAACTTAAAATTAACAGGTTATCTCAAGGTAAATATTTGGTTAGTTATAACAAACTAATTCAGAAAATGCCAATTTGCTAATATGCTTTTTTGCCAAGCAATATGCACAACTTGTCACCATGGTGGTAACTTTCCAAAAACTCATTAACAGTAACTCTTCTAAATTAGCATAACAACATATTAACTTTGCACACACACACACACACACAAAAACATTATATAACACTTAATTTTAGCATTTATTCTCCCTTTCGAGTGCCATGGGCAAAGCATGCTGGGAAATAGAAATCTCAGCCCAGTTTCAGTTAAACTTAAAACTGCTCTCCATAACTTTTTTTTGTGTTCAAAATTTACAAAATTTTATTTTTACTCATACATTTTTATTGTTCTTAACCTGAAATATTTGAATACACTAATTTTTACATTTAACTTAAAATTATCAGGTTATCTCAAGGTAAATTTTTAGCTAGTTATAACAAACTAATTTAGAAAATGCCAATTTGCTAATATGCTTTTTGCCAAGCAATATGCAGCACTTGTCACCATGATGGTAACTTTCCAAAAACTCATTAACAGAAACTCTTCTAAATTAGCATAACAACACATTAATCACATTAAAAAAAAAAAACAACAACAACAAAAACAAATATTATATAACACTTAATTTTAGCATTTATTCTCCCTATCGAGTGCCATGGGCAAAGCATGCTGGGAAATAGAAATCTCAGCCCAGTTTCAGTTAAACTTAAGTTATTCTACATTAAAAGAAATGAGTTCATAAAACTCAAAACAATGAAACAGTTCCGTTTACCTGAAATATGTCAGTGCTATGAACTCAAAAGAAAATATAATTTATCATAACAGTTAATTTAACTGAACTAGTTTAATTTGAGTTTGTCCTACTCAAACCAATTAAGTATTTTGGGTTTAGGCTACTTTTTGTTTCTTTGTTGGAAGTACTAGCCTATTCTTACTATTGTTGCAGTATTTAGTATACTGAGCAAAGTGTGTATACTATTTCTAGTGTATATATATCTTTTTATGGTTGAAGTAGTATGCTAGCATGCTATTCTGGATTCAGCCACTGCATGGAAGAATCCATCCCACATGCAATGCATTTGACTTCCATTCCAGTGTGACCAATGAACTGGAAGTGATACTCTCATGAGTAGGTACTTATTTTGAATAGGTACTTATTTTTGTGTGTAATGTACTATATTCGCCATGTTGTCATTATCATGTGACCTACCAGCGTCAGTTGAGTTGCTTCACTGCTATTCACAAATCCTCTCCCGTGGTCTCATGGGATAGTAAAGTGTCCATTATATGTGCACTTCAGTATCTCGCTGGAAATAAGTCATCTGGGTACTGTTTGCCTACTCTTTTATGAGTATAAGTGTGAATTCGGACTTACTAGTTTTGCCACACATTGTCTATAGTGAAGTATGTGATTTTGGATGTAGCCCCAGTATTTAATCAGACTGCTCAAATTTAAAGCATTTTTACACAGAAGTGGATTAAATATGAAAAAAATAAAATAAAAAAATGCTTACCTGAAGAACTTGCACAATCCTGTTTGTTAAAAATGCAAGTGAGGATTACATTTGAGGTTCTGTTTCTTCCACACAGATCCAGATGCACAAGTAACCCTCATGGACTCATTTGTCTCTTTCATGAGCCAAAAATTGTTTATTAAAATGAGCAGACAGTAATGCCCCCCTTTTCGGTTCAAATGGACTTATTTTGATTTATTCAGTATAATATAAATACATTTTGCTGTTTTTTTGGATTGTACAGCCCTGAGCCTTTGGATGAATTCTCTGCTGGTTATTAGGTTAAGGACAGTTCTGGCATAAGAGAATAAACACTAAATTATACAATCACTCATATTATCATTTAGAAAATCTCGCTGTTGCGCTGTGCTTGGTGGACGGTTTTTCCCATCTCAGAGTTTTTAAGGTGAATTACTATCTCCACCAGAGACTGTGGGTGGCTATTCTTGATTATGATCTGAATTTATTTAATTTGTGTACCTCTCCAGAGCCTACAAGCATTTCAGCAGTCTGCCTGTATTTAGAGCGGACCACAGATCGTACTCCAGCAGCTAATGTATTCAGAGAGCCTGGATGCTGCATAAACCCATATCATTAGAGAACGAGGCTGCCCATCAAGGCTGTTTTTTTTTTCAGAATAATTTACAAATCAACAAGAATTTCAAAGCATACATAACTTACATGGCCTATTAATGAGAGTGTGCATGTGTTAAGGTCTGCTTTAATCTAACTCATGTCCCGGCAGAAAGGCTGTTGATCATGAATTCATATGAGAGCTAAATATAATAACTTAAGTGATTAGCAAACATTAAATAATTATTAGCAGATCAATAGTTTATGTGCATTCATTTAAACATATTTCATACATTGCTATGGCAATCATAACTACTACTATTGCTGATACTTAAGGTTAGTGACCCGAATTATGCATGTTGACAAGAGGTTTCCTAATGCTATGATCATTATAAGTGGTCAGATTTACAATTTTCATGGAAAATCCCATATATTTACATTGAAGGGGGGTCCCAAGCTGTATGAATGTGATTTCACCAAGTGCAACATGTTCCTGGATCAACATTTTTGCTGATCCAGGAACAACATTCCAATCAATCAGATTTGAGGGACAAGTTTACAGTTTTTTTGTCAAGTTTAGGCTTGCAACCCTGTTAGGTGCTTCTACATCAGTGTTGTTCACCTATCATTTCCCTCTGAATTTAGTGATCTATTATGGGTAAGGTTATGACTAAATTTTCAGACAGGAATTTTGTTCCAGGATCAACAAAATATGCTGATCCAGGAACATGTCTTACTTAGCAAAATCACAGTGACTCAAGCGGTATCTAGGAGCCAGAATATCACAGAGACTGGGTGGGCACAGAGACTTGGTACCTAGCAACCAATCAGGACTCCCTAGCGACCACAAAACATACCCTAGTTACACCTTGGAAACCACCCAGAACACTCTATCACCCTAATGTCAAAAACTGATTTATGAACTTCTTTATATTATTAAAATTATATATATTTTACAGCCTAGTCTGTCATTAATGGTAATGTAACCTCTGGTCTGAATGACTCAAGTGATTTGATAAACGTAAAAAATAAATATGCTATAAAATGATGCAATAAAAGATGTGCGCGGGAGGAAGCCTTTTGAATATTCACATTCAGAACCCATCCGTTCAGCTCTGGCGTTCTTTACATAAGAAAGCGACAGAGTTGATTTTTACACTGTCAGGAGAAAATGTCAGGGCCACTTTCCATAATGTTTTTTGACAGAGGCAGTTGCAAAGAGAAAGAGAGCAAGAGAGAGAGAGAGAGAGTGAAATGCATACACAAGAAAGATTATACCAGCTAATCAATTTCGAGATTTTCAGCAGTCTATTACTGGGGAACACACACACACACACACACACATACACACACACACACACACACAGTGCTCCATTCAGAGCACTATAGTGAATGGGCGTTCATGGAGGGGGCCCCCGAGATCGTAAGGAGGTGGAGGAGAGATGAACAGACTGATAGCACAGATGGCCCAGTCCATTCCCAGTACCAATTAATCCCCAGTTAAATCTGACACATCTTAACCTGCGCTGGGTCTCATTCAGCACTACAGGAAAACCCATATGGCAAGGAGACACTTTCAGGCAGCAATTTAGACCTGGCAGGGTGCCACCACCCTCTTTTCCTGCTAATAGACATGTTTGTTCTACACGTCTAGTCAGCATGCGGTAGTACTGTCCGCCTGTTTTAATGAGGGCCAGTTTTGATATCACCTTGTCTTACATTTGTGCGTTCGGCCATTTGTTAAGAGCAGATACGTAGCTAGAGCTTTTTCTGAAATAAGTCTGAGGAAAAAAATGCTTGGTTTTGAAAGTAAAAATGGCATTCAATATGTCTATAGAGAAAATGTCACGTATAAACCTTTCAGACAGACCTGTAAAGAGCTCCAGGGTTGTTAAACGCCATGCGTTTCATAAGAGCTATGTGCCAATTTTTTAATTTTTTTTTTTTAATAAATTGTGTTTAATTGCTGAATTTCCAGTGAATTATACACTACCCACAATCCTGAATTTAAATCCAGTGGAGTCATTATTAACTTGAGAACTGCTACATTCCCATTGGTGAGTTTTTACAGGCTAGCGAAGGCTAGCAAGATAATATTAGCTTAGTTAAGAAAGAATGCTGTGTCTATATCCTAACTAGCTTAATGTTTTTTCATTGTTTTAATGTTGTTGCAAGATGTTAGCTAATGATAGATGAACAGTCACTGCTCATTGGTGAGTTTTTACAGGCTAGCAAGATAATATTAGCTTAGTTAAGAAGGAATGCTATGTCTAGATATCCTAACTAGCTTAATGTTTTTTTTTTTGTTTGTTTGTTTTTTTAAATTTTAATGTTGTTGCAAGATGTTAGCTAATGAAACTAGCTACATAAGTAGCAAAATAATATGCATGCTGAAAAATTCAGCTGGTATCTGTTTCTTGGAACATAGCTAGTTTCTAGCTGGTCTAAACTGGCAACTTGAAAGAGATAATGATCAGTTTGGTCCAGCTTGGGCCAATGACCATCTTAGATACTACTTCTACTTAATGGCCACGTTCACACTGTCAGTTTTTGGGATTGAAAACCGCATTTACTTACAGGTGTGAGTCTCGAAATGTCCCGTTCACACAGCAACTTACAGCAGCGTCTGGAACACTGCCTGTATGAACGTGCAACGAGAGTCAAGCCCTTACTAGTAACCATAACGACAGTGACCAACGTAATATTAAAGATGGCGACGTCCATAAAACTAAAAAGTCTCATCACTTTTGACATGACAAGGACCAACTGAACCGCGAGTGTATCCATTCAAACTTCATTAACCAACAGCAGCATGCAGTAAACACTGCGCTAGCCGGAGTCTTTAACCGTTGCACACGCGTTATGTCCTTTGAGACGTCTCGCGCATGACACGGCATTTGAATTTGGAAAAGAAACACAAAACTGACGGGAGTCGCTCAGGTGGAAAACAGTGACTGTATCTAACACCTTAAGATGACGCACATCTCTGTCGCTGTAAGTTACCGAAAGTGAAAACACACACAAAACACCGGCTCTCTTGCACTGTATGACATGACAGACAACTAGTTGTCCAGTCCTGTTCCGTTCACACAGCGCGAAAATTCCGAGAATGCGGTTGTGAGTTCGGATATTAAATGCGGTTGTCACTCCCGTAAATAAGTGAACGTAACCGTATTAAGGACTCAAACACAGGACTGACAACCGTATTCTGCTGCTGTGTGAAAGTGGCCAATGTTAGTTAATTTTGAATGCTATAATGTTAGCTAATGATTGATATCTATAAGTGAATATTTAATATCCCTTCTGGAAAATTCATAACCTGAAAGTCTTATAAAAAATATGATTGATTTACATTACAAGCTATCAGAATTTCAACTGCTAATACTTTATTTTTATGGTCCCCCAACAGACATTCTACTGACTGTAAGGAACTTTGCAAATGTCAACTTATAGACCTTAAGCGCCAGAGAAACAAGTGTGCAGCCGTCTTTAGAATTTTGTGTTTGAAATCTGTTTTTTTGTGGTAGCTCTGTATATTTCTACAGCATCACTGTCGAAAACTAACTAGCAGGTGAAGTGGATTTATTGTAGAGTTGACTAAAGTTATCATGGGCATTGTAATGTTTGAAGCGGATGTCATAACAAATGTCAGTAGACCAGGAAGATTTTAAAATGATTGGTTCATTCATAGATCTGTAAGATCTTCATGCTGGCTGCATCTGAAAGAGGATGCATTCCATGGTAGGAAAGCATCAAGGCATGTCCGAATCCAATGTTAGCTTCACTTCCTGTGTCCTCCTGAGATACCTTCATCTGATTGATTTTTGAAGGCAGCATAGATATCCTTCGCTGCCTTTGATATCCCACAATCCTATGCGTTCCATTCGGTGACAGTTGAGTTAGAAAAAGAAAGATGGCGTCTGAAAGTTGCGTCAGTTGGTGTGTAAATGTACGCTTTTTGACTAACATGTCTAGCGAGAAGATACAGTAACTGTCTTTTTTTCAGTTGTCAGATACTGTTTACTTTGAATCAAATCTTTGAGCTGGTTGGACTGATTCATTAAAGTTCTATATTGAAGATTGTTCTAGTAATGAATGTGTACTTCCATAACTCCTGCGCTCTCTACTGAGTCACATTGTGTCTTCTACTTCATTGTCGACATTTTACGCCCATTCTGAAAGGAGAACTGTGACGAACTGAATTACAGGGTTGCACCACCACCTCCTAATTGTGATAAATTTGTCACATCTATCTAGACAATGAGCTGAAAGGCAACATGATCTGTTAAACTGGATTTAATTTCACAGGCGTTTGGCAAAGCCGATGCGATTTTTACAAATATCACACTTCTGTCGGTCCCACTTCTGGCAGAGAAGTTTCCTCTATTTCCCACACATTCATTCTTAACAGTGCCAACATTTATTTACAGGAGTGTCCAAACCTTGAGGATTTCACCATATTAAGCCTGTAATATTCAAACAATTGCTTTATCTGTTAACACCTCAGTTGAAGTTGCGTCGTAAAATCGGGATGTCTCGCTCGGTGAAACGTGACACCGTCCAATTGCTGTCCTACTTGAATGAGTGCGGTGTAATTTTGTGCATGTTAACATATGCAGGTGAGCACTGTCACGGATGCAGATTATCCCCCTGCCTACCTGAGCGTGAAAGGGGGGACGACGCAACTTCAAGTGACCCACGGAAAGTGGATATCCAGCTCTTTACAGAGGCGTTGAAGTGTGCCGTAATTGTAATGACTTCGGCTGAACATGCCTGGCAGATGTGCTCAGACTGTAATATGTAGTTTGCTTCTCACGGGCGTGAGCCATCCGTTTGAATTCAGTTCGACACGTCTGCTGTGAAATTCTTCCTGTGGAAGACATGCCTGGTTCTGGTGAAGGGGCGCGTTTGATTTGAATGCTTTTTTGAAAAGAAGAATAATCTTTCTGAAAGAGTGTGTTGTGTGGGTAATGAGATGGAAACAAAAGGAATGGCGCACAGGCCTCCGAGCAAAGTTCAGTCCTTTTATATATACAAAATATCAGAGGGACTTCAGTACAGCATAGTGCAGGAAGTTGAGCTCTAAATGTAGTCCATCGGTGCGTCTGAAATCGCGTAGCTACTGTCTGTGTAGGTACTAGATTTGAATTTAAACTTACTTGGCGATCGTTAAAAAAGTACGCCTTTAGGACCCAGGTGGTAATGCCTGATCAAAAGTTGTTATAGTGATGTCTTGACTAATTATAACCTATTTCACTATTGTATGATGTTTACAATAAGTGCACAAACAACATGCTTGAAATAAAAAATGAATGCCAATGTATTGCATGAAACAAAATGGAAAGAGATATTGGAAGCAAAAACATACCTAATATAAGCAAGGCTAGCAGGCTAATCGGGTAGATGTAGCATATGCTATGCTAGTACATAAGCTAACCAAAAAACAGAATGAGAAATGCTTGATTTCACAACCTATAGCTTCAGTTATTTACTAGTATTAGAACCATGTAATTTAAAAGAAATTAATTGTCATTATAACGCATTTTAAATGATATAAATCTTAACGTGATTTTGCAGGAATTATAATCAGGCGCTAAAAATACTACCCATTAAAAGTCTGTTGAACCAATGTGATCACTCGGGATCCTAAAGGAGGCTTGATTCCTCGGGGGACTCGATTTCTCACCACATTGGACGTATTACATCCACCATGTTGTCATTATCATGTGACCTCCCAGCATCAGTTGCGTCGATTCACCTCCATTCATAAATCCTGTCCCGTGACCTCATGGGATAGTAAAGTGTCCATCCAATGCGCACTTCAGAACCTCGGCGGAAATAGTGGGTCATCTGGGGACTTTTTTTTTTTGAATACTATGTATTCGGACATAATACTCTATTGGCGTAATGTTTTTCACATACTATATAGTAGGGAAATCGCATACTCTCTTGAGTAGGTACTTATTTTGAATAAGTAATTACTTCACAACCACTAAAAAAAGTATGTTCTATAGTATGAATGTCTGTAGTATGAATGTAATCTGGGCATACTACATCTGCCATGTTGTCATTGTCATGTGACCTACCAAAATCAGTTGCATCGCTTCACTGCCATTCACAAATCCTCTCCTGTAGCCTCATGGGATAGTAAAGTGTCCATCGTATGTACACTTCAGTATCTCACTAGAAGTACTAGGTCATCCAGGTACTTTTTGCTACTCTTTTATGAATACTATTTTTCGCCTAGTATGTAGTAGAGAGGTATGCAATTTAGGATGCAGCTGCTGCATTTCTACACATATATATATACTGTAATGTGTGTGTGTGTACAGTTATGTGCACTTTCTTTGACATAACAGTTTTGGGGATTTGCTATTAAAGGACTCACTTTTTTTTTTATAAAAGAAATACTTTTAGACCTTTTATTAAAGTGTTCTTGTGGTGCCATCAGTCAATCAGCATTGTTATGGCATTTTCCTGTGGCTCAATTGCTCAAATGTCATTTACTGCTCGGGTGATTAGAATAAAAAACAAAAAAACCTGTATGCAAAAAAGAGGGTAGAACCCAGAGCACGTCCTCACCACTGGAAGTTAATGCTGATTTTCAATAAATTCAGAAATATAATTTACTACATATGCAGCAGTAAATTAAATTACGCTCTAAACCGTCTACCGATATGTTAAAACACGCAAGAATAAAGAAGTGATATGAAAATTCTCGCACATCCTTTAATTACCAATTAATGTAATTACTGATTCCGGAGGAATGTGTGCCTTCCACCGATTAGGACTGATTTTATTTCATGTAATTCCATTGTTTTTAAATTGTCTACCCTTCATCAGGAGCAAAGTCAACTAGTGCAATGGTGCAGTATCAAAATCTAATGCAATTGTAATCTCATCTGTTTTAATCACATCTAATCAGATATTATCTAAACTAATCACATCACAGATCACATTAACTCACTCTAATCTAATCCTGTTGTCATGGTGATTTCTGGTATCTCTGAAGTTTTCACAGAACACACTTGGCTTCTGGTTTTTGTTGTCAAGAGTATTTTTTTTTTTTTTTTTGTCCCCCGCCAAGCAGCTTAATTTAGAAGGAAACATTAAACTTCTGCTTTTGTGGTGTCTATTTTCATACAAATGCAATAAATAAATAAATCCAACTTCATTTACAGCATGTAATTAAAGTTTGACTGAATCTAACATTGAAAAAGTTAATTGAAACAATCAATTATTGGTTCTTTTTGAGGATTTTTTTTAGAACGTTTTGAAATAAGTAACCAAGTTTTTTTTTTTTTTTAGTGTAATGGCTGTATGCTTATAATTGTACTTAGTTTTCCACTGTCAAACACTATTTAACTGACAAACAAAAATAGTTTTAATAAAGGTAGGCCTGGTTTCACAAACAGGGCTTAGATTAAGCCAGGATTAGGCCTTAGTTCAATTAGCATATTTAAGTAGATTTTATAAAAATGCTTTTGAAAAAAAAAAAAATTCTTGAGACAAAACAATGACACTAACATTTTTTAAGAAATGTCAGTGCAAGTTGCTTTCAGTTAAAACAGCTCAAACATGCATTTTAGTCTGGGACTAGGCTTAACCCTTGTCTGTGAACTAGGGGTTAGTGTTTTAGAAATGCTGCACTGACATTTGTAATTTCTGAATATAAATTCTTTAGGAAAGGTTCCAAGCTTGCTTTATGAAGTTTCAGTAATGGAATACGCATTTCTTAGTCATCTTTTATGACATTATTTACACATTTCTTAGACATCTTTTATGACTTTTATTTGCAGAAGTAGGCCACTTAAACACTGTCATCCATTTTAAAGGTTTAAACTATGTTTTTTTTTTTTTCCTCTGTCAGGATGAACCACCTCGACAAGACTCGTTTCAGATCACCTGCTGCTAAATAAATGACTCGCAGCGAAAATCATCCTCCTTCCCAAAACCAATTGAGCCTGCACTGACACTTCATCCAGCACAGTGTGAGCCTGGACAGCAGTAAAATGCCTTGAAATCCAGAACCTTAGCAATCATAAACTCAAAAAACTCTTTAAAGGGGTAGTTCGACCAAAAGGAATTATAGGGAAATGTCCAAGCTGTCCAAAAAATGTCAAAAAACAAAACAAAAAAACAGATGGGTATGATGACAGAATTTTCTTTTTTGGGTGAACTGTCCCTTTAAATTCTCCAGTAACTTAATCGGCATAGTAACATGGTTCTGTTTTGAGCTGGAACATTCAGGGGGTCGCAAACGGCAGCTGCTGTTGCCTCCAGGTCTGAAGCGCCACATCAGCTGCAAAGGTCACAACCCCTCTCGTCATTAGCATCATCAAACGGAATAGATAAATGGAATTGGGCACAAGGTTTTGGATTATGCAGGGCTTCCTGACCAGGCCGTAGGCGAGGAGTGAGATTTGGGAAACAGGGTATAGCGGATCGCTCCTCTCATGAGATCCTCCTGACAAAGAGCCCTTTAAGATCACTCTGAATTCACTCGCACTGGAGTTCATCAGAAGTGATGCAGATAAATTCAGAGATAATCAGCAGTCTGATATTAAGCCTTAAATAATTAAAATCTCATAACAGCACATTTATCATACTCTCTTTAACTCTGCTGGCAAATACAGATAGATAGAAAACAGTTGGAGGTGGATGGAGGAAAAGTCACTATTGAATTTTCTAAAAAAAAAATGTGAGTGGTATTTGCCCATGCAAAACTTGCCACCGCAATGCTAGGATGTTGTAGGTGGTTTCCAGGGCATTGCTAAGCTGATGTTACTATGTAGTTGCTAAGGTGTTGTGGGTGATGTCCAGGGTTTTGCTAAGGTGTTCTGAGTGGTTTCTAGCATGTTGTAATGGTGTTCTAAATGGTTTCTAGCATGTTTCCATGCTGTTGCTAGGGTGTTGCTAAGGCGATCTGAGTACTTTTAAAACGCATTGCTATGATGTTGCTAGGGTATTTGCCTTATTTTCATGTAAGAGTGGATGTGGCCATTGTAACATGAATGTGTCGAGGCGAAGTGTTCACACAAATTAACAGAAAATAGCTCACTTCTGTGTTGCAAAATAAGGTGGATTTCTAAGGTGTTCTAAATGGTTTCTGGGATGTTATGTGGTAAGGTGTTGTAGGTGGTTTCCAGGGCATTGCTAAGGTGTTCTAAATGCTTTCTAGGATGTTATGTGGTTACTAGGGTGTTGTGAGTGGTTTCCTGGGCATTGCTAAGGTGTTCTAAATGGTTTCTAGGATGTCACTTTGTGGTAGCTAGGGTGTTATGGGTGGTTTCCAGGGCATTGCTAAGGTGTTCTAAATGGTTTCTAGGATGTTACTTTGTGGTAGCTATGGTGTTGTGATTGGTTTCTAGAGCATTGCTGATATGTTCTAAATGGTTTCTAGGATGTAATGTTCTAGCTGGGGTGTTGTGGGTGGTTTCCAGGGCATTGCTAAGGTGTTCTAAATGGTTTCTAGAATGTTATGTGGCTTCCAGGGCATTGCTAAGGTGTTCTAAATGGTTTCTATGATGTTACTATGTGGTTGCTAGGGTCTTGTGGGTGGTTTCCAGAGCATTGCTAAGGTGTTCTAAATGGTTTCTAGGCCATTGCTATGCTGTTTCTAGGGTGTTGCTAAGGTGTTCTTGAATGGTTGCTTATAGTCAAAAGTCAAATGTACAGAAGTTTGCTTCTGCCTTAGAGTAAAAAAAAAATTGTGAGGTAAAGTTTAAAATAAGAAGATAAGCTGTGATTACAAAAACAAAGTCAAGCTGGGGAAGTCCAGTTGTGAGAGGTAAAGTCTCATACGCCATTGTTGAGCAATAGTAATAGAGATGCTTGCCTTAGCAAGCACCACTAATGAAAATTGTATGATTTTATACCTCAACTACAATAAAATATGAATTTGTATGTATAGAAGAACTTGATTGTTTAATTGCAGCAAAAATTCGCTGATTCAGATCAGTGCAAAACACAGATTTCGCTGACTAAATTGTGTGAAACAATCTTTGCTCTTGTAAATAATTAAAGTCTCAATAAAATGTATTTAATTCTTTGTGGGGAGGGACAGGAAAATGTAATAAAATTTGCATAATTGTGCATTAATTATACATTCAGCTTTGTAATGAGTTAATCAGCCTTTTGCCTTCTACTTTTCATTTGGTATTAAAGCAGTGTGGAGTATAGAAATAATGACATTTTCTTGAGATGGTTGCAGGACAATTTTTTAAGAGATACAAACACTCAATGCCACTAACCGGACCCCTGCTGTGCTGATCCTCTCATGCTGTGTAAAATATGAAAATCTCCATTAGAAATAACACAATATTTCACAATCAGCAATCGAAGCACTCCTCTTACAAAAAAAGACACTTGAAAAGATATCATCTCCTTATCTAGTCTGATTTTACTAGGCTATTGCATCTTTTGTCCCTATACCGCAATCTGTGCAAAAACTAAAAGCACAGACAAACAGCCGTGAAAATGCATACTGAGTACACAAAGAGCACTTTAGAAAGAGAGTGGGTGCTTAAATTTTTAGAGTCATACAAGTGCTCAATTATTTATACCCAACAAAAAATATGTACAGCCCTGCAAGATTTTACAACAAAAGTTGTATAGTATTTGTCGCTGCTGGCTGTCGTCTTTACACAGTGCCCATCGAGACAAACATCAAGTAGGTAATTACAGCCATACCTTTTCCCGTCCCTTCCCCCTCTTACAACTGCCTTCACACATCCTGTTAGCAACATTGTTCATTAAATGCTGCACTACTACAACTACCCAGGAGTCTTTGAAAGGGTCTTATTGGGAGCCATCAAACAGAAGCACTCGGATAATGACACTGTCAGGAGAAAGAGGAGTGATATCCTGAGAGCAGAGCCTTCACACGTCGCGTTATCGAAGGTCTGTCTGAGGTTTAAATCATACCGGCAAAAACACTCATTTACTTTAATGAAGTCCCAGAAAAATGTGAGCCGTCAATTAGGAGCCAAATCATCAGAAACGTTCACGTGACTTTTACTAATTATTAGGTGAAACTTGTCATCTTGCAAGGCTCCAAGTTAATTTTAGTCTGAAAATAAGCACACATTTTTTCGACTTTTTAAATTATTAAAACAATACAATATTACAAAAGTAAAATATTTTTGCACAACTTCAAAATCAATGTCAATTTTGTTAAATTATAGGTCTTATCAGTTTAACTTTTATGTCCCTAATTAACAAAATTTAAATATTGAGTCAGTACATCAATCCTTCTTTCAAAACGTATTTTTTTCTTAGCCTGATTCATTGTATCACCTATAATAACTTGCTTACAGCATATAGTGTATATTCTATACCGGGCGGGATGGTTTTCGCGGGAAACTGCGTACATACGTCAACGTCACTTGCCAGTGCTTGTCTCATCATATCCATAAATCAAGAAAAGTTGCGCCAGTTACTTTGACACGGTTTGGGAGTGGAGGTTAGTTGTCACAACAAGCGCGAAAGTTTGACATAGAGCATGCTAAATCGCCAATCTCTGGGGAATCACACGTTTTAAACAAACTCTTAACAGAAGAGAGTCTGCGGGCAAAAAGAGAACACGTCAGCTGAGCTCATAATAATACCAGAATCAACACTGGCTTTTCGGAGATGTCGAGAACTTAGGGATCTGAAATGCTGTAAAAGCGAGATGGCGTTTTTATTACTCAACAGGTGAGTATAGTATTTTATTGAAGAGATAAATTGTCATATGTAGCTCTCTAACAGAGTTGTAAAGCATTATCTGCTGTGAAGGGTCATTTAATTATGGGTATTGTAGTGTCATGTTGGAATTTATTTTCAAGTACGTACAGTGACTTTTTATGGGTATAAATACAGTAACGTCTTCATCCTGTGACTAGATTCTAGCCAGCTTGAGATCTTTTCCATCTAAACTGCTTATACCTCTCAAGACTAAAATGTTTTAAGAGCAGCGGCAGGATAACCATATTCATTGCGTACAGTCACGCAGAGCCGAAACACAAATAAAAATTCTTCCGCAAAGTACATGCAGTTTTGTTTTTTAACCGCTAGAGGGCCAAACGTTACATAGTGCACGTTTAAGTTATTAAATACTAAATTATTTTTATTAGAATCACCTGATATTTACACGTTTTTTTGAACAATATCAGCATAAATCCTTATCATTTTGTCATGATGTTGTATTGATAAGGAAAAATAACAAAAAATATATTAAAAATAAACGAAAAAAGTTCACTAGAAAAATACTATAGCTGTTTATACAATATACTGTCTGACTGTCAAATGTGTATATTGCCCTAATTGTATACAAATTGAAAATCATTAATGCTGGTCTTCAATGATAATTGCAAGTTACTTTAATGCGTTTCAAGAAATGAATGCTGATATAGTCCGAAACCCCACTTTGACTACTAGGGCATTTCAAAACTTTTGGAGGGCACTGTATTTTTTGCAGATTTTGAAAAGCTCAAAAATGACTCCTAAAAAGTGCTATAAAAGTAGTCCATATTATTCATACACTATTTTCCAAGTCTGCTGAAGTCATACGATATTGTTGTTCGAGGAACAGAATCAATTTAAGTAGTTTTTTTGTTAAAAATCTTCCTCTCTGCCCAGTTCTCAAATCTCATTCATTTCAAATGTGGCATTAATGATGAGAAACACCATATTTAAATTATGCGGAGCGTAAGATTCCTAGCAAATAATAATAGATTTAATTCTGTTCCTTCTGATGGCTTCAGATGACTTTGAATGAGAAATGAATCCGTTAAATGTTTAATGTGTCTTTGCACCTACGTGACGCAAGCTTGAATTTGAATAACATCCGATAATCCAATAGTTCTTTTAAGAACATTAATTAACAAAATTATCTGGAAAACAAAAATGTTACATGGTCAAAAAACTAATAGTCATTGCAGGAAATGACATCATCATTAAGTAATGTTATTGGAGCGTCAGTTTCAAAGTTTTCTCAAGAAAGAAAGTCAATAAGTTTGAATCAAATATTTAAATATAATATTTAGTTAAATATTTTAAATATACATTTTTTCACAATTATTAGATTCACATCTACTGTATATAAAGAAATGATTAACTTCTTATAGATATCTTTATTGTGCTACTAATATGTCATATTTTTTAACTTTACAGACAGTCACCATCATTAAAAAACTCTTTGGACATTCTGGACAAGAAAGAAAGTCATAGAGTTTGGAACTTATTAGGGTGAGTACTTTTTAAAAAAAAATATTTTGCTCTGCTCTCCTCATGAACTGTGCAATATTTCCAAGTGATCCATCAAGTTTACTGGGATCTTTCCAAATCTGGCCTGCACTGAATGAATCAATGTCCTCCAGCTGATGGTCGAGATGACTGTTTGTGCAGGATTACAACCTGTATAGGTTTGTTAGGGCAGAGGATAAAGCTGAGAGCCAGATGCTCATCTTTAGGTGGCCGCGGTTCATCTTTCTTATCAGCCGTTTGTGTGTGTATGTTTACCGTGGCCCAGGACGGCTGGAGGTATATTTGCCTGAGGCATTTGATTGCATCAGTCTCACACTTTGCCCTAGTCATCTCCAGTGATTTACCTCCTTCTGTAATTACAGCTCAATCTCTCATTCTCACCCACATCCTGCAACCTCTGGCTGGCCCAGGATCTGCCAATATCCCACATGGTATTTTTAAATGATGTCTGGAACAAGAAAAGTTTTACAGAAGATGGGCTAAAGATGGTTGTGACTTCTCGACATGGAGTAAGACTGAGCTCATGAATATTAATCAGCTGCACTTCTAGTCAAGTCACTTTGAATTCTTTGCCTTGATACTGTTTATAAATTACCTTGTGCAGATTTATAGACAGTCCACATTGATTTATAGCATTGAGATATTACCTTTTAATATTAATTATTGATGAATTTGAGTCATGTCTAATGAATGAGACTGAGTCATAGTATAGCTGATTATAATATGCTGATTTGGTGCTCAAGAAACATTTCTTATTATCAATGTTGAAAACATTTGTGCTTCCTAATATGTTTTTGGAAACTGATACACTACCATTCAGAAGTTTTAAAACTAAATTCAGCTTTGCCATCACAGGAATAACATGCATTTTAAAATATATTAAAGGGGACCTATAATGCCCCTTTTACAATATGTAATATAAGTCTCACGTGTCCCCAGAATGTGTCTGTGAAGTTTCAGCTCAAAATACCCCACAGATCATTTATTATAGCTTGTCAAATTTGCCCCTATTTGGGTGTGAGCAAAAACACGCCATTTTTGTGTGTGTCCCTTTAAATGCAAATGAGCTGCTGCTCCCGGTCGCTTTCCAGAAGAGGGTGGAGCTTTAACAGCTCACGCTTAAGTTGGTCAACAACAACAAAGCTGGAGAATCACACGCAGCCAAAATAATGATTGTCAGTAATGGTGTTCAGCCTTACATTGTTCAAACCGGAGTCGGACACTGATGGAGAGACTCAGGAAGAAGTTACAACTTTTAGAATATAACTGGATGTTTCTGAATGGTTAGTGGGTAAATGTATGTAGTTGCTGTGGATTTGATTCAACTCATCGACTAGCATGTGCCGTCATGTTAATCTTTTGTGCAAATCCAGCATTGAATTGACCCTCGTTTGTGAAGCAGTCCGGCGTAAAATGACGGCATGGTAACAACAATCTATTACAACAGCTCTTCCTCTTCTCTAAAGCAGCCCAACATGGCCTCACCCCCTTTGTTGTGTGTTCTCGGGAGCAGGGTTTATGTAAATTTTGGGGTTTGTGATGTCACCAACCCAGAATTTTGTTGTAGTCCTTAAAAAGCGTTTTCTGTAAAAGAAAATGCATTGAACTTTGAGCATAGTAACTTTGCAGATGTTGTTTATGCTCAAACAACAACATTATACACTAACTAAAGCTAAAAAAAGTGAAATCATAATCAAGGACCCCTTTAAAATAGAAAACAGTTATTTTAATTTGTAATAATATTTCACAATATTACTGTTTTTACTGTAGTTTTGATTAAATAAATGCTGAGCATAAGAACATTTAAAAAGCTTGTAATTATTCTAAATGTAGTGTAAATTGCTGTAATTAATTACTGTTTTATTGTTAGTCTTGTTGCTAGGCTGATTGTTTTATACATTGTAATGGACTTTTTTTAACAGAAGCTTTAAGATAATATTCATAAATTATATTATTTAAAAATTATAAAATATTTCATATTAATTCAATATATGATATTTTATTATAACTCAAATCAATATATTTTATCAGAACATATTTATTTATTTAGTGAGAAAGTAAACCCTGTCAGGGAAATAAAATATCACCCTTACATTATCTCTTACCTAATTTACTATCAGAAATGTGTTTTTAATGTGAGCCAGCAGAGGTTTATGTTTTAATATCAGCCTACTAAGTTCGGTTGAGTGGGCTAAATGTGGAGGATCCAACCCCCCTGTCTGGAACAAGTGGCGCATCTGTGAGAAGAGCTGTACCATTTCTCTCAAAATCTGTTTCCTCATCAAGATGGGATTTTTTAAACCGTCTCATCTCCACAGCATATGGCGGCCTCCTCACCCTGATGGGAGGAATAGAAGTGCTGGTGATTGTTTCTGTAAATCATTGCAGCCAGTAACTTTACTGAGCGATATAACATCAGGATTTCAGGCTGACTCTTGCACGGTGATGATTTAGCATGCATGCAGAAAGGGGGTAGTGGGTTCATATTGCTCTTAAAATGGCGGCCGTTGAATGCTTGATTTGAAGAAACAATGATGGTCGCAAACGTGCTGTTGGTGGAGCAGGTGTTTGAGAGGGCAACCCATAATTCACTCTGCCTCTTCAAAATGTGCTCGCTGATCAGTTAACTGCACAAAGACATGTACATTTTGTCAAAAAGGTCCTCAAAGGGATAGTTCACCAAAAAATGAAAATTCTGTCATCATTTTCTCAAGCTTCATGTCATTCCAAGCTTGTATGAATTTCTTTCTTCTGTGGAACAAAAGAATAGTTAAAACAACACTGGACCCCATTAACACAAAAGAAAATTTGGTAACCCTTTGGTATGGGGAACACACATTCACTATTAACAACGACTTTTGCCACAATAAGCTCTTAATTTACTTAGTAAGGTAGTTGCTGTAGGTATGGGGTAGGATTTAAGGCAGGAACACACCAAGCCGACGCTGACAAACTACTGGCGACGAAATCAGACTGCGGGGTTGGCTCACGTCGGCAGCATCTGGGTCCAAAGTTGCCCTGACACACCAAACTGACGCTCGACAGCCGACGGCCAAGTAGCACGTCCGTTCTGTGCCTGCGTAAGATGAAATGCCTTTCCGTACCAGCAGGTGGCAGTAGCTAAACAGCCAATTAGAATGTTCAGATGGGTCGACGGACCGACGAGCTCTGATGCCGATTCAACATGTCGAATCGGCCGAAAAAAATCAGACGGTGCGGAACACACTGAGAAAACTTATGGGGCGTTCACACCAGATGCGACTTGCGCGAATAAATCACGCTATTCGCGCATAGTTGGACGCTTAAACATTTTGAGTTTACTCGCTTCATTCGCGCGTGAAATTCACTTCACAACAGACGCGAATTCGCGTCATGGGAATATATGTGTCCCTCAGACTCTTCCACTTCTTTCTGCACACTTCCTCTAAAATAAACACATCAACACTTCAGCGGGAAAGTAATTGTAAAATAAGGTGAATAAGCTCAATTTACCAGCTTTAGCTAGCTTGTAGTCTATATATTCAAATGCCCGAAACGTTCAATTCGCGCTGCGTCATTTGCGCGAATCGCGCCGCAGGATGTCTTTCGCGTCTTTGCATTGACTTAACATGTAAATCACTCACACTTAACGCTTCATTCGCATCTGGTGTGAACGCACCATTAGTCGGCTGACTAACATAAACTGCCCGACGGCCGACCACCGGCTTGGTCTGTTCCTGCCTTTAGGGGATGTAAAATATGGTCATGCAGAATAAAGCATTAATATGTGCTTTATAAGTACTAATAAACAGCCAATATGCAAGCTAATAAGCAACTAGTTAAAAGTGAGAATTGTTCCCCATACTAAAGTGTTACTTTTTTTTTTTTTTGGTCTCATTCCCTCATTTTAGTAAATTGTGGCCACGAATTAAGAATTCATTCCCTCATTTTACTAAATCAAAATGAAGGAAAAAATTAGTAATACATTGCCACGATTTACTAAAACGAGGGAATAAATTCTTTTTTTGTGGCCACAACATGTATATTTTTGTCCATGTGTCATGTGTGGGGCTCTGTATCAACAATGTTTGGACAATTTTTTTTTTTTTTTTTTCAAAGTATTTTCGGTGACACTTTATTTCAATGGTCCACTTTAGACATTCTACATATCTTTGCAACTACATGCCAACTAAATCTCATAAGGGTATTAGTACACTGTAGTAGACTGTTATGGTGTGTGCACACCAAAAGCGAAGCGAATATTCGCAACGTGTTACTTGCTCTAGATTACTCGTGGGATTACTTGTTTTTCGCGTCACTTGTGCATAGCTAGAATCAAGTAACAGACTTATATTTTCATCACTTACCTGGTAGTACAACTTCCTCGCTTACTTTTCTCCTTTTTTGTCTGGTCTCTGTATGAATAAGAAGTTGTGTCAAATTTTGGGGTGCCCGCAGACGCTCTCCTCCATTTTCTGATACAACTAGACGTGTCAATAAGCTCTTTGCTGAGTTGAAAATTTTCATTTGGGGTGGAAGACGCCATTGAGGCGAATATCGCGCGTTCGCACCAATCGTGTCGCTCAATTTGCGTCACCCAGCACGAATTAGCATCTATTCGTGTCTTTGCATTGACTTTGTATGTAATATACTCGTTCAAATAATTACATTCGCTTTTGGTGTGCACACACCCTTAAGTTTGGTGTTAGGGTTTGGGTAAGTAGAATAAGTTGACACGTACTTGCAAAGTTACTTCTAGTTCATCAAAATAAAGTGTTAGCAGATATTAAGCAGACAGTCTATACTAATACTCTAATGAGAGTTAGTTGACATGTAGTTACAAAGTTGCTTATAGTTAATATAATGTCTAAAGTGGACCATTGAAAAAAGTGTTACCGTATATTCGTTTGTTTTCCACAGGAAGAAAAAACCCAGTTTGGAACTGCATTAGAGTGACTTTATAAACAAGTAAATGATCAAATGAAATGAGCAAATTAATAAATTACTTTTTGAATGAACTACTCCTTTAAATCTGAACTTTTTATCATCGTAGCAGCATTTCTAACAAATAATACAGTCATTAGTCCACACCTGGCTGAACAAATGAGGTAAATATAAGCACATTAAAAGATGAACTGAAATGTATCTTTTAACATCCCAGCATCTTTTATCATACTGTCCCCAGATCATTATACCGCATCTCTCAGATGAGGAATCCACAGAATCCTGCTTTATTTACACCAGGGGCCAATTTATCCTTCTGTCTCTCAGCCTTGTATTTACATCCATGCCGGCTCTGATACGTACAAGTAATTATAACAGGTTTCCTATTGAACTGTAACACTGCAGCGTCTGCATGCGCTTGCAGCATCATCCAATTACTGCCCCCGAGTCTCCACTTGGCCGCTCTCAGCCCTTTATACCCGCCGCTAAAAATGATGAATCCAAATAGTCCGACTTTTAAAGAATTGCATTTCATCATTACATCTCTGTCATGCTAACAAATTGACCTGCCCGGCCTGCATGCTAATGTTGTGTATCAGCTCTTTCAAACACAGCGCAGAATAACAGTGAGATGCTTTGGCCATAGAAATGAATGGAGAACAAAGGCTGGACTGTTGAATGGTGGTTTAATGTAGTTGCTAATGAGGTGCATGTTATTTAACACGAGCACTGTGAGCTTTCTTATTAGCTCACATTAACTACTGGCTAATGAATAGCATTTCTGGGCTTCCTTGTAAGGGTTTAGATTTTTTTTTTTATGTTTTCCAAATGCACCTTTAAGACGTTTTACAGCATGATATACTAACAAAATTGAATTATAAACCATAGCATAAAGTACAGAGGAGCTACTATGTTACTGATGGTAATATCGTGATGCTTTATGCAATT
Source organism: Hypophthalmichthys molitrix (assembly GCA_037950675.1). Taxonomy (NCBI): domain Eukaryota; kingdom Metazoa; phylum Chordata; class Actinopteri; order Cypriniformes; family Xenocyprididae; genus Hypophthalmichthys; species Hypophthalmichthys molitrix. Next base: position 20,549,243 of record CM075514.1, on the reverse strand, counting down.
ATATTTGCAGGACTTTGATATGCCTAATAATACTAAAGTTATACTATAGCACATTTCACAAAAAATATTTATTTCCATACCAAAATTAATTTTTAATTAATTCAGGTATATTTTTCCCATTTTCTGGATGAATCGTTTGGCTTTCAAGCAATTAAAAAATTGGACCTGGACACCGGAAAGATATTTTCAGATTGTGCTTTTCTTGTTTTTTCTTTTCTTTTTTGCAATGAAAATTTAGACCATTTCTAAATCATAAATCTTGTATCCAGAGAAGATAATTCTAGAATTCATTGCAATGATCAGTATAGAAATGACAAAATATTTAAATAATATTTTATTTAATTAAAATAATAAATGGATACCACCAAGACTGCATTTATTATTTTGAAAATACAGTTAAAATTGTAATATTGTGAAATAGTATTACAATTTAAAATAACTTTTCTATAATTTAATTATAATTTATTCATGTGATAAGCTAGCAAATAAAATATAATTTATTCATGTGATAAGCTAGCAAAGCTGAATTTTCAGCAGTCATACTTCAGAAATCATTGTAATATACTGATTTGCTTCTCAAGAAACATTTCTTATTATTATCAATTTTAAAAGCATGTTGTGCTGCAAAATAGTTTTTGTGGAAACCGTGATGCAGTTTTTTCCTGGATATTTTGATGAATTGAAAAGAACAGCATTTATTTAATTTTTTAAGTTATATTTTATGGGCTTTTTATGCCTTTATTCCAAGAGGACCGTAGAGAGCAGACAGGAAAGCACTGGGCAGAGAGAGGGCAAAGGACCTCGAGACAGGAATCGGACTCGGGTCGCTGTGAACGCATTTGCGCCATATGTCGGTGCACTAACCACTAGGCTATCGACGCCGACGAACAGCATTTATTTGAAAAAACAAAACAAAAAACATTTGCATCTAAGTCTTGATCTTGATCTCCAGTGCATTGATCATTGTAGCCAATCACAGACAAATCTGTTGAGCACGTGAACAAAATGGCCAATCAGAGGTGGCGAATCCATTCAACAGCGCTCAAAGCGTCACATTTTTAAATTTCATACCAACTTGGTATCGAAGTTAGTACTTTTGACAACACTACTAACTACAATCTTTTGAATGGTAGCTTGTGTGTACAAATATGTACTATAAAATTTGTTTTTAATTAATTCAAATATTACTTTGATATATCATATTTTTATATACTATGATCATGACAGTGCATTCTGAGATTCACTTCTTATCCAGATGTGTTTATTTGTCAGTTCCCCTTGTCCATCACATAGTCCATCTCTTGCTATTCAGGTAAATGAAGCCATTGCTGACGGAGACAGCGCTCGACTCCGCTGATAAGAGTGGGAGTGCAGCAGATTCTGCCGCTCTCATTGGTTTGGAGGCCATTGATCGGCCAGGCTGGACTGCGGATTAGATTTCCAGATAGAGCTTGTTGAAGAGCTTCAGATTGACAGTGACCTCTTGCTTGTTGCTAAATCAAATGACAGAATCTTAACACGACTGCCCACTCAAATGGAGGAAAAATCGGATTTGTCAATACTGAGCCGTTATGTTATGGCTGATATAATGATAAGTTAGATTTTTCCCCGTTCGTGACTCATATCTTCAGTGCAGCACTCTATAGAGACAGAAAATCGAGGAAATGCAGTGAAATAATCGATCTGTTTAAGTTAAGAACAAAATTGCCCAGTGCTTTAACTCACCTGATGTAAATCTCCCGGTGACAGGAGTCCTCACGAGTAGTAATTTAAGTTGCGTTAAGATTAATTCCACAAATTCATTGTCAGTTTTGGATGGTCTAAAAGTTTCATCCACTCACACTCCACGAGACAGATTTTTTTTTTTATCCAAGCAACTGAACCATCACCCAGAACTTTAGTGAAGAATCCCTCCTTAACTCAATCTAATTGCTCTCTCAAGGTATGTCCTTAACCTCACAGGCCGATGTCATCGCCAGCTATAGTGTTAGATTGTTCTGGAACCAATTTACCACAGCTCCTCTACATATCTTCTGCTTTATTAAAACCGTCTGATCTTCACTGTCTATTATCCTAAGTGCCACCGCATGAAGCAAGTGCTAGACTGGTCCATCTGTAAATTAGAAGGCTTGATGTCGGATCAAAACCTTTGAAAATCACACTTTTTTTTTTAAATGGAGATGGCAAAGATGATGTTTCTCACAAGACTTGGACTTCAAAGAGAGAGAAAAATATTTACTTCACTCATTAGGTTTAGACTTTTGATAATAAAGCCAAATTGTTGTAAATATAATGTATATAATATGGATATTTTTCTTACAAAAACGCATTGCTTTCCTTCAAAAGGCCTTTATTAACCCCCTGGAGCTGTATGGATTATTTTTTATAATGGATGCATTCATTTTTTGGGCTTAAATATATCTCTGATTGTGTTCGTCTGAAAGATGATGATCACATACACCTAGGATGGCTTGATGGTGAGTAAATCATGCGATAATTTTCATTTTTGGGTGAACTATCCCTAACTAAGTCTGTGCTCCAAAACATTCAAGATTTATGACAGTAAGAACTTGTAAATCTGATCATTTAGAAGTTTAATACTTTAGGTTAGACATTTATTCAAATCACTAACCTTAAGTATGAGTAATATTTATAGTGATACATGTCTTCAAGAGTTACATTTACCAGATTTCCCATACTGCACCAGTCCTGTCACTGACTTTCTGAGCATTGCAACTCATTCACATGAGAGATCTGTCGTTCCTCTCTCTGCAGCCACAACTCCATTATAGGTAGAGGATGAGGAAAAAACCCAGCTTGCTCTCTCTTCTCCTGTATCTCTCTGTTGCAGGCCTCTTTGTATCTCTCTTACCGCTAATCTGTACCGACCAGTGTGAGCTCTCCTGTATGCTGGACTTCAGTTCCAACACTGCTCGGCAGTCTTCAGCTCACAGATAGACGCAATTCCACCTGACTCCAGGCTTAACCTCATCAGAACTTTGTGGTGTTTAACAGGAAGTGGAAAGCCAGAAAAAAAACCCTGAGCCATAGCTCACAGAAAAGTGGAGTGAACACTCTTTTAATAGTAAAGAAATGCATTGATTCATGTTTGAATAACAGGGTGGAGGATTAGAGTCAGAAAGAGAATAGAGACTACAGTAAAACCATTGACCAATGATTTGGTCGGTCTCTAGGATCTCAATTCAGAACTGAGAATGTTATATATTCCAGGAAGTGCATTAAGAAACATAGAAGAAAGGAGAGGCTAGTCGGATTGAAGAATTCTACAAGGTCATTCTATGCAAATGATGCCATCTGTTTCAATACAGTTGTGTAATATATATTTTACATTTCATTATTATTAGAATGGTGGTCGGTAATAATTTCCTGTGATGCAAAGCTGAATTTTCAGCATCATTACTCCAGTCAATCTTTCAGAAATCATTCTAATACGCTAAATTGCTGCTCAAGCAACATTTCTTCATATTATCAGAGTTAAAAAGTCATGGTGGATTTTTTTTTCAGGATACTTAAATGAATAGAAAAAAGAACAACATTTATTTGAAATATATATATATATATATATATATATATATATATATATATATTTTACATTGTTAATGTCTTTACAGCCACTTTTGACACTTTCTTGCTGAATTAAAGTATTCATATTTTAACAGCTAACATCTGTAATATTTTAAACAGCTAAAAGGGAGTGTATTACATGTTTTCTGTTAGGCCCTGTTTCCACCTCGTATTAAGATGTGTTTTGGTCGATCGGATCACAAGTAGACAAGTGAGACACATTTCTGTTTACACCTGGTGTTTTAATCCGTCTCTTTTGTCCACTTTCAACCACTTCTATCCTGATTTCTTCGAGGGAAGAGTCTATGGGTGGGTAAATGTTTTTTTTTTTTTTTTTCAGATCTTTCCATCTAATGGGCAAAATAAGCTTGCTCAATTTACATATGAACGCACCTGGAGACAACGGAAAAACATACGGAGAGCAGCAGCTTTCGTTTCTGCTCTGACAGCCGCAAGACCTCGGCAAACACTGTGAATGCGTGTTAGAAATCAGGAATGGTGAGAGAACATTGTGCTTGGTACATTTTTCGTCTTCAAACCAAAGTTTGGTCTCCAGCTGACAAAGTTTAAATCCTGTCTGGTTGCGTCACTTCCCATATTGTTTACGCATTTGTAGGCAGAGAGAAGGTGATCATTCGACCACATGAGCGTTTACATTACGGAAGCAATCCGTCCACGACACGCTGATTCATAATGCTCCGAAGCTTCCTGAAGCAGTGTTTTGAAATCGGCCATCGCTATATAAGTCGTTATTTTGTTTATCTGGCACACCAAAAATATTCTTGTCGCTTTATAATATTAATATTGAACCACTGTACTCACATGAACTGATTTAAATATGTTTTTAGTACCTTTATGGATCTTGAGAGAGGAAATGTCATTGATCCCTATGCAGGCCTCACGGAGCCATCGGATTTCAACAATCTCAATTTGCGTTCCGAAGATTAACGAAGGTCTTACGGGTGTGGAACGACATGAGGGTGAGTAACTAATGACAGAATTTTCATTTTTGGGTGAACTAACTCTTTAATACCAGGTGTCTTGCAGAAAAATGTGCTCAATGTAAAAAAAAAAAAAAAAAAAAAAAACAGAAACGTCCAGCTAACATGTAAGATCTGTCTTAACCCTATGCATCTTTATTTTCATGGTGACCAGGCAGGTTATCAAGGATTGTTTGGCAGTTTGCTGGAGGGAGGTTAGTCAGGGGGGCATTTTGGCTGGGCGGGGGCTGGTGAAAAGGGGTTGTAATATGACAATGATTGGTAGCAGTGCTTTATCCTCAGGCCAGCTCCATTTTTAGGCCTGCTCCCTAATGTTCACTGATCCGGGTGCAGATGGCACATTCTTTCTCTTTCTGGTCTGCCAAGTGTTAGCACTCCAGTAGCTTGGCAGGTAGCCTGTTGCAACATGACTTTGATCCACTGCGACCTTTTAACAAATTCTCAATTTTCTCACTGGCGGAGAAAGCGAAAGAGAGAGAGAGAGAGAAGGGGGGACCTATTTGTAAGTCGTTTTTTTCTTTGCTGTCTCCTCCTCCTCTTTTATTTGCTTGGACCAGGAAGAGTCTCCCTGGCAACATATCAATGTCTGTTGTCTATTGGAGAGCTGTCTCCTTGCCTTGATACAGCACACTCTTAAGTTACCCATTTTGCTCAATGGGAAAGTAAAAGACTGCGTTCTTCACATGCTCAAAGAGAGACTAAATACAGCTTGGGAGATGAATCCTTTCAGAAAAATATTGTTTTCAGGTTCAGAGAATGTGTTTCACTGAACAAAGGTCATTTAGCAATAATGGGATAATCAGCGAACAGTTAACATAGTGACAAGACAAGTTCAAGGCAAGCATATATACAGCTATGTGGAGGAGGATTTTGGACCAATGAGATTTCACTGTGGGCGGGGCTATGTAGCAACGTCAAAAATAGAAGGGTGTTTTACAATAAACCTGTCAAGAACATGTCCAAATCATATTTTAGCTTAAGTTTAAGCTGCTTTTAGGACTATTTAGATTTTTTTTTGCATTGACTATTTTGACAATTAACTAAATTATGATAATAGAATTAAAATAATAATCAGCATTACCATAATTCAGAGAAAATTCTCCTTATCATTACCGCACTACAAAAATATATATGTATACATTTTTAAATAATAACTTTTATATACAGTCAAACCAAAAATTATGCAGACATTTTTGATATATTTTTACTAGTGAGTGCAGGACACTATAGTTCATTTATGTAAGTGAGGATAGAAAAATAAAGTAAACTGTGACATATTATGCCCAAAAATTCTTCATACAGTGGACTACCAGTAAAATGTATAAATATTTGGAACCAAAAATTATTCAGACACTTTGACGTGACCATGTTTTGCTTAAGTGTTATCTGACATAATTAAGATTAATTTTTTTCTCACACAGTTTAACTCTGAGATCTTGTCATATTTTATTACCATTTTTTTTAACTATAGTGAATAAACTGTATTAATGAATTAAATGTTCAAGGTGTCTGAATAAATTTTGGTTTGTACTATTTTGGTTTATAATATATATATATATATATATATATATATATATATATATATATATATATATATATTAGTGCTGTCAACCGATTAATATCCAAAATAAATGTTTGTGTGTGTACTGTCTATATTGGTTATGTATGTATATAAATACACATGCATGTGTATATTTAACAAAAAATATTTATATATAAAATATTTATAATATATAATTTTATGCAAAAAATAATAGAAAAATATTTTAGTGTGAATATTTTTGACATGTTGTATGATTTGTATGATTCAGCTGGAAACAAAACAACCAGTCTGTCATTTTGTGTAGCATCACACTGTCATACCCTTCCTTCCTGCTTTCTGCTTAATTACAGATGGCGATGAGGGAGATGTGCAGTGGGAAAACGAGGTTAAAGGTGTGTAATGAACAGGTTTTCCCTCAGCTCCTCCATGATGTTTGCTTTGTCCCACTTGTGGACATTCCCGACGGCTCTCTGGCCTGTCCATATTTTATTGAAACGATAATCTGACCTGAATAAACACATTAGCGTCTACATTATTAATTCCAATTTTACCGTGATTCTGTTTACCCTGTCGGGTTCATGACGAAGGGCAGATAGGTGCTCTGCTGTAAATGTGGCCACAGTGGCCCTCATCTTCACCGGACACAGAGGCGAAGGGAAGGTTAAACGCAAACTGTTTCTCCTCCCGGCAGCTTGTGTTGATTCAGGACTCAGTGATATTTGCTGTGCTGGTGTGAGTGCCTTGCCATGACAGCTCTGTAATTCCCAAAAAGGTCTCAGCCCGCTGACTGCTGGGAGCTCGGAATAAAACCCTCACCATTAATTACCCCGAGAGTCATCTTCTTGGCCCCCAGCCATCCGTGGCCCCACCTGCTCTGTGTCTAATGTCACGCAGTGGGGCTTTTTCCGCAGAGCCGACCGGGGAGGGGGTCCGATCTGTCCCGGTCAGTCCAGATCCTCCTGCTGCTCGTCTGACAAAAATATCTGCCTCGTCGTGATCATGCGGGATGCCAAGCAGTGGCTCAAAATCAGGCTGAGGATGTTTTGTGGCAGACGGGAGCAGATACATTTTTTTTCGGTGTGATGTGCCATGTCCAGAGCTGTGAAACGCTCACACGGGAGCACCACAACACATCTCAGAGGAATAACTATCTTTTCACAGCTGAAAAAGAAATAAAAAAAACACTTTTGGAACAGAAAATAAAATGTAAACCAAGATTTGCTCAGTCTTGAAATCATTCACTGTTATCAGACAAAATTCCTTGACATTATATGGCCTTTTTATAAAACTTGAGAGATATTAATGTTGTTAATTTTACATTTGTGATATTTGCCTTTGCAAAACGCCATAGGGTGTTGTGGATTGGTGACAGTGTTGCCAAGTCTGTGGTTTTCCCACAGAATTGGGCTACTTTTACAGCATTGCCGCAGGTTGAAGCATTTTTAACCTCCCCGCATCCCGGAATGCGATTGGGCTAGTTTTGGCTGCAATTGGACAGGGTTTGAATAGTAATTTGGCTGGTTTTGTTACACAAACCTGGCAACCCTCATTGGTGACTTGGGGCCCTATCATACACCCGGTGCAATGCAACGCCAGGCGCGACGCAAGTGTTTTTTGCTAGTTTCAGCCCAACGCAGTTATAATTTTCACATCCAGTGCCCACGTTGTTTAAATAGCAAATGCACTCGCGCCCATCTGTTTGCCCATGGGCGTGCTGGTCTGAAAACGAGGTGTGTTCAGGCGCATTGTTGGCGCATTGCTATTTTGACGCAACTGAAAACGACTGTGCCATTGACCAACAAAAATCTGCCAAAGTCACGCCCCCCAGTGGTGAACCATTGAAATTTCGAAACACTACTTTACTGAAATCATGTGACTTTGGCAGTTTGATACACGCTCCAAACCAAATTCAAACCAGATTCAAAATAAAAGATTTGTAAAGCTTCGAAGCTTCAAGAAGCAGTGTTTTTAAATTACCCATCACTAGATATTGTTGAATAAAGTCGTATTTTGTTTTGTTTTTTGTGTACAAAAAAGTATTCTCGCCGCTTCATAACATTAAGGTTGAACCACTGTAGTCACATGAACTGTTTTAAATACGTCTTTAGTACCTTTCTGGGCATCGAAAGTGTTAATTGTTTTGCTGGCAATGGAGGACTTTCTGAGCCATTGGATTTTATCAAAAATATCTTAATTTGTGTTCCAAAGATGAACGAAGGTCTTACGGATGTGGAACGACATGAGGGTGAGTAATTAATGACAGAATTTTCATTTTTGGATGAACTAACCCTTTAAAGCATACATCTGCTGAATGTACTGATAAGCATTTATGGTAAACTTGTATGTCATGCATTGAAATATATTTGGAATTACACATTTGTAATGATTAAGTTGCAGTTCTGGTCCTTACATATTGTTGCCTGTTTTTATCATACACTAGGTGAAAATAATAAGCTGTTTGTGCTCCGTACATGAATAATACCTCAAATTGTGCGGCTTGTTAAATATAATTATTTTTAAGTTATATTTTGCATAAAGAAAAAAAAGGGTGTGTTGCTTTTTGCATGTGCCATCATTTTCTATGTGGACAGACAGGTTGTGATGGGAAAGTCAGATTCTCACATGTGTATGTGGTTTCATTAAAGAGGAGTGTGTCTGAAGGACTTGACTAAAAACCAGAAGCAGCGGCCCTCATTGTGCGGTACAACTGAAGCCTCTTTAAAGTTGGTTGAAGAGGGGGCAGCTTTTTTAAGAGGAAGTAACAGGTGTAATTTCCTTAGACAATTGTCCACCTGTTCGGTGTGTTCAAAAATTTCCAACAGAATGTTAGAACAATGACATCAAATTTCAGTCGATACTTAGCTGCTAATTGGATATTTGGCAGACTCTAACAAAAAAGCTATAATTACGACAGCTTGTCTCTGTATCGCCAGCAAAAGTGCTCATATTTGCAGTTTTAATTATACTCAGTAATTATCGCTACAATGTCATGTTCGTCACAGTTTATTGATAAATTTCTATCATCGTTGCTGGGGAGTAACTGACTCTACTAAGAACTTAACAGCATTTCCCAGTAGCATGAAACAATACAATAGCTCAGCTGTTTTCAAAACAGAGTTGCTTTTCCACTACCAAACTACTTTTTAACTAAGTAACATGACAGAATGTAACATTGCTGTGTTGTATGTCACTTTGTATTGTTTAATAGCCAAGCAAATAGACATGCTCTTCTAAAATTTCTCCCTTACTCAGTATATTTTAGTGTAAATGAACCAAACGATTAAACAATGTTTCTGCTCATCATTTTGTGTAGCAAACTATTTAGTTTAGTGACAGTAAAGACTTTTATAATGTTACAAATGATTTCTATTTTAAATAAATGCTGTTCTTTTAAACTTCCTGTTCATGAAAGAATCATGAATAAATCATATTGGTATGGTTTCCACAAAAATATTAAACAGCACAGCTGTTTTAAACATTGATAATAATAAGAAATGTTTCTTGAGCAGCAAATCAGCATATTAGAATGATTCCTGAAGGATAATTTGACTGGAGTAATGGCTCCTGAATGTTCAGCTTTGCCATCACAGAAATATATTACATTTTAAAATGTATTAAAATAGTTAAATTGTAATAATATTTCACAATATTACGGTTTTACAACATTTTTCATCAAATAATAGCCTTGGTGAGCATGAGAGACTTAAAACAAACATTAAAAAATCTTGCAGACCCCAAACTTTTGAACTGTATAGTCTAAATATCACTGTATTTGACTTTTTATATTTAATTAAGATGTTTGTATTTTATTTTTTGCATTTAGTATAAATGTGTGTTTAGGTTTATTGCTTTGATCCTGTTTTTCTGCCAGATGAATTCTGCTGTGATTCAAATAAAATTAATTATATCAAATAATAATTATACATTTAAAGTGGGTTTTTAGTGTGCCTAACTACTTCTTTTTTTTTTTTTTTTTTTTTTAAGAATGGTTTTGACTCTAGCTTGACTACTTAAAATTATTAGTAGCAGTGTTGGGGTAATGCATTACATTATATAATCAGATTACATTTATCAAGTAACTAAAGTAACATAAGCTTCGCCCTGTACTGTACAGGCATAAATTTGCATTTCCTTCAGTCTGAGGCTTATTTAATTCACTTTTGGTGTGAAAGAGCCTTTACTTTTGCCAAAAATACAACTTTTTTTTTGTTAGCCCAGCCAATGTGAGGAAAAAGTAACGTAACACATTCCTTTCCATAAAAATTAACTACGTAATGTAATTAGTTTCTTTTTTTATGGAGTAACACAATATTGTAATGCATAACTTTTAAAAGTAACTTCCCCTGAAACTGATTTGTAGCTTTTATAGTTAGTTTGAGAAGCTGACTTCAGAACAGATGCAGTCAGAGTGTTTTTCGTACATGAATAGAGATGCTCTTGTTTATCTGTTCAGATGGAAAATGTGTTACCGTCACCCTGGCAAAGGTGGACTGGTGGACTCCTGCTAATCTCTGCCTCGGTTAATGTCCCGCAGAGGAAATCGTGGTTCTGCGTTGATATCGTCATACCACTTGGAAGTTGTAAGATGGGTTGGTTGGCGACAGGGGCCTAATGCTCTTAATGGAAGTCACAGACAGGCACTTGCTTTGCAGCATTCCTTGTAGAGTAAAAGATTCCCCTGTGATGTGCCAGTTGTGAGAGAGTCCAGTACACTTAGGAAGCCAATTGACCTAACTAAAAGCTGTGGGCTGTACCCGTATGTTTTATACAGACAGGTCAGGTGGAGAGTGCACAGTGTTGGGTCTTTGATTTGATTTGAAACATCGACCTTGGCACCCTGAATTGCTTTCACTCTGTCAATGGCGAGCTCGTGATTTTATAAGCCACATTATTTTGACTTTGTATTATGCCGCAAGAATAAAAAGGACGCAAATGACTGTGATTTCGATACATGTCCATTATTTCAAAGCCTTTTCTTTGTTTATTTCTGTGCCTTGGATTTCTGGCTTGATGTTGTGGCCCTTTAAGATCTCCATGGCAACATGCATTAACATTTTTGTAAGTGCCTTGCCAAATATGAAAAGCTTTCTTTTGATGTAAATGGCAGTCAGACGGAGCCACACACAGAGACAAGCACATCTCTGCTTTTGTCTGGGAGCTCCTTCACAAATATTTAAATATTGTTTTTGCTTACAATAAAACAATATGTCAATTAGGCCCTATGTTAAACAAACACGGTCAATGCATTTGGCACAAAGACTGTAATATGCTAGAAAGTCTTTAAATTACATTATCACAATGCTGCTTTTAAACAGCATCGTCGGCAAGATTATTTTTTGTGAATCAGATTGTTTTAATAAACTTTGTTAAAAAATCATTAATTAATAATTTCATGTTTCATTGTTTATAAGTTATATGCAAAAAATTAAATTAGTTTAATGAAATTAGTTTTATATATATATATATATATATATATATATATCACTTCTTACAGAAAATAGCCAACACGTTAAAGACATTTCGTTGTGTGTGCTTACCGTGTGTTTATGATGGTTTTATTCAGTTTCATGTGGAAAAACAACCGGATGGAGTTCATGGGTGAGCAGGAGGTGGTCAGGTTAGAAGCAAATTACTGGAAAAACAGGCTGTTCCATACTTTACTGGAAAAACAACCTTGAGCATGGGCATTTTATCTCATTAGGCCTTGATTTACTCCTAGCGAGAGTGTCTGAAGCTGGAAGCTCCTGTTAACAGGCCTGATCTTTCCCGTTCCCTTCCTCCATGTCCTGAGCAGAGCCTGAAACACGCCTGCACCGCACCGCTGCTGTTGCCATTAGGATTGGCCTGCCTGACTCTACTGCCACAATTAGCTTTTGATGAGCATTGGACAGAAGCTGAAAAGGAGGTTAAGAGTTTGAACGGCCAGGTTATTTTGGACCTGATCAAGTTGTTGAGCACTGAAGGAAAGGGTTAATTTGCAGTGATGATGGGATCCAGCTGTTTCTATCTCATTTCATTAGGACACCTATAATAAAAGAGGTCAGTGTGGAGGAAATAAAAAAAAAAAAAAAAAAAACCTTTAGTAAAAAGCATGTATATTGGTGATGATATTTATTAATATTTAAGTATTAATAAATATTAAAATATTTGCAATTTTTCACCCTCCAAAATGTTTTTTTTTTATTTATATTTTATTTTTAATTTTACAAAGCTGTATGACTTTTTTATTACTTTAGAAGTCTTGCCATAGAGTCAGAATAATGTCATATGTATTATTTTCTGAATTAATCCCCACATATGGTGATATCAACAAGACGCAAATTGCATAAAGTTATCCAGCGACACCAACCCAATATCATGAGAAAACATAACTATTTTATGAGGTGATGACTTAAAATTTGTACAATGTGATTTATACAAAAACATTTAAAATTTTAAGAAAAAAAAGCAAAAAGTCAGGGTTATTATCGTTAACTAAAACTATTAAAAATATTTTTATTAATTGAAATAAAGCACAAATAAATTATATAAATATTAGATGGAAAAACTATTTCAGCTAGCACATAACAAAACTAAACTAAAATTAAGACGAAAACTAAAAACATAAATAATTAAAGCTAATTCAGAATATTAATAAAACTTTAATAGCATAAATAATACTAAAATAACACTGATGAAGGTCCACCCCTAAACCTAACCATCAGTGGTGCTCAAGCAGAACGTTGGCCTACGAATTGGTGATCAACTCGCAAAAAAACTTGCAATGAGAGTATGTTGTTAAACGCTTTATTCATCATTGTTTAACAAGAGCCTCTTTCTTGTTTCACATTTCCAAAAATCGCCTTCTCACCTCGCTGACATCTTAACGGCTTAAATTTGTCGGCCGAGGGGGTTAAGATGTTTAGATTAGGTAGTGGCGTTCATTTACGAAAAAGAAAAAGCTTGAGTGCAAAGATCTTATTTTGAGGTTTTTTATCTGATGAGGCCCTTGTACAGATCCCATCAAGTTTTCGTCCCTTCCAACCAACCACATCCCCCCCTCCACCTTCACGCCACGTCTCTCCGAATTGCTTTTACGCTTTCCTGTCGTCTGCCGGTAATCCCACTGTCTCCATTATTGTCTTAATATCAAGTACAGCTGGAGATAATGGAGCGACATGGTAATAACAGTGTGGCCTAAAGGGGGCCCTCCAGGGAAATATCTTGATGCTGGAAGAATATTAATACCTCTGAGCTCTCTGCACTTCCTGCCTTCCCTCATTGCACATTTTTCACAACTACATAATGGCCCTAATATGCATAACAAAAGCTTTAGGATGTGAGGGTAAGTATGTGTGTAATGTGCCTATAGACCGCAATAGAACACTATAGGAAACTCTTTGCTGACGGAAAACACATATTTGCCTATTTCAAGTATTGACCTGAGATTTAATGTGTGGGATTTTTTTTTTTTTTTTTGTCTGCTCGAATTCTGTTGATATGACTAGATTCCGCTTGTGAAAATTCACCGAACAACAGTAAATTTGACTGCATCTTAAATCTTGAATCTGCTGATACGTTTACACAACAACAATGTACTTAAAATGGAAAGGTTTTTCCTTTGCATTTTTCACGTACAGGCAACGTTTTCAAAATGATCCCCGTTCACGTGCATCTGCGAAAATGACTGAAAATGCTGCCAGGCCAGTAGTTGGTGACGTCACTTTGTAAAGAAACACTACGCGCCTGTAGACTGAACACATTATACGCATGCGCATTACGTCACCGTTTTCAAAAACAGCCTTTTTCAAAAGTTTGTGTTTTCAGGCCCCCAAAACGTTGTTGTCATGTAAATTAATGGCCAAAACGCATAAAAAGTTTTACGTTTTTAGTTGAAAACAGTGTCATGTAAACAGCTTCATACAATGATCAATGTTGTGTGATTTTCCTAACCGACAGACTCTTATGACACTTTTTTTTTTTTTTTTAGTGGATCAAAACCGTACAGCGAAAACCAGTGTAATTCAACTACCGAGTGCCTTTTTCAAGCTGTTTTTAGTAAATCAAAACCTTGCAGCGCGACCAGAGCCTGGTTCCGTAACAAACAATGAACCAATGAAAATGAAACTGTGATCTTTTTAGGGTGTGTTCACACTTGTAGTTCAGTTCGCTAGGTTTGGAAAAAAAACATTTAGTCCTGGTTTGCTTACCATTCACATTGGCATTTTTAACACCAAACCTAAAGATACCAAACCTATAGGCATAGGGATATGTTCACAACCTGATTGGTCAGCTTTTATGACGTATATATCATTACCAAACATCCAAAACAATGCTGTGTGCTAGCTGATTACCGAAGGAATGACTTTTGAGTTTTTTTTTTTTTTAGTGAATATAACAGTGTGGTCGCAAATGATCCTTATAAGTCAGTTCTTTTCAGTGAATCAGATACACTAACGAATAAGTTTACTGAATCGGATGGACCAACATTGTTCTGTTTGATGTCTTTGTGAATTATTGGATTACTGCATCTAAGTACATGAAAACACACACACATATTATGAAATAATATGCAGAATATTCACAATAAGACCAGAAACATATATTAGGAAAGTAATTAGGGTGATTTTTTTTTTTAGATTCATGTTCATTTTAAGGGCTGTTCAAACACACACACTTCAGCTTGCCATGTCTTCTGCTCACTTCTCCCCTGCATGACTTGTTCTTGTGCTTTTGCACACTCGTACCTCTCATGTTGTGACATGGATCAATCGGGAACGCTGTGAACTGAACCACCATGAACCTGTCAGATGCTCCACGGGAGGAATAGACCTACATTTCCAACTGCCCCTTTGAAAGGTAGGGGCTACGGGCAGGTCAGGACACCCACTATGCTTTGTTTGAGGGCTGGAAAGAGTCGACCTGATCTCAAATCCACACTGAATGGTTACTCTTACACAAGCACTCAAGTACGCTGCCCCAAAACACCCTCTAAAGAGACAAGTCACGCAGCCTATAAAAGGACCGTCTCTAGCATCAGCCAATCACATCTCATCTCATGATCAGTGCGGAGAAGGATTGGTAGTTTTAGTATTCACACTGACTTTTGTCAGGGAGAGCGAAATTTAAATTAAGAGAAATTTGAACATGCACTGTTTGATATTAAATAGCTTTGTTCTGTTAAGACAGCAGGTGTCACTGTTTCCTCTTAAACCATGAATATCCTTGCTCATTTATACCTTCTTTGATTTAAATTTATATAAAAAATGTCTGCGCATTTGTTCCTTTTCAGGTATTTGAGACACTTTTGATTTATAAAACAAAATATCTGTGTGTTTTCTCAGATTTTTGAGACAATTTAGATTTTGATTTCTAAGACAAAACTATCAGTGTGTGTTTATATTGACTTTTATTTCTCATAACTCTCAGAACTGCGACTTTATGCACTCTTAAAAGGTTAGTTCACCCGAAAATGAAAATCTGTTGTTACTCATCCTTATGTCGCTCCAAACCCGTAAGACTTTCATTTATCTTCGGAACACAAAGTAAGATCTTTTTGATGAAATCTGAGAGTGCTTTATATGATGAACAGATTTAATTTAGGCTTTTATTCACAATGTACATTCATCAACTTTCAACATTCATCAATGATTGAAACCAAACCCTGGGGCGGTTCGATGAGGTGCGAAAGCAACCCGAACCAAGCGGTATCATAATTCATAACTGGAAATGTGTTATATAAAAAGCAGCAGTATCTGATTCTGTGAGTGAGCACATTAGTTATCGCAGTTGAAAACCAAAGAGTGCCTCTTCATCTTAAAATGTTGTGTAATTGCTCATCTCTCCCCAATGACAGAAAAGTTTTTCCTTTGCGTTTGTCAACGTTGTCCAATTGATCCACGTTCACATGCATCCGTGAAAGCGATTAAAAACGCTGTATTATACATGCCAGGCCAGTAGTAAGCAATGTCACTTTGTAAAGAAAAACTATGCGCATATAGATTGCGCATGACATCACCGTTTTCACAAATTTGTGTTTTTGTAGTTTACATGGAGACAATAACGGTATTGCTTTCAAAAACTTGCACTTTGAAACAAGTTTTCAAAAGTTAGCTCTTCTCATACCCCCAAAACGTCATTGTCTAGTAAATAAATGGCCAAAAAGCATAAGTTTTCCTCTTAAGATGAATCAGGGCATGAACTTGTCAATCCATCTTGATGGATGACGCAGAGGAATCTCTAACCAAAAAGAGCACAGTTTTACTCACATGCGACTTGCATAAACACATTTTGATACACTTTGAAATGTTGCCTTGTGAAAGCGAACCGAACCAAAAAGAAAATGCTTCTCCCTCAAATGATTAAAATGACAGAAAAAAGAATAAAAATGTTGACTGAAATCAAGTAGTAGTTTGGCCTTGGCACAGAATCATATATAATCAATCACTGATGTATTGTGCCATGTAACACTTGACAGATCAGTGTCATGGTAAGGAATGATGCTGGAGTTTCTCCTGGTTGACCTTCACTGGCAGCTTTGATTGTGGCAAGCAGTAGGGGTCCGAAAAGTGCCAAAGCTTACAGGGGCTTCAGAGATTGAGAAATGTGGCGAACGGTACCAGCATTGCCTCCTGTGGGGTGTTTGAAAAGGTCACTAGTTATGCTGGCAACCCCTGTTATCTGCATCTCCTCCTCTGGCTATCCACAGCCAGCACTGAGCAAACACCGCCAAGCTGTTTTGGCACATCCCACAGTGATGCCACCCCTCTTCAGAGACCGTCGAGATGTAACCTCTTCGAGAGAGCCAGGTAGAAGAATCCTCTATTGTTTGGTTTTGCAAAAATAACTGATATAGCTATACAAAAAACTAGGCAGAGTAAAATTTGAACATGACATTAGGGACTATTTGTAAATGACGCCACTTAGATCCTCTGCTGAACAGATGGGCTTTTGTTACAACCTGCCCAAAGCAGTATGAAATAATTAATAAAAAATGTAATTATAAATTTAATTAGTGAAAAAAATGGCATATTGACATATTGATTAATAGAAAAATGGTTTAAGATTAAGTGAATGGATTTTAATAGTCTTTAGTTAAAGATATAATTGATGGGTTCGCATGGCCATGGAAATATCGTGGAATATTAAAATTGGCCTAGAAAAGCATTGAAATTTGATTTCTACAGTGAAAATATATTTTATTTATGCTCTGCTCTAAAATATTGGATCATCTACACTAAAAAATTATTTTCATGATTTATGACAGCATTTTTTTTCTTTTGTTAAATCAACTTAATAATTTATGTTGTTCAGATAACATAATATTTTGAGTTTCTGTTGATTAAACCAATCACCATTGTATTAACTCAAATTTTTAATTTCAGTGAACTCAAAATTTTAAGGCAACCAGGTAACTTACTTTTTTTTAAAGTTAAATCAACAATTCTTTTTTACAGTGTAAATATAGCACTTGTGAATCTGTTTTGTGAATTTGATCTGAATCAAAATAATTTTTTATAATCCTTATCCTGTAATCAGAAATGCCTGGAAAAGTCATGCATTTGTCAGAAAGAGTTGGAAGCTCCAGGTTACATAATTTCATTAGCTAGATATTGCTCTTGTAAAATGTCCTCGTGAGCGAATTGTTCTTTTGAATCGGTTCTTTTCAATGAATCAGTTTACAAAATGGTCTGAATCAAAAGGATTTGTCAGATTGAGTGGAAGGGTGGTTTACAAAAATTCATAAGCTAAATATTGTTCTTCATCAGCTAAAATGTTCTTGTGAGTGAATCGTTCACAAAATGTTCTGAATTAAACTGACTGGAAAGTTAATGGAAAAGTTATGGAACTTAATTTGTCTGAATTGGAAAAGTACTGGTTTACATAAAGAAAGCTGTTACTCAAACTTATGGTTAGGGATTTTGATGCACTTTTCAAAAAAAAAAAAGGTCCGCTCTTGTAATCATCGTTGTATTATATATTATTAGTTTTCTACATGCAGTATGCATTCAGGTACCACGAACAACCAATCAGATTGCAGGATCCATTTTTTTCTGCATACCTGCTAAAATGCTCTTTTGTCTCAGTTGTCATTGCGGTACAGTTACCGATTCGCTGCCATGCAGTGACACGTCTCAGGCTGAGCTGATGCTGCTGTGCTCTCACCTCCTCTGAGAGCTGTAAATTCATTTCACACCTCGCTAATAACCTGACCAGGGGATAACAAGAACTTGGATTGACTGTAGGTCATGCAAATTAATTACAGCAATTAGCTCTGAAAGGAAAGAGAGGGGTGGAGAACTCAGAGAGGTGAGGAGGGCCTGGAATTTCAGCTCTTGTAGACCTTTTTCACTTGAACTCACTGCTAGCGGCTCACGCAGGGTTGAACTGCATCCTGGGAGATTTACCAAGCTCTCCTTCACTTCTACAGATGATGTAATTCCTGAAAGCAGTGTAAATACATAACTTTTTTTTCTTGATTGGCAGACAAAATCCCTATTTGGACCATACAAGTTTTCCCTGAGGATGTTGCACATACTTTGTGATTTTAATATGGCACGAATCAAACATTTCAAGGTTTTTTTCTTGCATAACCATAGTCGATAGTATTTTTCAAAACCTTCTCCTCATTTGTTTTGACCTTCATTGAATATGGCAAATAGGGAGTTTTTTAAAAACTTTTTGATGCTACATGCCTCCAAATATACTCTTCCTATTTCAATGAACTGCCTTCCTAAAAAAGCAGCTTTATATTGTCATGTTTTAAGACCCATTTATACTGTGAAAAATTAAAGGGCTCACACAAAAATGGCATTTCTGTCATTAATTATTCACCCTCATGTCGTTCCAAACCCGTAAGACCTTTGTAAAGGCAAAAAAATGCCAAAAATGAATCTTAAAAATAAAAATCATCTGGAAAATGTCTATCTTTTATTATTTATTTTATAAAATAATTATTTGTATATTTTTATTAACATAATTTAGAAATCTCCTCTTGTCCATATAGTGTTAAAGATTGCATGCATGAGTGTGTTTCGACCTAATGAAATATTATGCTTACGCCACCCAGGCAAATCCATCAGATTATACTGTATGTAAGATTCAAAACCGAATACATTTCTTTCTTTATTTTCAGAGGTCATTCAGCCCCCTGCTAAACAATCTCAATATAATCAATTCAGTGCTCAAAGTTTGATGTTGTCAATTAGAATTGCTCCTTGCACGCATTGAACGTCAGGCACAAACCATGAGGCATATTTGAAATCAATCTGTCCGTTGTGGTGGAGTAAATACCTTGAGAATGAGGGCGTTTGAAAGAACTGGACAGGAAGGAGGAACTCAATAACAGCGCTGCTACTATTCAAACTGACTTAAGACTTCAGAGCACAACCGAAGTCTGTGGATTGGTTTGTGAGTCTAGCTGAGCGATTTTCTGTGCATGGGGTTTTTAAGGTGTTCTGGGTGAATTCCTGATGGTCCCAGTTTAAAGAGCCCAACCTCAAGTGATATTCATGAATTCAAAGTAATGAATTTGATTCCCAAGGAATTAACTGATAAAATACTGATGTGAAGTTCTATTTCACCATTAATTTTAATTTTACTGTCTTCAATTTTAATAAAGGCCAAATAAAAAATGTCTGGGTTTTTTTCCTCAGTCAAAATTGTGGAAATTACCTACTATTTTTCAAAACTTTCTCCTTGTTTGTTTTGATCTTTAATGAATATTGTAACTATGGAGTTTTTTTTTTTATGCCTAACACCCCCAAATATGATGTTCCCATTTTGATGAACTGCCTTCCTAAAATTAAAATATTAATGCACCTTTATATGTTCATGTATAAAGACCCATTTATATTGTGAAAACAAAAATGTGTAAAATATGATCTGGAAAACATTTAGTTTTTATTAAGCTAGCTGTCTTTTTTTCTGAAGTCTAGTTCTTGAGACTAGCTGAGTGATTTTCTGTGTATTTTGAGTTGTTTTTGGCATGTTGCTAAGGTGTTCTATGTGGTTGCTAGGTTGTTAGTGTGTTCTTGGTGTTTCTTACTGGTCCAAGTTTAAAGAGCCCAGTCTCAAGTGATAATCATGCACCATTTTTGTTTCTCAAAATAAGAACTTTCATTTTACAGAGCATTTTACATGGATGTTGCACATACTTTGTCATTTTAATATGGCACAAATCAAACATTGCGTTTTTTCTCTTGCATAGAATTAGTCAAATTAAGGAGGAAATTCTGTACTATTTTTCAAAACCTTCTCCTCATTTGTTTTGACCTTCATTGATATCACTAGGGAGTTTTTAAAAATTTTGATGCCACACACCTCCAAATATTATGTTCCTATTTCAAGAAACTGCCTTCCTAAAATGAAACTATAAAAGTAGCTTTATATTGTCATGTTCAAAGAACCAATTACTAGGGTTGTCAAAAGTACCAACTACGGTACCACGTCGGTACTGAAATGTGAAGCTAAAAATGTGAAGCTTTGAGCGCTGTTGAGCGGATTCGTAAACACCTCTGATTGGCCATTGTGTTGATGCGCTCATTGAATATATCTGTGATTCGCTTCAATGATCAATGCTTCAAAAACGTAAATAGTCATCAATGACGGTCTTCACCGAGCGCTAACACAGATATGCACGGGAGCATTTGAAAGCAGGCGTCTATCGCGGACCTGTCCAATGATAGACGCCTGCTTTCAAAAGCTTTCAAATTCAAACACTTCCCTGAGCTTTCAAATGCTCCCGTGCGTTGATCATTGTAGCCAATCACAGACATCACAGACAGAACCTCTCAAGATCCAGAAAGGTACTAAAAACATATTTAAATCAGTTCATGTGACTACAGTGGTTCTACCTTAATATTATAAAGTGAAGAGAATACTTTCTGTGCGCCAAAAAAACAAAATAACGACTTTTCAACAATATCTCTTGATGGCGATTTCAAAACACTGCTTCTGAGCTTTACAAATGTTTTGTTTTGAATCAGTGATTTGGATCACGTGACTTTGGCGCTCCGAACCACTGTTTGATTCGTAAAGCAGTGTTTTGAAATTGGCCATCACTAGATAATGCTGAAAAGTCATTATTTTGTTTTTTTGGCGCACAAAACGCATTCTCATCACTTTATAATATTAAGATAGAACCACCGTACTCACATGAACTGTTTTAAATTTCATCAAAAACATCTTAATTTGTGTTCTGAGGATGAATGAAGGTCTTGGGGTGTAGAACGACATGAGGGTGAGTAATTAATGACATCATTTTTGGGTGAACTAACCCTTTAATCTGGGTTGGATCCGATAGCCTCGTGGGCAGCATTCCGACATGTAGCGAGATTGCATCCCCCTTTCTCCCACTTCGCTTCCTGTCTATTCTATACTATCCTATCGCAATAAAGGCAAAAATGCCAAAAACTAAAAATAATCTGGAAAATGTTTAGACAATGGGTCTCATTCACTGCAACCGCATTGCAACATGGAAGTCTCAGAGCTGGGTGTGAGGAACAAGCTCATAAGCATGGAATCATTATCATTTGATCTCTTGCTTGATATTTTTCCTTTCAAATGCTGAAATTTGACAGCATTGGTGAGATGCTGGAACAAATTACAATGCTAGGTTCATTAGAATTATTTGATTTAGGATATTGTTAGTTTACACTTAATGAAATTCATGCAACGTTCTCTACATACACCGAGATGAAAGATGGTCCGATTGTGACTCTTTTCTCAATAAATGGATCTGCCCTCTCACAGCCTGGTCGGGAGCACAAACAGCCACATTTCACTTTAAACATCGGCATCTGGACTTTGACATCTAATTTCGGTGTGTTTGTCCCCACATCTGAAAATCAATGTGGCCAGTTGCCTCCAAAATTTTATTCTAGCGCTTTAAATATACATCAAAAGCAAAGCGGGAAAGCAGGAGACAATTTCGGACATGACTTGTGGAACTTTGCCTGTGCATGGTTCTATTTGTGCAGTTCACTGCATGGAAAGACGTCCACAGAGACCTCGATTAAAGGGAGACTCCACTGAGGAATGACCAAAATCGTTCATTCTGAATTCAGACTGGGGTCTGGACCCAGAGTGCTGTCTTTTGTATGCCTCTGAGGATTGTGGGTTTGTGAGAGAGACAGATATACGCCACACACTGAGGTTAAACTATACCACCTCTGCCATATCTTTCTATAAAGGAAGCTGTGTTCATAAAATATTACTCACCTCATTTAGCCTAGCGTGGTAAATGTCAGTTGGGGGAAAAGAGGAGTTATTAAAACAAGCTGCAGTGTTTTATTAGACTTACATTTTTGCTCAATGTGCTTGAAAATGAAAAGAAAATCTTTTGAAAATTGTCACTTAAGTCCAGTTATTTGTTAGGGAGACTAGTCAATTAGTTCTTCCACAAGTCAAGTAGTTGTGGATTACATATTTGTTCTAATATATATTAGGACTGGGACAATTAATCGATTCTCGATTGATACAATGAATCTGGATCGATCCTGATATCCTTAGTTTTAACAGCAGATGGCACTTTAGGCTAATTTCTAACCGCACACTCTCAAATGCACATGAAGAAGACTGCTGGACAGTTCGGTGAGTCATGTAAGTGGTTAAATATACTTGCACCTCGGCTCAGAATACTTTTATGATGCGAGATTTGTAATTCGCTTCAAACTTTTCGAACTTTATGAATGATTATTTTAGGTTTAAGTGGTGTGTGTAAAGGAAGTGGAAGCAGGCAGTGTACGAGTGTTTCTAAAGCACGTAGTGCCATCTGCTGTTAAAAAAACTAAGCTCAGAATCGATTCGAGAGAGAATCGCGATACATCGGAAAATATCAGAATCACTCCAGATTCTTTGAATCGCAAATCGAGATTCGATGTATTGTCCCAGCCCTAATATATATATATGGGTATTTGCTACCACAATGGTACGGTGTTGTGTTTTTAGCACAGTGGTCTCAAACTCAATTCCTGGAGGGCCACAGCTCTGCAGAGTTTAGTTCCAACTCAAACCTGTTTGGAAGTTTCTAGTAATCCTGAAGACCTTGATTAGCTAGATCAGATGTGTTTGATTAGGGTTGAAGCAAAACTGTGCAGAGCTGTAGCCCTCCAGGAATTGAGTTTGAGACCACTGTTTTAGCATGTTGCTGTATGGTTGCTAGGGTGTTCTGGCTACTTGCTATGGTGTTGCTAGGTGGTTGCTAGGGTGCTCTGTTAGTTGCTTATTGGTTGCTTATACTGGCTCCCACTCTCAAATCTCTATGATATTCTGGTCTCTATATGTGGCCCCTCCTTAGCAGGGTTGCCAGGTTTACGTAACAAAACCAGTCAAATCACCACCAAAACTAGCATTCGGGGGGTGGGGGGTAGCTTCAACCCGCGGACTAAAAAAACAACCCATGGCATCAGTGTAGTCCAAAAATAGTCCAATTCTGCGTGAAAACCACAGACTTGGCAACACTGCTGCTTAGGTGTAAGTCTGTGGGATTTTTTTCACCCGTTTTATTCATTAATAAAATATATTTTTCAGCAAGCAATATAGTCCAGCTGTTCAGTTGCTAAGCAACATAGCAATTTGGCACATTATTATGAAATTTAATTGATGTGTGGTCATCGGCTGTTACACTAAATGGTTGATCCAATCAGATTTTAGAACTACAACTATCTCTCTGTAATGATAGATTGACAAATACTAATCTTCCATTTGCTCCAGTAGAGCCGTACTAACAAACATCCCCATAGCACGCTTGTTACACCTGACTGAACACTATATCAAGACCTGGAGAGGGATGAGACAAATAACATACTCAACTTTCCTTTTTAATGAAAAATAATAGTTATCTCACACTGACGGTTAATGAGCAAAGATAAAGAATGCAAAGCTCATTGACACCAACAGCCTGGAAATTGGAATACTCCATCTATAATTGATATTAGTGCATTAGCCTTCATACATTTAAATTGTTTTCTGGAGATGCATAACACCAAACAGCTTTGGGTTCTGCTCAGAATTCAGCAGCCGATGTGACACAGGTGATGTGCATTGTCATTACCTGTAGGAAAGACAAATCCCAAAATAGATATCTAGAATTATTTCTTTTACACTGCAAAAAAGTATTTTCATGATTTATCACAATTTTTTCTTTTGTCAAATCAACTTAAATAATTAATGTGGTTCAGATAACAATATTTTGAGTCTCTGTTGATTAAACCAATCGCCTTCATTGTATTAACTCAAATTTTTAATTTCAATGGACTCAAAATTTTAAGGCAACCAGGTAACTTACCTTTTTTAAAGGGTTAGTTCACCCAAAAATGAAAATCTTGTCATTAATTACTCACCCTCATGCCGTTCTACACCCGTAAGACCTTCGTTCATCTTCGGAACACAAATTAAGATATTTTTGATAAAATCCGATGGCTCAGTGAGGCCTGCATTGACTTTCAAACAACCAGAAAGGTACTAAAGATATATTTAAAACAATTCATGTGACTACAGTGTCTCAACCATAATGTTATGAAGCGACGAGAATACTTTTTGTGCGCCAAAAAAACAAAATAACGACTTTATTCAACAATATCTAGTGATGGCCGATTTCAAAACACTGCTTCATGAAGCTTCACAAATCTTTTGCTTCGAATCAGTGGTTCAAAGCGTGTATCAAACTGCCAAAGTCACATGAACCATTGAAATTTCGAAATGATGTAACAAAGCCTTGTTTACTGAAATCACATGACTTTGGCGTCCCGAACCACTGATAGTTAGCAACAACATAAGAACTCAAATATTACCAATACCAACTTATTTAAGGTGCAATCCACATTCATTTTATAGTTCTAGTATATTAACAATTATTTTGTATTTTTTCCCTACAGAATTTAATGTTTGAGTCTTAAAAGTGAAGTGTAAGTGTAATTTCTATGCCACCAGAAAGTAATGACTGTTTTTAAACAGGTTTCCTGACCCCACTGCTATTGGTCAGCCAAACAGATAGCCCTGCCCCAAACATGTGATTGGTTGAGCCAATGGTGATGTGTTTTGATAGTGCCACACTTCAACTTTAAATCAAACATAACTGAGAACTCAGTTAACTCTCCTAATATAACACAGAGCAATAAATGTTACCTCTTTGTTCTTCTGACTGGTATATTTTAACATTTTCTCCTGTGTTTGTCTGACAGTATTTCTGCCACCCCACTGTTTTAAGATCACATCCGTCCTGAGTAATAAAGCACTTTTTTCGGATAATCCTCAAATTAAACAGAGGGGGTGATGGGTCAGGCAAGCTGGACGGGTTGAGAATCTCTGGCTCTGCCTAAACCCTCTTTCCTGTGAGAGATCAGATCCCTGGCTTTAGGGAGGGTTTATCCAGACCATGTGTAGGAGGTGCTGTCTCCTCTGAGCTCCATGCTGTTAATTTTCCTCTCTGAGGGTCTGTAGCCTATAAATCTGGTTATTAACGTGGCAAAGTGAGCTAGGACTAATGTGTCCACACCTGAGACCACCTGGAAATACCTCCTACAATTCACTTTTATCACTCCTTCCCTCTTCAGAATCCAAAATGAGAGTGCAAAGAAATTATACCTTAGCCAGCGTAATTACTGGTAAGCTGTTTCTGACCATCTAGTTATTCCACTCGAGCACACACGGGCCTGACAGCTTGTTAAATGCATTGAGATGTACACGCAAAGTGAGTTATTGATGGCGACTGTAAGAAATTCTGTCATGGCGCTCAGCGGTTTCTTGAAGTGGAAAGATACAGGTAACGGTCAGATCAGCGTTCTACCGTCCCATTTATTCTGATCCAATAAAAGTGAGTCTGAATTTTTTTTTCTATATTTCCATGACTCCTGTGATGTATTATCTGCTGAATGTTTTACGTATGACACATAGTGGCCCACTAAACACATTTCAGCCCTTTTGACACAATATTACAGTGTGTTATGGTGATGTAATGTCTTACACCCTATATTTAAGTGAAGTTATGAGTGCAGGGGGCAAACATGTCACACTGTAGACTTCATATCTGTCTGACTCATTGTGTCATAATGACCTCGTTGTAGTCACACTCAGACACCAAGGCAAAAGAGAGAGAGAGAGAGGCTCATACTGCTTGTGGTTTATAATATAATATAAATTATATATATATATATATATATATATATATATATATATATATATATATTTGTCAGATGGCATGTTATTTAATATAATACACATTATATAAAATAATATAAAATAAAATATATATAAAAAAGCTAAGTTAAATGAAATCTGCCTACTTCCACCTATATATCCAGTCGTTTGTCAGAGGTGACTATGCAAGCCAATCAGCTTTCAGTATCTTTTTAGTGTGTCATCAAGCCTTCTTGTGGTGAAAACAACAGTTGAAACTTACAGATTTAGACAAAATATAGATGAAATCCCAATTAAAGAAGGATTTTAAAACACAGGTGTGACCGAACTATACAGTATATACATTTGGCATAATGAGGGAGTGGATGGAGTTGACATCAGGCGCTCCATATGATCATCTCTGTAGTCTGTAGGCTATATGACATGGCAAAATTTGTTTTGTTGATATTGGCATGTGTTGTGGATCAGAGATTATAAAGCCTCATTAATTATCAAGACATAACATATCATTAGCATATCATCAGTTTATAGGAACATAATTATTAGTAAATGTACCTGCAGTTTAGTGATTTACATATCAGCCTTTCTGAAATATTCACTCACAGACCGCCACTGTCACACATAAATATATCTGATTGCGAGTGATTGCTTTTATACAACAGTTAAATAAAAAAAGTTAATATTGGTAACTTCCTGATGAATGTTCCCAGTTACTTTTGTCTATTATTTCCTAACAAACCCAGAGCGACCATTGTGCATCTCAGAGTCAGTATTTTAAACGAATCGGTTAAATTAGTGATTTATTGACTCACTCAAAAAGACTTGTTTCGTTCTTGAATTAATCTGTTTTTAAACGAAATTAAGTAATTACACTGAACAAAATTATAAATGCAACACTTTTGTTTTTGCCCCCATTTTTCATAAGGTGAACTCAAAGATCTAAGACTTTTTCTATGTACACAAAAGGCCTATTTCTCTCAAATATTGTTCACAAATATGTCTAAATCTGTGTTAGTGAGCACTTCTCCTTTGCCGAGATAATCCATCCACCTCACAGGTGTGGCATATCAAGATGCTGATTAGACAGCATGATTATTGCACAGGTGTGCCTTAGGCTGGCCACAATAAAAGGCCACTCTAAAATGTGCAGTTTTATCACACAGCACAATGCCACAGATGTCGCAAGTTTTGAGGGAGCGTGCAATTGGCATGCTGACTGCAGGAATGTCCACCAGAGCTGTTGCCCGTGAATTGAATGTTCATATTCATCTTGATATGCCACACCTGTGAGGTGGATGGATTATCTCGGCAAAGGAGAAGTGCTCACTAACACAGATTTAGACAGATTTATGGACAATATTTGAGAGAAATAGGCCTTTTGTGTACATAGAAAAAGTCTTAGATCTTTGAGTTCAGCTCATAAAAAATGGGGGCAAAAACAAAAGTGTTGCGTTTATAATTTTGTTCAGTGTACTTTGCAGACGGGAACTTTGCATCTAGTAAAATATAAGAAAATATAAGTATAAAAACAAATATATTTTACTGTATTTCTGATTTAAATGATAAAAGCAAGATCAGTCAAACAGCTCTCCATCGCAGCAAACATGCTGGATTCAATTCGGGTAAATTTATTCTGCAGTATGTGTTCAGGAGAATTCTAGGAAAAGGAACTGTCCACTCAGAGCTATTGGTGTATTGTGTATTGTCTCATAAGATTCTCATCAGAGGAGGTGTAATCCAGCCAACTGCACACACACACACACACACACACACACACACACACACACAGGTAATTAGACAGAAAAGAATGGCTATAGGAGTCTAGACGAATGGGCTCAATTAAGACCCTGGTCTTTATTCAATCGCTCACAGTCCATTTGGCACTAGAGAAGGACAGAGGGCGGCTGGTGGTTGTGCTGGAGAGAAAATGTACCTATTTCTGTATGTCTTCAGGTGGAAACAAGCTTTTGTAGCAATACTTGAGTTTTGAAGATTGTGATAACAGCTTATTATGGAAACTAGTAACTTAATTTCAAATCAAACCAAATCTTTCAGAATTTATTGAAGCAATCAAAAACTTGTGAATTATTTTATCAGAATTAGAAACTAATAGCATCAAGATCTTGAAATGAATCAAATCAAAACGTGAATTGCAATTGAATGGAATCATGATATCCAGTTATAGTTTCTTGCAAAAAAAAAAAAAAAATCGACTTTGAATTGAATCAATCTTGTGAAATGAATCAAATTAAAACGGGATTGACTACATCTTGTGAATCAGAAACTGAACGATTTTTTTAAATCAATGTTGATTCACAACACTCGTTCATGGCATCAAAAAAAAAAAATCAGATTTTAAATAAACTGGATTGAATTAATTCAAATCAAGACCAAAATGGAATCAAATAAGGAAATCTGTGCCAATTCTTAATTCCAGCCGATGAATCAAAATGAATCGATCAAGATCATGTGAATCAGGATAGAATCATGGGAAATCATGATTTAGTGACATACTGAAACCGGCGGGCCATTGTGCCAAAGAGAGGTGTGTATAACACACTCAGCCCAGGCCAGGATTTTACCGAACAATCTGTGGTCCGAATCACTGCTCTTGGCTCTCACTGTTTTGTGTGAACTGCTTTGGCGAGGAATGATGGGAAGAAAGAGGCCACGGCAAACAACAGAGATGCCCAGAGGACTATCACAGCCACAGGGCATCTCATAACAGACAATTAACAGATCTGTGGAAACTTTGCGACTGACAACATGGTATTTATTTTTTGTCAGTTTTGACATCCAGCAGTGAAGTTTTTGAGCATGTAATGGCTGTACCGTTTCTGAGTATTTGGAGAGGTCACAGGGGTCAGGTACAATCTTTCTGACTTTAATATATATATATGTGTGTGTGTGTGTGTGTATATATATATATATATATATATATATATACACACACACACACACACACACACACACAAGGCTATCTGTAGGAGACTAAGTGTATGTTTGACTGGTTTAACAGTGCCATAATATTTATGTAAATGTATGTTTATCAAGAGCGATATGAAAATATGACTGTTAATATTCATATTCAACACACATAGACAATTAAAATGTTAATCTCTCAAAGAAGAGCAATTTAAATAAACCCTCAAAAGTAAAACATCCAGGCACAATTTGGAGGGGGTGATTATTTAATTACCATGAAAAAATGTCACAATGCCAAAAACAACCTTAATGGACCTAAAATAAGCTTAATTTTCTTTATGCAAATTACAAAATATAATTTTTTACTAATTTTGGCTTAAAATGTGACCTAGACTTTGTGAATTAGATGTATTTTTTTCATGAAACGGAATTACAGAATATGTGGACAAAATACATAATAGAATTCACAGAATAATTATTTCATGGACAAATGCATCTTGTGACATGGATCTAAATCATGAAATGGAATGTTTAAAAAACATTTAGTGGATAAAATGCATTTTGTGATTCACAAAAACAATACTTTCGTAAACAAAATACAAATGTCCTCCACAAAATGAGAAATGCATTAAAGTATAGCTGCGTTTTTGTCATGAAATAACAACGTATTTTGTGTCACATAAAAATTTGTCAGGTTACACTGACACTCCTTATCAACATCCTGTTTCACCATGGAAACATGTCAGAAATTATTTAATGGTTTCGGGCATTGACTCAAAATAAATCAGCGTTGATTTGAATCAATCTTGTGAACCTTTTGAATCAGATCAAAAAAGAATTAAAGTGAATCAATCTTGTGAACCTTGTGAATCTGAAACAAAACAATTCTCGAAATTTGCCAACAGTAGTTCCTGGCATCAAAACGAATCCTATTTGAAACAAATTGAATCAGAATTGAACTGAATTGGGAAATCAGTGGGATACCCATTCCTAGTACCTAAACTCAAATCAAATCTGCAATGAATCAAATCAAATCAACCTTGTGAATCAGAATGGAAACAAATTCCCAGTCCTAATTCCAGTAGACGATATATGTCAACACAAGAGAGAAAACTGTGACTTGATGTTTTTAAATATTAAGTGAAATTAATCTGAATAGCATTGTTGTCAACACCGGATCTTTTTCTTTTTTTTAGTTTTGTAGATTCCTCTACGTGTGTGATTGTGTAATGGAGAGTGAGAGATAGCAGTGGTTGTGATCGTCAGATCACTGAGATAGGATTGATGCACCTGGATCTGAGGAGAGCTCCAACTGCGTCTCAGATAAAGGGTTTTGTGATTCACTGGGTCAATTATCATTCTAATCTGACCTGCCGGAGAGGCTTTGGCAGAGATGCACGTGACGATACTGGCACGCGTGCGTATCTGCCGGAAGCACAATCAAAGGTTACATGTTCTTTTTTTAAAGCCTCATATCATCCACCATTCCACCTCGCCAGCAGTCACCCACCATTTATCCCACTCCTACCCACAATCCTCTCTGAGGAACTGCCAGAGACAGAGGAGCCGCCACGCAGGTCGGCCGGGCCACCATTACACACCGACTGTTTTATCTACTTCAAACAGTCGGTAATGGAGAAAGACAAAACCGAGTCAGCAGAGAACCCTGCGCCACCGTGTGTGAAGAAATTTTTTCATTCTCTGTGACCCCCTGTGGTGCCGTTCTGTGAGTTCCAGCCAGACTCTCTCTTTCTCTGTCTCTATGTGGGTGAACCGTCAGCGCAGGAGCCACCCTCTCAGGCTTTGATGCGTTTTTAATTGTCACTGTTATAAAGGTCAGATTTATGACTATTACTGGTGGAAGTAATGTGATACAGTTTAGAGGCAATTTGACCAGTGAACTTTTCATGAGGTAAAGGAAATTTTAGCCATTCAAAACCCCCAGATCTCCCAAACTGCAATGATTAAACTCGGAAGTGCAGTAGCTTTATAAAACTAAGTTTCCTCTCCAATTATTATTGATGAACAGGCAAAGAGATTTTCTTTAGGAATAATAAATATTTGTATAAATAATATATATATATGACAAGATCTCAGAGTTAAACTGTGTCAGAAAAATCTTAATTATGTCAGATAACACTTAAGCAAAACATGGTCGGGTCAAAGTGTCTGAATAATTTTTGGTTATAAGTTTTTGGTTATAATTTCATCAATTTTACTGGTAGTCCACTGTAAGAAGAATTTTTGGGTATAATATGTCACAGTTTATTTTGCTATCCTCACTTACATAAATGAACTATAATGTCCTGCACCCTCTAGTAAAAATATATAAAAAATGTCTGAATAATTTTTGGTTTGACTGTACATGGGTCAATGATGTGGTGTCATTTTTTTGTCCAAAGGCCTTAATAATAATAAAAAACAAAAATATGACATCCAAAGTATGTAAGGTAGTACAACTAGATCTCTTTTATTTAATCCAAACAGTTTTTAATTATATTTTGCTACATATAAAGGTATTTTAAAGATTTTGAAATGTCAAAAGGTCATTCGGTTTAACCGTCCAAAGGCCAATACAGCCATTTAATTTGTGATTAAAATATCTTAAAATGTAATAAATGTATATATTTATTATTCTGGCATGATTTTATAACATCATATATCAATATAGTGCAAAATGGTATTAAAATTATGTGTAGAAGTCGTTGCTTTGTTATGAGAAAAAATGTCCGGAAAAATGAATTTCATTGATGTCATTCGGAGTAACCAATATAAAGGGACCATTTTGGATCAAGTCATTCGGTCAGTATGATGTGACAGGATGTGACATCATTCATATACTTGCAAAGGACCACATGGTCATGAAGCAAACTAATTAACTCTCTCTTAACTATTTGAAAAATTCATGTTTTCACTTGCTCATATGCATGTCCCGAAACATCAGGTCATTCGGTACAACCGCTATAAAACATGGAAAATGTTGTAATATTTTAAAAACTTGTACTAAATATAAAATGTTTGATTGTCCTTTTGCTAGCTAGCTAGCAAGCTAACTAGATATCAGCCTGTTAGTATTGTTCGGTCGTCATTCGGTATAACCAAAAGTGTCATTCGGTAAAACTGAAATTTTGGTTAAACCGAATGACTTTTTTGGTGACAAATTTTGTCCATCTTGTAAAAATTGACAAAAGCAGTGTTAATTGATTATAAAAAATCACTTCATCTTATCTTTAACACTTAATAAAACTTCATATATCTCCATTGTATAATGTGTATATATATATATAATATTTATTATTGTATTATAAAATGTATCCTCAAGCATGTATTTGTTTTTTATGCACATTTCTGAGATTTTCATAAAAGTAAATAATTTTTACTAAATGTTTAAAAAATGAAATTTTAATAAAATTATATATATTATATTAATATTATTCAAAAAGAAAAATGTATCCACCTCAAGCAAGTTTGTTTTTTATGCACATTTTGGATGTTTTATGCACAATTTAATAACTAAAAATATTATATTTATATTATTTAAAGGGAATAATATAAATAGAAGAATATTTTAATTTTTATTATAGACATAATCAATACATTTCCCAAATATGCATAAAAAGGTATCCACTTGCTTGAGGTGGATATATTTTTTATTTGGTCTGCGCTCTCTAAATATGAAAGAGCCACAGTGGTTACAACTTTCACTTCCATTTTTATTCTTTTGAACACATGGGGTGAAAACACTGTTTTATTCGCATATAATTTTTTGCATAATTTGCAACTTGGATGAAAATATATACAAATAGCACAAAATGTCATATTTGGCCATATTTATATACACATGTGCATGCATCCAAAGAAAAGCCACTGTGAGTATAAAGATTGGACACATTTCTGAGTGCATGAACCTGTCCTTGTGCATTACAAGAGCTTAGTGACATTGTTAGATTTCTCGAAAAGCATTTTCTAAAGTTTGTCCTTCAGCAAACCACTGCACAGCATGCGTTGGCCTTCGAGCCGAGCCGTAAATGGTTTCAGATTGCCATTAAGAACCATTTACTGTGGTCTCAGAAAACCATGGCTGATTCTTCAACTCTGTATGAATTTTATAAGCTCGGTCTGCTTAATGGTTTCTATGAGTACAGGTCACACAGAGACTGAATAGCCAAGTGAAAAGATTTATCATACACATCCCTACAGTATCGACACACTTTCCTTTCTGACAGATTCATCCTTACAGAACCCTTAATTTAAAGTGACTCTGAGGCTCCATACAGTAACCCGTTTAAATTTCACGGTTAGCACTGTGGCTGCCATAGGGACACATGAAAGGCCACAAATCTTGGATGACTCTCTTTGATGGCTCCGTTGAAATCCCCCAGTATCCCCAGTGCGGCTGTGAACTCACATGTCAAAGAGAGTTATTCCATTGTCTATTACTCTCATGTGTGTTTTCAAAGGCACTGATTTATGTTCTGCTATGTTACACTTTAATGAAATTTCATGTCCCTTCCCTTGTCTGTCAATAAGATGGAGATAGCTCTGGTAACACAGTGACATGTGCCGGCCCAGCGTGATAGCATTGTTTCTTATTATAACTCCGCCATAATGAGATGGAGACAATATGAAGAACAGGCCAAACTCACGCTTACAAAGTGCTGTTGTTCATTCCTGTTATGCATTACCATTCGAACTCTAATTTTACAAAATTCAATGATTGTCTTCTAACTCAAGTCAGTATTTCTATAAAAGCGACATTAGAGTTAGTCAAAACTCAATGAGGGATTGAAAGTGTGTTTATTTATAAAATTTTGTTTTACTTAGGGAAGGAAAAAAGGGCTGTTTAAAAAGACTTGGTTGGTGGTAGCAACCATGGCTATTACTCACCTGTTTTTCAGCAGGACTATTGGATGACACCTTGCCTAATTAATATTCATGAGACATGCTGATGATAATGTACCCTGCCCACTTTTTACATAATTTCTATGACCCTGCATTGAGGAATCCAATGCAGTCCAAACATCATTGGACCCCATTGACTTTTATTGTATGGACAAAGGTAATTTTAAACAACATCTTGTTTTGTGTTCCACTGAAGAAAGAAAGTCATAGAGATTTGAAACGGCATGAATGGTGAGTAAATCAGAATATTCGGTTGCACTTTATTTTACAGTACGTGTACTTACTACTTACAGTGTACTTACCTATTAAAATACTGAGTAATACAAGGTAACTACAGGGGTTTAGGTGTAGGTTCATGGTTAGTACCTAGTTATTACCCAGTTATTATAATTTCTGTAATAAGTACATAGTATGTACACGGGGATCAGGACTGTAAAATAAAGTTTTGGGTAAACTATCATTTTATGATATTTAATAAAAGGGGTGTAAATCAGACAGTTCAACATAATATGATCTGATATTGATTCTCATAGCCAGTGATACGATATTTGTTGATACCTCAAAAAAATCAGCGATACGATCATGATTCGATTTGAATATTATATATTCAAATCGATATTATATTATGTGCCTATTTTTACACTACCAGTTACATTTTTATTAACTCACAAATGCAACCAAAATATGTAACATGAACATTTCTCTGAAAATATCTCAAGCGTAAAGTAACTTTAGTTAGTGTGTAATGTTGCTGTTTGAGCATAAACAACATCTGCAAAGTTATAACGCTCAAAGTTCAATGCAAAGGGAGATATTTTTTTCTTTTAAAGAATTATCTGTTTAAGGACTACAACAAACGGCTGGTAGGAACTACAGTGAGCTTCCTTCCGGGTTGGTGACATCACTAACCCTAAAATTTACATAAACCCCGCCCCCGAGAACACGCAACAAATGGGGTTGAGACCATGTTGGGCTGCTTTAGAGAAGAGGAAGAGTTGTTGTAGTAGAGTGTTGCCATCATTTTATGCCAGTCTGCTTCACAAACGGTCATTTCAATGCTGGATTTGCACAAAAGATTAACATGACGGCACATGCTAGTCAATGAGTTCAATCAATTCCACAGCAACTACATACAACTACATTTATCCACTAACCATTCAGAAACATCCAGATGCATTCTAAAAGTTCTAACTTTTTCCTGAGTCTCTCCATCAGTGTCCGACTCTGGTTTGAACAATGTAAAGCTGAACACCGTTACTGACAATCCTCATTTTGGCTGCGTAAGATTCTCCTGCTTTGTTGTTGTTGAGAATCCGAAGTGTGAGCTGTTAAAGCTCCGCCCTCTTCTGGAAAGCAGGCCGGGAGCAGCAGCTCATTTGCATTTAAAGGGACACACACAAAAATGGCTTGTTTTTGCTCACACCCAAATAGAGGTAAATTTGACAAGCTATAATAAATGATCTGTAGGGTATTTTGAGCTGAAACTCCACAGACACATTCTGGGGACACCAGAGACTTATATTACATCTTGTAAAAGGGGCATAATAGGTCCCCTTTAAGACACGTGCAACAGATAAAGTTTCATGGCGATGGCCCAATGTATTGTTACACCCCTATTTTATGTATAATATATATGATTAGAACATGACAATGTATTGTAGAATAGTAGGAATGACCTAAAGAGGCGTATGTGTTTCCCTCAGTCTCGTCACTGTCATTTAAGGTGTCTTGCCTCACACTGCTCCAGACTCTTAGGAAGAATGTGAGTGTGTTAGAGGGTGAGTCAGTCTCCATTAGTCTGTCTTTGCGCCTTTTCGCCTTTATGAGGTCTGAGCGTTTGGGATGAATAATTGTGCCGCTCTATGTCAGCTCCTGGCGCCACGGCTGTTTACACTCTGGCACCTGCTCCTTTTTAATTAGCTGCCGGGCCAGATCATCTCTTAATCGATTTTGAACATTAAGAAACAAAAGGGAGTCGTAGATGATGGGGGCCCGGGCATAGAGGCGGCCCCCACCTCTTGCAGGGGGAGGTGGGTAGAGAAGCCACCCCCTAATGAGCCGGGGCATCTTAGTGTCACACTCGCACCAAGCCTCATCTACAGACACACAATCATCTTCAGAAATGGTCCAAAACTTTGGTCGGTTTTATTAGCTCATCAGTGCACCCAGCACGTTAGACACCAGGACGACTGAGTGGAAAAACGTTTTTTTCTTCTCGCTCCTTTTTTCCATCTTGATGCAGTGCTAAGGGTCATTGGAGATGACAGTCTTGAGCCAAATACATTTCAGAAATAATACATTTTGTTTGAAAAGTTCAGATGACCTACTTTACTTTACTAGGCCAGTGGGAAGCATATGAAACATTCGCTTTGTTTAATTGCTCTTTACCGAACAAGGTGGTTTGCGCCGATTGCGCAATAGCTATCTATAGCGCAATGGTATGTATGCATCTAGTCTGTTGAGAGAAGCTATTGAGCACAGACTCTGTGTGCAACGACGTGCTCATCGATTCCAATTACTGTAAATCTCCACATTACCGTCGGCGAGCGGCAGAGACAAGAACATTTGCAGTAATGACCGAAAAATCAAATTGCGGTGATTGTTTTACTGTTCCTTGGTAAACAGAGATGTTTGTTTAGTAATATCTTCCCATCTATTGATTGGGCTGAAGGCATTATTAACCCAGCTGAGGGCTCAGCCACGTGGCACTAAAGGAATGAACATCAATTGCAGAAGTCAATCATCTGTCACTCATTTTGTCAGCACGCAAATGCAGGGATCTGACCCAGATGTAGGCTACTCTAATCTATGCATTTTTTGCCTTAACCATTAGGCCTTTAAATAAGAAAATGCAACAGGAGAAAACAAAAAGGGAAAAGAAAAGGTTAAGTAAAATGGAAATACTTAGGATTACATGAAGAGTAATGTAATTAGAAAATAATTAGAATCCCAACATTAAAGCTGTTTCTGCGCTTGTTTTCAAACAGAACACGCCTCCTTTCTGCTGTTGGTTAGCCAAACAGATAGTCCCACCCCCAAACTCACACTATTGGTTGAACTAATGTTGCTATGTTGGGTTTGTTTGAAAGTACAACAGAGCCAGTGTTTACACTTATTGGTTCAGCTTTAAAATTTCTTAGTTGGAATTGAAAGTAATCGGAAGCAAGTATTTTAATTTTAAAGGTGCAATATGTAAGATTTTTGCAGTAAAATATCCAAAAACCACTAGGCCAGTGTTATTTTGTTCACTTGAGTACTTACAATATCCCAAATGTTTCCAACTATTTGTAAATCGTGAGAAAATTGCAATTTTAACCAAGGCTCCGGGACGTGTGAGGAGTCGCCTGTCAATTGCGTCATACCCGCGTTACCCTCGGTTTCGGGTTTTATTTTCGTAAAAACCATGGAAACACCAAAGACGTTATGTTTTAATATACAAGGGAACAACAGTTTGGTTACGTTTATAGACAGAAAACTAATTATTGTTATATAGCTCAACACGTTTAGTCTTATTGTTTAAATGTAATTTTCTTGATTTTTTTGGGAGTACCATGCTTTACCATGCCTCAGAGAAAAACACTATTTTGTCAAGTAGCTACATAGCATAATCAGACGCAGCTTTATTTTTAGTAACAGTAATACAGAATTTTCTCCATCATACAATACGTTTTAAAATTAATTGCATGCCATTTATCAACACAAGCCATCCAGCATTTAATATGATATTCTAAAATCAATCTATCTTACTGCAGTGTGTCTCAAACAAGTGTCTTGCAGCAGCCGCCGAGTGAACGCACAGAGTAACGTTATAACATCATTTTCAACACTCTCAAATGTATCTAATATGATAAACAGAGCTGCGTTACCTCATACTCATGACCGGAAAAGCGGAAGCGGCGCTGGCGACTGTGTCATAATAAAAGTTCCGCTGCTCGTGAGGCGTGTGTTGCGCAATCGCTCCAGCGGCCTCGTTCAGCTCCCACAACACTTGGTCCTGCTCTGCTTCATACTACAGTAACGTTAATAATCGCATCCATGAACATGATTTCTTCCCGAGTCCTATCCCGATTGTTTCCACCATCCGTTGAGGATGAAGACTACATGTCCCAGGATTCCGCCCTCAAACTTGCCGTCATCAAGCTACGCCTTTGTTTTGAATAGGCCTCTAGCGACCTCTAGCGGACATACATATTGCACCTTTAATTAATTAATAATTTTTAAGTATTTTATTTTATTTCACTCAGCAACAAGACATTTAATTGTTCAAAAGTGACAGTAAAGACATTTATAATGTCACAGCATTTTTCTGTTTCGAATGAATGCTGTTCTTTTGAACTTTCTATTCACCAGAGAATCCGTTTATTATGGTTTCAACAAAAAATATTAAGCAGAACAACTATTATTAACATTTGATAATAGTAAGAATTGTTTCATGAGCCGCAAATAATCATATTATTCATGTGGATCGTGTGACACTGAAGGCTGGAGTAATGCTAAAAAATGTAGCTTTGTCAGAAAACATTTTAAAGGTTCAGTGTGTAAATTTTAGCGGCATCTAGCGGTGAGGTTTCGAATTGCAACCAATTGCTCACCCCTCCCTTTCACATAGAGAAGCTACGGTGGCTGACACAGGACAAAGATTTTGTAGTCTTAGACAGCAGAGAGTAGCTAGTCAAACAAACGCGCTCTGTAGTGCAGTTTGTCCGTTTAGGGCTACTGTAGAAACATGGCGGTGCAAAATGGCGACTTCCATTTAAGGGGTCCCGCGGAGTATGAGATAGAAATGGCTCATTCTAAGGTAATAAAAACATAACGGTTCATTATGTAAGGGCTTTATACACCACTGAAAACATAGTTGTGTATATTATATTGCATTTATGTAATAGATCCACCTAAATATTACACACTGGACCTTTAAATTGTAATAATATTTCATAATATTCGTTTTTTATCAAATAAATGCAACCTTGTGAGGATGACTTTTTTTAAATAACATCAAAATGCCTTACCGACCCCTATTGAATTTAATTCAACATAATTTCGATCAATATAGGTCTCATGTAAGAAAAGACATCTTAAACTCTCTGACTGAAAATAGCTCATAATAGCCTAATGACACAATGACAAGCAATGCAGTCTTTTACAATCCCAGTGAGGTCCTAAATTTACTGACAGCTCGGGGGAGCAGGGGCTCATTTCTCTATGGCCAATAAATGGACGGTCGATTCAACAGGCCACTGGTTCGAGGCTGCTCTAATTCACCAGCCGTGTCATAAATCTCACTGCTTGACTGCTTTTAACACACGTGCCACACAGGATGTGTTTATTTGTTTCTCTCTAGCCGTAATTGCATTTCACTGATTTCAGTTTTCATTTACACGGTTATGCACAATATTTTCAGTAGTCAGAGAGTGGGCGTCCTTGCAGAAATCCTGGCAAACCCTCTCAGAGTAGGCGATCAGGAGCTTGTAACCCGTAGGCCGTGTGTAATCCACACTGGTTGTCGCTTTATGTTGTGGAAAGCCTAAGTTGATGTGTAGTGTAAAAGAAATCTGTATTTCCAGTTCCAAAACTCTACTGAATGTATCTTTTACATTTTTTAATAAAACATCCTTTTTTAAAAATAATAATCCACATGATGTACTGTATACTGTAAAATATACTGCAAAACCACTATTCCAATATGGAACTGAAAAAATTACACATTTACTGTTATGAATACTGTTATTTACTGTTATGAATATAAAATGCAAATGCGTTTTGTCATGGTATCCTATGTATTTAGCACATGTGACACATTGGACATTGGTTTCAGTGTGGGTAACACAAATTCAAGTCTGGCGTACAACATTTCTAGATCTTGTATATATTTTTTCAAAAATACATATTTTCTATTTATAAAATAACATAATTTTTAAATTAAAAATATTATTGATAGTTATTTAATATTTGGCTATTATTAATTATTATGTTTACTATATATATATATATATATATATATATATATATATATATATACTGTACGTATATAATAAATGTATACTGTATATGTATCTATATATATCTATATATCTATATATATATCTATAATATACTTAAATATCTATTTATTTATTATGTTCTTGACATTTGCATTTGCTAAATGAAAATGTAACAGCAATAAAATTATAATATATAATTAAACAAATTATATAATATATATAGTTTAATAAAGTATAGTAAAATTAATATATATATATGTGTGTGTGTGTGTATATATATATATAGAGAGAGAGAGAGAGAGAAAAGGGTTTTATTAAGTGTTAACAATGAGATTATGTGGTTTTTATATTCAGTTAAAACTGCTATTGTCATTTTTTACAATATGGACAAAATTTGTCACCAAAAAAGTCATTTGGTTTAACCTAAATTCCGGTTTTACCGAATGACACTTTCGGTTATACCGAATGACGATATTTTCAAACAATACTAACAGGCTGATATCTAGCTAGCTGTTGTTATGATGTTATAAAATCATGCTAGAATAAAAAATATATACATTTATTACATTTTAAGATATTTTAATCACAAATGAAATGGCTGTATTGGCCTTTGGACGGTTAAACCGAATGACCTTTTGACACTTCAGAATCTTTAAAATACCTTTATATGTAGCAAAATATAATTAAAACCTTTTGGATTCAATAAAAGAGATCTAGTTGTACTACCTTACATATTTTGGATGTCATATCTTTGTTTTTTATTATTATTAAGGCCTTTGGACAAAAAAATGACCTGTCACGTCATTGACCCAAATATGTATAATAATGTTGCATCTAAAATAGTAAGAATACTATATTGAGCTGCATATAGGCCTTAAATATGCTCACAGTTATTAATTGCACAACTCTTATTAAATGTGCTCACAGTTTGGTGTTGTGCATGTTTTTACTTTAATCTTCAAAAGTCTTTCAGTATGGCCCATTGTGCGTTGTTTGGTTCCAGACATCATTGTGATGAAGCGTGGCGCTAATCTAACAAGTTACAGCAGGATAAAAAAAGCATTTCTTACTAATCAGGGACAAGGCCATATGGATGGAGTTTGATTACATTAACTTTAATTAACATTACTGTCATCTGTGTGTGATTAGTGGACAGATGTTGGGTAAGGCCTGCAGTCTGTGAAGGTACTGTAATGTGGATCTCAGGTGCTCGCGCAGCCTCTCTCTGGATGTTTGGCATTTCAGCGGGGCTGGAGCGAGGGGGGATTTTCATTCCTCTTTCTCATTCTTTTCACGAGCGGATGGGAGGGGATTTATTTAACCTGCTGCTCGACACAGCTGGTGGCCATAAGAGGGAGCTCTGGATATGTCTTTCTTCTGGAGAGAAGTGTTTGTGTCTTTGGGAGTGTTTTATGCCAGTTTCAGCCCATGTTTTAGAGAAATGTGTGAAATGTGATGCTAGGCTGTTGGCACTATAAAAAAAAAAAATACTATGGCAGTACCATGGTTGACTTATGGTACCAGATGGTAACACTATGATACTTTGATTATTTATATACTAGCGTACTGTTTCTGTTTAGGATTACAATATATCATGATATATATATAAATTAAAGTACTTAAAATACCATGGTATTATATCATATTGGTGTCCAAAATGTGTTTTTGCACAATTCTCCATACACACACACACTCACACACATTGTTTATGGCAATACTGTGGTAATACCACGGTAGCCTACTATTTTATTATCATATTCATTATACATGATTTTTAAATATTATTACCATCATGTTGTTGTCCAGAAATTGATGATAATAGCATGTTTTTATCCTGGGGTATATATTTTGGATAGGGATGCACGGATACCATTTTTAAGGACCGAGTATGAGTACCGATACTTTTTGTCTAGTACTCGCCGATACCGATGCCTATACATTTATTAATTTCTCTCTCTCTTTTTTTTTTTTTTTTTTTTTTTTTGGTGATGTTGCAGTTTTCCAAGCACAACACAGTGTCGACTAATGAATGTAGGACAGCTTCTTTATTATTACTCTAATGAAAAAAGTAATAATTTTTATGTGCTTGTCACAAACTTAAAGAACAAAAATTTCACAGTGTCCAATAACCTTCAAAAGGCATAATTACCAATATATATAATTGTTGTCAAATAAAAAGAAATTTACAAACAATTTATAAACAATACAACAAATACTATAGAGATATAAATTAATAAACTTGTTTTTCAGATAGAGTAGGTTTATTTACCATGTATACATTTATTTAACATATTTTGTTGTTTTATTAACATTAATGACAAATATAGGCTACGGTCCCTTTAAGACCGAATCCATGGAGACTGACACATATCCTGTTTTCACCCAAATGTTTACGTCCACTTAAGCCATAACCGACTATATTTACGTGAGATACTCCACACAATGGACATTTTGACAACTATGTGTGCATTTGACCATTCAGGCGCGAGGAGAACTGGGATCGCGCGAGCGCCAGAAAGCGCTTCTGGTTTGTGTCATTCAGCGCGATTCCGCCTATCCCGCCTTCACTAATCGATAACGAATTGTAACTGAAAGCATGCAGTTCGCAATGTGTGTGTTGTCATCATTAATTTTGAAGTATTTCCACACCTCTGAGGTTGACATTGTTTCTGCTGCTGCCGTCGGTGTCTCTGTGCGCGGAAAATTCTGTCAGTTACGTCACGTGAGGTATCGGTCTTTGGTATCGGGGGTATTTTTACGAGTACAAGTACATGAGCTTGGTATCGGGCATCCCTAATTTTTGATAATGTGTTGTTTTTGTTAGAATGAGAAAATGAATATAAGGGTTTAATTTCACACTGAGTTTAAATTATTTTGTGCTAAATGTGTTGAATATCTAATTCCAGCGCTGACAATAATATGCACATTTTTGGTGTATTATTATTGGTGTTTATTATGTGTTGTAGTGGTTAAAGACTGATTTGTTTGGGAAAACAGCTCATATGAGTTTAAGATGGATTTTGAACATGTTTACTGGTTTGTTTATTGTGTTTTATCTCGACTAAGTGGAACTCAACCAGGTCTACTTGTTAATATTCCCATCAATAACCTGTTTTGACCAGCTTGGCCACTACTAATGACCATAAATTCACTGACACATGGATGATGACATCACTGTTTTCTCCAGAGCTGATTTAGAGATGGATTGAGCTCATAATTGATGAACTTTACACATTGAACCAAACTGAATCAACACAGAACTGATTTCAACTGAATAATAACTGTTTAATATTGTCTTTTTAGAGCTGCTTTACAGCAGAATTGAATTCTGTTTGCATCACTGAATTATTATTTTCCTGTTTATCACTATAAAGCTATTTGAAACTATCTGTATTGTATAAAGTGCTATCTAAATAAAGGTTACTTGATAAATGATAATTTTGGATCATGTAGAATTCATGTTATCATCTTGTACAACTAAAGACAGTGGGATTAAAATAATTTTCCTTGTTCGTCTTCAGATTTGTCGCATGGATG
Source organism: Hypophthalmichthys molitrix (assembly GCA_037950675.1). NCBI lineage: Eukaryota > Metazoa > Chordata > Actinopteri > Cypriniformes > Xenocyprididae > Hypophthalmichthys > Hypophthalmichthys molitrix. The sequence continues at coordinate 20,505,651 of CM075514.1, read as the reverse complement.
CACATTTCTGAGGACGGGAGCAGTTCCTGTTTGTGTCAGATGAAGTCAGTGAGGCCTGGTGTCAATGACGCTCCGGTTCTTCACACACCTGCTGGAGATCCAGCATCACACCTCGCAGCCGCAGAGTCGGACTGTGACCCAGGTAATGAAGCTTCCAGAGCGGAAGATCAAATCACTTTCACATACCCTGAGCCTGGATGTGTTGGACTAACAAACACCATAAGCTCTGCAGTGAACTGGGGAAGCATATGTCCGCTGGAATATTTGTAGCAGAAGAAAAAGAGGGGCAGAGAGAGAGAGAGTGGGAGACGGCCGAGTTCCCCCAGTATTCTCAGCAGGCAGGAACATCTCGGGGTCAGCGGCACATATCTGCACGGATTATCACGCTGTCACACTCCGCCTCACGCCAGCGGATAACAAGCCAGCCTGCTGCTGAAAGGAGGAGGGGGCACGAGGAGAGAGAGTGACAGAGACGACACACACGTCCACACACACACACACACACAACATATTTGCATAACACACGGTCAAGAGTGTGTGCTGCATAGAGAACATGAACTTTCTTGTGGCCTAAAATAACGTGATTTAAGACAATGTTAGTCTTTACACTGCAAAAGAAACTGAATTAGTCTTTGGTTTTCCGTTAAAAGTATCTAATGATCGATAAAACAAGATCGATTTACTTGAGATTGAACACTGCATGAGATGTTAGGATTTTTATTTTTTTAACTGTTTTTGTTTATATCTAAAAGTAAAAAACTACCAGTGCAGTAAGAAACTTAAATAAAAGGTACAGTCTCTGAAAACTAGTCATAATATTATCTTATGCAGTGTTGTATAAGGAATTTTATACATTTTAACTGCAAAATACTTTTTTAACTGGTAAAAAATACTTGAGATCTCAATCTGAATTTTTACATTCATCAAAATATTTTAACTTATGAAAAAATCATAATTATTAAAAATGAATTGAAAAAGAGTTTGAATAAAAAAAAATGTGCCAAAATCACATAAAAAAACATTAATATTTCATGTATCCCAACAAATTGGCACATTTGCACACACTTTAGTGACCTCATGTGAATGTGAGCCCTTTTTAATCTTTTCTTTTTCTCTTTTTCTATTTGCTGATTAATCAATAATATATAAATATAATACGACGTGACAGGTCATTTTTTTGTCCAAAGGCCTTAATAATAATAAAAAACAAAGATATGACGTCCAAAGTATGTAAGGTAGTACAACTAGATCTCTTTTATTGAATCCAAAAAGTTTTAATTATATTTTGCTACATATAAAGCTATTTTAAAGATTTTGAAGTATCAAAAGGTCATTCGGTTTAACCGTCCAAAAGCCAATACAATATATTTTTATAAAATAAAATATCTTAAAATTAAATGAATGTATATATTTTTTATTCTGGCATGATTTCATAACATATATCAACATAGTGCAAAATGGTATTAAAATTATGTGTAGAAGTCGTTGCTTTGTTATGAGAAAGAATGTCTGGAAAAATGAATTTCATTGATGTCATTCGGAGTAACCAATATAAAGGGACCATTTTGGATCAAGTCATGCAATCAATATCATGTGACCACATGGCCATGAGGCAAAGTAACTAACTCTCTTTTAACTATTTGAAAAATTCATGTTTTCACTTGCTCATACGCTTGTCCCGAAACATCATCATTTGGTACAACCGCTATAAAACATGGAAAATGTTGTAATATTTCAAAAACTTGTACTAAATATAAAATGTTTGATTGTCCTTTTGCTAGCTAACTAGATATCAGCCTGTTAGCATTGTTTGAAAATATTGTCATTCGGTATATCCAGAAGTGTCATTCAGTAAAACTGAAATATTGGTTAAACCAAATGACTTTTTTTGGTGACAAACTTTGTCCATCTTGTAAAAAATTACAAAAGCAGTGTTAATTGATTATAAAAACCACATAATCTCATTTTTAACACTTAATAAAACTTATTAATAAAACTTTTAATACTTTTAAATACCTTATTCGTCAATGACCCATATTTATATATATCTTTTTTTTTTAAATAATTGGATACTATAGCGTGAAAGTGGACATCCTTGTGCTTTTTTGAACCAAAAATATTTTATTTTTTATCATATTAAAAGCAAAATCAAGCAAGAAAAAATAAGCCAAATCAGATATTATTTGCTTCCAAAATCGCCTCAAAAATCCTAATATGTTATGCATCCCTACTAATAAGCACATTTTACAGCACAGTCACTTTTTAGTGAGATCATGTGAATGCGTGGCCTTATTCACCCTTTGTGTCTGTATTATTTTGTGGTTTTGTATGTCCAAACACTGAAAGGACCCTCTAAAAAACATTATGCACAAATAATCAAAATGCATTTACATTTATGCGTTTGGCAGGCATTTATATCCAAAGCAAATCGGAGAACAGCTTTTTTCGTATTGTTATGCAATAAAATTGGCATCATAGATCTTTAATATAAAAGCAAACAACCCAAGACCCCTTCAATATATGCGTGTTTGCTTTGTCCACTTGGCTTGTTTGTCCACTTTTCACCGCGAACAGACAAGCATGCTCGTAAGAAACGTAAAGAACGAGAGCTTTTCCTCCCCGCTGTGGAAATGTTGCTTGGCATTTGCAGTAAACAGAACAGATGGTGTGACTATGCAGGCCAGTAATTTTCAAATCAATAGTGCAGCTCACAGGACCAACTGTGTGTTCTGCCGGAGGAACTCCATGACAGGCCCAGAGGAGATTCGCTCAAGGCGTGACAAACACACACAAAGGCAGCATTTCGCTTTTCTCTCCCTTTTAGAAAACACACAAACGTGTGGTGCAAAAAAAGCCTTCAAACACGCTCCATCTCCATCCGTATCTTCCGTGGATCTCATCTCAGACCTGACACTTATGCCCCATAGCTCTTCGGAGAGCAAATAAAGGCAGCCCTCATGCGATCAAACGAAAATCTCCATATGATGGATCCGAAAGGTACGCGTTTATGACCCATCCGTCACTCCGCTCCCGGTGCTTGGTAAATAGCCCGCTGTACTTATTAAGGCTCTTGCTGAGTTTCAGCTGATTGGCAGTCACTGGGAGCAATCATAGAAAGATACAGATGCCCATTAGGACGTACACATGTTGTCATGGCACTTCTGAGAACGACAGAGGGCTGTAAACGCTAATAAGACCATCAGTTAATGCTGCTGGCTCTGAATGTGGCCTTGGGGTTCTATTTGCTGATGCATCTCTGAGGGATTTGTTCATGGAAAAATGGATTTTTTTTACATTAAACAATTGGCGGAATCAGACTCAAATGTGAAGGCGGGCAGCCTTGTGCTTTTTAGAACCAAAAAGACGTCATATTTCTATTATATTAAAAGCAAAACAAGCAAGAGAGAGAATATATTGGGAACTAGAAAAGAGAAAGCAAATAAACAAACAAACAGAAGAGGTGAAAAGAAAGACGAAGGAAAAAACTAAAGAAAAAAAGACCATCAGATTTCCGCATGACCCTTGGCAAGACGCAAACAGCCCACAGCCGCATTGCAGAGAGCCACACGCCGTACGTCACGAGACAGCTTCTTTAGATCACTATTTATGGTTCATTAAGTATTTTCTGAGCTGTGTTGCTGCGTACTTGTTATGTTGTGGAGGAACAAACAGCATCGCCTGACCTCTGTCTTAATGATGCTTCATTCTGCTTGTGCAAATAGCCATTCCTCATATGCGGAAGTTGTTATTTAAAGGGGAATATGAAATCGGCGTTCATGCTACCATGGCTTTCCGTGATTGTGTCTCTCTTTCCTTATCTGTATGTGTTGGATTTGGGTGGTTTTACATGTACAAACGAGGATTGTGTCAATCATAAAGGGTCTTTTTGGGTTCCTTTTCATGAGTAAACCATCGTTTTTGCCGAGACATTCTAGCATTAATGAAATGAATTTGCTTTGTTGTTTGGTTTCATTTTCAATAAGTGGCTTTTTGTTTGATCTGATCTGATTTGGAGATGGTGTTGTACGGTTAAAGCAGGGTTTGATAAGCAGCAGAGTGAATGGGCTGTTTACTGCTTGACTTTCAGTGTATATTGTGTCATGTGATGTAGACCATAAATGTCAGAAGTATAGGACTTACATACATGTCACAATAATCCTCATTTAAAGGAATAGTTTATCCAAAAATGAAAATTTGATGTTTATCTGCTTAACCCCAGGACATCCAAGATGTAGGTGACTTTGTTTCTTCAGTAGAACACAAATGATGATTTTTTAACTCCAACCGTTGCAGTCTGTCAGTCTTATAATGCATGTCAATGGTAACAAAATCTATGAGAGTAAAAAAAAACATGCACAGACAAATCCAAATTAAACCGTGCAGCTCGTGACCACACATTGATGTCCTAAGACAAGAAACGATCGGTTTGTGTGAGAAACACACATTTGGATTTGTCTGTGCATGTTTTTTTTACTCTCATAGATTTTGTTACCTTTGACATGCATTATACGACTGATAGACTGTTGGAACGGTTGGAGTTAAAAATCATCATTTGTTCATCATTTTTGGGTGAACTATCCCTTTAAATAATTCCCGCTGAAGGCATACGCAAACAAAAGGGGGCGAAGCTTGGTTGAGTAGTATGCTGAAACTTGCGGTTGACCAATCACAGCACACTGGTCCAGCCAACCAGTCAGAGCCATAGACTGTTAAAAAAAAAAAAAGATGGATGACGCATCTCCACTTCTTTCACTAATATCCCAGAGCTGTTTGGAGCCCAAGTCTGCGCAGTAGTTATCCTAAGATGGAGCTGCGGTATCAAGGTCCCACCCACACTCAATCCCTAGAACAGCTGTAAATCATGACGTTACACCCCGTTTTTAAAAAAAAAAAAAAACAAACAAACCTATTGGAAAAATGAACACTTGGACATACATCTGCATAATAAGAACTACCTAAAATGACAGAAACCATCTTTGTAAAAAAATTATTTAAAGTGTAATTCAGTTACATGGAGAGGGCGGGGTTTATGACCTATACTGCAACCAGCCACCAGGGGACGATCAAAATGTTTTGGCTTCATTTTTCAGGATGTGTGCGTTCCACACATGAACTTCCCTAAGCACTTCCCCTCGGGGGAATCCCTGCCGCCATTTTGAAGTGCGTTCCACTTCGTGAAGTGGACGAGGGAAGTTTATATGGAAGCAGTTCTATATCCCACAATTCAACTTGATTGTGATCACAGCAGATCGCGCTTAACTGAACTGTATGATATATTCATTATTTTTAAGAATTAATCGCATAACAGTGTATAATATGTTAATTATGTTGAGATTTAATCGCATTATACTTGTAGCTACATTATGTTCACAGTCAAAGTTTATACTATTGGTATTATTTTTCTCGTTTGTGTAATTTTACCTTATGCACGAGTTCCGCCAGTAGTAGGCACTCGTGCAACGTAAGCAATGACGGACATCCGAGTCCACGAGATGGAGGGAACGCAGTGGAACGCAGCCCTGCTTTCCGGAAGGAGGAGCTTCAGAGACAAGAACTAAACAGAGTGTTACTGATAGACTGGGAAGAGAGGTGCTGCAACATTGTAAAATATGTATTTTATTTTACATTCAAGCATGAAAACCTATTCTTGTAGACCTCAAAAACAAAAACAAGACTTTGTAAATATGCATAATATGATCTCTTTAAAGTGTTTATTTAAATTCACTATTAAACTGTAAATTCTAACCCTGTTCATGCACTGAAGTCCCCAAATATTCTCCTCCATCTGGTAATGGCTGATCTCAGTGCGTAGGTGGTCTGCCATGGAGAAAAAAGTTTAGTTTGCACCAGTTTAAATTCCAAGATGACCTTAACTTTTGATGTTGTTCTGTGCCTAAAACCAGCAGACTAGACAAGCAATGTAGATCAAGTAGACAAGCAACTGAGAGCAGTAGAAACTGTTCTGGTGCCTATAGCTATGACTGGTTTAAGCTGTTTCTTTTTGAGCACACACATGCAGCCACAGCTAATACATACATGGGTTAGCATGCAGGCTAATGTATGTTACGCTTCAAACAATTCCACTGTTAATATGCAATACAAAACGCACTAAGAATCGTCATTGACAGACAGAAAAAAGGTTTTAGTTCTTCAGAACAATCTGAACTCGAAGCATTCGGCACTTTTAAGCCATCACTCAAGGCTATGTCAGTTAGCATGACCGTAATCATATCTTTATGTTCATGATAAATATAACTGTCATCTCCACGACAACAATCTCTCACATCGCCGTTTTAATGAGAGACAATTAATATTTATTCGTTTTTTGTCGGCAACTAAAGCGTTTCATATTCCACACATTTTCTGTGGAATAAATCAAGTCTCCCTCATATTCAGAGCTATAAAGGGGCTCTTGCTGGAAAAGCCACGCTGCGCTTCAGGCAACTTAATTGTGCCGTGGTGAAAAAATGAGGCAATTCATCCATTAGTTTATAAAGGCCTTTCCCTGGAGACACCAGAGAGTGATTTAAGGTCAATGACACTGATTCTCTATATGTGTTTTTCTTTTTTCTACCCTTTCCTCACACTCCCTCTCTTTGTTTGAAGAGTAACACCGATAACATGCTTTGCTAACATTAAAAGAAGCCCCGTAGTAATCCTCTATGCAATGTATCATTGATTTTTCAGGTAAATTGGATAGATTTTGAATATTGGATTATATTTATAGTGGCCAATATTTCATTGCAAGACTACTGAAAATGTAAAAATGAATGTTTGTAATATGTGTGTCTGTTTCAGATCTTGTCAGGTGATCCAGATCGTGTCCAGCCTAGTTTGCGTCACTGTCACTCAATAGCGCTCAAAAATATTATATGAATAGATATTCATGAGTCCATATTTTTATTTCACAAAATGTATTCAAGTTGTGTCTTGTATCACTCTGTAGTCTCTCTATTTACATTATTCATATATGTATACATATATGTATACGTTATATTCATATATGTGTATAATATATATAAAATAATTAATAAAATAAATATTTTTTATATATAAATACATTACAAAATGAATATATTAAATAAATATATCAAGAAATATCTAACAAAATGTAAATATTTATTTACACATTTATATTTATTTATGAATATATTATATATAAATATAATATATATAAATAAATTATATGTATATATATATATATATACACATAAAAACAAAATAATTAATACAATAAATATTTGTGTATATATTTCTATATATAAATACATTACAAATATATATATAATTAAATAAGAAAATGTATATATTAAATAAATATATCAAGAAATATCCAATAAAATATATAAATATTTATTTACATGTTTATATTTATTTATGAATATTTTATATATGCAATAATTAACATTAATAAAATATAAATTCATTTTACTTTTTAGCTCATTTATTTATAGTGTTGTGATTGGTGGAGTAGGGTCTGGCAAAAAATAATATATATATATATATATATATATGTATATTTCTATTTGCTGATTAATCTACAATATAAATTATATATATATATATATATATATAGCCTGGCCAAAAATAATAATAAAAAAATAAATAATTACAAATATATTTCACATCAGATATCTTTGCAGTCCACAAATTAATTTGAAAGCATCTCACAGTGCACTGGTTATGTTGTAAATTAAAATCAGCTAGTGTAGATGTTGTAAGATAGAAAATCTCATCAGCTTGACCTTCCTGTTGACTAGCTAAAACCTGGTGCCATAGGAAAGAAATAAACAAGTCTTTAACGTGGTTAGACGACGAGGCAAAAATGTGTGGAGTGTGTTACAACAGACAGACAGTGGGAGGAAAACAGAATTCATGACAGGCCTTTGCAGCTGATTCAACCCACACACAGGAGCAAGATACACCACACGCTCACACAGGAACCAACCAACCTGCACCCTCTCGCCCGCACCTTCTCCTTTCCCAGAGTGCTCTGTCTCCTGGCCCATCTCTCATGTTGATTGGTGGCCCTGTGTTGCACGCTGATCCATTGTGATGTCATACGTCCGTGCTGCTCCTGGTTCCTATGGCGATGTGCAGCAGAGGGAAAGTTACAAAACCAGACAGGAGAACCAATTGGGTAAATATCATGAAAACATGTCCAGGACACATTTCACCCAACATAAAGAAAATTTTTTTCAAAATTAAAATGCTTAATTGTCCTAAAAATTGATTTTATTTTGCTTAAAATATATATATTTAATTTATTATATGGAATGCATAATTTATTTTATGCAAAATATAATTTATTTCTTTTAGGGTGAAACAATAACCCAGATATGTTCAGTTTTTTTAAGATTCATCCAGTCACATTGAGCTCATGCACCACACAAAAATTTGTTCTTACACCAGTGCAATCAGATAACTTTTATAAAGTTTTTATTTTTTTTTATCAAAATAAACAGAAGCCTCAGGGTTATGGCTGCATCTGTCCAGCATGGAAATTTCTTGGGGAAAAAAGTATTAGTTTTTTGCATTTTTGAAACTGATTTTGGCTAAGGAGGCATTTTAAGATGCCAGCTGTGTTTTGGCCCAAATACAAACATCTTATCTCAGTTTCCTTGGTAAAGTGAGTGAGGGGTTTGATAATTCTTGCCCTGTAGTCGGAAGATCTCGACTTCTCATCCAAACTCAAGGCCCTCAGCACTGGTGCACGAGACACCCCCGCAGGCCAACGGCATTATGAGCCAATTATTCAGTATTATTTGATAATAGAGCAATTTTAGTTAGGGAATTGATGGAGATACACATGTATTTACACATGTATCACAATAGCAAGGAACAGTGTATCATATGCTTGAATACTGATTAATGATTTGCATACAAAGCGGCCTGAAAAATGTGCGCTGATTGACATGACGAAGCACCATTGTGAAGTACTTTAATTGAGTCCATTCCATTATTAAACCACTTTCTTTTCATATATGATATTTTCTGCTTATAGAAGTTTCCTGAGGGGTTTAAAACTGAAATTTCACCTCTGACCCACTGTAGATTTTGCAGATTTCTGAAGATTTGTGGTTTCAGAAGAATTCTGTCATTAATTACTCAGCCTCATGTTGTTCCAAACCCGCAAGACCTTCGACATCGACGTGACTGCAGTGGTTCAAACTTAATTTTATGAGGCGATGAGAATACTTTTTGTGCGGAAAAATAAAAATAATGACTTTATTCAACAATATCTTCTCTTCTGTGTCATTCTCCTATGCTGTTTACTTTCAGCGCTTCCAGGTTCTACGTCAGAACACCGGCTCATTATTGGCCGACGCTGTTCATGTGAGCAGCACGATGCATGCGTGTGATGCTGCCGCAAGAGCCGGCCAATAATGAGTCGGGTTTTGTTTTTGTGCACAAAAAGTATTCTCGTCGCTTCATAAAATTAAGTTTGAACCACTACGGTCATGTGGACTATTTTCACAATGTCTTTAATACCTTTCTGGACCTTGAAAGTGGTGGTTAAATTGCTGTCTATGGAGGAGTCAGATACCTCTTGGATTTCATGAAAAATATCTTGATTTGTGTTCTGAAGATGAACGAAGGTCTTATGGGTTTGGAACGACATGAGGGTGAGTAATTAATGACAGAATTTTCATTTTTGGGTGAACTAACCCTTTAAAAACCTATGGGGAAAATCTTGAGGGAACCAGTTGTAAATTAGTCTTCAGGGTTTTAACATCATTCCTGCACCACCCCATTTCATCCTAGATGCAAAGACTTGTGGATGACATCATTGCTTGAGGGCGGAGCCTCTAATAACTGTAGTACACCACTGGACTTTGTTTTCACTACTTACCTGGAGGACAGTTTCACCCAGGCACTCACTCACTCTCTGTCTCCCTGCTTTAGAGTGTGAATGACTTGGAAATCTTTTTCCATTCCTTTCATTTTTATAACATGCGCAATGTTCTGATTCTTCATTTATTTCTGCACGGGTGAAAAATGGGGCTGTAAAGTTGTGGTGGCAGCGCTGCAGTCCTGTGCTGCTCCCCTGAGCAATTCCACAGCCTCTCAAACACAGAAGCAGCATTTCATGAAGAGAAGGTGAGTTTACTGTTGCCAGAGGCACACACACACACAGAGAGAGAGAGAGAGAGAGAGAGAGAGAATGAGAGAGAGAGAGAATACTTCTTCTATCCCCATGGTGGTGAGATAACAGCTGGGCCACTGAGAGAGAGAGTGTGTGAAAGCAACCTCCATTCCCACAGAGCCACAAACATCTAAATAGCCAGAAAAATTCTGTGAAAAATTACTGCTTTGGCTGGACTGTAGGGGAGCTTTTCAGAGACTGTATGCGTAAAATTAAAGTCACTTCGCTACACTTGAAATGAATCAAAGGAATAGTTCGTACAAAAAATTCTGTCATCATTTACTCATGTTGCTCCAAACCTGTATGACTTTCTGTGAAATATAGATATTAAGAAGAATCTGAGCTACTTTTTTTTCTTTATTGTGGAAAAAAAAAAAAGAAATCCATACCATTAGATTTGGGTCCCGGAACCCCCAGAAGGGCCACAAGGGGTGTCTGCAGAATATTTGAGAATTTTCTAAAAAATGTCTTAGTTTTAAGAGTTACCTTGTTAACTTCAAATACTGAAAGGGTTAGTTCACCCAAAAATGAAAATGTCATTTATTACTCACCCTCATGTCGTTCCACACCCGTAAGACCTTTGTTGATCTTCAGAACACAAATTAAGATATTTTTGATGAAATCCGATGGCTCAGTGTGGCCTCCATAGCCAGCAATGACATTTCCTCTCTCAAGATCCATTAATGTACTAAAAACATATTTAAATCAGTTCATGTGAGTACAGTGGTTCAATATTAATATTATATAGCGACGAGAATATTTTTGGTGCGGCAAAAAAACAGAATAACGACTTATATAGTGATGGCCGATTTCAAAACACTGCTTCATTAGATATAATAATTAAATATTTTCTAGATACATTTTTAATAATTTGCTGTGTTTTTTGTCAATTTTGAAAACAGCTGGTTTTCTTTATAATATAATGCTTAATATTTTTCTCACAAAATGGGTCTTTATACATACATTAAATTATATATGTTCCATTCTATTTTATTTCTCTAAAAGGAGTCGTCATATTTTAGATCATATGAACCACTTTCACTATGTATGAATTCACTATCATTGTATAGAAAAGAGCAGTGTTGGGAAAGTTACTTTTAAAAGTAATGCATTACAATATTGCGTTACTCCCTAAAAGGTAACTAATTGCATTATTTTTTTTCTCATCTGTTTGTTTGTTTGTTTTTATAACAACAAAAAGGTTTTGGCAAACCTATTTTTTGGCAAATGTAAAGGCCCTTTCACCCCAAGCCTCAGGTTGAAGGAAATGCAAATTCATGCCTGTACAGTAGAGGGCGCAGCTCAAACAAATCTTTCAGCTGAGCTGCCATTCTGGAATACAGAAGAATAGTATGCAAAAGAAGTAAATGAGTAAATGTATACTCACATTTAGTCTAGAACTAGTCTAGAATAACCATCATGTTTACACAATGCTTCTGCACTACTCCTGATTTCTCTCAACATGGGGACAGGAGAGCTGTCATAAATGGGAAAACAAAGTAAGTTGCATTACTTATTTGAAAAGTGTTTTGTTGTAAATTTAAAAGTATTGCATTACTTTGCTAGTTACTTGAAAAAGTAATCTGATTACTTTTGTTACCTGTAATGCATTACCCCCTATACTGGAAAAGAGTAGCATGAATATTCAAAGTCCCATTCACACCCAGAACAATCTTGGAGTCACACCAAGAAAGATCTGCTGCTTTAAATGCTCAAACTCTAATTGGCTGTCAAAGTTTTTATCATTCATTAGCTAGAAGAAAAAAAAAACGTTCTGAAATTGATTCCAGTGATATTGTTCCTTTGTGTACCATTGTCGGTAAAGACTTTCCTATTCTTATAAAATTAGAATGATTACTAAAGCTTTATAGTTAACGTTATTTATCATCCATGGTGTGAACAGCCCTTAATGTCAAAAATCACAGAATTTTTATTTTTAAGAGGAAGACAAACACATTTAAATCACTGAGTAAAGCGCAGCTAAGTCTGAATATTCAGTTGCTGTAGATTGAGGGCCAGTTAACTCCCTCCGCCACATGCAGGCTGAGAAATGGCTTCATTTACGCTGATGATTGAGTCTTTTTTTGATTGTGAATGCTAAAAAACAACATGCTCTTTATTTTGTGTTGCTCTACATTTTCTTTTTTTTTTTACTGTGTAGTAGCTGATTAAAGCGAGCACAGAAGTGCTGCTATTATGAGCACTTATTGACTTGCGTTTTTCAGGTCATATTCACAGAGAAAGTGATTTTGCCCGCTGGTGAATCAATGGGCGTCAAATGAGATGGACAACACCCATTTCCTGTTCCTTCCCACCTCGTGCATATAAATCACACAGATGTTGTCGCACCCTTGAGATGATGCTCTCAAAGACGGCACATCTTCGATTTGTTGTGGTTGTAGTGTTGCGACGTGTTCTGGAGCTGATCACTCGATTAATGAATGAACGACTGAACAGAAGCTCTTAACTCTTAAAGTGACAACCTTATTTTGCAACATTTACAAACAATATTTTAGCATAGGAAAAAAATGCAATCTATAAACTTTAATAGGCTAAAGGCTCCTGTTCTTCTGTGCACACTTTTCTAGTTAAATCGTTGCTTTCATAAATGTTTTTTTAATCAATATATTATAACCATGCTTCTAAAATATATTTTCCTTTTCATATTTTAACCAAGGCTGTGCAGGCCTTTCCCCACCTTGAGTAAATGGTAATAAAAATACTACTACTACTACTAATAATAATGATAGTGACTTCATATATCCCATATTGTGACTATATTTTCACAGTATGACATTATACTGTCACATTTTAGTCCAAGGGTGAAGAAGATAAATGAAGTAGATCAAAATAAAGGTGTTGTTTATTAAATGAAGCAAACTAGTATGCATAGAACAAACACAGGAACAATACCAGACAAAGAACTGAATGAAATGAGGGACTTAAATACACAGGGTAAATTAACTCAATGACGAACAGGTGAAAACTGATTAATCAAAAACTATGGTAACAAATGAAGAGCAGAAAAATGGAACAAAGGAAAACATGTAACTGAGAGAAACAAACTAAAAGTCCATAAAAAAAAAAAAAAAAAAACAGGCAGTCCGTGACATATACATAACAATGTTTATTTTTTATTTTGAACCTTTATGTCACAACCAATATTATTTTAGTATAACTGAGATACTATTATAGTTTTAATCAATATTTTGATTTAGTTTTTGTATTTTTATACTTTTCATTTTAATTTTAGTTACCATTTTATTTACTGTGTTTTGTCATTTATATATATATATAATATACTGTATCGTTCTAATTAATTTTAATTTCAGCTTTAGTTATTTTAGTACACATGAGAAATGTGGCCTTGGCAACTGGCTGAAATAATTTTTAAAGTTTTACTTTATTATAGTTCATTTTTTATTTTAAGTATAATTTTTTTTTTTTTTTTTTATGGTTTGTTTTAGTTTAATAACTCACAACTAGCTTAATTTACTTTTTTTTTTACTCTGAATTGGAAACAGACTTTCAGTAGATTAAAGATGGGATCTAATTAAATGCTTTGTCTGTAAGGGTACTGTTTAAACACACAGATACCTGACAAATATTTTTACAGTTATTCCTCCGCGTGAGGAAGATCGATTTAGATCCCCTCTGATGGATAGATCCGTTTAGATCCACTCCTACGGACAACAAAGTTGAGTAGAGTTATCCCTGGATAGAGTTAGTTCAGGAAGATTTGTCTGTAAGTGTACTGTTTAAACGCACAGCTACCTGACAAATATAAATATTTTTACAGTTAACCCTCTGCGTGAGGAAGATCCATTTAGATCCGCTCTGATGGATAGATCCGTTTAGATCCACTCTGACGGACAAAAAAGTTGAGTTATCCCTCCAGCGTGAGAAAGATCCATTTAGATCCGCCCTGATGGATAGATCCGCTCTGACTGACAAAAAAGTTGAGTTATCCCTCCAGCGTGAGAAAGATCCATTTAGATCCGCCCTGATGGATAGATCCGTTTGGATCCACTCTGACTGACAAAAAAGTTGAGTTATCCCTCCAGCATGAGGAAAATCCACTTAGATCCGCCCTGATGGATAGATCCGTTTAGATCCGCTCTGACGGACAACAAAGTTGAGTACAGTTATCCCTCTAGCGTGAGGAAGATCCATTTAGATCCGCTCTGATGGATAGATCCGTTTAGATCCGCTCTGATGGACAACAAAGTTCAGTATAGTTATCCTTCTAGCGTAAGGGAGATCCATTTAGATCCGCTCTGACGGACAACAAATTTGAGTACAATTATCCCTCTAGCGTAAGGGAGATCCATTTAGATCCGCTCTGATGGATAGATCTGTTTAGATCCGCTCTGACGGACAACAAAAAAAAATTTTTTTTTTTTTTGAGTTATGACAACTTTAAGTGAATTTACATTCAACCAACAAGCTGCACTAAGTTAGAGGAACTTAATAATTTGTAGCATAAAAACATTTTTTTAAGTTGATTGCTCAAAAAAAATAAGTCGCTCCAATTACCAGAGTTGTAGCCCTGGAACCTATTTATCTTATCTCTTTCAGTTCAAATCAACAGCTATCATAGCACATGCTAACATGACTTATTTAACATGTATATTTAATGAACAAGTAAGATATTACTTGTCACTGGCATTAGCACAGTCATTGCTTATAGAGTCAATGTAATGTTTACCTTCATGTATCTCTTCAGCACAAAGGTGACCACAAAAACTTCAACATTACAGAAACTCTTTTAAATGTCAAACATAACAGCATTAAACACTAACAGGTCTTTCCCTTCACAAAAACAAATAAACACTTAATTTCAACATTTATTCTCCTTATCCAGTCTACTGGGAACTAGAAATCCACTGCCTAATTTTCGAAGACAATTTCATTAAGTTACTACAACCTAATTTTTTCAAAAAGCTAATTAACGCAGAAATTTGAGTTAGAATTACAGACGATATTAAGTTGATGTAATGATCAACATTATTATGTCAACAGAACTCTACAAAATAATGTTTGCAACTTAAAAGGTTTAATTAAAACAATAAATTAGAATTCTTAACTTGCAACCTGTGGTAACAGGTCCCCTGAATTACTTTTTAGAGTGTGGAAGTTAAATGCATATTTTCTCTCTGTTATATTTCATATTGTCTCTAAGGTTAAACTCAGTATTATGGAACAATGTTTATTTCGTGGGCACAACATCATGTTTTATATTTCAGATTCAGATTCATTTAACATACACCATTTGGTTTAATGTTCAGTGAGTTTACATTCATGTTGTTGAACTTCTGTCATTTCGGTGGCAATCTGCATCTACACATAACAGAAAGCTGCGCTTGCTGCTTTTTAAAAGTTGACAGATAAACTATTAGGCTGGTAATAAAACAGCGTTTCTTCTCCTCTTAATGCCTCACAGTGTGGTGCACACAGACTTGGTCTCAATGAATCTGAAATATAAAAGACAGAAAATTCTTCCATAGCCCTCTTAAAAGGTTAACAACTTCAAAACAACATTTGAATGAAGCTGTCCCGACCATCTTGTCTGCAGCCTGATCTGCTGTTGTTTCCAGACCGCTCTCAGACAGATGCAGCGGAGAGAGAAGCCCGCTTCACGTTGATGTGTGGCATAATTTAAATCTGTAGCAGCAGGGCTCGGGTTCACTGGGAGGTCTGCAGAGCCCCTGCAATCCATTTTATGCTTTAGCAGCCTATTTGCTTAATACAGAAAACTTTTGAGCGATACGTTTTCCAGCTTATTTTGGGGGCAGCGGCAACAAAGCTATCCGTTATGTGCTTTTAAAAGTCAGCGTGCGAGAAATTGCAGCGCGGCTCGGGAACGGAAAGGCCAACCCATAACTAGCCCGTAAAGCACAGGGCCAGCAAACCTGCTTCGGTGCTGAGCGTCTCAAGATGGTCAGATAAACAAGAGCAGACACCACAGTTTTACCGTGACATTTCCAACAGCTAAATCGTAAACCAGGAAGCTCTTCTGTTAAAGGCCACTCAGTTAAACTAAGCATTTGTTTATTCGGCAGGCAGTATATTCAACCCCCTAAAGCTACAGGGAGAACAACCTCTGTTTAATCACATTCACACTCCTGAGGCCCGGACGGCCGCTGCCATTATCTTGTTGGAGCTACTTCGGGATAATTGTGTCAGACTGCAGCAGGGATTTGCAAAGACTTGTCAGAATGAATTTGATTTTAGGGCTTCATTTGCATCACATAATTTATGGTGTGTATATTTTATAAGCACATACGCATGCACCTCTACATTCATTTGCAGATAAATAAGCATCAAAAACCAGCCAGTAAAAAATTATAGGAAACCAGTATTGTCAATAAAATGGTTACAGTAAATTTATTATTTTATTTTATTTTATGAAAGCCTGGATGGGCAAAGCTAATGTCTTGTTCGTGTTACAGATGGAATAATTGTGTCAGACTGCAGCAGGGGTTTGCAAAGCCTTGTCAGAATGAATTTGATTTTAAGGCTTCATTTACATCACATCATTAATAATGTGTGTGTAGAGATTTTACAAGCACATGCAAATGAACCTCTACATTCACATGTAGATAAATGAGCATCAAAAATTAGCCAGTCAGTTTTTTTTAATGTCATTGTTTTTTAATGAAATTGCATTTATTTGTGCTTTAATAAATATATATTATTATTTTATTTATATTTTATTATAAATATTAGCATTTATTTGTATTATTTATTAATGTTTAATATATAATATTAAATATAATATGTTAAATATATTATATATATACTTATATACATACTTATACTTATATACATAAACATACTTATAATATGTTTTACATACAATTTGGCCACAATTTGGGACAATATATATATATATATATATATATATATATATATATATATATATATACTGTATATTATATTATATTATATATTAAACATTAATAAATGCAAATATTTATAATCAAATATAATACATTTTACTTTTTGCTTTTAATGGAAAGGATAGTTGAATAGTTGAGAATAGAATACAACTTATCAATAAATAAGTACAATAAAAATACAACAAATTATTAACATTAAAAGTATGAATACGATGACAGTACTAAGCATTCTTCTATATAATAATGTGACAAGCATGTCGTAAAAGTGAGAACCCAGGTGGAACTGTCAGCCAGTTGCGTCTCACATTTTTCAACCCCTTTGGGTTTCAAGCTTAATTAATCAAAGAACAGCACTGCATATGAGCACAGAATTAATCTTTTTCTAATCACGCTGAATAAAGAACCATCCTGTTATATACAGAAGAGTCTTTGAGTTTAGCAGAGGAATGGACTTCGATTCAAACACGGACGGCATTTGATTAATTAAGACATTGAGAGTTGCTTAATTGTCCATTTATTCGTTTATTTCATCTGTCATCAAAAACACAGACTCCTCTCAATCATTGGATGAAGGCTGCTGACTCAATCTGGCCAAACGCATCTGCTCGGCTTACATTTGTCAAATGCCCACTGGTTGCACACTTCAGACCCTCGGTAGATCATCAGGTGATCTCATTTAACATACTGCTTTTTGCATACAATGTAGTGTGCATGCACATATTTGGACACAGACTGTTTATTTTCCTGTTGAATGAATAAAAATGATGAGCTGTGAGTTGAGATATAGAGGAAAATGCAGTGAGATAGAGCTTTATTCCTGTGTGTCTACTGGCAGTCGAGAGCCGCCCATAAATCAACGCAGGAACTGTCCTAGCATGATAGAGTCAAATTATTACAGCTAAACACACAAGTATGTGGAATGATTAAAGTGTCTCGGCTCTTCCAAGCCGAGATGGATGTTTGATTAATCACAGGCTTCTGTGGAGCCGGACAGAATTGTGAAACACAGCGCTGACTTCTGGTTCCAGCAGTCTGTCGTCTGAAGGAAGAAGCACTGCAGTGTATAAACATCATCACATACTGCACACTGCCACTGAAGACAATGTCATAAGTTTGTCTTTTCAAATCCTGCACCTCAGTGTTGGAAAAGGACAAGGCCTAGTGTCCATTATTTATAGAGTAAAAACAAAATATTGACAGGAAACAGATTCTTTCATTGCTTCTCAATGGAGGATGCTGCACTTCCTATTTTATTTTTTTCCTGCACATTAATCAGTAGGACGTTTTTATTCTCTCTTTCCTCTTTTCCGTATTGTGATGACGTGAGTCACTTAAATTGCCTGTGGAGAATCAAACTGCACAGTGGTCCTTAGATGAATTTTAAGCAGTGTAAAAACAACAGTCACGTCCTTTTAATGCAAATTATGCCATCAAATCTGATTCCTTGTGTTCATCCCTATTACGACTCATCTCATTTGTAGAGAAGTTCTGTCATGAAACTCTAGATGACACAAGCTAAAGCCTGGAACACACCAAGCCGACAGTCGGCTGTCAGGCAGTTTTTGTGCGTCGGCCGACTAAGTTTTCTCAGTGTGTTCCGCACCGTCGGCTTAAGTTGGTCCTTTTTTTCGGCCGATTTGACACGTTGAATCGGCGTTGGGCCGTCGGAGAGAGAGAGAACTCTGATTGGCTGTTCAGTATAGCAAACGAGTCAGTTCTATAAGTAAAAGAAATGATGAAAGAAAGCAAATAAGTCATGACGGCACAGACAGAAAGTTGTTGTAATTTTACGCCATCTTACCTGAGCACTCAAATGCACTAATATTTTCATAATAACATGAGCGGAGTGGAATAAAGAACATGATCAGCATGATTGATATTCAAAACAGTAAGCAAGCGCTGCTTTGCTTTATACATGCAGTCTTAGTTTCGCTTTCCCTTTTTGAATGACGAATATAGACAAATGTATCTACTTAAATAGACAGTTATCTCCTTTATACGCAGGCGTGCTAGTTGACAGTCGGCTGAAGTTCACTTTATTCTACAATATCTAGTGATGGACGATTTCAAAACACTGCTTCGAAGCTTTACGAATCTTTT
Source organism: Hypophthalmichthys molitrix (assembly GCA_037950675.1). Classification (NCBI taxonomy): domain Eukaryota; kingdom Metazoa; phylum Chordata; class Actinopteri; order Cypriniformes; family Xenocyprididae; genus Hypophthalmichthys; species Hypophthalmichthys molitrix. The sequence goes on along the minus strand of CM075514.1, from coordinate 20,486,502 downwards.
GTTTCGAATCAGTGGTCTGTAGCGTGTATCAAACTGCCAATCTTTCTTCTAGATAGCAATGAGATTAAATGGAGTGCAAAATGATACACATTTCCAATTTGATTTTGTTTAGATTGTATTTTGATTTATTTAGGTATATTTCAGTTACAATGCCCATTTTGTTGATGCATGATTCAGTGAAGGATTTGTCAAACTGTTTCAAATGGTAACTCCTTAGTTTTTTAATTATTCATTAAAAGGACTGGCTTAAAATTATTGCTTGTTCATGAATCAGACTACACTGTTGTATGTTTTTGATACATTAAAAATAATAATTTGTTTCTTTGTGAATCACACTATGCTGCTTGTGCTGAATGTTTTTGATTCACTAAAAAGAAATCTGGTTGATAAGAGCCATTTGTTCATAAGATCCATTTGTTTGTGAATCAGACCACACTAGTCACGCTCGACACACTGTACATTATTGTGTGCAGTCGGTGAGGACAACTCAAGAGAGAAATGTGTTATTGCTGTTATTTCATGACAGTCAATTCAGTTTGCAAGTGTGGGTAAAATATGAAGCGGTTTAGGAAACACTTGGTATTTTAAGAATCAATATCAAGATCATTCAAATGAAGATTACAATTATTCAGAAAATGTATATTTTTACCCAGCCCTACTGCAAAATATTATTTTCTTCTTCAGTATTTTTTGTCTTGTTTTCTAGTACAAATATCTAAACATTCCTAAATCAAGATACAGTTACTTGAGAATCAAATGACTTAAGATATTACATTTAAGCATAAGATATTATGCTTAAATCAAGAAAAAATATCTGCTAATGGATATAAAACAATAAACTTTCTGAATCCATTTAATCCATTAAACTTAAAGGGAAACCAAGATTATTTTTCGTACCCTGTTAGCAAAAACTCTAAAATACTGAGGAAGAAGGTAATTTTTTTGCAGTGTACTAGGTAAAAACGTCGGATATAAAGTTGATACTTAAAAAAATTATGGAGAACTCCAGTTGTGAGCTATAAAGGAGCAACTTTAAAGCAATAAAATCATCCTCTGGGGTGAAGATTATGAACTGGCAATAAGGATGAAAACATTTAGGAGAAAATGATCTGAGTGCTAGCTTTAGCTGAATGATTTAGCTTTATCATTGTGTCTATGAGCAAAACATTTAACCCCTGGATGCACCAGCAGCAGTACCCAATTTGAGGACTGTTAGTCACTTTAGATAAAATATGCCTGTTGAATTGGAGTCATAATGATTTTAGAGGCACATTGACCATATATGCAGATCACTCTAAACGTTTAAACCACATGTCTTTCCCACTCAGATTAAAAAGGAATTGTTGATTTAAAATGCAGACTGAATTGGTTACCTTGTGGTGAAATTATATTGCTGTCACAACAGAACAATTCTTGAAGGAAAGAAAGTCTGAGGAATCCAGCGACGTCAAATTACCTCAGACGCCGTCTGCAGCCATTACACCATCAAAGGAAAGGAACACTCCACAACAATAAAGCTGACATGTAAATTCATAAGTTGTTGAGCAGAAGTTGTGTGTTTTGTGCCAGGAAATGGAAAAAGACTTAACGTCGTAAGGAAGAAGAGAACCGCAATTTTTATATCCTTATCAAGTCTTATTTTATAGAAATAGGTTGACAATTAAACAGTGTATTAGAAGCTGTTAAAGGGACAGTCATCAAAAAAACACAAATTATGATATTTTTAATGAAATCTGAGAGATTTCTGTCAACCCATTGAGTGACTGTGATGTCACCATGTACAACATGTTCCTGGATCAACATCCTTGTTTCCATTCCAATCCACCAATCAGATTTGAGGGTAAGTTTAGGCTTACAACCAGGGTTAGGTGCTTCTACATCAGTGTTATTTACCTATTATTTCCCTCAGTTTTTATGGATAAGTTATTTGTAGGGTTAGTTTTAGGGATAGGAATAGAAATAGGGTTAGGACAAAATTTTCGGACAGTAATGTTGTTCCAGGATCAACAAAATATGTTGACCAAACTTGGCAAAATTCATTTTTCTACTGAACTAACATGCTGTGGAAACTAAATGACTTGCCTGAGGTAAATGTAATGCTACGTGAGATATTATTCTCAGGCTGTTTTATTGATGTCTTTTCGCGGTTGAAACTGGTTGAGAGATTACATGTAAACATATCTATGCATAGATCATCTGTTCTTCTTCTTCTGTGCTTTTTCCTGTTGTGGCGGTTAGCAAACAGCGTTGCATTACCATGTGTGCCCCCTTCTGGATCGGAGTGCGGATTTAATCTAAATCTCTCAGATTTCATGAAAATATATATTTGTTTTTAAGATGAATGGAAGTGTTATGGATTTGGAATTATTGTGGGATTCATTTTAAGTTGAACTACCCTTTAAATGGTATTTAGATGTACCCAGGGGTGGACTGGGACAAAAATTCAGCCCTGGCACTATAGCCACACCAGCCCACATTACCACACCAACACAGCCCCACCCATGGACACGCGCATTCCCAGGTGAAAAAAAGTATACTTTCATAATGTACTTAAAGTGCTCTATTTTTACATGCTATTTGTGTACTTTATATACTAAAAATTCTTCTTTAGTACTTCTTAAGATAATTTTAAGAGCATCTAAGTGTACTCAACTGTGCTATTTTGACACACCACGAATATGTATTTAGTTAGTACACTTGAACCAAGTGAAATAAGTGAAACCTTGAAATAAGTGTACTACATATGGTAACTAAATACATTTTAATAGAGATAGTAGGCCTATGTTAAAAGCACATTTTAGTTCATATTCATGGTGTCTCAAAATAGCACAGTTGAGTACACTTAGATGTTCTTAAAATTATCTTATGTTACAAAAAAATATTCTTTAGTACTTCTTAAGTACAAATTAGTGCGCGAAAATAGAGCACTTTAAGTACATTTTGGAAGTGTAAGTTACTTTTTTTACCTGGGTTGCTATACGTTTTTGACTTGTTAGTCTATTGCAGGTAGCCTACAGCAGTCTGTTTACCTTAAATATCTGCTGATATTTCAGTCATGTAGGCTAATTCAGTAACAGGCTAACAATTGTGACCAATTATCACGAAGCAATGACATTTTAAAATATATGGGGTAGTATGCTAAGCTGTTTATTAAAAAAAACAAAAACGATAAAACAAATAAACAAACACTGGAGCTAACTGGCAGAAGTAGCGTGAAAATGACTTGAGCTCGCTATATTTTCTGTTTTTTTTTTTTTTTTCTTACCTGTACGTCACTACTGTTCTCCGCTGCAACAGCCGAATTTAATCCCTTTCAGAAGAGTTCAGTTAATTTTATGCATTTGCCAGAGTCTGACTTAAGAGCACTTTTTTGCTTTCTCTAATCTTTTCTGCACCGCCTTTCCCCTTTTTATGGTTCATCATTAACTTTTACTGACAAATTGCTCGTGTTGCACTCTCTCTGATGACGTGCTTGATTTTGACTGACCCTTCGCAGGGAGTTTGATTGACAGGCGATCTGACCAATCATAACGCCGTATCCACATTTATGTCCGACAAAGCAGTTAGAATAACGTGGAGCTTGAACTTGAAAAATGGTGTGTAGTTTCACGAGCCGCTTGAAATGAGGCGCTACAGCAATCTGTCAAGACACATTAAAGAGCCACAAAACGGTATTTATTGTTTAAATTTCTCTTGTCTGTCGACGCATTGTCAGTGTCCTCTCTGAGCCAATGTATTTTTTTCACTCTGAGAGAACGTGTGGCGTGAGAGCGGCATGGCTTGTCGGACATACATAGCAACAATAACTAAAGGGGGCGGGTCGGCTGGCCCATTTATTATTATTAATATTATTATAACCATAGTGAAATCGTACTAGCAATAAAAACCCGTCCTGTGCGCTGTCTGCCTGTAAAAACTATTTATTTATATATATTAAAAATAAAACTGACCGGCCCACATTAAAAAAAATGGTCCGGCGCCTCTGGCATTTGCCAGAATTGCCCGATGGCCAATCCGCCCATGGATGTGCCTAAATATTAGCAATTGACCTAATCGCTGATCATCCCTGCAAAGAAGAGAAATAAAATATTGCTAGCTACAGCTCAACTTAACAGTTTTTTCCCCTCATATTTTTCATTTTCTTACTTTGCACACAGTGTGAAATAACTCCCCTCGCCCACCCCCCACTGCCTCCGTGTGTGTGCGCGCGCCTAACCCACGGAAACAATAATTGACCTTTGACTTTTAACACCACCCTGCCCTTGGCAGCAATGCCCCATAGGTGAAAGTGCAAACGTTAAACTCCACAGACCCAGTGTTCTGCACACAATGATTTTTCTGAATTTCCCCGGATCAATAAAGCACATTTATTTATCTATCTATCATCTATCTCTGAACCGAAAGCTGTAAGACACCGAGAAGCCCAGAAGCCATGAATAGTGTCATCTGAGACAAAACATGCTTTATGCCTCTAAGCTTCTATGCAAATACTGTGTAAACATGTGTAAATAATGTGACCTCAACAAGAGAAATGCTCTGTATTACATTCTGATGGGAAATATTTCTTTCAGTCTAGCTATCTATAAAAATGGTTGTGTGCCATTAAGAACTGAATTGAACTGCCTTTGAAATGCAGGATTCAGAATTCATATAAATTCAAAGAAGCCTTTTTCTGTATGCAAACGTCATCATATACACAACATATGGGAGATTTACATTAGATTAATAATTAATGTTTAAAATGCCACCTATACAATTTTGTATTTAATTTATATCTATGCATTTATATTAAATAAATTCCAAACTATAAATTTATGAAATACATAAATCATGTTTATTGAATAACAAATTTTTCAGTTAATACTGAATTGATACAAAATTAAAAGCTGTTTTTTCAAAATTATTGCACTTACAGTGAAGAGAAATATTTACGATCAGCTGTATTCTAAATATCAAATAATAAATAGGCACAATTAGTGTAGTTATTTGTTTTTTGTTGCAAGAATTTGTGTGACTGTGTTCTGTATAATCCTGTGCATCATGTGACCAATTTAAATTCCAATTCATGAATTAAAAGGAGTTCATTTTTAAATTATGATGAAAATGGTGGAACCTGGTGGACAGAAATGAGTGTAGGGTAGCGGTGATGAGAGCTTTTGTAGCCCTGGTTCATCTTTGATTGCTGAGTTTAGTGAGGTCTTGACGGGTCACTGGCCTCATCTATCGTCCATGTTGTTTGGATCCACTCGCTGGGCTTTCTGTCTCTCTGCTGAGCTTCACTCCTACGTGCTTTGGATACATCTAATTTCCTGTCAGTGACATGTCAGCTTCACATGTGACGTGCTGCTACTACTTTCCCATCTGTTTCCATTCATCTAAATTGCAATTGCTTGACTGGCACATGCAGCCCTGGTGAAGTAAGTCTCTTTTTTATCAAGCTACTGTACTTGATTGAAAAATGTTCTTTCAAAATGAAAACATTGAGTTAAGTCAATTTAACATGAAGCAATCACATTTAGAAGAGAAGCCTGATGCAATGGTGTTAAAGTGAAAAAGTCATTTTTCGAGTGCATTTCACACTTTTAAGATCCTTCTTAAACTAATCATGCTTGGTAAAACATCTACTGTACTTTAATCTAATGAAATCTTTTGTATTTATATGTTTCTTGCAGGTGGCATCTTCCAGCAGGGGCTAACTGCTAACCAGTTAAACCTGCTCTCGACCACATTGGATTACCACAATAAATGGATCTGTTTATTAAACTTACTAGAAGCTCATCAACACTGCTCTGTGTTTACCCCTTAAAAAGCTGAGAGCGAGTTAACGCTGGCAACTTGTTCTTCTCATCGCAAGACTCATCAGCTGTGAAATTCACACAGGCTGTTCTACTCACTGAGCTTTTCACCACAGGCAAATGGCTTATAAAGACAATAAAGGACAACATGGAGAGTAAGGTAATGGTTGAGAACAATAACACCATGAAGCACCGGCCCGGGTTTAGTGGCTGATGCTGGTCTCAGCGTGTCTGCCATGAAGGTGATGGACCGCAAGAGACACAAGGCAGCTTGCTGTTCTCCGTTTCATCCTATTTTCATAATCATAAGGCATCCTAGAGCTACAGCTGTGCCAATATTATATGGGCCACATTGGGAGAAAACATGATTATATTACAGAGGAAGTGTCCAGGTCTGGGTTCTGCATGGAACTGAACGAACGTTTAAACGGGAGACTTGAGAATCATTGAAATTGGATCAAATTTAGAAATATTTACCCAATTCTGTTTTCCTTCACCATTCCAACATTCCCTTGTCTGAGCTTCATGGGTAATAAAAAAGGAAAAAAAACACACACTGCGTACACACATACTATATAGTATGTGAAAAACAGTACGCCAAAAGAGTAGTATGTCCGAGTACATTATATTCGAAAAACGAAGTGAAAAGTCCCCGGATGACCTACTACTTCTGCCGAGATTCTGAAGTGCGCATTCGATGGACACTTTACTATCCCATGAGGCCACGGAAATGAAGCAACGCAATTGACGCTGGTAGGTCACACGACAGTAACAACATGGCGGATGAAGTACTTCCAAATTTCATTCATACTACCTATATTCATACTATATAGAGCATACTTTTTTAACAATCGTGAAGTAAATTCAAATGTAGTACCTACATAGTACGCAATTTCGGACACAGAGACGCTCTTTGCAACAGTACACCACTTTAAAGACTTTAAAAGTTTTAAATTTAACTGTTTAAGTCTAGTCAAGTCAAGTCACCTTTATTTATATAGCGCTTTTTACAATGCAGATTGTGTCAAAGCAGCTTAACATTGATAACTGGTATATAATTTTAGCTGCACAGCAGCTCTTAAAGAATAGTGTCAGTGTCGGCAGATCAAAGCACTGTTGAATATCAAATGTCAAGTGTCCCCAACTAAGCAAGCCAAAGGCGACAGCGGCAAGGAACCCAAACTCCAACAGGTGACATCAGATGGCAAACAGGTGGCAAATAGACTTCTGTGTTAAAATGGAGAAAAAAACCTTGGGAGAAACCAGGCTTAGTCGGGGGGGCCAGTTCTCCTCTGGCGAACAGTGCTTTGTTACGATTCAGGTTGCTATCTTATGTCTGATAGGATCGCAACATTCAAAGTATTTATTCCAGTTCAGTCCAGTTGAGGATCGTATTCATCACACCGGTATGGGCGGTTTGTTGAGGAGCTGTGCCACTGGCTGTTGTGTCGATGAGGCCTTCACAATGGATGATCTAGTTGACTCAATCTCTGCTGATACTTCAGGGCTACGTTGTGGTCACGTCAAGGCGCCGGTCCTCGGTCTCACCTGGATACGGCCCGGATCTGGTTGACTACGGTAAACCTCGGGATAAACAGAAAGACTAATATTAGCGTAGATGCCATTCTTCTTCTGATGTAACGAGTACATCTGGTGTTATAGGAAGTGTTCCCGGTTCCGGCTGACCTAATTTATGCAGCCTAATAATCCTTTAACGGATTTGAAAATATAAATTGATAATGTGTTATGTGTATGCCAGGTTAAAGAGATGCGTTTTTAGTCTAGATTTAAACTGACAGAGTGTGTCTGCCTCCCGAACAATGTTTGGAAGATTGTTCCAGAGTTTAGGTGCCAGATAGGAGAAGGATCTACCACCTGCGGTTGATTTTGACATTCTAGGTATTATCAGCTGGCCTGAATCCTGAGATCGCAATAGACGTGAAGGACTATAATGCTTTAAGAGCTCGCTCAGGTACTGGGGAGCTAAACCATTTAGTGCTTTGTAAGTAATTAGCAAGATTTTAAAATCTATACGATGTTTAACAGGAAGCCAATGCAGTGTTGACAGAACTGGGCTAATATGGTCATACTTCCTAGTTCTAGTAAGAACTCTAGCTGCTGCATTTTGTACGAGCTGTAGTTTATTTATCAGGTGAGCGGAACAACCACCCAGTAGAGCGTTACAGTAATCTAGCCTTGAGGTCATGAACGCATGAACTAACTGTTCTGCATTTTTCATTGAGAGCATATGTCGTAGTTTAGATATATTTTTAAGATGGAAGAATGCGGTTTTACAGATGCTAGTAACATGGCCTTCAAATGAAAGATTGGTATCAAAGAGCACACCCAGGTTCCTAACGGACGACGAAGACTTAACAGAGCAGCCATCAAGTGTTAGACAGTATTCTAGGTTATTACGTGAGGTAAGAGGTTTTTGGTCCAAAAATTAGAATCTCTGTTTTTTCTGAATTTAGAAGTAGGAAATTACTGGTCATCCAATTTTTTATATCAGCTATGCATTCTGTTAATTTTGTGAGTTGGTAAGTTTCGTCAGGTCAAGTTTCGTCAAGTCTACCCTTTTGAATATAGACGATATAGTTCTTATTTATTTATTTACTTGTTTAAAAAATTAAATTATAGTCTTTATCTTCTGGGAAAATAGACAGAAAATTTTGATGACTCATCCTGCACTACACAGATTTCTGTCCAATCAGATGCTCTCTAGACTGAGAATGTCCCTCCCCCTCATACCACTTGCAACCGACTATCAAGATGTTCATATCTGTATTCATATGTGTTTTTTTTTTTTTTTTTTTTTTTTAAATGTAATGTCTTCAAATAAAACAAGAAAATATATAAATGTGTCAGTTTCTTAAATATAACACTCAATGTTGATGTTGTTTCCACACAGATGAATTTATCAGTGAGGTGAAAACTGAAAACTATGTCCTTCAGACCAACACAATAGTCTCATTTGCAACACTGGCACTTTAAAGGGATAGTTCACCCAAAATCATCATTTACTCACCCAAACCTGTATAAATTTCTTTGTTCTGTTGAACACAAAGAAAGATATGTTGAAGAATGTGGGAAACTGAACAGTTCTGGGGCACCATTGACTTCCATAGAATTTTTTTCTGCTATGGAAGTCAATGGTGCTCCAAAGCAGCCTGGTTAGCAGACTTTCTTCAAAATATCTTCCTTTGTGTTCAACAGAACAGACATTTATACAGGTTTGGAACAACCTGAGCGTGAGTAAATGATGACAGAATTTGCATTTTAATATTTGATCACATATGACCTAGTGATCACAACTGACTGTTTATTACTCTTCAACAGATGTTAAATTTCCTCTAATAAACTTCTCACTGCTGAAATTATGGTATATTTTGTGTGGAATCTTTAATGCTGTTTATTTTCCTCAATTTACAACATTTCCATTTTCTTAATCTATGTTGTACAGACACACGGTTGCTTTTATTGCAAAGCAACATCTTGGCTTGAACAGGAAGATATTTATGTAAGGTCAATTTATCAATATTGCACAGCCACACTAAACATTATGATGAAAGCTTTCCTATTTCTGGACTTTTGATTACTGATTATAATTTGGACCATCAGCAAGGTTGATATACATTCTGTTTATGTAGATATCAACATGCATGTTTCCCAATTGCCCATGTTAGCCATGCTGTGCATCTCCCAGACAGCTTGAAAACTGGCATGATTAAATTCAGCAAACAGCAAAGCTGCCAGGTCTTTCTGACTAAACTGACTCAACAGTCAATAATGAAATGTTTCTGAAAGTATTAGACCAAAACCTGTTTTTTTTTTTTTTCACATATATTTCCATGGCTATATATTCACACAGCAATACAAATATTAAAGGCAAAAATATGTATCAATGCAACTTTAATGAAGTAAACTTTCACTAAAAGCCTTCCGTCTACCAGAAAAAACAGTCCCTGACCATGAACAGCAACAGAAGTTACATTATTATGCCATTAGATGGCAGCAAAGACTGTCTTTATGAGTGAGTCAATTAGTAGCGAAGACTTTTACATCGAAAAGACTGAATTGTTGTGAACACGGAACAAGACGCAACTGACAAATGCTTTGACTAGTGACTGTCAGTCACGGAAAACCCCTTAACTGTTAAAAGGACAAAATATTGCAGCGGACATTTAAACAGGTTTTTTATCATAAACATAGGACTGACCTGAAGGAAAATGCTAAATCTGAATGCAGGTAAAAAAAAAAAAAAAATGTCTCCAAAAGTCAGATTTGGACCACACTGAGCTGTGGTGTGAATATATAGCCTATATGAATACTGTATCCTTTAAGTACAAATGTCTTAAATACATGAAACATTCTACATTTCTCTAACACATACACCCTCAGGAGAACATTTAAAAGGTAAACTCTGGTGGAAAATACCCCCACTAGGTAATAGTAGTCACTGCATGGTGTTCAATTCTATGCCTGGTGCAATGCACTCAAAAAACCATTTTCATCAGAATGCTTTATAAAAAACACACAATATGATCGAACACACAAACAGAGCCATGGGGATGAGTTTGGCCTTTCCAAAAGACGGCTGCAAGATTTTCAATAGAGTGCTAAATTGGAAGTTTAGCGGGTTTTGCAGCCATCAAGACATTGATTTGGCACAGCTGGACTGAGATGGCAGGCCTGCATTTTGGAAGCAGGTGAGACGCAAGAACACGTATGTAGAAAAATGGAAATCAATGCAAGGTTTTAATACTGCAGAAACAGTGCTGCTTTGGTAATTAAAGAAAATGGCAGGCATCAAGCTGCCATTAATATAGAATGGACTGAGGTAGTGGTCATGTGGAGAACGGTCAAAAAGGTCTATTAAATCTATGAATCTATAAACCTGTCAGTCATTATTCTCCACAGGTTGGTCATATGATTGAAGTTTCATACAGAATTTGCTTGTCCAAAATGTATATTATAATTATCTAACAATTGCTTTCTGAGCACCTTACGATGTAATTAGGTAATTTTGAGGTGAATTCCACATCTTGGCCAGCTTTCACCGCAATGTAAGGTAACTAAAAGGATGTACCGGATAAGACTGCTAACATATAGTCGACAATGTGTGAGTGTATCTTGACCCGAGGCTGTCAGTTCAGAGCACATTTCACAACACTTGGGTCACATACAGTGATATCACTCCTGACTACATCAGTCCCATGATGATATCAGAAGAATGACATCATGGCTGACAAAACATGACAGTGGCACATCTGTTGAAAAAGCTCTGATATGCCTACTGGACACACTGGAAAATAAAGTATGACATACTCCATCTAAAATTATTTTGCCTTTTTTATTGTGTATAGTGCTGTCAAATTGATTAATCATGATTAATTGCATCTAACATAAAAGTCTGTAAATATATATGCGTGTATATATACACGCATATATATTTGTGATATATATATATATATATATATATATACACACACACATTTACAAACTCTTACGTTAGATGCGATTAATCGTGATTAATCGATTTGATAACTAGTATGAAGAAAATATTTTAGTATTATTTATACTATTATAGTTTTTATTAATTAATAATTCATTTCATTTTTATATTTTCAATTTTGTTTTAATATTAGTTTTTAATCATTAATTTTTAGTCATTTTGTTATGTGTGTTTGTCTTTTTTTATTATTATTTTTTTTTTACATTTTTAAATTTATTTTTATTTTAGTTTTAGTAATTTTTTTAGCAGCTTTTAATTTTAGTGTTCCAATTCAAACTTATTGCCCAGACAACATTTCTAATTTTTGTTTGGTTTAGGTTTTTTTAATCTAATATTTTTATTTTATTTAAACTTTATTTCAATTAACAATTTCTTTATTAATTTTAGTTAACGTTACACTTTAAAAAAGTTATGTTTTTACATTGCTTTATCTCATCAAAATAAGCAATTTTCAACTTTTTTGTTTTTGTTTTACAAGATTAAACTCATTTTAATGTAATGTCAGTTTAATGTAATTTAAGTTGAAATGACTTAATCATTCATCCAAATTGATTGTACTTAAAATGTAAGGCAGCAACATTTTTTTTTTTTACAGTGTATAACCCTGGTATGAAGAGACTATCTAAAATTATTTTAAACACAAATTTTGTTTTTTTTTTAATTAATTTTCTTTATTCTTATTTTAGTATTTTAACTGTAATGCATGTTCATTACTTAAATTTAATTGAACAAATATATGGAATATTTGTACATTTAAAATTCATTCGTCACATTGCATGGCTATTTAGGTTAAAAAAAAATTAAGCAACCAAAAATGGTGGGAAAAAAGGACACCTATCAGTGTGTTGGGAATCATTTCCTATTTGCTTGATTCTGCTAAAAGGAATATTGCTTGTTTTATGGCAGCTGGGAGTTGGTGTCAAGAACTGTCAGGCTGTTGTGTACCAAGAACCAAATGATAAACGTTTGAGATTTGGTGATCAGCTGACGGTTTTCATATTTCCTCAGAATTCAGGATTTTCTCAGAGGGATCCTGGAATCTAATTCCAACATGGCAGCCTCAGAAACAAAACTAGACCCAAGTGTTTTGGGAAATGTCATTTTTAATTAAATCCCAGGTTCTTTAAGATAAGCTGTTAGACTTTAATTTCACCTGGGGCGTCAAGCAAGGAGCCAAAATACCATTATGTAAGTCTGTCACAGTCAATGATATCTAACCGCCTGCTACAGCGGTTTTGACTGACTTGTTGAGTGTTAATAGCGTTATGCATAATCAGTTTAATTAAGCTAGCTAATTCACTCTACATTTATGTTCTTAATATTATTTTATGAAAACAAAAGTGATATCAACTTAAACTAAATAATAATGGTATTGACAAAAATTTGTATATTTAGCGTGTTTACTGAAGGTGGATAATAAAACTCTCATATAATGTATTTAATAAATGGTTGTTTAGAATTCATGACTTATCTCTGACATAAATTAATTTAGTTTCAGTTTCTCATGAGAAGCCCCTAATAGTCTCACACGTCTTTTCTAGAGTTTCAAATGTCTGCAATTAAAAGTGAGAGATTTCAATATGATTTAATGGTTGTCCCAACAATATCTGAGTTGTCCAATAAAACATTCTCATTTGTGTGTATTTTATTTCTCAGAAAGATTATAGGGGGAATTCCATCTGTGGAAAAAACTAAAATATAGTCACCTGAGATTTGAAGGAAGGAGCACTGAGCAATTGAACTTTCTTACCTTTATCATTTTATCATTTTATTGCTGGTTTACAATAAAAATTATTTTACAGTAGGCTATTTACAGTAGCATAGGTGTGTTTGTGCTTAATATTAGGCTACCTGCATTATTTAATATATTACAGGCTTACAGTAAATGGTCTTTTGAATTTACAGTAGGTGTGTTTCTCATATGTATTGTGTGTTTACAGTTGGTGTGTGTATGTGTGTGTTTCCTCGTGTCTCAGTTTCCGCCTCCATTTTGTCACTGGTGTGTGTGTGTATGTGTGTGTGTGTGTGAGAGTGTGTTTGTGTGACTGAGCTAAAGCCAGTGAGGAGGAATAACACACACACTCACTCTTCAGCGGGTTTATTTTTTACACAGATCACCAGAAATGGACGGGTGAGCATTAAAAACGCTCTTCATTCATATGTATATAAAATAATCATTTAAATGTGAATTAGAAGAGTGTATTCACACTTATTGAAATGCTAACGCTGCTAACACGCTAACGCTGTACTTAAACACTTAGACAATTGTACATTTATAATCTCACTGTAACGGTTGTATTGTCTTATACAACATGTCAATAGATAAAATCCGCAAGAACTCAAATTAGTAAACATAACAAAAATGAGCCAAAAACTGCAAGCATGCGTTAGCAGGTTAGCATCACTAGCTGTTTGTTTGCTCATGTTGTCCACACAAAATTAAACAGGAGTTTAATTAAACAAGTCTTTTTACTAGTTTGATTTGTAATTAATATATTAATGTGCCTGAATGTGATTTAATTTCCCATTATGGGTTTATTTAGGTTGTAATTATGTTTCTTTTGTTAGCCTCACGTTAGCTTTTATACCTGGAAATAATAATATTTAATTAAACTAATATTATCAATCAACCTCTTAGTGTTAGAACATTTCTTGAGTTGCATTTAAAGCTAAATTTTTTTTGATTGATTAGTTCAACCTACTTGCCCAAGTCTGTACTCTCTAGGTCTGTGTGTCAAAACCTAGTGAACTGGTTGCTACCTAGACTGCATTCTGGACATTACAGTCCCAAAACCTAGTAACTTGCCTACCTAGACTACATTTTAGACATCATGGTACCAAAAACATGAAATATTTTAATTTTTTTTTTTTTTTTTGTCTCATAACCTAGTAACCTGCTTACCTAGACAGCATTTTTGAGTATTTTACTCTTAAAATGTATTTTGCAAGATATCTAAACAACCTTTTTGAACCTTATAGTCCTGAAACCTAGTGAGCTGCCTACCTAGAGAGCATTTTTTTAACATTTCCTGGCCTGTTGGAAGACGAGCGGGATAAAGTGATGAAATTATGAAATGTTCATCAGCTTAATTTGTTGTCATTAAATAATGGAGGGGATTTGAAAAGATTCAGATTAAAGGATTTCTAGCCCTCCCTCTCTTTTTCAGTCCTGAACTTGCATGTAAATTCCTGGTGTTTAATGTCTGTCTGATCAAATCTCACTTTCTGTTTTCAACAGCATTGGTGATGTCGCAGTTGGTGTAAAGGTAAACACTGTTTTCAGTATCCTTTGTGCAGTTATGTAGTCTGGCTGATGGATGGGTACATGGGTACAGTTAAGTAACCTCATGAGGGATTTTGCAGTGCAATAGCCACCTGACAAAGGAAACGGTACAACACTACTATGAATATGATCATAATGTTGTGGAATTTAGTTTTTAATAGATGTCTGTTTGTTGCACTGGTGAGACCAAGTGGAAACCACAACAGAAATTTGACCCCATGGATACCAGAGCAGTGCTGGAGTTTCCTCTACCACTGTTGCATAGCAAAGTAGGGCGTTTTTTAATAATAAAACATTAAATAATAAGTCTGTCATGATTATAAAATTGGCATGCAATTAATTGTCATACTACAAGTTGAATTAGTTGTAAAATGTTATTTTAAGGCTTTGTACAACATTAAAATATACAAATATTTTCCCTCCTCCATTCATGTTGTATGGAATCCAACCACCCTTAAAGGGACAGTTCACCCAAAAATGAAAATTCTGTCATCATTTACTCACCCTCATGTTGCTCCAAACCCGTATGAGTTTCTTTCTTCTGTTGAACACAAAACATATTTTGAACAATGTTGGTAACCAGACAGTTCCAGACTTCCATATCCTGTTCTCACATTTAAGATATTCGCCATTCCCTCTGAAACATTTTTTGGAGGTAGATTAATAATAATTACCTCTGAAATGGGATGGTGTCAGCTGGGGCCTTATTTCAATGCTGACATCAGACATTACATATATATATATATATATATATATATATATATATATATATATATATGTTAGTTTTGTGATTTTATATGCAGTTTTGTCTTTAATTGTTGATGTCCTGTCTGATTTGTAAGCTATAGGGTAGAATATGTGCCAATTTCACTCTCACCTCATTCAAAAATATAATATTTGCTTTTTAGTATTGCTGTCAGGGGCGTAATTTCTCTTTTTTTTAACTTATTTGCGTATTGTGTGGCGTCAAAGCCACAAGAAAAATGACAAAGAAGCCTAGGGTGATGCAAATATAATTTGTTTTTGAATGGACAAAGAATTGCCAAGCCATTTAAGTGCATTATTGGATATTATGTGGCTGATTCTTTGTCGCTGAAAGAAAAGTGTTGTGCGGAAATGTAGAATTGTCCCTTATATATTAGATACAGGCCTGTTACAGGTCTCCATCTCCGCTTTTCATAAAATTAGGCTGGTAGTAATTGAATGGGGGCAGTTTATGTCCGAGATAGTTAGAGAAGAACTTGTTCTTTCTCAGAGATGCCTTCTGAACACAGGCCTTTTAACTCGGTTTGTTTGCCAACAACAGAATTTTCCTCCCCGGAAAACAATATTAACCAGTCTTTCTGGGAAACCAGGTGGAAAAAGAAGCATTTGATCTTATTGCTTTAAAGTTATGTTTTTTTTTCTCCTTCCTTTCTAATCAGTTTCGATGCTGAGGCTTGTCTGTTAAGACCTTGCCATCTCTTAATGCATTCTTCTGCTTTCTGTCATTTCGATGTGAAACTTCACCATTCCCTTGATTGTTTGTAGTGGCGATGCCCAGAAGGCAGGCGCGGCGGCGATTTTATTGGCACCGTAAAAGCCACGTCCATAAAGAACAATTCGGTGGAATTTTTTGGAGGCACAAACCTGAGGTGATCCTATTAGGAAGTTTGGTTTTGCGCCGGTTCGTTATTTGCCTGCCATCCCATCCTTCACTTTTAGCTGCACTTCAAGCGGCGGCCCGATCGTGTCGGGGCCCTTTGGGAACGTGGGCAGCTCAGGATGAGATGACAGTGTCTGACATCTTAGACTCAACAAGATTAAAGCAACAATCTAGAAAAATAAGGCAGAAAGGCAGGAGCGCCTGGACGTGTGTTTTATGTGCCGTGATTCCTTAAGCTGTCCGCAGAGAGCTGTATTTCATTGTTTGGTTGAGGGGATTGTGAAGGGAGAATGTCTTTATTGGAGGGCGGGATTTTATCTTTCTCTTTGTGTGTCTCTGCAGAGAGGATCAGATGAGCTGCTGTCCGGCGGCATGTATAACAGCCCCAGTTCTGGGCTGAGCAGTATCAGTGGTAAGTTTCCCTAACTTTACTCTTCCCAAAAATATGCAGTTTTCTCGACCATGAACAGCATTAAAACAATCCAATTATAACAGATGTTTCAGTGGGATATCTGATCTGAGATGATCCTATCTGGGAATAACCTTGCGATCTCCTGTAGGTGGGCACCCACGCTTAAAAGCATGTGATCAGAATTGCGATTATGTGCGCTCTGCATCTTATTACATTTTCTCCAACAGTAGTTTTCAGTATCCTATTCAGTAGAGGAAAGACTACACGATTAAGGAAATATTTTCTTTCTCGGGTTCCTTCTGTGAAGAATCTCAATTGAAAGTGTGTAAAGTGTAATAGAAGAGACAGTTCGGCATTATATTCAGTGGTTAAATCAGCATTTTACTTTTTTATCCTGATATTGGCATTATGATTTTTATGGATTCAAGCACGTAGCACTGAAACCCTATTGTAATTGTTGGAATTTCCAAGGATCAGCGTTCTCCCCTAAAAGTGATCGGACAGACCAAACAGTAAGTCGCAGAGACTTGAAACTTTGAGGGATGGTAGTACCCACCATGTCTACAATGTCACCAAGGCTTGCCCCAAACAGCCTGATGGTGGCGCTACAACGATCAAAAGTATGTAATGGCTCATAACTCCTAAACCGTTAATCATAGGCTCAAGTGTCTTATATTGTTGGCTCAATCCTTGGCTCAAGATGAACAAAATGTTTTGGACCCCTGTACGTCTTGGACCCTGGCGGAATTTTTGGGTATTTTGGATTTTTAAAAAAAAACTTCATTTGGCGAACTAGTCCTAGGTTTTTCGCCCGATCGGACCTAAACCACTGCTGAAAGATTCTCTAGAGTCCGATTGTCAATAATTCTCAAAAAAAAATTAAAATTTCGATTCACGTCCACGACGGGACGCCAAAATGTTCAAAGTGGGCCTGGCCACTTTTACTAAAACGGCTGTCCTTCTTGAATGGAATGAGATAATTTCACCAAACTTGGTACATCTATGTATGGGCTCGGTCTGTGGTCTCATGAAAAAGGACGTGGCCATTGGCCACTTGGTAGCACCTAAAATGAAAAAAACAAAAACGGCTAAAGCTACGCAACAGTCAAGTCTGATTGACATGCAGTGTCTTTGTCCAAGGTGCCGCGAATGTCTATGAGGACATTCGCGTATCTCGAAAAACACGGCCGCCGTCTGCCAATGAAGTTCGAGCTGCCAGACAAGGTTAACGGAGGCCGATCGGAATGAAACTCCCTAGAGGCGTGTGAGAAATTCGAAAGAAATCGGCCACCGGGGTTTTTCTCATGTGCTTAAAGGATTGTATTTCACGTGATTTTTCGTACATGCTCACAACATTGATACCATATAGTAGAACTCCTCCTCATTCTGAGCAACTTTGCCACCACTGTCATTTGTTAAATATTGGAGATTATTTCAAAAACCTACGTTCGCAAACTAGTTTATGGTTCAAATTCGATAACTGTTAAAAAGCTTTAAAACATAAATTTCCTTAGTAAATTGCCTGTTTTGGCTGCAAATGGTCTTTTCCATCTATGATCTTGGTATATTTTATTTATTTGTTTTGCTCTTTATTCTCTGTATAATGTCCTCTTTCTGGCCACCGCAGATACGACATCCAACGGCAGTGACAGCAAAAAACTTAGAGTTGAAGACAGAGTCGGCGATGCCCCACCATCCCGTGTTCTCCACATCAGAAAGTTACCCAACGATGTCTCAGAAACAGAGATCATTGCCCTGGGGCTTCCTTTCGGAAAGGTCACCAATATCCTCACACTGAAAGGCAAAAACCAGGTGCATGGCCAGCTGAAATGTTTTCAATTTCACTTTTGTTAGAGTTTGTTTCTTGAGAGAGATTTGCTATTTCTGGTCTGACTAACATTTTCGAAGTTCATGTTAACTCTTCACTGAAATCAATTTTTTCTTCAGGCATTTCTGGAGCTCAGCACAGAGGAAGCTGCCATGACAATGGTCAATTATTACTCAGCTGTAACGCCTCACGTCCGTAGCATGCCTGTCTACATACAGTATTCCAATCACAAAGAACTCAAGACTGACAATTCAAACCAGGTAACAAATTACTTAACTTATCCACAAGTCAAAATACTTAAAACGACAACCTCTCAGAACATAATTGATCTTTAAATCCAACAGCGCTAATTTGGACTGTAACTTTTAATCAATTTAATGCATCTTTGCTGAATATAAGTTAATTTTAAAAACAAAATCAAACTGACACCAGAGTTTTGACTGTTTGTCAATTGTTGTGGTATTCAATTAAAAATAACAGTAATGGCAAGTAACAAAACAGTATGTTGTTGGTTACTTCACATGTAATTCATAAGGTTTCTTCCTGTCTAAATGGGCAGTTCTTGGCCAGAATGAGTTGCAATGAGGACCAAACTTTATGAATCGTGCTTGTGTCTGATCTCCAGTCAGGTGGTACTCCCACATCAGGGTCCAACTCTAGTGTCGGTGGCGGTGCGCCCTCCAGTCCAGTACTGAGAATAATCATCGATAACATGTTTTACCCCGTCACCCTGGATGTGCTGCAGCAGGTGGGGAAGCCACAGTTTGGATCAGCCTCTTATTGACAGTTTATATTGGTGACAAGTTGATGTCCTGTTGATGCTGTGTGTTAATTCTGTTTTTTTTTGTAATGTCTTTTTCCCTCTGTTGATAGCTCCCCTCAATGCTCTGCTTTCTCTGTCAATAGATCTTCTCAAAGTTTGGCACCGTCATGAAAATCATCACATTCACCAAGAACAATCAGTTTCAGGCCCTGTTGCAGTTCAACGATCCAACCAATGCACAGCAAGCTAAAGGGGTGGGTTTGCTCTCAGCGGAAGTTCATGTGAAAAGCACGTTTTTAGTGCTCTACGAAGACGACACATTCTTTCTCTCTGTCTCTCTCTCGACCTTGCTCTTTTTTCTATCTTTTTCTGTTTTCTTCTAGGCTCTAGATGGTCAGAACATATACAATTCCTGCTGTACCCTTCGGATAGACTACTCAAAACTCGTCAACCTGAATGTGAAATACAATAACGATAAGAGCAGGGACTACACCAGACCGGAGCTTCCTGCTGGAGATGGGCAGCCTTCTCTGGATACCTCTATGGTCTCTGCCCTGAGTAAAGACTCCAGTTCCCTGCTCGGTAAGATCCCAGGTACTTGCCTCTTTTTTTACTATCTATTTTGTATGTCATCCAGTGTTTATTGTCTTCATTCACATGCCTTTGCGCACCCTCGTTGCAAACCTGTATGAAAGGAAACACTATTTTTGCACATTTTCTGCCTGCATTGACATGAAGAATATAGACATTAATATAGCCGATTGTCATTAAAAATTAATTATTTTCAATATTAAATTTGCATGAACACTCTTAGCAGTGACATTCAGTCCAGAGCTATGCTAAACACACTGAAGTGTTTACTCAAGGATGTTTTTTAAAGGAACTTTTTTTAAGCTCGACACAACTTCTTAAAATGTGACGCTCATGGCACGAGATGCTTAAAAAACAGCAAGACTATTTATCTGCTGTGTACTCAAGTTGAAAAAATTATCATTGGTTGTCTGTTTATTTCTGTTTGTCACCAAAACCATCATCCATTTAAGACGTGATTGATTCTGAGCGCCGCTGAATAAGGACAGTATTTCAATCAGCGTCATTGATTTAACTCTGTCTGAATAGTGTGAAAATGAAAATAGAAAGCTGTGTTTATGAAAGACTGAATATAATTGGAATGTGCTCTTAAGTACTGTAAAATGTCATGTAGGCCTGTGTCTCTGAGTGCTTGAGTGACCTTTTCTCAGAGATCTGCTCATAAGGCCTCTTAATTTAAAATGCAATTTGACATTTCCCCTGCCACGTAATCAAGCAGGTATTTTATTGATATTCGGCTTAAAATTATTAGGTTTTAAAATCCCACATGGTCTTAACCAGGTCCTTCTCACATCAGGATAAAGAACTAATATGTTTTACCTGTGTGTAATTCAGCTTTTATTGGCTGTCACAGCTAAAACAGACATGGGATGATGGCTCTGCCACTTTCTTAAACTTTTCTCTATAGGTATAGTTGGCCAAATGATTACCTATTACCTAGCATCACTCTACAAATTTTGCAGTTTTGTGCTATGTTCATGTATGTAATATAACTTCTGGTCTAGAATGCCTGTTTATATCTACCTGTGTGATTTCAGGTGCTCTGAGCCCGTTGAGTGCAGCCGCGGCCGCTGCTGCTGCAGCTGGAAGAGTCGCTCTGTCCGGGCACACGGGTGCCAGTGGAGTGCTGCTCGTTAGCAATCTAAACGAAGAGGTCAGTGTAATATTACATCTCAGCCTCTCCCTCACATATACATTTTTCTGTTTCTCATGCCATGTTACATGTTTGGACTCAGAAAGTGCCACTTCCTTCACTTATAAATTAAAATAATTTTGCCTTCTACATACTTGTAAAGCATACAAAAACTTAACCAAAACTTGACTGAAATTCCCTGGTCTTATTTAAACCCAAAAATAAAAAAGCCTTAATTAAAAAAAAAAAAAAAAAATCTTTTAAATATATAACCAATAACCAATTAACTATATATCTATAACTATATATCTTTCAATATTTTTTTACTACTTATAATTTAAATATAATTGTACATGTCAGTCATTGTATTTGTTATAAGGAATATACAATTTAGTGGTCTTAAATAAAGGCTTAATTTTCTTTTCTTTTAAATAAGGGCTTCATTTCATGTTTTTTACTTTTAATTTTGGGGTGAAATATGATCCAGGCATTTCTTTGTGAGCTTAATGTCTTTCTTAAACCCGCTTGTTTATTATAATAACAACAAACTCTCATTAATTTTATTATCTGAATCCGTTAGTGCTTGTCTCTGTATGGTTTGACAACTTTCTCAGTTGTAACTTAAGTGCCACATAGCATCTCATTCTCTCTCTTTTCTCTATAAACTCGCCGTCTCTCACTCTGTCAAAGCTAGTGAACCATGGACGTGGCATTACCCCTCTGCTCATCTGATAAAATCAACAAATATTTGTGTTCTTTAAACATCAGACTGCACGTATTGATGTGAGGTCAATTGTGACTTTGTCTGTCCACACCATAACTTTAAAAGGTGGTTTTCATGTCCACACAAGCATGGCAATCACAAAGAACCCAGTAAAACTCTGTGAACCAAATGCTTGAAACTGTGACGCTTTTGGCTTTTCCTGATCTTCAATCTCCTGCATGCATCTTTAAAACTTCATAACTCTGCCGGTATTCAGATCATTGTTATCATTATCAGATTCTCCTCTTTATTTTTTGGTATAATGTATCCTTACCCTGGTACTGGGTAACTACATTTGGCACAATTATTTGCTTAGATAATGTGTAAATGCATAAAGCAGCCATTCTCTGACCAAACTCCTGCATTTCCTGTGTACTGACCTGTATTATATTTTTTGTCCCCCCTTTATTCATATTCTGCATTTGCTTCCCCCTCTTTTCTCCATTTTGATTTTGTCCCTCTCTTCCATCCTGTCTCTCTCCCCTCTGTCTCTCTCTTCCCCCTCATATCCTGTTTTTTTTTTTTTTTTTTTTTTTGGTCCCTTCTTTTTGCCATGCCTTGACCACACCTCGTTGTTCATGCTTTTTTTTGCTTGAACAAAACTTCGGACCCCCCAATTAACCGCCCTGAACCATGATCCATGACCACTTCACCATTCTGCGGAAACCACCCTCCGTTATGGATGATCTGTTCATCTCCGCTCTTCCTCGACTCTTCTCTCTGTCCGCTTGCTCCTCTCTCCTTCTAAAGATGGTTACGCCCCACAGTCTGTTTACCCTCTTCGGTATGTTCTCGTTAGCTCTACATTTTTCAGTTTGATTTCTGTTATTCTTATTATTGTTCATGTGCTTTTAGTTCTTTTATTTAAAGTCAACATGAAATGAAAATTGACCCAATTGACATCAATAATACACGTTTCTATAGATATTGACCATTGATTATAGATAGATTTTACGTGTCTGATAACCCATGCAATTTCTGATATTTTTTATTTTTGCTTTTAAACTTCGTATTGCACTTAGTCACCAAAGAATTAATGTCTAACTTTATCTGTAAGCTCAATGTTAAAGAGCTGATTAAGTAAATACTGTTTAAAAATATTGGTCAAAACTTATTTGTTTGATATATTGGTTTATTATTGGTGACCAATAGTCAAATAGCTATTTATTCATTGTTGAAGGAACTTCTCTAAAATTTGACCAATAGTTATTGCCGCTTTAAAGAGATGTAAATGTTGTCATCTTTTACTCACCCTCAAGTTGTTCCAAACCTGTATACATTCTTCTGTTGAACACAAAAGGAGATATTTTGAAGAATATGGGTAACAGAACAGTTGATGGGCCCTATTGACTTCCATGGTGTGGAAAAAAAATACTATGGAAGTCAATGGAGCTTTGGTTACCCATATTCTTCAAAATATCTTCTGTGTTTGTGTTCAGCAGAAGAAAGACATTCACACAGGTTTGGAACAGCTTAAGGGTAAGTAAATGACAGAATTTTCATTTTTGGGTTAATTTTTATCCTTTCAACTTCATAATAACAATGAACTTTACATTTAAATGTAGCCTTAAAAGTGGGTACTGGTGATTGTGTAGCTCTTCACAATCAACTGAAAACTCACATTCAGATAGAACTTCCACTTTACGTTATTAATCAATTCTGAATGGATTCAAATCCAGCCCCACATAATTTTTCTTTTTTCTTGTTGAATGTTCTTGGAAATACATTATCGAAGTAAAAATGAATCGTAAATGCCATTTCATGTTGACTTTAAACCATTACCATTAATTGGCTTTTAGAGTAAAAGTCTTTTGCTCTATTTTTTATTTTTTTTTTCAGTCTTTTGAAGTATATAATTTGTTTCAGTGCATGTGATCTTTGGTTAAGTTTGCACAGTTTTTATGTCCCATCTTAGTTCTTAATTTATTTAGAATTTGAGGGTGTATATATCAGAGTCTTCTGTCAGGTTGTGATTAGCTTTCTCCATTTCGATGAACGTTCTTTGAGTCTGTCGTTCTGTCTTCCCACTCTCTGTGTCTCACTCCTCACTTTTTCCTCCCTCTCTCGCTTCTGGCTGCTGGCTGCTGTGTTCGCAGGAGTTTATGGGGATGTGCAGCGTGTGAAGATTCTTTTTAATAAGAAAGACAGCGCACTGATACAGATGGCTGATATGAACCAGGCTCAGCTTGGTAAGATGCATACTGAAACTTCCTAAACAGCACAACAGTTATTGTCACGGCTAAGTTTACACTCCAGTCAAATCCAATTGCATCCAGGCTTTAAAGATGACGTCAAATGAAAATAGACTCATATTTTACATTCAGAATAAATGTCTTTGGTTTTATTGTACAAGATTCATTCAAAATAAAAATGTCTTCATCAAAATCTAATGGCTTTCGCTGCCTCTTAAACAACTTTTTTCCCAAGGCAGTGTGGGTGGGGCTCATTAATATTAATTAATAATAAAAACATCTGAAAAACAGTCAAACTCTTTTTACTGTATTTTTTGATTAAATAAATGCACTCTTGGTGAGCATAAGACTTCTTTCACAAACATTTAAAAAATATTACTGACCCCAAATGTTAGTGTATTTTGTCTGCACTTTGTCACAATTCTCTAAATCTTTCTCATTTCTCTTTGGTTGTACCTCAGCTATGAGCCATCTAAACGGTCAGAAGATGTATTCAAAGATCATTCGCGTTACGATGTCGAAGCATCAGACCGTTCAATTACCGAGAGATGGTTTAGATGACCAGGGTCTCACCAAAGACTTCACAAACTCACCACTGCATCGTTTCAAAAAGCCTGGCTCCAAGAACTTCCAGAACATCTTCCCTCCTTCTGCCACGCTGCATCTGTCAAACATCCCGTGAGTAAAAGTGCTCTTCACCACTTGTCAATCTTTATGTCTGTCGTCGTAGAGCTAAGTCATTTTTCTGTCATGTTTTGAAGGCAAGACATAACTGAAGAAGACCTCAGAGTCCTGTTCTCCAATTCCGGTGGCACTGTGAAAGCTTTCAAGTTTTTCCAGTAAGTATGTCGCCATTTAGCTCCTCATCATCTGCCTTTTCTTTCACTCGTGTGACCGTTTTTGCCGGGCTTTTTCTCTTCAGAGATCATAAAATGGCCCTAATTCAGATGACAACCATTGAAGAAGCTATTCAATGCCTGATCGACCTCCACAATTACAACATGGGTAATAACCACCACCTGAAGGTCTCCTTCTCCAAATCAACCATCTAAAGGAACCCAGAAGGTCTTCTTTTCAAGTGTTACCTGTTGACTGTTCAAATACACTGGGGACCACAATTTTGAGTTTCTTTACCCAAGTTTCATTCCTCAAGATGATGTTGAAAGAAGGAAATATTGTGACTGTTTTCAAGGACATTTTTCTTACCCCGTTTCCCTCTTGCCGGCGCTTCTGACATACATACTCTTGAGTGGCGGAAGGGTGTTGTGGTGTAAAGGCTGAACCTCTTATAATAAGCAGAAAAGAATGTGCCTTACAAAACTTACATAAATCTTTTCATACTTCATTTTCTCAAACACAGGCAGTCCTCCGAGCGTGAGATATTACACTAAGTTTTGTTAAGAAAAAAAAAAAATCCTCTCGTGTCTGATCTGTATAGTGTGTAAAAGCCTTTGAAATGTTTTCCTTTTTTTGGCGCATTTTATGTTTGTTCAATTCTTAATGGCTGTGATGTTTTGATTTAAGAATTGTAAATAAACCTGTGATTCTCTAGTGTTCGTCACTGAGATGTTAGGCTTAACTCAACAATCCAACCAAACCTCACGTTATTTGATGGGAAATCATCATTCCTAGTGTTGCATGGATTGGAAATCACTTCTTTGTGTGATTTGGAAAGACAACTACGGTAGAAGGGACCAAAGTTTATGTGCCTATAGTCTTAATTTACTTCAAGATTGAGCAGTTTACTTCACTTTTCAGCAGAGAGGAGACCCATGAACAGGCGAGAATGAGAATAATATTGATTGGCAGTCCACACTATGATTTTTTTTTTAGAGGGACAAAAGAATCCTTGTGTATTTTTTTAAACATCTGTAGGAATGTATTATTCGGCATAGTTTGGATGTGGCGCAATTAAAAGATTTTTTTCTAACAAAAGCGGGAAGGTTGACTTGGTTGTGTGTTTTGATTTCTCTTTTTCCTTCCTATTTTCTGCTTTTATCCGTAGCATGCTCAATAAACACTTGTGTAGTTCTGCATTCACTCGCTCTCTGTCTCTCTTCCGCCCCTCACTCCTGTTTGTTCACTACTTTTATGGTTCTGATATCTTGTTCTCTTTCAGGGTGGGAAAAACTTTGAAGTTTGAAGTGTCAATGGTTTTGGCAAAACAGATTTGGATAAAAATATTTGTTTGGATACGTTAGTGTTAAAAACATTTCCCACCCTGTAAATCCTTTTCGCTTGTGACCGATCCATCCTTCCAGGATTATTGCTTTGCCTTTTAGTTGATCCCTTCAGTTGACACTTGATTCTGTATCACATGTTCATGTGCTCCTGCCCTTTCACTATTAAAAACAATGATCCTTACTGTGAAGTTCTCAGCAATCACATGACCTTTTGTCATTTAAAGTGATCTGAATTTGACACATTTATTTTAACCCGTAGTTTTGCATGCACCTTTAAAACAACCTTCATTTTATTTCAGATAAGTTTTTCAAATAGTTATTTTCTAGAATAGTATTCCTGTAAAACCAAGCAAATCATAACTAAGAAGTTTCTCGCCATTCAAGATGTGATGTCATGCATAATGTGCAGTAGTGTTCAAATTCCCTAATTTTCATTCATTCTTTCTTGATGTAGTAAACAATGTGGTGTTTGCTACAAAAATAAAAATAAAAGGATATTTATTGGCATCAGTGCTTCCATTAAGAAACTTTAATATCCATGGAATCTTTCCACTGCACAAAAGGTTCTTTATATGACAATTTATTTCAACTTCTGTCGACCAATGTGCTTTCCAATAAGTCATTAAAAACAGAAAAACACACATAAGTAAAGTTATAGTGGAAAAAGATTCTTCAGATTATAATGTCCTTCACACTAAGAAAAAATTGGTTCTCTTAAAGGGTTAGTTCATCCAAAAAGGAAATTTCTGTCATTAATTACTCACCCTCATGTCGTTCCAAACCTGTAAGACCCCTCGTTCATCTTCAGAACACAAATTAAGATATTTTTGATGAAATCCAAGTTGTTTTTTTTATCCCCCATAGAAAGCAACATAATTGCCATCTTTCAAGGTCCAGAAAGGTACTAAAGACATTGTTAAAATAGTCAACGTGTCTACAGTGGTTCAACTTTGTTATGAATCGACAAGAATATTTTTTGCGCGCAAAAACAAATATAACTTTATTCAACAATTTATTCTCTACCCTGTCAGATGTTTCCAGTTGACGCAGTGAACGCAGTTCAGCGCTTCTGTCCGAATGCCAGATCAGTATTTTGTTTTTGCGCGCAAAAAGAGTTCTCGTCGCTTAAGTAGTCGCGTTGATTTTTTTAACAATGTCTTTAACACCTTTCTGGACCTTGAATGAATCATTCAGTTTGTGTTCCGGAGATGAACGAAGGTCTTACGGGTTTAGAACGACACAAGGGTGAGTACTTAATGACAGAAATTTCATTTTTGGGTGAACTAACCCTTTAAAAACCATACACTTCGTGGAACCAAAAATGGTTCTTCTATGGCATCACTGTGAAAACGAGTATATAGTGAATAGCGATTGATTGAATGATTTCGGACACAGCTTGTACATGAATATATGGGTCAATGACATGACGGGTCATTTTTTTGTCCAAAGGCCTTTAATAATAAAAAAACAAACATATGACATCCAAAGTATGTAAGGTAGTACAACTAGATCTCTTTTATCCAAAATCCAAAAGGTTTTAATTATATTTTGCTACATATAAAGGTATTTTAAAGATTTTGAAGTGTCAAAAGGTCATTCGGTTTAACCGTCCACAGGCCAATACAGCCATTTCATTTGTGATTAAAATATCTTAAAATGTAATAAATGTATATATTTTTTATTCTGGCATAATTTTGTAATATCATATATCAAAAAAGTTACCAAAATGGTATTAAAATTATGTGTAGCAGCCGTTGCTTTATGAGAAAAAATGTCCGGAAAAATGAATTTCATTGATGTCATTCGGTGTAACCAATATAAAGGGACCATATTGGATCAAGTCATGCGGTCAATACCATGTGACAGGATGTGACATCATGTAGACACCTGCAAAGGACCACATGGTTGTGAAGCAAAGTAACTAACTATTTGAAAAATTCATATTTTCACTTGCTCATACGCATGTCCCGAAACATCAGGTCATTCGGTACAACCGCAATAAAACATGGAAAATGTTGTAATATTTAAAAAACTTGTACTAAATATAAAGTGTTTGATTGTCCTTTTGTTAGATTTCAGCCTGTTTGCATTGTTTGAAAATATCGTCATTTGGTAAAACCAGAATTTTGGTTAAACCGAATGACTTTTTAGTGACAAATTTTGTCCATCTTCTAAAAAATGACAAAAGCAGTGTTAATTGATTATAACAACCACATAATCTCATTGTTAACACTTAATAAAACTTCAAAATTAATTATATCTCCATTATGTTTTTTTTACACTTTTAAAAACCTTATTCGTCAATGACCCCATGAGTAAAAACACAGTAACGCTCCATTGCTTATGCTTTATTGTGCATCATTATGAAATCTCTGGGTGAGATATCATAATGGACCTAAGCAGAGGCAAAATTTCCAATTTTCTGTCTCCTTCTGCAACAAACCCTTTCCACATGAACAGTTATATAAGAGTGTTTCTTGGCATCACGCTGATGCAAAAGACTGGATTTGAAAAACAAACCAGCGTCGCATGCAATAAAACCTTAATGTGAAAATGTATATTTTCATTTAATATTTCATAGTCTCCTTCAAGTCTGAAGGCTGTGTCTTAAACCACTATTCACATGGGCCCAAAAGTTTCTTTTCTTTGCCTAAAACAAGGGTTTTCAACTCCCCCTTCAGCATTCCTTCATTTCAGCGCTTTCTCGCTCTGTGCCGTTATTGAGTCTCTGTTGGATGGTCATACTGTGATGGACGTCCTGTCTTGCCTTGTCTGATGAAGACAATCCTCTAGCCTTTTTCAAAGTTGGGTTCCGGATGCTGCAATTCATCACAGGCCAGACGGCAGCGTTGCTCCACGCTGCTTTTATTTTGCACACTTAAATCGAAACACTCGTGTTCTCGATCTACCTTTATAAACAAAAATGACACAATAAATCAGAGCAGGGACCCAGACCAAATCAATACCTCGTCTGGAGCGTGAATCATGTGCTCCAGACATCTGTATCCACCCGCCATTACGCTGGCATGGGGAGGGAGGTGTTCTTCTCCACTGGCCTTTTGTTTTCCATATAAACCCTTCTTGCCTGGAATAAAACCTTTGGTGAGGAGATTTACACCTGATGTCTTGATGTAGAACAAAGTTACGTGTCGGTTAGCAGTTTTGCTCATTTCGATAACGTTTTTCTAGGTTCTTTTCAGTGCTAAACACATACCTGAAATATACCACTGATTAATGAAGTCCTTCTGAAGCGAAGCGATGCGTTTGTGTAAAAAAATATACATATTTAACAATTTATGAAGTAAAATATCTAGCTTCCACCAGACCGACTTCCGTATTCAACTTACGAAGAAAGTGTAAAACTCTCGGAGTTTAAAAAGCTTACGCTACGTCCGACGCCTTCTCTATTCAACTTCCGGGAAAAAACCTAACTGACGCGACGCCAGTTTACACTTTCTTCGTACATTGAATACGAAGGCGGTTTGGCGGAAGTTAGATATTTTACTTCATAACTTGTTAAATATGGATTTTTTTAAACATTTTTGTCCATGTTTTAGTGTGTCGTTAAGGAAAGTAAGTATTCACAACACATTCTGACTAGCATTTGACTTGATCAAGTTCACTTGTACGTATATGTCAGATGTAAGTTGTAATATAATGTATGTTGTATACATATACATAATAAATATACACAGTAGACATATT
This sequence comes from Hypophthalmichthys molitrix, assembly GCA_037950675.1. Taxonomy (NCBI): domain Eukaryota; kingdom Metazoa; phylum Chordata; class Actinopteri; order Cypriniformes; family Xenocyprididae; genus Hypophthalmichthys; species Hypophthalmichthys molitrix. The sequence goes on along the minus strand of CM075514.1, from coordinate 20,456,695 downwards.
ATGTAAACACAATTGACAATTGTCATTGACGAAATCAAAACAGTTTTCCCGTAAAACGTTATTTTTCTTCCATTTAAAAAGTCAAAACCATTCAAACTTATTTTTAACCTTCTCCCCTCATCACTCTTTTTGTTTAACTGATTGAGTAATTTTTTATGTTGTGTAAATGTATTGTGGCTCTCGTTGTAGTTGCAGCAGAACTCAGTTTGCCTTCCTTTTAATGGAGATACAGTCGAGCGGCTGCTGTTGTGATATTGTATTCCATTTACTAAGTTCACTGCTTGATCATCTGTGCGAGTCTAACTGCTAATCTATAATCGCTGCAGTCAGGCAAGTCTGCTGTTAAAGGGCCAGGCCATCTCAATACATCACCTGCTCTCATAATCTAAGCGTGCGTCAACCCTGTTGCCCCTGGTGGTGTGACATCTAATTCAGCTTGGGTCCTCTGATAATGACAGTATCGATTTAGATTGTATGTGGGTTTTTTCTCTCTTCGGCAGACATGCTTGTCTTTTTATGCTATGGTTACTTCAAGATGTTACTTACTCGGCCTAGTGGCACTGTGGGATTGTCATGTGCCAGTATCTGGACAATTACGTCTGTTTAGCTTCTGTTTGTTCTGCATTTGCCTGGAGTCAAATAAGGAGCTTTGTGTGGTACAGGGGGATTTTAGTGCTTTTTCAAAAACACTTTCCTCAGCAACCCAGCAGATTATTGTATAGCCTATAGATTGTCCAGCATTCTGTGTTCTGTTTAATGATTTAGTAGAGACTAAAAATAGCAAGCTTATTGAATATACTCTGTGTTTAGGTACTTAATGATTAGTTTCATTGAATGCATTTCTGTGAATTTTTTTCTAACGCCATAAGGGTCATTTTTTTTAAATTGAGATTTATACATCTGAATAAATAATCTTTCCACTGATGTATGGTTTGTTAGGATAGGACAATATTTGGCTGAGATACAACTATTTGAAAATCTGGAATCTGAGGGTGCAAAAAAAAAATCTAAATATTGAGAAAATCACCTTTAAAGTTGTCCAAATGAAGTCCTTAGCAATGCATATCCACTCACTTTTTGATATATTTACAGTAGGAAATTTACAAAATATCTTCATGGAACATAAAAGAAAAATCAAAATTTTGACCCATATAATGTATTGTTAGCTATTGCTACAAATATACCCGTGCGACTTATGACTGGTTTTGTGGTCCAGAGTCACATATTGTATTCTAACATATAGTAATCATTTCAATTATTGTATTCAATATTGTTTGCCAAAAAACACATTCAGTGCCACAAAAATTGAATAAAATGTCATTCAGTTAAATTGTTGTATTGCATGTGACAACTATTCTCATATAAATTATATTCATTGTGACAAAGCTGTATAAATTGTATTCAGTGCAACAAAAATATCCATATATTTGTTGTAACTTGTTGCATTCAATGCACCAACAAACATTTTTTTTACATAAATTGTTATTGTTATCACTAGGGGCGCTATTACGCATCTTCTGAAAGCGTACAGAATCTCTGGATCCAAAAACAAGTGAAGAAGCAGAAACAAGCGGTAGAAGCATTGCTTATGCATATAAAATAATGTGATCATCAACATTAAACAGCATATAAATCAAAACTGCCTAATGTTACTGAATGAAATTGATCATGATTCATTAATTGATCTATTTTTTGATCATCGCTCTGAATCTGATCTGGATGTGATTTTCTCAACTTTTTGCTTAAAATGTTGCTTTTTTTTTTTTTAATGAAACTTAACCACTTTCAAATGTTGATAAAAAAGAATGCATTAAGCTAGATTTTTGTTTGTTTGTTTAAAAGCAGAGGCTCTGTTCTTTCTTGCTGATATATTGCATATATTGCATGAACGTTTTGTGAAAATTATAAAAAATGCTGGTGTTAACTTGCAACTTTAAAAAAAAAAAAAAAAAGGTGGGTATTTAATGCAACAAGAAAAAAAATCATATATAAATTGTCGCATTCAATACACTAACAAACGTGAAAATTGGTGCATTGAATCCAACAAAAATAAAATTGTCATATTCAATGCAACAAAAAACATTCATATACAAATTGTTGCATTCAGTGTACCAACAAACATTCTTACATTAATTTCAACAAAAATTAAATTCATGTGTTCAACACAACAAAATATATAAATGCATTCAGTGCACCAACAAACATTCTGTGTAAACTGATGCATTCAATTCAACAAATTAAATTGATGCAATAAAGAATATTTGGTCACACTTTATATTAGGTGTGTTTAACTATTATGTACTTACATAAACAAAACAAAAAAAAAGTACAATCAGGTTTTGGCATTAACACCCGTGAAATGTGGGTGAATTTCAGCAGTTATAATTTTATATAATATACATCTACATTTTTCAACTGTAGTCTTTAAAAAGGCATCTGAAATAATAAACTAAGTGCTGTCAAAAACATTGATTTTTCAATACATATTGATACTAAAACGCTTCCAATACTCATTTTCCGCAGAATAGACACACGATACCAGCTGTGCTTTCTCGCTCTCATCTCTCCGACAGCGAGTTGACACACAAACCCGCCTCCCCTCACTCACTTGTTTCATTTGCTCCAGATGACTATTTTGGCGTGGGATTGCGCATAATTTTACTCAATCTTGCAGATTTTGTGCTCGCACTCAAAGTGCGCGCACATTTAAAGCTGCTTCTCAGTACTAAATTGAGTCCTTTTTCGCTGCTTATTGTGCTTAAACAGTCGAATACACACAAAATAGTCAAAATGCCGGTCTTGGAGAGCATTGACATAAACACAGTCAGTTATGTTTTAACTGAACGTGAACAGTTGAGAAAGAAAATGCATGTGTAACAGTATAATGGATCCATGCCTCAGGTTTTAAAGTGACAGCAGCCTAATATACCTGCAGCCAAATTATGAGATAATATTAAAAATATCTATATGTCAGTTTTCCCCCATGGTATCGATTGTGGCCAGTGAAAATGCTGAGTGGCTAGAAACTTTGAAAAACTACTAGCAGTGCAAAAAAGTTAAAGTCAAGCCCTGAGTACAATGCACTTATTGTGTTGATGTTATATTGTGTTATATTATGTTATATAGTGGCATGGGTGGGTTAAAAGGAAAGGGTCAATGGCATAATTATAGTTGTAATTACAGAAAAAAATTTTTTTTACAAACTATTTGCACAGAAATTAGGCCATTTTCATGAATAAGTTCATTTGTAAGTCAAAGTCCTTGTGTCACACACCTTAATGAACTGTGATATCTGCCTCTCCATCAGTGTAGACTCTAAGTGAAGCTCATCTCTGTCCTCTGAGACAGTTTTGATCATCATCTCAAGCTTCTGACTCCAGGCCATCAAGTGTCTGAGTTAATGCATGTATTTCCACTGCAAAAGGTGAAAATCTTGTAATCACTCCCCTTAAGCCTGCAATTAGATCCCCACTTAGTCAGTGGCACTCTTATCGTTTGTCCTCCCATTTCGGAGCAGACATGCTCTGCCCTCTTTGTAAGCACCGGCCCGTCGGCTAATGTCTATACATATAGAGGATGTTTCTGTGGCACAGCGGGGTCTCGGCCATCTTCAACCCGACACGCTACGCTGAGAAGGGCGGTGACGTCGCGCATGCTAATGTTTCGAGAAGGCCACAGCCGCCGGGTTTGTCTCCCCCTCCTCGCGCCCCATATCGCTATCTTCCTCCATCTCCCGCCGCCCCCCCTTCCCTCCTTTCCCGTGGTCAGAGAGGAAGCAGGTGGAGAGGTCAGAGCACTAATGAGATGCTCAGGGAGAGAACGACAGGAGTGTGCATGTGTAAATAATCTCTTAATTACAGGGAGATGCACATTGAATAGGAAACCCTTTGCTGTGATATCTTCATTTTCTTCCTTCAACCCCTCCACCCTACCTCAGCCATCCTCCCGTTTGCGCCAGGTTCACAAAATTACAAAGAGCCATTTATGCAGACATTAAAGCAAACTCTGCAAGATTGCTGTATAAAAAGGTAATTTGCGATATTAAACTAGCTTTTATCTATATGCAAATTCCCCTCCCCACACACATTTAAATACTTACGCAGAGATTCAGAGGGGGGCTGTGTTTTTGTATGCAAGCACATAACTTAGTTAGGCTTGCGATGGAAATGATTAGCTATTTATTTATTTAATATTTGCAATAGTTTATGTACTCCAATTAAAATTGTAAGCTGAGCTATGAGATCTAACATGAAGATTATTGCAGACTATTATTTTTTACTGGGTTGATTTTCGCCCAAGGGCTGTCCCAGAATCATGTCCGTATCAAGGGTTGAGCTCATTTTTAAGGTCTCCCTCCAGCTTGTCCCTTGACATTGATAGTTCTAGCTCAAGTTTAGGACATTATCAGATTCACTGTTGTCGAGAGCGACATGAAGAATGAAGGGGAAAGGTAATCGGAAATATCAAATAAAATTCTGGTCAGGTTTGGTTTAGCAGTAGCTTATAAAATAAATGTAATTTTGTATTAAAGTTACTGTGGAACTCATGTTCCTGGTGCCTCATATATAGAATGTTGTGTAGAAACCATCCTAGATTTGACCTAAGATCATTTCTCAAATGTGCATATGTGTGATTCAGAGAAAACTAATGTACGCATAAAAACGTGCATACGCCTCTCTTCCAGATGTGAAATCTATTTCTGCATTATAGGCTATTTTATAGCTGAAACAATATACAAGTGTCGAACCAAAGCATGCATACTAAATAACTGAACTTTAATGCTGTGTAATTATGCTAACATGGTTTTATGATTATTATTGCTGCTTAGATGTCCACACACCTGCAGTACTCTGACTGCCACAAGGAAAACCTGACGTGGCGCTAAGCACTTTTCCACGTCAAAGACCATTATTATAAATCTGAACGCTGGCGTGGATTTTAGTGTATGCACATTCCAAGATCAAATCATTTTATAAATGAGGCTAAATTTGCTAAATATCCTAATTGTTAAATTCATTAGTTCAATGAGCTCATTGTTTCTGCCTTAAATTAATACATTGCTTAAAATAAGACATTGTTAGCTAACTGTGATTTGTATATGGGTCATTGACAAATAAGGTTTTTAAAAGTGTAAAAAACCTAATGGAGATATAATTAATTTTGTTTTTTAATTAATAATTAATTTTATGTTTTTATTAAGTGTTAACAATGAGATTATGTGGTTTTTATGATCAATTAACACTGCTTTTGTCATTTTTTTACAAGATGGACAAAATTTGTCACCAAAAAAGTCATTCGGTTTAAACAAAATTTCGGTTTTACCGAATGACACTTTTGGTTATACCGAATGACGATATTTTCAAACAATGCTAACAGGCTGATATCTAGTTAGCTAGCAAAAGGACAATCAAACATTTTATATTTAGTACAAGTTTTAAAATATTACAACATTTTCCATGTTTTATAGCGGTTGTACCAAATGACCTGATGTTTCGGGACATGCGTATGAGCAAGTGAAAACATGAATTTTTCAAATAGTTAAGAGAGAGTTAGTTACTTTGCTTCACAACCATGCGTCTGAATGATGTCACATCCTGTCACATGATATTGAACGCATTACTTGGTCCAAAATGGACCTTACATACTTTGGATGTCATATCTTTGTTTTTTATTATTATTAAGGCCTCTGGACAAAAAAAAAAAAAAAAAAAAAGACCTGTCACGTCATTGACCCATATGTACATTTCTGAAATTACATAATTTTAGACACAGTCACCTCTGATAAAAGATTACTCTAAATTGTAATGTTGACATGCATTTTCTGTAAAGCTGCTTTTATGTATTGTGGAAAGCGCTATACAAATAAAATTTAATTGAATCTTGCTCTGCTCCATTCTGTTATGCAACAGCCATTTTTCATGATTCAATCAATTCCCATTAACTAAAATTCCTCACTAAATATTCAGTTTCACCAAAGACTATAGATATACAAAGACGGTGCACTCCTATTACTTATGAATGGGGGTACGACAACGTGCAATATGGTGGAATACATCCCACCTTCTAAATAAAACAGCCAATCGCCAATGACTTAGGTAATGTGATTGCGTCACATGTGCATTGGCTGGTCTAGCCTGAAAAATAGGCTTTTTTAACGCTATTTGAGCATAAGAGACAGCATTTATGGGACAGTTCATGTGAGATTTTTTTTTTGCAGATTTGAAATATGTTATTTAATTGTGTTTAGCAAACAGTTTTTGAGATGTTGTGATGTTATTTCCATCAAGAGGTGCATCAATTTTGGTCAAGATCTTGTATTGACAATGCAAGAGGTGAGCACTCTATAAAGTCTCCTCCAGCACATCCCAAAGTCTTTCAATGAATTTAAGGTCTGGACTCAGAGCTGCAAATTCATCTGTGAAAATGATTCTTCATGCTCCTTCACATTTTGAGCCTGATGAATCTTGGCGTTGTCATCCTGGAATATGGCCATGATGTGTCTTCCTATATGGTTGTTTAAGAAACGAAAAGCTACAGACTCCATCAATTAGGGTTAAAAGAACTGTTATATATATATCAATTACATATAAATTAATGCAAAGTTGATAAGTTTCTACTAAGATGAATTATAACAGTTGGATGTAAAGTTTCCACTTCCCACAGTGCCCTTCAGTGTTAATTAGCTGATATCAATATGCAACGAGAACTTTCTTCTACTTGTGTGGCGTAATTCAATAACCTCTTTGTTCTTTTTAAAGAGGCAATTCACGTAGGTAGTTCTGTAAATTTATAGTCTTAAAACTAATTCTTGTTCAAATCCCCTCCAGACGTTAGTTTAAAACCTCCTGTATCTTTCCCATCTCTGTGTCCTGTAGTTTAATCATACAGCAGGGCCAGGAGGAAAACCTCTGCAGATTTCTGTTATGAGTGGGCACCAAAAACACAAATCACACAACCTTAAGCTTTCTCTGCAGAATTACATGTCTGAACACAAGCAGAGAGGAATCCTGTAGGTGCATAACTAAAACCCTTCCAGCACCGCAATTTACCAAGGGTCAATATGGGTCCAGTCACAAAGCTGTGAATTTTCTTTTCTCATCTGTTTGACTTTAGTCCCGGTAGCAGAAAGCAGAAGCACTACTCTTGTTGCTCAAGGTAAAACGTCTGAGACAGAAAACAGTCAGACTTAACACCCTATTATCATATATGAGTAAAGCTTCTAACTCTAAATATGCAGACATCACATCACGCCGTCTGTTTGCTCTTGGCAAGAGAGCAAGAGTTTGTTTTTGTTTCTTCAAAATCACGCCTGTTAGATAATGCATAATGTGGTCTGGAATATTGGGGTCACTTATTCATATTTTATTCACCTTATATTTGACAGCAACACATAAACAAAAGTTGATCTCAGGAACAATCCTTCCCTTACAATAAAGTTCAATGTATTAACATAAAAGTTTACCAGGGAAAACACTATAATAATATTTTTGGACTATACCATGGTATTTGAAGTATGGTACCTAACATTGCATGTGAATAGGATAATTAAAGAGTACCATGGTATACATCAGAATCATGGTATTACTGGCTTACTGTCAATAAAAGAAAATATTTTTGTGACCTTTATTTCCAGTTCACATTACTGGAATGAAACTGAACTGAAACTATCAATAGATTTATATATAAATATAGGTGATATTAGGGGTTGTTTTCATTGTTCACATCTTAAAGGATTAGTTCACTTCTGAATGAAAATTTCCTGATAATTTACTCACCCCCATGTCATCCAAGATGTTCATGTCTTTCTTTCTTCAGTCGAAAAGAAATTAAAGTTTCTGAGGAAAACATTCTCTGTGGATTTTTCTCCATATAGTGGACTTCAATGGGTACAATGGGTTGAAGGTCCAAATTGCAGTTTCAGTGCAGCTTCAAAGTGCTCTACATGATCCCAGATGAGGAATAAGGGTCCTATCGAGCAAAATGATTGGTCATTTTCTAAAAAAATAAATAAAAATGTATATACTTTTTAACCACAAATGCTCGTCTTGCAGTAGCTCTGCGATCCGCACGCATGACGTAATCAATAGAGTGGACCGATCCAGTGTCTAAATGCGAACATGCAAAGATTAAGATAAACACCCTTAAAAAGAAAAATGTAAAACAACAATATCAGATGATTTTGAAGTTGGAGGAGAAAATTAGATGAAGTTTTTCGTCCTACCGCGGTACTTCCGCCTACGTCACGCGAGAACTTTCAACGTAATGCGTGGCGCATCGCATAGATTTGTGGTTAAAACGTATATAAATTTAATTTTTTTTAGAAAATGACTGATCGTTTTGTTGGATAAGACCCTTATTCCTCGTCTGGGATCGTGTAGAGCCCTTTGAAGCTGCATTGAAACTGCAATTTGGACCTTCAACCAGTTCAACCAAAATCCTGGAATGTTTTCCTCAAAAACCTTATTTTCTTTTCGACTGAAGAAAGACATGAACATCTTGGATGACATGGGGGTGAGTAAATTATCAGGAAATTTTCATTCAGAAGTTATCTAATCCTTTAACCCACAAAATGTGTTTTATTTGAAGTGTTTAATGTTTCCCCCCATACACAGGTCACATATATAAAGGTACATCTTCAACGCTGCAGCTAATAGGTGATTATGTTCATGATTCCTGCAAAGTGATTCATTTAATGAACAGATTATTGGCATGATGACATATGGCCGATGAGACTTGGCTTCCCTCTATGGACTCAGTCAGCACTGGAAATGACATCAATGCAGGAGCTGAGGTCACATTTACTGATCTAATCTCCCTAAAGGATGCATTACTGAGCCAGCACAAGCTGAACGTCCTGCACACTGAAGTTTCTCACGGCACTATAAGGAACACATAAACAATATATCACAGTGGCTTCTTGAGTTGAGATAAGGAACTTGTATATTGTATGTATACTGCAGCACACACACAATGTCCCCATTTGACTGGTTAGCTTCATTTGTTAGCCCGTGCTGTTAACTACATCATTATGCAAGCAAAAAGCCTGTTTATCCATTGATGGCTAAGTAGGGTCCTGACACAATTAAACTTTTTGCAAGCTAGATATAAATCATAAAAATGTGATTTTGACATAAAATTGTGAAATAAGCTGTAATTCGTGGTCTGTCACATGGCGTTTGTGGTGAAAATATTTCCATAACCAACTAAACATGAAGCACAGATGGCATGATTGAGTTTGTGTACAGTATATGGTATCTTTCTCCAGGTATATTAAAACTCCTTGCACACAAGTGCCAGATCTCGGGTAAATCACTGGGGCATGACTGAGTCTATTTAAAGCCTCACTGGATAGGGGACAGTACATCTCCAAGAGCTTTATATTCTCCTGTGTGTGTTTATTTGTCAGAAGAATAATAAGTCATGTGTATAACTGGATCAATGGATTGGATGTTTAGATATGAGATGTGTCTTATTGATTGTCTTATGACCTAAAGAGACATATTTTCTCACTTACTATGTCAAAAAGAAAAGTAAATGCTAAATAGGTTGATACTTTAGTAATACATAATAATAAAGATTCTCTATAGTGGCTGCATCCACATTAATTGTGTGCTTTTAGATAATGGCATTTAAGCAATTCCTTATATAATAAAGAATAGTATAAGGTTAAGTGTTATTTTAGTATCATTGAGATATACTAATATAGTATTCAGCTTTTTCGTAAGTTGAATACAGAAGGCGTAGCGTAAGCGTTTTGAAGTGCGAGAGGCGTAACACTTTCTTTGTTCGATACGGAAGGCAGTCTGGCGGAAGCTAGATATTTTACTTTATAACTTGTTAAATATGGATATTTTTCTTACACAAACGCATTGCTTCAGAAGGCCTTTATTAACAGTTTAGTACGTTTATGATGGATGGATGCACATTCTTGAGCTTCATACTCGTTGGTTCCGTTGGACACGTTAGGATATTTATTAATATATCTCCGATTGTGTTCATCAGAAAGAAGAAAGTCAAATACACCTAGGATGGCTTGAGGGTGAGTAAATCTTAGGGTGATTTTCAATTTAAAGTGAACTAATACTTTAACTATAATAACCCTGGGCCATTTCATGCTTTTTTTTCTCCAAAAAATAAAAGACATCTACAATAATATGACAAATACTTGTTGCTTGGAATGAGAATATATTGCTAGTTTTGAATGGTCATCAATGAAAATAAAGATGCTTGTTGTCTGAATGGTGCAGTCACAACATCCACCAGCAGTGGATAACAGCTCATGCCAAACTAGGATCCATTACATAAGACCAATGAATATTTTTGGAATTGAAGAAAACCAAAAACACCCTTACTGTTAAACCCTGATCTGTAGTAGACCAAGACTCCAAACTCTGTAAAAAAAAAAAAAGAGGAGGAAAGCAACTGCTGCAGACATAAGGAATTGTTGAATCCTGTTCAAGTATTGATTGTTTCCAGCAGAAAGAGCCAGAGTGGAACTGGCACATATTCAGTTTGCTCCAGAGATCTAGAGATCTATGATACTCCGGGGTTCTGGGAGCCCCTGCCGAGCGACTCCAGGCTCAGGGTTGTTTGCACACAGGATAGGGAGGATAATCCCGAGAGTATTTTTCACCTCCTATAGGTTACGGATACAGCTCCCTGTGTCTTTCTCGATGCATCCAGCGGTGCAGACGGGATCACTGGAGTTAGTACGTGCTCCGAGTTTGAGGGTCATTGAATGCACAGCGGAGACCGTCTCCATCGGTCCACGCAACATTGCGTTCCTCCCTGCGATGTGTCTTGCACTGATCTGTAATAGTACACGTCTCATTTATCTTTTACATGGACTGTCTGCAAGAACAGACACTCTTTTGCTTTAGCCAAGCTGTCGAGGTCCTAGAGTTACTAAATAAAACTGCACAGGATAATGAAAGTATAACTAGATCTTTGTCTGTGATAGTTGCCTCCACAATGCCAGGGTGGTTGCTGCTTACTGGCCCAAAGAGTCAAAAGAGCCCTTAAATTTAATTGAAAATCATGAAAGGGAGTCTTCTTACCCTAGTAAACCTGAGGTCAGAAGCCCCTCGGGGGAAACTTCCGTCTAAGCAAATGTCATCTGATATTTGCAGAATATGTAAAACACATTTATTTATTGTATTGTATTTTATTTTTGTATCTAATGTAAAATATTCAGTCAAATATTTTATGTAAATACACTATAAAAAAAAATTGTTGGTTTAACTTAAGTAACCTTGTTGCCTTAAAATTTTGAGTTCACTGAAATTAAAAATTTGAGTTAATACAATGAAGGTGATTGATTGGTTTAATCAACAGAAACTCAAAATATTGTGTTATCTGAACCACATTCATTATTGAAGTTGCTTTGACAAAAGAAAAATATTATGATAAAAAGTCATGAAAATAATTTTTTACAGTGTAGAAACAAATACATCTGAATTGCACTATATCAGTCTATGAATTATAGATAATATTTCTAATAACTCCATGAATTATAATAATTATTACATTAAACTCCAGCATAACATAAAATAAAATCAAAATAAAATAAAATCAGCAACAATATGGTGAGGGGGTCATCTAACCCTAAGAGTTTCAATTGACCTTTTTACTTCAAAATAAAATAAAACATTTGTGACCATACAAATCTAAATGAATCAGTGAAGTTTAGATTAAAAAAAAAGTCAAGATTAAAAAGAACATAACCATTCAATAAATATATGATTTAATGATGTCTTTTCCCCTTATATAGTATAATTAGTTGCTTAAATTATCAGGGAAATACTTGCAAATATAGATTGAATCTAACAACATGGATTCACTCTCACATTTAACATCGCTCTTTCTTGCACTCTATTGGAAAGGTCCACCTGAGGCTAACAATAAAGTCTAATCTATGTCCATCCACCCCTCCACTCCCAGCCGACCCAAACTGCACCCATAAGCTTGTTTCGGCCTCTGCTGATACTCTGTCAAAAAGGTCCATTTGCTGTCTGAGGTAATCACTTCCATTAGCATTTATCAGCGTGTCCGTCCGGGGACCACTTTAGAGACATCTGCTTTCTCTAGCGCTCTAAAAGGCTGCCCGCTCCGCCCCGCAGGCCTCGCCGCGCGGACACCAGAGCGCCAGGGCTTTGCGCAACCATTAATTGATGTCTTTTAGGGTTTGCTAAGATATTAGCGGCTAAACCACCCTTTCTCCTGAAACAATCCTCCATTCCTGCTTCTTCCCTAAAGCGTCGACTCGAGACTGAGGTGGGAGGGGTGTGGAAACCCGACTGCACTCCGGTGTCACTCCAAACAGTATTCCCTTGGCCCGGCCACTCTCTTCGGGAAAAAAAACAAGGCAATTGCCAAAATGTGGGAAATTCCAGAAGCATTTAAATGGAGTGTGGTGCCAAACCCTTGACAGGGACGGCCGATGCCAGCTCTTATGAGGCATGGTGGCACCGGGCACGTTTCCGAGCAGGGCCCACTGGCAGACTGGCAAAATTAAATTGCGGAATATAGGATGCCACTGACAACCTTCCAATGCCAGATGTCTTCTGCATGAGAGCTAAATGACATTCTCTATAAATGAAGAGTGATTTAGACCGGTTTTGCTTATAAATGTGCGTACATATATTCTTAAAAATAGAAATTCCAAAATAGTTCACATGCCATAGAAGAACTATTTTGGGTTCTCCAAAGAACTTTTCAGTGAATGGTTCTTAAAACAACAATTTTTTTCAAGTGTGAAGAACCTTTTGTGCAAATGGATTTTAAAGGTTCTTCATAGAACCACAGATGCCAATAAAGTGTTTAAGCAATGTTCCAAAACCTAGTAATCTGAGAGATTTCTGTCCCTCCATAGACAGATATGTAACTACCACTTTGACGCTTCAAAAAGTTCATAAAGAGATTGTAGAAATATGAATTGAGCGGTTTAGTCCAAATTTTCTGAAGAGAAACCATCATGAACAATCAAATTTAAACACAGATCAGCGAATATAAACAGAAGCTCAACCGTACTTGCTTGATGTGCGAGAACGAACCTCATTGGTTTTTGTTGAAGCTCAAACTTGCTGGTAACTAGGGTGACCACCCGTCCCGCTTTGCGTTGTACCGCACAGCATTTTCACGTCGCATACTGAGAAAATGTCCCACATTTTCATCAGGCTGTTGGTTTTTAATTATCATATTAGGAAAACGTGCATGCGTTCTTTTGCCTTTTTAAGAAAGCATTTTATTTATTCTTTTTGCTGCGTAGTTTTTCACCTATATTTTAACAGCGCTTAGACAGAAGTAACATCATGTTCACCAACAGAGGGGGCTGTGCAGCTACACTTGGTCGCGCGGGCGCCGCTACTTCATGAGGAACGTAATCTGGATTTGGACCAGAGCAGAGCGCCATTATCGTCAAATATCAAAATAAACATAGTTATCGGTTTCAAGGTAGTAACATACTAACTATTATTGTTAAATTAAAGCAATACTGTTTGTATGTTTTATAACAGGGCCTCAACAAGGTGCGAGATTGTTTTGCACAATTTTAAACGTCCACAAAAGTTCCGCAGTCACGACGCTGCAATTTCCACACACACGTCTTAACTACGTGGTGAAGGTACACTCAGATATGAATAGATACAAGAAAAAATAAAACAATACACGTACTTTGTGCTTGAAATGAGTCTAAAATGCAAAATAATAGTTAAAAGTTAAAACAGTTGTAATTTCTGTGTACAGTAGCTAAAAAAAGCTTGTGAAAATCAAAATATTAAATTCAGTAATGTTAAAAAATATGTTAAATGCCGTTTTATATTTATCTTCTTATATTTATGTTTTATTTTTGTAATGTAATGTGCTTTTGTAAAGTCATACTGATGTTATAATAGGCATATTGTTTTGAACTGCTTTTACAAATCTTTTATTGATCGTGTAATATTTTTTTGGTGAACTGCAGAGCAAAAATCCTAATAATAAAACTAAATCATAATAATTATTAATGTAATAATATAAGGAACCCACATCAATTAATAACAAAAACATTCAAAAATGTATTGTCCCTGTTTTTTAATAAATAGATAATAACAAATGAGATTTTGGTGACATTTTGACCACTCAAATAGGAAATGTCCCCAGTTTCCATTTCAGAAATCTGGTCACCTTATTCAAAAATAGTTATCTGCATGATGCCTGCTGCCCTTAGGGTCAGTGATGCTGAATTTAAATAACATGTAAAATAAAGATAAAGTTATGTTATGTTACATTGTGATGTAATGGTGTTTTCTGGAAGGGACTAAAGAACAAAGTATTTTTATCAGCTGAAAGGCAGAATACAAATGGTTTTATTAAGTTAAATAGACATTATATAACAGCTTCAGGTTGTGTTTGTAACATGTCCCACATAATTGTCCCACACAAACTTAGTAATCATCCCACATTTGGTTTGTTTGATGGTGGTCACCTATGCGTAACACGAGAATGAACCTCATTGGTTCTCGCACGTCAAGAGAACATGCTTGAGCTTCAATATACCATAACTGATGTGTGTGATGATGAAAGTTAACATGTGAATATAAACCTAAATTCAATCTGTTCATCATATAAAGCGATTATGTCTCTTCAGAAAATTTGGACTAAACCACTCAATTTATATGGATTAGTTTTACGATCTCTTTATGAACTTTTTGAAGCATCAAAGTGATAATTGCGTAGCTGTCAATGGAGGGACAGAAAGCATTCAGATTTCATTAAAATATCTTTATTTGTCTTTAGAAGATGAACAAAAGTCTTACAGGTTTGGAAGGACATGAGGGTGAGTGAATGATGACAGAATTTTCATTTTTGGGTGAACTAACCCTTAGTACTGAACTATCAATAAAAATAGTTCAGTCCAATCAAAAATAGACTATTTTACCCATAATTTGTGTGTGCCGTTTTATGCTTAGTGATGAATTGTGTCACTATAGTACTACTTTAGCAAAATGCTACTGTACTGTAACTTCAAACTTGAATTTCCTGCGTTTGGCAATAAAGAGAGTTTGAATTTGAGGTAACTGCATATGTAGTACACAAAAGAAAATTAGTGTATAAACAATTTTGACTCAGAAATTACTAATAAATTTCATACTTACAAAGAATCAGCAAACACATTGAATTTTGAAGTAGAAAGACAGAAATAGCATTTTCTTGTAAAATGTACTCCAATAATCTTTGAAAAATCATTTTTTACAGACAGCAAAGCAGATCACTATTTTGGAACATGATCCGTATACCATTCACTAAATGCTGACAAATGCAAACAATGCTGGAAATATATTTGTACTGTGCAATTTCTTCTCATGAAAAAGTATATGACTGAATTTATTTAATAAATTCTGATTCAAATGATCTTAAAAGGTAACTATATTATTCTATTAAGATATTAATGTTGTATCGAGAGGATCGGTCTCTCACATAAAATACTGAAAAGTGCTTAGTGACAAGTGACATTATTTAACAAAAAAATGAATGTGTATCATAGGCCTTGAAGTGGAAAACATGGACTGTTAGCAAATAGTTGTGTAGGAGAGCAGAACTATTTCTTCTTCCGCTCATCTGAACATGAACAGAAATGCTGAATGACAAGCAGTCAGTGTTCAGTCACAGCACTCATTCAAACAGTGAGAGCGAATAATGTTATCCACGCAGAAACATCATCTGGACTTATTATAATGCACTGTTTTAAAACAAACAACATAGACCCAACATGTATTTATAAATCCAAACTCTTACATTTATAATAAATGTATTTGAAATATTTTCTTTTAATTAAAAGCTTTTAAAGGATTGATCATGTTCAATAATTGTTGTCAGTAAATGCAAAAACAGAAGTCTGATTATTTGCTGAGAATGACTAAATGCTAAAAATGATGCCTGGCGTCAGGCTAAAGGGAACACACACCGTACTGTGTGCCGATCCCGTGAGGGCATCAACATGACGAGAAAGTTAAGAACCACAGAACCGAAGGGAGTGGAGAGACTTGCCAGAAAAGCAATTACAAATACTCGACAAGACAAGTGCAGCAGCATTCAGGAGACGTCTGTGGCAAATCTGCAGTAGACCTTACATGGCTTTAAAGAGATGTTAGGACCAAAAGATTCACTCTGATCAAAGCCTCGCCACACAGGAGAACACGGGACATGGTGCCGAGGCAATTCTCAACAGCGCTATTCCTTCAAAGAGACATGACTGTGAGCGGGGTTGTCGAGCCTTTGTGAGATAACAAAAGGGACCAACCTTTGGTGGGCTAAAAATATCCTTCAGCCCACAAAACAATTACACTGATGGACCAAGGTGGCGCAACCCCCAACCTCCTCGCATCTCCTGCCTCGTGACGTCCGTGTCAGAAGAGCAGAAAGGAAGAAGTTCAAAAACAAAAACAGGATCTCCTACTGGCACAAGCGTGTTCTGAGACGTTGGAAAAGCTTTACTTCATTTGAATGCTTAAGATTACAAAGAAAAATCAATTGAGAGATGCAAAAGGAGCCAATGACAAGCTGTCTTTTTCTCAAGTGCAATCCTGATGTTATTTTGTTAATAGTTAATGGTTCTGTTTCTAAACCTAGCAATAATACTGCATAGGCAGCTGCCTTCTAAAGGGTGTACGGTTTATGCAGCGATTAAACAACTGGATGTTATTTTCAAGAGTTAGCCCTTTAATGCATGAAAGTTTTGCCAATCATTATTACATTTTCGTGTCTTTAGTGACCCAGAACACTGCTGCAATAGTATAAAACTCTACTGATATTTTAATAACAATTACAAAAGAATAAAATAAAGCATATTTCATTACCTTTTGAACTTGTAAGGGTTTGCTTTGAGCAGATGGTTTTTACTATCATCACCGTCATTGTCAGAGCTCATTTACATTCAGCATCTGGCTCATATTCAAAATCTCAACCATATTCTCAAAACTATCATTTTCAATGTCTTCAAAATCATTATTTTGATCGCTGACAGCTTCTTCACCAGAACCCCCATCAAGCGACAGTGACACTAATATTTGATTGCGTTCAGTACTTGCTCTGCAGTAAATTGCTGAGCCATTTCAAGTTTTGCGGATGATACTTGTGTATTATTTTGTTTTATGCCTGCACCCTGCAATTATGAGTGAAACAACACTTCATCGTTTTGTTTTAGACATTAATAATGTGAAATGCAATTATTAAGTCATCAAAGATTAAAAAGAATTATTGTTGCACTGAATAAATACACTTACACTATTACATACCTCGGGTTGCTAGCGACTCTATACGTTTTTTTTTCTTCCAAAAATACTTTCATAAATGTATAATCTTGTTATATTGTTTATAATGAGTAGATTAAGGATTACTAAGAAGATGAATGAAAAATGAATGAGGGGGAGGGTAGTAAATGATGACCCGGGTCGATAAAGACCCGAGGTATGCGTTTAACCCCTTTAACTGTCACGCCCGCTAGCGGGACGCTTGCCACTCTTTATTTATTGCCTTTTTTTCTATGACAAACTTTAGTAATCATCATAAATTAGGTATCATTCTAAAGCTTAAAAACTCAAAATTCATCCTGTGAAATCTGTTTTTGAAAACATTGCGTTACCATGGAAAAACTACTTTAAAACCTTTTACCTGGCTCCTCCCCCTAGTAGGCGGTGTCATGTTACATATTACAAAATATATTTTAACTATTTTATAATTTTTTTTCTAATCTTATCAAAACGTATCGTCGGAAAGGTCTGAAACTGAAGGTTCCACACTTGGCTTTGTGATAATAGTGATATTGTGACAGAAATGTATTTATTTGTAACAGGAGAACGCATCAAAAAAATTAAATATGGGTGTCACCCGGTGGCTATTTTTGATATAGCGCCTAAACAAAATCTGATAGGAACTTCAATTTTTGTGATATCAACTTCAAATTTGGAACACAACTTGGTTAGACATATGGCTTTCATTTTATAGCAAAAATTATTTTGTAAAATATATATTTTGTATAAAATAAAAAATGTTAAGTACAGTACATTTGCTTCTTCTTTAAAAAGAGACCAACGTAGGTCTAAATTCCAAAGCATTCATGAATTACATCCATTTAAGTCTGGATAGAGCATTTCCAATTTCTATTCTCAAAAAGAGGGGTGACAGTAGTTAATATTACCATGAGAGATTTCAATGAAAGAAAAAAAAAACTGAAAAGGACTGATTTCTTATATAATTAGAACAACATATTTTTACCAGCAATCTTTTGCATTCCTGATCACATTTTCAGCGGCTATGGCTAGTTATGCAGTCAACTGTTAACATTAGCATTAGGAATGCCAACTTCGGTCAATAACCACTTGGCGACAAAATTGCTGTATGTGTGAATGGCTCTTGAGGCAACATCCTTACCAAAATAGAACCTCACAAGTGACACATTTGAAATCATAGGCAGAAAAACTGTTGATTAGGGTTGATTCAAATACAATTCGACATTAGTGATATGCTAAGCTAACAGCATGATACTCTAGCAAATCATAAAAATGCATAGCACACAAATGCTGGGTGAAATAATTGTAATTACATGACACTATTTGTAATGCAGAATGAAATATATGCACATTTAAAAGAGCATTTCTATTAACTGACCATTTTAGGTGATTTATTTTTCATGGATCTTACTGAATTCTGTGATTGCATTCAACACTGCGTTGTTGAACAGCCTTCACTGCAAAAAATTTAAGACCCAATCCTACATTTTAGAAGGGAAGTCATTGATATTTTGTTATGGACTGTAAATGTGATGCTTACAAAAGAAATATGAGGATTCTGGAATCAAAATACTTCAGGCTTGATAACAAGATACTTGAAAATGACAGAGATGGACACAGCGTGTGTGGACACCTGCTTTGGAACATGTCAGTTTCTCAATACATGTAAATCTAGTACATGCAATAAGCCACTGCAAATTTAAATAATTACGAAATCCCTCACAGACAGCAGTGCATTCATATGCAGAGAGGAAACATATGAATATATACAGTGTGTTTATTTGATGAAATGACTGACAGCGCTGTTTCCATGCAAGTCTGCGAGGTTTGATTACGCGCTGAGACCAGCCCACAGGACAGAAAGTGATGTGCCTTTATTAAAACGCCACCGCAGTCACTGAATGCATACAGATGCCATAATGTAATAGATAGCATCACACGTCGAGTAACAGAGCGGCAAGAAAGAGCGAAAGGGAGGGAGAGTAAAAATAAAGTCTGTCGGCTCAGTTCATGTCGCCGCGCTGGAATTTGCATGTTATCAGAGGCAAAATATCTCAATCAAAATGTCACCCGCCGCCTGCAGTCCTCGGCTGGGCTTTGATGGCGCAGAGGCCAATTTCTGTAAAGTGGAGCTCAATGCAAGGACTCTCCAAGGGACAGAACAACTTCCATCTTAGAATATGATATGGAGAAGAAGGAAGTCGGGGAATTGTGTAGCTTTGCTCGGGTTTGACGCACACCAACTCAAACAAATGTCAGAATCGAAAGATCAAACAGTGACTTAGCTTATGCTACCAATCTAGATTTATATGGTTTTGTTTTGAAATTATATTTTTGTCATTTTTGCCTATTTTAATGGAACAGTCCAAATTAAACATTCTGGGTTAAATGAACCGGGAAATGTCTTCAGATTCAAACTTGAGTCACCAACATGAGCACCAGAGCTCAATGTATCAAAATACCACTCTTCATTATTTCAAAAGGTTTCTAAAAACCTGACTGACTTCACCTATAACATACAGAGAAAATGAAATTCCCACATTCACACACCAGTCAGGATATTTAGCACTTTCTCCAGACTACCTCTGTCTCCCTCATTACCAGAGTGTGAAAATGCCTGTATCTGTGATTAATTTAAACGCTTAAGCATTTCACTGGACCCAGATATTAAAGTAGCAGTTTAGAAAAAAGTGCTAAAAACTTGCAACACTTGTATAACAGAATGATGAATTAGTCTAGCTGTGTCCATCTGTCTGTGTGAGTGGGTTTGTATAGCGCCCTCTGTTGAAACTCACTGGTATGACGCTCAAAGTTCACAGTGAACCGCACATGATGAGATCAAGTCCTGAATCAGCAGGACCAAATACCATCCTGTCCTTCCTCCTTAGGCTCTGTTCACTGGTATTTCCATCTCATCTCAGTGACCTTTACCTGTTAAGCTCTGGTATCAGAGTGTCCTCAAACACAAACAGACACACTCAATGGACTTACATAACCAGTCAAGTACACACACACACACACACAAAACTTCCAAAACAAGCACACACATAAGTAAAACATCAGGTTTATGGGAAAAATTAATTATTAAACTATTTAAGTGATTGTTGTTTGACAGAGATGCTCAAATCTACTTCATTTCCAAAATGTATTTTCTTAGATTCAAGCCAGGATGCTTGAAAAGCTGTCCATGTATCAGGACCCATTGAACATCTACTAATATGCCGGCCCACTTAGATTCTGTAGCCACAGAATTCCACAGAAAGTGAATTACTGCCATTCACAAATTCAGATCGATAGACAGATATAGACAAAGACATGGATAAGAGACATAGATAGAGAGAGATAGACAGATTTAGATATAGAAAGACAAACTGAAAGATAAAAAGAAAGACAGAGAGAAACAGACAGACATACAGACAGATAGACAGATAGATAGATAGATAGAAAAACAGAGATATACAGATATAGACAGACAGAAATACACAGACAGACACTGACAAACAGCAAGATAGACAGAGAGACAAACAACTGGATAGATAGACAGATTTATAGACAGCCATAGATGTAGATAAATATACAGTAGACAAACAGTGAAATAAAAAGAAAGACCGACAGATACAGAGACAGACAGACAGATAAATAAATAGACAGACAGACAGTGAGATAGACAGACAGCGAGAAAGACAGATATACAGACAAAGATAGACAGATATAGATAGATACAGACACACAAACAAAAAGAAATAAGAAAGAAAGGCAGAGAGAAACAGACAGACAGATGATAGACAGATATATAGACAGAGATAGACAGATATAGACAGACAAACAGCAGATAAAAAGAAAGACAGATGGACAATAGAGACAGAAAGATGGATAGAAAAACAGAGATAGAGAGACAGATATAGACAGAGAAACACAGACAGACAAATAGAAAGACAGACAGATGGATATATATAGACAAAGATAGAAGATGTAGACAGAAACAGCAAGATAAAAAGACAGACAGACAGAAATAGACAGATAGATAGATAGACAAACAGATAGATAGATAGACAAATAGACAGACAGACAGACATAGATAGATAGACAGACAGATGGATAGATAGACAAAGATAGAAGATGTAGACAGAAACAGCGAGATAAAAAGACAGACAGACAGAAATAGACAGATAGATATAGACAGACAGACAGACAAATAGACAGACAGACAGATAGATAGATAGATAGACAGACAGATGGATAGATAGACAAAGATAGATGTAGACAGAAACAGAGATAAAAAGACAAACAGACAGAAATAGACAGATAGATAGATAGATAAATAGATAGACAGATAGATATAGATAGATAGATAGACAGACAGATAGATAGATAGACAGACAGACAGAGACAGATAGATATAGACAGACAGATAGACAGACAAATAGAAAGACAGACAGACAGATAGATAGATAGATAGATAGATAGACAGACAGATGGATAGATAGACAAAGACAGAAGATGTAGACAGAAACAGCGAGATAAAAAGACAGACAGAAATAGACAGATAGACAGACAGATAGATAGATAGACAGACAGACGGATAGACAGATTTATAGACAGCGATAGATATAGATAAAGACAAACAGCGAGATAAAAGACAGAAATAGACAGACAGATAGATGCATAGATAGAAAAACAGATAGAGAGACAGATATAGACAGACATAAATTCACAGACAGAGACAGACTGACAAACAGCAAGATAGACAGAAAGACAAACAAATGGATAGATAGATAGGTAGACACACAGACAGACAGATAGATAGATAGACAGACTGATGTTTTTGTTTGTAAAATTCTTTGTCTTTAGAGAGGACGCCACAATTATAAAATGCAGTTTATACCCTGGGCCGTTCACTCCCTCTCTCTCCTGCCTTTGATAGGAAGATGAGATCGCTTCTGTTCACACAGACTCCCACACACACCAGAAATCAAATTGATTATTACACAGTACAGTGGATAATCTATTACTATCAATGTTCTGGGGACCGTGTCCTTTTGAAGCATAGCTAGAAATGCATTCTCAATCTCATGCCCCACTCTTCATGCACAAGCACGGCACCACAAAGAAGCTTCACAATGCATGTCAAACTCCCGTTCTGACTGGAGCGTGCAAACGCCACACAACATCCAACTGGCTACAACAATAGCACACCAAACCAGCTGTTAGGCTAAGTGTCACGACACGGCCCAGACAACAATACGACCCGCCAGCATGTTGTGAGTCTTCATAACCTCAGCATTCAAGTCCTGTCGGTATGGGCGCAAAGCTCCAGACTCTGGCAGCTCTCTCTCTTGTTGATGACGTGATACGTGGCTGTTTTTAGATTTAGGGGAGGTGTGAGGCTGCCTCGCATCCATTAAAGAGAAGGTGCTGGGAACTCTAATTCATTTGTCACTTTAGCCTGGAAGTTCCAAATGTCAGACACCACGATTTCTCAGCACACATCCCTCCTGCTCAGTAAAGACAGAGGCGAGATATTGTATCGAACGACGGTTGGGAACAAATACAAAGCTCTGAGCTAATGTTTCTGTTTATTACAGCTGCCCTGATAAATGACTTCTGCCACAGAAGTTTCAGTCCGTCGCACAAGATCCCACAGTAACACCAGACCTCACTCTGCCAAAACGTCCACTGACATAGAATACAAAAATGCTGAATTTATACTTCTTGAACATACAGAATTTCCATTTACATCAATGCATTCGGTAGATGCTTTTATCCGTAGCAACTTACACTGCATTCAAAGTATGCATTTTATCAGTTCTTGCATTCCCTAGGAATCAAACCCATGATCCAGACGTTGCTAGCATCATGCTCTACTGTTTGAGCTACACAGGAATGCTAAAGAAGTCAAGAAAATGGTAAATATGTGATTTCTTTTTTTATTAAATATAGTAGAAAATCAGTCCACCCTGAACATTTATAGAGCCTAAGCTGCAAAAATGGGTCATTTAGATCATTATGGTGTTGACATCACCTAAGAAAAGTCTGTAAATCATACTGTTTGTTTGTCTTAAAGGTACAGAAACAGAAACAGCTCATTTAAAGTGATAGTCCACCAAAAAAATGGAAATTTGGTTATCATTTCAAACCTGCATGACTTTCTTTCTTCTTCGGAACATAAAAGAAGCTATTTTGAGAAAAGTCTTTTTCAATGGTACCAAAAACTGGTTGGTTACCAAGTTTTTTGAAAGATATTTCTTTTGTGTTTCACAGAAGAAAGAAAGTCATACAGGTTTGGAATGACATGAGGGTGAGTAAATGGTAGAATTGTTCATATTTGAATGACACCTTTAATACGTAGGTTCAGATGTTAAATGGTCAAAAATCTACTTATTGATTTATTGGGGTAAAGCATAACCTGAGATATTTTCAATTGCGATATTTTCTTGACAATTAAGCATATTTCCCTGTAATCATTACTTCAATTACTTTAATATGAATATATTAATATAATATCAATTACCTCATTACTTTAATATGAAAAGATATTAATATATAATATTATTTTTAAATAATGGTAGTACTTATATTACATTTAATTAAAGGATTAGTTCACTTCAGAATTAAAATTTTCTGAAAATTTACTCACCCCCATGTCATCCAAGATGTCTTTCTTTCTTCAGTTGAAAAGAAATTAAGGTTTTTGAGGAAAACATTCCAGGATTTTTCTCCATATAGTGGACTTCAATGGGGACCAATGGGTTAAAGGTCCAAATTGTTTCAAAGTTTCAATACAGCTTCAAAGGGCTCTACACAATCCCAGCCGAGGAATAAGTGTCTTGTCTAGCAAAACAATTGGTCATTTTCTAAAAAAATAAAATAAAAATGTATATACTTAACCACAAATGCTTGTCTTGCACTGCTCTGTGATGTGCCACGCATGACGAATCATGTTGGAAAGGTCACGTGATGACGTAGGCGGAAGTACCGATCCAGTGTTTACAAAGCGAATGTTCAAAGACTAAGTCAAACGGCCTTTACAAAAAAGGTAAAACAACAATGTTGGATGATTTTGAAGTTGAAGAAGAAAATGAGAGTTTTTCGCCCTACCAACGGTCACGCGTGACCTTTCCAACGTGATTACGTAATGTGTGGCGCATCACAGAGCTAGTGCAAGATGAGCATTTGTGGTTAAAACGTATATAAATTTTTATTTTTTTTTTTTTAGAAAATGACTGATCGTTTCACTAGATAAGACCATTATTCTTCATCTGGGATCATGTAGAGCCCTTTGAAGCTGCACTGAAACTGCAATTTGGACCTTCAACCCATTGGTCCCCATTGAAGTCCACTAAATGGAGAAAAATCCTGGAATGTTTTCCTCAAAAACCTTAATTTCTTTTTGACTGAAGAAAGAAAGACATTAACATCTTGGATGACATGGGGGTGAGTAAATTATCAGGAAATTTTAATTCTGAAGTGAATAATCCTTTAATGCTGCATGTTTTTCAATGCTGCAAGTTATTGATGCCAATTATTGAGTTACTGTTTTATAGTAAAATCACATTATTGTAATGAGAATTTTGGGTTTAAAGGCACAATATGTAATTTTCACCACTGGAGGTTGCTTATTCAAAACAAAGGCGTAGCTTGATGATGCCGTGAATGAGCGTGGAATCATGGGAGTTGTCGTCTTCACATCCACAGCTGATGGAAAGGAATCCGACGAACTCTGGCAGAAATCGTTCATGGATGAGCTAATGTATTAAAGTTTTATTAACATTACAGTGGTATGAAGCAGGACAGGTCGAGAGCCGTGGGAGCGGAATGAGGCTGCTATAGCAAATGCTAATGAAAGACACCTGAGTTACACACCGATCTCGAGTCCAGTGGAGCTTTTATTATGTTTATGCCGCAGTCGGCCGCTTCCGCTCTTTTCGTTGCGTATGTGGGGTAATGCAGCACTGTTATGGTTCAAACAATCATACTAAATATATTTTAATGTGTTTAAAGTTATGTTATAATGTTACTCTATTCATTCGCTCAGTGGCTGCTATGAGAGACTTGTTGCACTTTGCAGTAATCAAGATCGATATTAGCAAAACTGGAAATCGAAGGTAGCGCGGATATGACATCATTGACAGGCGACGGAATGACACGCTCCGTGTCCTGGTTAAAATAGCTGATTTCTCTGGATTTAAACATTGTTGGAAACATTTGGGATAATGTAAGTACACAAGTCAACAAAATATATAACACTGTTCAAGTGATTTTTGGATATTTTAATCTAAAAATCTTACATATTGTGCCTTTAACTGTAAAATAATGTTATGTAGCCAGCTAAAATTTTGTATGTTTTCTTTTGATTTCAAACTATACATTTAATTCGAAAGCTCAGATGGTCAAAGGGTCATGGAGAACTGAATAAAGACCTCGACTAACATAGATTTCTAGAGAAAAGTGCATGTAATTACAGAACACTGACACACACAGGCATTGCACAAGACTTTTAAATGTTGAAATGTGAAGCAGTCTTGTGGATCATCATTTAAATTCCACTCTGGCTCTTGGCTCAAATCCAGACTAGACAATGGATTGAAATTAAAGCCAAAGCTAATTGGAAAACATGCATGACAAAAACCTCACGGTTAGCCATGCTCAAGCTGCGTGACCCTCACTAGCCAAAGAGTGGATACAGCTGTGACCTGAACAGAAGTGCAATGTTTTTCAGAACATCATTAACATTAATGGAGGTACAATCAATCAAAGAAGATTTTAATCTCAAATTGTTTAATATTCCATTCACCTGAACACTTCAAACTACATTTCTGTGGCTGCCTGTGAATCCTGATAAGTTGGCTGCGTTTCCACGTATCTACGCTTTCTCGTATGCATTAATTAATACATCTGTTTGCGACAAGCACAATTATGCTGTTGTTCAGTGTGTACTTTAACAAGCCGAAAGGACTTTTTAGAAATGTCTGGCTGCTGAAGTGAGCGTTAAGGCCAGCACCCTCGTCATCTCCGCAAAAGAGACACGTCAGCACACCCCCACACGCTGCCGCCGGCTTAATACGGCACTGATGATCGTTTGCACTGGCCTCGAGTTCACACCACTGGTGCGAGATTGATGCCATGTTGATTTTTAATGATGTGCGCTACGACACGAGCGGAGAAGGGGGGTGCGCAATGCATCCTGCACTGCGACCATGCAAAATGTCATTCTAATTATCTCACCAGCCAGCCAATGAGGAAGTAAACATTTACACTAACCTGTAACCCCTGAAGCCGAGACTCGGAGCCCGCTTTCAGAGTGGAACCCGATTTATTGGCAGACTCTGATCTGCCCGGAGACTAATCAAACCAGCCGGCAACGTTTGGCTTCCATCCGTCTGTAAACAACACAGACTACGTGACATCTACATAACAAAAATGAACTCTCACCCTCGTAGGTGAACACATGAGACCTCAATTATTCCAGTCTCCTTCAAATGTTTTTCGCGTGTTGCCGATCTGCAGATTGCCCTCATTAACCCAAACCGTTATTATAGTATTAATACAGTACATAAGGGAATTGCTTAACAGTGCTAGTCAAATAAGATTGACAACAAGGCTTTTTATTAATATGCAAGTCCATAAGTGTGCAATTACAGATAAGTACATATTACAATACGTAAGTAGGCTTACAGATAAGTATACATTATTATGCAAAAAAAAAGATAATTAGATCAGTGGTATGAAACATATTCAAATAGATCAATGTAAGAATCTAAATGTTATTTTTTTTGTCACACTTTAACCTGATATACATATATATAGTGTATATATAGTGTTGTCAAATCGATTAATCGCAATTAATCTCATCTAAGTTTGTAAATATACAGTGTGTGTGTATATATATATATATATATACACACACACATACACACACAAATTATATTTACAAACTTTTATGTTAGATGCGATTAATCGCGATTATATTAGATTACATTATAGTACTGTTGTTAAATCAATTGTGATTAATCGCATCTAACATAAGTTTGCAAATATACACACATTATATTTACAAACTTTTGTTAGATGCGATTAACCACGATTAATTGATTTGACAGCACTAATATATGTATATATATATATATATATATATATATATATAGTGCTGTCAAATCGATTAATCGTGATTAATTGCATCTAACAAAAGTTTGTAAATATGTGTATATATGTGTGTGTGTGTGTGTGTGTGTGTATACATACTGTATATTTACAAACTTACGTTAGATGAGATTAATCTTGATAACACACACATATATATAAATGTATATATACATAGTGTATATATAGTGTTGTCAAATCGATTAATCGCAATGAATCTCATCTAACATAAGTTTGTAAATATATAGTATATATATATATTTACAAACTTTTATGTTAGATGTGTTTAATCGTGATTATATTAGATTATATAATATTACTGTTGTCAATTCGATTAATCGTGATTAATTGCATCTAACAAAAGTTTGTAAATATGTGTATATATGTGTGTGTGTGTGTGTATACATACTGTATATTTACAAACTTACGTTAGATGAGATTAATCTTGATAACACACACATATATATAAATGTATATATACATAGTGTATATATAGTGTTGTCAAATCGATTAATCGCAATGAATCTCATCTAACATAAGTTTGTAAATATATAGTATATATATATATTTACAAACTTTTATGTTAGATGTGTTTAATCGTGATTATATTAGATTATATAATATTACTGTTGTCAATTCGATTAATTGTGATTAATTGCATCTAAGTTTGTAAATATACAGTATATATACAGCATATCTACAGTATATATATGTGTGTGTGTGTGTATATACATACTGTATATTTACAAACTTTTATGTTAGATGTGATTAATTGCAATTAATTGATTTGACAGCACTATATATATACAGTATATATATACACACACAGTATATATAATTTAATAATCTATGTATTTATTCATTTGGGTAAAGTATATGACCTGAGACATTTAACCATATTTTCCCCATAATTCTCATTAAAAATATAATATATAGTATAATAATGGTAGTATTTGCATTACATTTAATTACTGTTGCTTATTTACTGATTTATAGTATATAAATCTCCATTTATAGTATTTTTTTCACATTGTTGCAATGAGAATTTTAGGCTTAACTGTCATTAAAATAGTGTTATAATGTAAAGTACTATGATGTCCTCTGTTTTCTTTTGATTTTGAGCTGAAATATGATCCAGTATTGACCCAGTGCACAGCTATCCTGACCAGCCATCACCATGTTTGATCGTCTGAAGCGAGGTGCTTGTATGTGCAGTACGGATGGGCCCTGTATTTGTTGAGATAGAGGTGGTCAGACTTGACCTTTTGGGTCCAAGATGAATAACAGCTAGTCTTCATCTCTAATGTCTGGAAATAGTCATAGATGACCTTTACTTAAATGTTCAGGGTAGACCGGCTCTCTAAATGACCCTATCCAGATGGCTAATGCAATCAAAATCAACCACATTTGTTATTAAGGGTTAAAGGGACATTAATGTCAATTAGAAATAAAAGTGGTTAACTAATACTTTGTGTTTAGTTTTAGAGGTATGCAGGCTTTTTGGATACAATATAGCATATATAACATCAAACAAACGTTTTCGAATCATAATATGTTTTGGAAAACAACACTGAGTGTGATTCCGTGCCAAACCATCCACCATTCAATTAAAATCCATTCATTTCCTCATTTCCCATCACCACCTCTTGTATATGTGATTGCATTCTGGATGTAGTGGACGATCCATCATTGTGGCTCTTGTTAAAGGATACAGCGTTCAGGCAGAGCACGGTCTTCCCACATCTGCATAAACAGCCATTATTCCCACTGCTCAGATTCATTCCCATCAGCCCTCAGAGAAAGAGAGACAGGAACCTCACTTCGACAAATTGCCTCGCTATTGTTTCAAAATAACACCACGCTTTACACCCCCTAAGATTATTTCTAGATAATTGGCTCCTGAAAATAAGGCAATTATTATTTTTTTAAAATCTAATTATTTGCTCCCCCTCCCCACCCCACAACAAAGTTAATTCTTCACACCGCAATTACGAGGTAAATTCGATGCTGTGATGTAGACATTTTTATCTTTTTGGTCTCGGATTTCTCTCAGCACACGGGCTCCACGACTTGAGGGAGGCCTCGCTTTGGCACGTAAGGCGTTGTCCTGGCAACCATCTTGATGCAGTCGATGATGGGGCAGACGCTGAGGCAGAGAGTGCAGCCGGTGCAGCTGTCCTGAATCGCGGGGAGATGAGTCTCGGGGTCAAACACAATGGCCTGCCAGACACAGAGACATTAGAATCATTATATCCTCACCAGGGGCGACAACCTGCTACGGCTGGACGTCACACAATACAAATGCAACAAAGACTGTGTGCTGTCCATACACAGAACGACACAGATGTGTGAAACCTGGCAAGAATATGTCATGTGGGTCATATTTCACACATTTCCCAAAATCAAAATAAGAAAAAATATTTGCCATTTCAGGGTTTTAGGGTTAAATTCTCATTACTGTACTGAAAAAACAAACAAACAAAAAACAATGAAATATCATCTAAATTGCATTTATACATCATGGCGACATTTTTAGAATCTGCCTTTTAATGTATTAAATTTATGCACATTGATATACATAGTATTACATATAATATATACTATTGATATTAGGCCTACAAAACAAAATACAAATTATATATATATATATACAAAAAGTATTTATACATTGTGATAATATTTGTAATATCTGCTTTTTTAATTTTTTAAGCTGGTTTAAAAATGCTAATGATTAATAATAATAATGATAACAGCAACAACAATAATAAATGTTATTATTTTTCATTTTAATTTTTAATTATTTGTAATTTTTACTGTAATACAGTACAAAACATTATATAATATAATATAATATAATATAATAATATGACAAAATTCTGAAGAATTTATACATAATGATTATATTTGTAGTATCTGCCTTTTAATTTTTTTACCAGCTGGTTTAAAAATGATGATGAAAATGATTAATAATAATAATAATAATAATAAATGTAATTATTTCAATATTATTTTTACTGTAATACAGTGCAAAAAACAATATAATATAATAGACAAAATTGTGACAAAATTGTGATTTTACATTGTGATAATATTTGTAATATCTGCTTTTTAACTTTTTAAGCTGGTTTAAAAATGATGATGATTAATAATAATAATAATAATAACAGCAACAACAATAATAAATGTAATTATTTTTAATTTTTAATTTTAATTTTTAATTATTTGTAATTAAGTTTTCTGTAATATAGTACAAAACAATATATAATATAATATAATATGACAAAATTCTGAAGAATTTACACATAATGATAATATTTATAGTATCTGTCTTTTACATTTTTTCCAGCTGGTTTAAAAATGATGATGATGATTAATAATAACAATAACAACAACAACAATAATAAATGTAATTATTTCATTATTATTAGAAAAAAACTATATAATATAATATAATTAACAAAATTCTGAAGTATTTATGCATAATTATAATATTTATAGTATCTGCCTTTTAATTAATTTTTTAAGCTGATTTAAAAATGATTAATAATAATAACAATGACAGCAACAACAATACAGTACAAAAACTATAGTGAAGCGATATTAGATTTCTTTCTTTAAAAACAAACAAACAAACAAAAAAACCCTCAAAGTTAATTACCCTGAAAAGTAGATTACAAACAGTAATGAGAATTTGTGTAGTTGTCATGAAATATTGCCACAATGCAAAAAATCTTAAATGGGCTAAAAATAGGCTTCATTTCCTTTATGTAACATATAACTTTTTATTAGTTTTTGCTCAATATTGTGGTTGAAATGTGAATACACTATGGAGCAAAGGAAGGAACGCCCATCAATCTAAACTGTTAAAACAATCAGTAAAATATTGTGTTTGTACAACAGGAAGATTAGACATTATTCTGGCAGGTGAAATCGAGTACGGGCACCTTTTCAAACATAACCGGATTGCTGCTAGCGCGTCAGAGTGCTGTTTTGTATTGCTTGATGGGCCACCTATTTGATCGTGACACATTATGTTGACGAATGCTCCTCTATATTAGAAAGCATTAATAATGTGTAATTCCTCTTAGAGATCCACTCACAGACAATGAGCGTCACTGTGAACAATTACTGCTTTGATAAAACCCGCACTCTACTTCATCAATACCCTTATGATAAATTGCAAGGGACATTTATTTAACAGGAGAGGGTGAGATGAATACTTTAATAAAACTGTCAGAGCCATCCCACTTGCCGTACTTCTGCAGGCTGAAGCACAAGGGGACATCACCGTTTTCAGTGCTAATATTCATTAGAGTCTCTAAAGGGAAAATCATGTGCGCTAATGAGCCATCTTTAGCCTGCCAGTAAGAGGCGCCATAGCAGCACTTGTTTTTGTTGTTTTTTTAATGGCTTTTTTGACACTTTTTATGCACCTTTTTATGTCAGAGTAGGCATTAGTGATGCCATAAATATAGGTATATTGGTTTTGCCAGCAGATATCACCCTGTAGCCCAAGACTGGTCGCCCACTGAAGCTAAGCAGGGTTGAGGGAAAATTCGTACAGAGACCTTGCACACTGAGTCCGATGCGTATTAATAAATCCGTTGCGAAAAAATTCGCAAAACAAGATTCTTCAAGCAGTGAGAATGATTTAGTTGTCCTCTAAATATTGGGTCCATCCAGTCCTGAGATTGCATAGAGAGAGAGGAGATCCACCTCATCAAGGAGCTGCGTGATTATCCCGAGCATTTCAAAATTTACTTCAGGATGTCAGTGGCTCAGTTTGATGCTTTGCTACAAATTTGGCTACATCCTGGCCAAATTTGCCCATTAGCCTCTATCCATTATCATGGCCTCCTAATCATCCCCATATATACTGATTGGATTTCTTCACTCCATCTCCTTTCCACCAATAAGCTGGTGTGTGGTGGGCATTCTGACGCAATATGGCTGCTGTTGCATCATCCAGGTGGATGCTTCACATTAGTGGTGGTCGAAGAGATTCCCCCTTCCATATGTAAAGTGCTTTGAGTGCTGAGAAAAGTGCTATATAAATGTAACAAATTATTTTAGTTTGGTATTTATAGTTGACTTCAGTATATTATTTGAAGTCATAGAGAATGTTAAGCATGCTAGGCCACATTTTTGCCCATTCTATGGCATATTTTCATTGTTTTTGCAAACGAAAACCTCATTCTGTTAGCTAGAGATGAAAAAGTGCTTGTTGCTGAGAGCAGGACATAGTTCTTTTTTAGTTTATAAACCTACTAGCTGAAGTCTTGGAGCCCTGGAATGGCCAGGAGCTGTAATTTTACAGCCAGAGGCTGAAGCTATCGCTTTGTGTGGGAACAAACAGGCAGTATGTGTGTGTTTCTGTGTGGGTGGGTAGACGGAGGGAGGTGCGCACCTGGTATCCAGCATCGTTACAGGTCATGTAACACTTCCCACAGTTAATGCACATCTCCGGATCGATCAGAGCCTGCACTTGCTCCTGAATGTTTAGCTCTTGATAGGCACCGATGTGTTTCAGAGCTTTGGCTATCACATCCTGAGCACAAAAACACAAACATATGGGAACTTCAGACCAAAGGTCAAAGGTCTTTAGGTTGGAAAATGTTTCTGAGCTTCAACGATACAAAAGCAAGTGTATATTTTAAGTAAACCCACTTTAACTCTTGGCACGGGACCCTTGGGAGTGTAAACTCTTGTTCCTTCAGTGGATACAGCGTTGTCACTGTAGTTTTTCAGTGTCTTTTTGTGGTTTGCAATCACCTCCTTCTTTTCCTGCAGGTACGGACCAAAACTGGGCAGACTCTATGGGGAACAAGAAACAAACACAATGAATTGTAACATCTCAGCCATTTTTGTTATTGTTAAAAGGTTAGTTCACCCAAAAATGAAAATTCTGTCATTAATTGCTCACCCTCATGTCGTTCCACACCCTTCGTTCATCTTCAGAACGCAAATTAAGATATTTTTGATAAAATCCGATTGCTCAGTGCCAAAGTCACGTGATTTCAGTAAACAAAAGAATAATAGTAGTTAATTCATAGTTTTCATGTGACTGTCGCGGAGCCCTGGAGGGCAAAACAACCATGTAACTGCAGCACAAGCCTGTCAATTTTCCATCTTAAAAACCAAAATATGTGAACAAGATGCAAGTTTTGGGCACTTGTGATCCATATACAGCACCTGCAGTTAATTCAATCACTAAAAACAGCGGGATGATTTTTTAAAAAGCTAACGTGAAAAACAATAGGGTGGGTTGCACCAATAAGGATTAAATTAAGCAAAGTTTAATGCTAATCAAGGATCTGGGTTTTATTTTAAATCGAGTTGTGTTGCACCACTTAATTTTAAACACAGATTTTAAATGCAGAAAGACCGTTAGAATTAAAGGGCTAATTGGTGAAGGGTGAACCGACGCCAGGCTAAAGAATCCTTAGTGCAACCCACCCTTAAAGTGCCTTTATGTACTAAAACAGTGATATTAAAAGATCAAATTCAGTGTAACCCTTTTTGATGATGCATACTATATACAGGCGAGCAGATGAGCCCAGAATATGAACGCGATGCATTTTCTTTATAATGGTTTTCGATGGAAAAAATGCTTAACGAGAAACCTTGTGTTGCATTAATATTCTGTGTTCATTTGTTTGCCTTTACAAAGTATGCATAATCAATAAGGTGTATATTGAATTTGGTCTTTTAATATCCCTGTCTTAATACATTAGATCTTACTACAAACCAGGTAAAAATGACTGGCGGGCAATGGAGGAAAGCCTTGTTTTGCCCTCCAGGTGCGCGTTCCTTTAAGGGTGTGAAACTATAAATAGTCTCTTACTGGCTTGTTTAGCTGAGCCAATAAGATATTACTATTATTCTTTTTAATTATAGGCCTACTAATGTCTAATTAAAATGTCCACAAATGTATAAAACTGATCAGAGATCGGGTAAAACCTATAGACTTGATTCATGGGTTCACAGAGATCATCGCCCCCCAGTGGTGAACCATTGAAATGTCGAAAAAGCCTCGTTTACTGAAATCACCTGACTTCGGCAGTTTGATACACGCTCCGAACCACTGATTCAAAACAAAAGATTTGTAAAGCTTCGAAGCTTCATGAAGCAGTGTTTTGAAATCACCCATCACTAGATATTGTTGAATAAAGTCGTTATTTTGTTTTTTTGGTGCACAAAAAGTATTCTCGTCGCTTCATAACATTAAGGTTGAACCACTGTAGACACATGAACTGATTTAAATATGTCTTTAGTAGCTTTCTGGGCATCTGAAAGTGTTAATTATCTTGCTGTCAATGAAGGCCTCACTGAGCCATCAGATTTTATCCAAAATATCTTAATTTGTGTTCCGAAGATGAACGAAGGTCTTACAGGTGTGGAACGACATGAGGGTGAGTAAATAATGACATTTTTTGACAATTCATTTTTGGGTGAACTAAACCTTTAACTAAAACTAAAATTGTTTCGGGTAATTGAATTAAAGCTGGAATAAAATAAAATAAAACATAAATATTAGATGAAAAACGTAACATTTAAAAAAATAGATTTTTTTTAAAAAATAAATAAAAATGCTGGGTTGGCAACTAACTGAAATAAGTTAATAGAAATATTAAAAAAATTAAAACAAAATACAAAATGAAACGAAAAATGAAAACTATTTTATTTTATAAAAATAAAACCTAATTCAAAATATTAATAAACACTAGAGATGCACGATACTAACTTTTTTCCGCCGATATCCGATTATTCAGAATATCTGCCGAAATTAATGCTGTAAACCATACAGTTAAACCTTTCATTTGGTACTTTACTGTAATATTAGAGGTTAAAATTAACAACAGAGCCCAAACGATTACATTCAACTGTTATTCATTTAGGCTAATAATTACACTCAAATAAAAAATGAAACAACTCAGTTACACAAAAGGTAGTTTTCCCACCTCCTTTTGATTGACAGGATATAATCGGCCCTGATCATCGGCTGTTTTTAAATAATCGGCCAATAGTGAAAATAATTGGTCTTTTCAGCCGATACCGATTATTGGCCGATACATCGGTACATCCCTAATTAATACTATAGGCCTAATAGTAAAATACTTTACCCCAAGAACCAGTATTAATTTAGTATTATTTATTGGGTTCTACCATCCAATTCACTAAAGGAATTATGTTAATCAGGTAAAACCATAACTAACTAGTGGGATACTTTGTGTCCCACGTTCATCTCTGGACATTTGTTACACTATATGCTCTCCAAAAACAGATGCCTGATATCATTTGGTGATTTAGTTGAGTTTTTTTTTGAGGTAACCAATTATATTTCCTGTCAAACTCAATTACGTTGAATTGTGAAGCACGCTCTTCCTTTCATGCAGTGCCATGTGTTCTCCTTTAAGATGCTCTCACCAAGGAGACCGGTATTTATGCTTACTAGTGATTACTGATTCACTGGGCTTCAGATGCCATGTGTGCCGAAGCATCAGCGCTGCATCCCTCATTAGACCATCAGAGAAGTACACACGCTCACAGGAGAGGAAAACAAAGGCATTAAAGACACACGCTGCTCCCTTTTGAGGAGTGGCTACTCTTTTTCATCCTTGAAAATTAATGAGATCCCTTCTGTCAACATACAGCGGTTTAGAGTCTAATCTGCTCCGGGCTTAACCGCTTTCATTCCATGTGGAGGTGAGACTTCAGGTTTGTGGCGTTTTGCACGAGGCAGTGTTTTAATGTTAAAAGAAAGAAAACTTATTGGCAAGCACGCACGATCGATATTACATCCGCGGTCCCAGAAGCAGCTGCGCGCGTTGTCAAAATCGCTTGTGCATAAAAAGTAAAATGAAAACTGATGTAGGTCACGCAGAATGATTTCTGAGAGATTATTGTCCTTGGTTTACCACTTTTGTATCTTTTGAGGGCCATGTACTGTAAAATCATGCAATATGTTTGCAAAAATATTCATTTGCCATTCAGGCTTAAGACATTACCGTAGCGGTGAACAGGGATTGCTGGCTCGCTAGGAATTGTGGGTGGAAGATTCTCCCGTTGATGGATTCAGCAGGAGTGTGTCGACAGGAAACATGATCTCGGCCACTTCACACTCTCTCAGTGAGCTTCTCATATAGAACCTGGGCGGCTTCACTTATTTAATTCTCCAAGCCAATTCTCACCATGCTAAAAAATACAGTTCTTAACAGCTTTCTGGAACATGGTAGTTGAATTTTTGCTGGTCTACCAGCTCTATCCATAGGATTTCTACACATTTGGCGGCTCTATGTCAGTGGATATTCACGGCTTAGCCCAGACCTCTACGGATGCATGGAGAAATCTTTTGGAATATTAAATACTGTAAAATAAATGCTGAAAAGTTACATTTACAATGCATCATTTTTATGAAGTATGAAACTTTAAATTTTACTGGAGATAAAAACTAAACAACTCCCACTAACTGACTTAAGGCAAGTTCACACAAAGAACGATAACTATAAAGAAAACTACAACGATAACTATATTTGCGTTCACACCAACAAACAATAACGGTCTGTTTATTGTAAGCTCATACGCTGAGGTTTCAAATTGTGTACAATGTGTTTTTGCTGTTCTTGTTGCATTTACCCGGCTTTAACCAGCAGATGTCCTAGCATGCAATATTTCGAGTGAATAGCTAGTGTAATCGATCTAATCTAACAGTGACGAAGTCATTATAGTGGAATAAAAACACCTAGTCTCTTTCGCTGCAACTTCAAAGGAAGCAAGACAACGATGTTGAAACTAGCTTTGGATACCTGAGGTAATTTTATGTTACGCTGTTTGCTAGCCTGGCATTATGATCTCTTCGTTAATACTTCCCACCATTTATTCCAAGGGTATGACCGATTGTTTTCCATATATCCATTTTCTTTAAAGTATCCTTGAAAAGGGGGTTTAGACTTGTCAAACAGTGGTGGCTTTTTCTGGACCTCAGTGATTAACTTCTCTGCAATGTCGTCTGCCATTTTAAATGTGCGAGCCCTTAAATTATAATGGATTCTGATTGGCTGTCAGTGTTTTATCGTTCAACAGCTGGAAAAAAATAATTCTGAAAAGTGATCACAGCGATATAGATTCTCTATATTGTTATAGCTGTAGCGTGGACTCTGCTATTCATTTATATTTAGAATGATTTTCAGAACTATATCTTTATCGTTATCTTTATAGTTATCGTTCTTGGAGTGAACGGGCCTTTAGTCTTAGGCAAATAAATAAATAAATTTACTTGATATGAAACCATGAAAAAAAACACAAGGTAACTTTATATATATATTTCTGTCATCACAACTAATATGACATTATTATACGATATGATATTAATATGGTCTTGGCAAAATAAATCTACTACGCTGCTGCTGCAGATCAATTACAGGACTTGCTACTGCTAATACATACACAACACGCGGCTGTAAGCAAGTACGACATGCTGCTGCTGTACAATAGCATACATGGATTTCCCGTAGCAGATCTAAACAGGTGGAGCTGGGGAAGATGGAGGGTTTCTGAAAGTGCGCTGCAAACTGCTACAGCAAACGCTGACCAAGTATTTGAAAGTTGAGCAGTGAGCTCATTGGCTACTGATACAGCAGGAAGCAATCAGCTGTGCCCTATAGAGAACAAAGTGATAACAAGCAGATTAAGTTAAAGACATATCACCTATATATATATATATATATATATATATTTAAACCACATTTACCATCTTTAAGTCCACCTTGGACCAGCTAGTAACTATAAAAGACAATGTTGGGCCAGCAATAAAACATGAAAACCAGCTATTAAGCTGTTTTTAGATGGATTTTCCTATATCATAGAAATATGGACTTACATAATCTGCATATATTGAACAGACATCATGTCCCCTAATCACCATAGTTGAATATATTACAGTACAAGTAAAATGATTCATAGAGAAAAAAGCCAAACTAGCTGATTAAATGTCAAGGTTTTGATATACAATTATAGAAAAGAAATGTGGATTTGAATCAAAAGCAGTAGGGCATCTTTGGCCTCTCCTGAGCTCCAGTCCAGCATAAGGGTATAAAAGAATCCATGCAAATGCATAATTAACACCTTCAATGCTCGACAACTCTCCTGGTTCTTTCTTTCAATCTGATGTGTGCTCCACCAAATCCCTGCATTACCGCCACATGCAGCTGGCGCAGAGTGTGTGAGGGCCGGTGGCTCCAGAGAACAAGGGGAAGGTTGAGCCCGCTTCCCTGTTGTGTTCTTAAGTGGAGAAATACCTGTTTGCTGTGATTTCCCTAGATTATAATCAAGGCAGTTTGGAATGAAAAGATTCCACATGCTGCTGCCCCTGGATGCAGGAGGGGATATTACGAGCACGCTGGCAGGCAGTTTGTCTTCAGCCTGCTGAAGACGGAGCCATGGAGCAGCTCCACGCGACTGTTTGTGAATAGCAGGTGAGCGGGATGAACAGACATGAAACTGCAGCTGTGTGAACACACACCAATGAGGACTCAAACTCATTTAACTTCACACACACACAGAACAACAATAAAGACAAAGACTGTGAAGAACTTACACTATCGTTCACTTGCTTAGAAGTACCAAGCAAGTGTTTACAAAGCGAACGTGCAAAGACAAAGTCACACGGCCTTTACAAAAAATAGGATGATTTTGAAGTTGTAGGAGAAAATGAGTGTTTTTTGCTTCCGCCTACATCACGCGTGACCTTTCCAGCATGATTACGTAATGCATATCGCAGAGCTAGTGCAAGATGAGCATTTGTGGTTAAAAAGTATATAAATTTGTATATTTTTTAAGAAAATGACTGGTTGCTTTGCTAGAAAAGACCTTTATTCCTCGTCTGGGATCGTGTAGAGCCCTTTAAAGCTGCACTGAAACTGCAATTTGGACCTTCAACCCATTGTACCCCAGTGAAGTCCACGATATGGAAAAAAATCCTGGAATGTTTTCCTCAAAAACCTCAATATTTTTCCAGTGTTGCTTTGGACCCCACTGACTTTCACTGTACAGACAAAAACAGTTGAAACATTTTTCAAAGTATCTTCTTTTGCTTTGTGAAGAAGTATGAACATGAGGATGAATAAATGATGACAGAGTTCATTTTTTACATGAACTATCCCCGTAGAGCTTGAAACCGAACCAGGGAAACATGCATCACATAATCGCATTACACATCAAACTACAATCAGATCTAAAGATATTCCACATTAGAGTTCATGCGAAGCCAACAGATGACATTTCTTGGCAAGCGAGTTAGGCTGTGCATTTGAATATCGTTTTTCGTCACATATACAAAATAAAACATTCATTTAATGTCGAAGTCGATGTCAGTGAGATTGCTGATCAAAAGATGTTAATCTTTCGCTCTTCTGATTTCTTCAGGTACAGCGAGCGGGTGTCAAGCAACAAGTCTGAAGGTGAAAAACTCAAAGACAGGCGATGACAAGGCTACCTACATGAAAGAGCGACGCAGGTTCAAAGCAAAGCCAGGAGTCGTTTCTCAGCCGAGAGCTTCCATATGATCCAACTATTAAGTCTTATTGCTCTTTCAACTGCTCATTGTGCCATTAAGAAAAGATATCAACTCATGAGTCAAAAATAAAAGCCATAAAGAATGCTATAAACAACCCTGAAGCATAATAATCGTGTGATTTATCCACACTCAACCACTGCAGCAGGCTATAATTAAATATGAAAACCTAAATTTATCTCAAGAGCGTTCAACCCTCATTAATTTGAACCCAGGACAGCGCAAAGTCTTTTTACAACCACAATGTTTTTCCGTCATCTCATTCCTGCTTCTTCATGACACTGCGAGAGGCTTTCGGGTGAACCAGCATAAACCGCAGTGAGAGAGGGGAGGCCCTGGGAGACAGTGAAAAGTTAAGACCCCGGCCCTAGGTGCGACTCAAAGGGAGGAAGACATTCTCCTAAGCTCATTAAGGGGAAGCTTTCGTCTCGAAACTCCCAGCATGCTGTGCATCATCCTTGCTTATTTGTTTTGTAATAATTTAGGGGCCCGCTACTGAAAAGTCATTGAGCTGTGTCTGGTTTAATGAAAAGTACCGGGTGGCGTCCACCACCCCACATGCTGGTCCTGTGTCTTCGGCTATCACACAGACTCTCCTAATTGGAAGCATTGTTTTTTTTTTATAGCGCACACTCACATTTTCTCACTTGTACCGTCCCCTCAAATTTGTAAACAACACATAGCACACATCAGCTGAGCAAAAATTCATTTATGCGACAGACGGGCTGCTTGATTCAACTTATTGTTTACACAGAACACAATATTACAAAGAGGAGACAATCACTGAAACAACTGTCATCTCTTACGTCGCCGTTGCTATAAATGATTACAATTAACATTTTTTAAATGTTAAAATCAGTGTTATTACATATATTACATGAAAAACTTAAAAAAAACTTAAATTAAATAAAACATTCTGCCTTGGGAACTGAAACAAATAAGTTAAATTATTAAAATTACTAAAAATAAAACTGAAATAAAAAATAATTATAGAAAGTTATAGAATATATTTAGACATATTTAATTTACTCTATAGAAAATATTTAAAAACAAAACCTAATACAAATGACAAAAGCACTATTACTTAAACTAAAATTAAAATTAAAACTGAAAATATAAAAATAAAGTTAATAAAAATGAATGGAAACCTGTTTGAAAAGCTTATTATTATTTATTTTTTTTACCCACTTTCTATTGTTACAATGTCAGTAGTAGCTATATGTAAATTAACAATAGGGCTTTAATAATTAACCCTGGTTCATTCTAAAACCCAGGTAAACAGAATCCTAGGTTATCTTGCTTCACGTTTCACACTGTTCACAATTTAACCGGGGTTAACAATTATTCTTGGGTATTCATAAGCTGACGTTTCACATTGTAAATTCCTAAACACTGGGTTACTGTTCTTAATTGCATATTTGCGGTGTCAGTGTCATTGATTGGATAAACGCAGTACACGACATGTTTACATTGCTTAGCACTGCGTCGTTCTAAACACCTCGCTTTGCCGACCGTACTATCGTGCTTATTCTGAATGGACATTTCGGACAATAAAGGTAAGAATGAAACATCTCTTCTTCACTCACATTGTCGCGTTTTCAGTCAGAATTTCACATTTTTCCTCTCAAACGCCGAATTTACTTTTTATATACAATGTGCAGTGTTTCTATGACTGTCTAAAGCATGTGATATGATGCACGCTATTGGTTAGCCATTGCTAAGTATCTAGTCATAACATTCTAACACCGCGTCGTTTCACACTGCACAAGTTTGTCACTGCAATGCGGGGTTAACATCGTATAAGCGGTGCTAACCCTGCTCTGGAGCACGGTTTTATAACCCTGAGTAAAAAGCTGTGCCAACCCCGCTTCTAAATTACAAGTGTGAAACGTTCCTTTACCCGGGTTAA
This sequence comes from Hypophthalmichthys molitrix, assembly GCA_037950675.1. Classification (NCBI taxonomy): domain Eukaryota; kingdom Metazoa; phylum Chordata; class Actinopteri; order Cypriniformes; family Xenocyprididae; genus Hypophthalmichthys; species Hypophthalmichthys molitrix. The sequence goes on along the minus strand of CM075514.1, from coordinate 20,414,808 downwards.
AAGCGGTGTTTAGAACGACGGTAACCCAGGGTCAACCACAGAGTTTACTCACTCTCTGTGTAACCTGGAAAGAGAAATTCACATTTATTTATCAGCAAAAGTCTGCTTGATGACGCAAAATGAGTGGACGGCATGTTGGATGGCAACCTAGGGCATTATGGGTGTTGAAATTTTCCTACCTTTTTGGCAAAATGGAAGACAACAGGCTTTTTTCTTTGTTTAGTAGCACCGATTTCAAAAATGTTTTCGTTTTTTTTTTCTGACAAGTTTTATTGAAAGCCGTTTTGCCAGCGGCAAAATTTGGTGGTACTTGTGGCTCAGACACTTCACATTTAACAAGAAAAAGTAATATTAACTATTATTTTATTTTAAATCATAACTCATAACTCAGAGCAATCATTTAATACACTTTTTACTATATCTGGATTTTTTGCAGATGTACAGTTGATTTATATGTAATGGCCATACATTCATTCAATGGTAATTTCTTGTCAAACCCTTGCTTTTAGCCCATCACACTTTTGCAGCACTAAAGCTTCCCGGAACGATGTTAGCAGCGTGTTATGCATTGCGATTGGCCATTGTCTCGTGGGTCAGATATGAGAGAAGGCTAATGAAAGACCCAATTGAGCAGTTGGACAATCGCTCGGCAATAACAGTACATCTTCACTCTGGCCAGGCGAACAGGACAGTCCCTTCATATCTAATGTGCACTAAAGCAAAGCTCTAAACTGTTCTCCACAGGCCCGTTCACATCTCTACGCACAAATGACCCCATATGTCACCTAAAATAAACTTGATTGCGATTGAGTGGGTAGATGGGATGCTTTTTGGATAAAGTGTGTGATTTCTGTGCCACTAACATCACCAAACAGAATTACAAAAACAATGAATGTGTTCAAACAGGTTTCCCAAACACTGTTTGTCATTGGTTAGGTCAAACAGATAGTCCCGCCCTAAACTCATGCCACTGGTTGAGCTAATATTGCTGGGTTGATGTGGTTGGGATGTGATATTTTGCCAGTTTTTACTTCACTGCCATGGAATCAAACCGTTTTACCGTAAAACCACAAACCACAAAAGCGGTGCTAAACCTGCACTGGAGAAGGGTTTTATAACCCCGGGTAAAAAGCGGTGCTAACCCCGCTTCTAAATTACAAGTGTAAAACTTAACCAGGGGTTAAGTGTTGAAATAGTTAACCCTGGGTCATTCTAAATTCTGGGTTATCTTGCTTCACGTTTCACATGGCTCATAATTTACCCAGGGTTAACAATTAATCCTGGGTATTCATAAGCTGTTTCACATTGTACATTCCTAAACCCTGGGTTAAGGTTCTTATTTGCATATTTGCGGTGTCAGTGTCACTGATTGGATAAACGCAGCACGCGACCTGATTACATAAGCTCTAGCGTTGCACATGTAGCTGCTAAGTGTCTAGATGTAACAATCTAACACCGCATCATTTTACACTGTACAAGTTTGGCACCACAATGTGGGGTTAACACTACAAAAGCGGTGCTAACTCTGCTCCGGAGCAGGGTTTCTCAACCCTGGGTAAAAAGCGGTGCAAACCCTGCTTCTAAACTTCAAGTGTGAAACGTTCCTTTACCCGGGGTTAAAAGCAATGTTTAGAATGACGATAAACCGGGGTTAAGCACAGTTTGAAAAGCCCTATATTTGTCTCTGTATATTAAGCTGGGATACAAGAAGGTGTTGTGTCAGCCAGGGAAGTGCTCCAGACTGATATTACCTGTCAGCCCGCTTTTAGACAGCCCCTCCTTTGACTGACAGCTCACCTGCGGCAAGTTCGGTGAGACCACGAAGAGTGAGCAGCCGAGCACCAGCCTGGACACGGTTTATATGAAGCTTAAGAGACAGAAAGAGAACAAGGGAGGAAGGAAGACAAAGAAAAACAGTGCCAAACTGAAGACAGAAGAGATAAGAAAGGGTGATGGAGGACAGGGAGTTGCATGAGAAAATTTGTTAGCCACAAAGAATAAAAAAGGCAGCTTGATCACTCCACAATGTGAAGGAAAGAAGACAAGAGCACAGAAGTCGCTGTGGTTGATAAAACGGAGCCTAAGGGAGCATTCAGCGAAAGACAAGTTTGTTTTTTTCCTCTCGCCGAGGCAGCAAGCGTCGTTCTCTCAGGGGATGAGCAGTTGGGTTTCCGTTGCCATTCTAAAACGCTGCGCTTAGGCAGTGCAACACTGAAACTGTTGCCTGTTTGTGTGTCTGCTGGACATCTGATCCACTTTCTCTCAGCTAGGCCGGACCGTGGGGGTATTAACACTTGTAAACAGCGGTCTGGCTGCCTGTGCAGCTCAGTGTTGCCTGGCAGGACTATAATGATAATGAAGCCTTCAGCAAGGTTGTCTTGCCTCACACTGTCAGGGGCGACGCAACGCCCTGGTTAAGGGAGAAATGGGAACAGATGGAGCCTATGTGTGTGTGTGTCACAGAGCCAAGCTTATACATTGTTACTATCCTATTATAAGATAAATACCTGTTTGTTTTAAACCAGATGCTTCCAAGTATGTTTTTCAAACCTTAGTTTATTTATTGTTATATTGGTGTACAAACACATCTTGAATACAGTGACTGAAATGGTTCAGATAGATATACTACATGTGATGGTAATGATATTTCTCACTTTTTGGGGAAAAACCTTGGACCTGCTACATGCTAGCTACCAGTCGATTAACTTTGAACCTATAAAAATAATGCAAACCAAGTACAAGCTTTTCTGGAGAAATATTAGCTAAAATGAAATAAATAAATACGTGATAATCACAGCAGCACTGGAGATAGATTCTTCATTAAAAAATGTACATACACTGAAAAATATCAAATTAAATGAAAATATGGTAGTGTATTTAACACTTTAGGAAAGAGTAGGAAAAAGTATGTTAAAATACGCAATAAAATGGTTTAAAAATATAATCTATTCATTGAAAACAGAATGATAGTAATAGTCAACCTTTGTGATCTTTTTATCAGGGTTGAATGGTGGAATGAAGTCAACAATGGATGGATTTTGCACCTCTAATGCTTTAAAAATCATTTTCAAGTAAATGTGGGGTATCGAAATCGCGTTTAAATGCACGCTCGCATTTTACTTTCGCTTTTGATTTTGATTTTGAGATCGCACGTACTCTGTGAATAGGGAGCGGCAGTGCTGAGCATGCATTCTACAAGATAAGACATTTGTCAGACGCTTAGGCTCTGTTGTGCAACGAATCCTCCGCCATGGTCTCGTCAGTCATCTTGTCACTTACTCTCGTCACGTGATCAGTGAACTCTGATTCCTGCTGCACTATGTACGACTCTGAAGCTCGTGCTGGATGGGATTGAAGTGAAGCGACCATTATCCAACTGAATTAAATGGTTTTTATTTCTATAAAAAGCAAAACGACAGTGGAGGTGTAATGTAAATGTAGCGGTGGCATATTCTATCCTAATTTCCCGTCATGGCAATATCATGAGATAACTTTTCACCTCGATGATAAATTTCAATCTTGTGAGATCATGTCACACCCCTACTTATTATCAATGTTGATAACTGTTGTACTGCCTAATATTTTTTTGTGGAAAATGTAATATTTTTTTCAGGATTTTTTGATGAACAGAAAGTTCAAAAGAACATCATTTATTTGAATAACATTATAAATGTATGAACAGTTTAAATGCAATGCGTTTACTTTCTTTTTTGATCAATTTAATGCATATCTTAAACATCCTGCTGACCTCAAACTTATGAACAATAGTGTAAATCAGAAATACATTTGAAATACAATAAATATAATATAAGAAATACAATACATGCCTGCCAGCAATGATGTCATGATACATGTGATTAGTCTTTATCACATCTCCCCTTGCAAGCACCGGTTATTTCCCTTAAGAAATGCAAATCTATTTTTCTTATATATCCATCTGACAGAGAAGTAGCTTGCCTGAGCTGTACAACAGCAGATGTGAAGTACAATGCTCACATGGTCTAATGTTCATTGATTTTTCTTCTTCTCTCTCAGTTTACAAAAGACCGCCTGTCAAGCATACATCCCCGTGACCCGTGCGGTGAGTGACTTTTCCTTCTTTTGAGCAGGAACCTTGAATGCGGTTCTACGCTGCCTGGGGACACATGAACCGTTGTGATGTTTCTACACAACACTCCACATCTTCCCTCGGCTTTCCCAGCGCCTCAGTTATTGTTGCCACAATTCCAGCACTAATGTCCTGTCGACATGGAAATGACTTACACTTATCAGCCTGCTTCACTTTCGTTTTATTCCTTCATTCCCGGATGCTCATTTGGCATTAGCATTTAAACTATTGCGCTGAGCCGCCTTGCAGTCAGAAGCTGAGAAGTCGCAGCTAGCGTGTTAGAAAACACTAGGCGGGCTTCAAAGCTTTTCCCTCGGCTGGTGTATTAGCAGAAAGGCTGTGATCTGATAAAGGCCTTTAATTCGCTGCTTTGAAAGGAGTTTACTGAAGTTTTGCTCATTTACATGCCGCCTTATATTCCTTGTGCACAAATAATGAGGGAGATTACCGAGGGCTGAACGTACACGTGAAGTACAAACCATTAAACGCGTGAACAGCTGCCTTTGTCAAATCTCATTTTCTGATTCTATATTATTTTGTTGCTGCTATGTAAATGCTGTGTGCGAGGAATAAAACTTGCGATATAAAGTAAACCAATTATTTTCTCCTGGAAGTCAAAGCTCTTTTGGTGATTCAAACTTGGAAAAATTCGATCCATCTGCAAGACCTTGTGTGTACTTTATCCTTACCCAGGTTAAAACTGCTCAATTTGGTCCAAGTGCTTTGTTTTAGCAGAAGAAACAGTAAAACAGGAACATAACGACTAAGCGCTGCACTATAATGTTCTTTCACCTTTGAGATTGCAGAAGTGCAAGCGGGCACTTTGTGTATTGGACAGCGCTGTTATTTTGTGGAATTTTACGACTAACAACAAGTAAATGGATGGATGCAAGTCCACAGGTTTAACGCTAATGCTGCATTAATGAGCACTTGTTCCTAAAGCTGTAGAATTATGGGAATTGCGTTTAGCTCCTTAATGGCATGTCAGAGAACTGTAATAAGGAAAACAAGGTGAGAGGAAGTAAGTTGGGGAGGGGTAATCATGAGTAAAAGGGTGTTTTAATAAAGCTGTGAAGTCTCTCACCCTTCCTTTGACTTCCTCCAGTGTAGGCACAGGCTTTCCCTTCTGATGGCGGGCCGTAGGAGGCGACTGGCCGTCCCAGTTCTGGAGCTCCTCAATGCTTTTCAGGTAGAGCAGGGCTTTCAGACCAGTGCAGTAGTCCTCAATCACAGTGAAGTCCTGGTTTTGTACCGCACTGCACACCTATGTGAAGACACAAGCCAGTTTCTTTAAGAACGGTTCAGGTCGGAGCTGTGGTCTAGTTATTAGTGCACATATGGGCAATGCAAGTTTAAATCCGACTTGCAGCATTTCCCAATTCCTATAACATTCCTGTCCTCTCTCTATTATGCTATAAATAAAATGGCAAAATGTCTAAAATAAAAATCACAATACACCTCCACAAACATGCAACATCATGACAGAGTGGCACCATCTTAAAGCTGCTGTAAGCATATATTTTTTTAATATCACATATAAAATATCCCTACAACCAGCAAATATGAGGTGTCCTGAGAATTCACATGTCTCTGCTATGCTAATTAAATAGCAAAAAATAAATGTAAAGTAAAAAACATCAACAAATAAATATTTGTAATAAATATATTTAAATATTTAAAAATAAAAAAAAATAATAAAATAAAAAAATAAATAAAACAATTCAATAAAATAAAATAAAATATTAAAAATGTATCAAATTTTAAAATTTAATTAAATCAAAATTTAATTAAATAAAAATAAATAAATAAAACTAAACTAAAATGAAATGGAATGAAATAAAATGAAAAATTAAAATAAAATAAAATAAAATAAAATGAAAAATGAAATAAAATGAAATTAAATAAAATAAAAAAATGAAATGAAATGAAATAAAATAAAATAAAATAAAACGTTTTTGAAAACATGTTATGAGACGTTTGATACCATCAAAATTTTGGAACACGAAAGAAGAAATGTTGCATGTACTAGCCACTCATTTGCATATAATGAAAATCAAACTACACAAGACATATTCAGGTTTGCAGCAGTAAAAAATAAAGTAAACATTAACATACAAACAAATAAAATAAAACTCCTTTTTTTGTAAATATAAAAAACAAAACAAAATAGTGAAAAAAAAAAAATATATAAATGTGTTTTAGAAAACATGTTTGCATGTACTGACCGCTTTTTGCATACAGTAAAATGAAAATCAATTTACAGTGTATGAAACATCTTCTGGTTTGCAATGTGACCATTTGTCACTTTTTATTTATGATACTTTTTATTCATCATTGTGCTTGTCAGTATGAATTTACTTGAGTAAATTAGTAAATAAAGGACGCATTTTAATTTTTGGGTGAACTATTCCTTTAAGTTTTTGTAAAAATGTAAGGCATGTAGGGTTCAAACCTACAATCTTTCAGATACCATGCAGATGACACCATTAACCACCAGGCTGCATGCACACTAACAAACCCATGCCAATAAATATATGCACATATACACATCCAGGGAGAGAGAGAAATGAAGGTCATTAAAACATGTGCCATCCTTCAAAAGAAGCTTCAAAAGACAAACGTCAGCATGCTGAATCAAAGGAGTACTACAACGCACATGGTCTGAAATGCAGAATACAATTGACCTTAAGAGAAATCTAATTCATTCTCTCATTACCGGCAGGGCGCAGACGAGGCCGATAACGCAGAGCTTATGCTCACTCATCAACCGCACGTCAGCGCGCGCCGGAGCCCTTTCCATTGACTCGGTTACACTTCTGTAGCTCAGAGACTGTGATATGCACGGAGCGCTTGAAGCCTGGCTTTGTGCAAGTGTCTACGGCACTTCAGATGGCAGTCACACCGCGTCTTAAGGAAGCAGATAAGACACGCTTATCTCCTGGCGCTATCGCCGATCTGACATCAGCCAGAGTCGGCCCGAGAACTGCCTTCTTTCACAGGATTAGCATTCAGTCGCTTCGCAAACGCTCACAGCTGGTTCCTGACTCGACATGTAGACCTTTGGATCTCGACTCTCTCTGAGCTTGTATCTGATTTACCGCTTATAGGATTTAGTTTGATAAAAGGTTCTTATTCATAACCAGTTCAATTTTTTGATTGATTTTCATTCCTTTAACAGTTCTTGAAGGTCTGTAGTCCTCCATCGATGCAGATGAAAAAGCGCACTAAAATACTACAGAAAGAGTTTCCTGCAATGCTACTGAAACTACAGCACGACAGCCAAAGGAATGGTTGCACACAAGTACACAGCGCAATCAGCGTAGTTCAATATAATAAAGAGCCATAAGTTATCAGACTGAAGCAATGTAATGGCCCTTTCTGCACCGCTTTCACAACTGGATTGTTTTAAAATGTTGAATAATGAAAATTACTTAATGATTTTTGCTCACAAATGAAAAAACAAACAAACAAACAAAAAACAACAACATACTTTCTATGTTGCAAAAAACATTTCAATCATATAAAATAGGTATTACAATACAATGCTTCGCAGGAGCAATATGAAAGCAGTTAATGAATAATAATTAAAATCTAATATATAATATATATTTTAAATATATATATATGTGTGTGTGTGTGTGTGTGTGTATTTAAAATATATATATATATATATATATATATATATATATATATATATATATATATATATATATATATACACACTACCAGTGAAAAGTTTGGACACGGTAAGATTTTTAATGTTTTTAAAAGAAGTTTCGACTGCTCACCAAGGCTGCATTTATTTAATTAAAAATACAGTAAAAACTGTAATATTGTGAAATATTATTACAATTTAAAATAACCGTTTTCTGTTTGAATATATTTTATAAAGTAATTTATTCCTGTGATCAAAGCTGAATTTTCAGCATCATTACTCCAGTCTTCAGTGTCACATGATCCTTCAGAAATCATTCTAATATGCTGATTTGCTGCTCAAGAAACATTTATGACTATTATCAATGTTGAAAACACTTTTTTTTTTTCAGGATTCCTTGATGAATAGAAAGTTCAAAAGAACAGCATTTCTCTGAAGCTTTTGTAACATTATACACTACCGTTCAAAAGTTTGGGGTCAGTAAGAATTTTTATTTTAATTTTTTTTTTTAAAGAAATTAAAGAAATTAATACTTTTATTCAGCAAGGATGCATTAAATCGATCAAAAGTGACAGTAAAGACATTTATAATGTTACAAAAAATTATATTTCAAATAAATGCTGTTCTTTTGAACTTTACAGTTGTACACAATAAATGTTTCTTGAGCAGCAGATCAGCATATTAGAATGATTTCTGAAGGATCATGTGACACTGAAGACTGGAGTAATGATGCTGAAAATTCAGCTTTGATCACAGGAATAAATTACTTTATAAAATATATTCAAACAGAAAACAGTTATTTTAAATTGTAATAATATTTCACAATATTACAGTTTTTACTGTATTTTTAATTAAATAAATGCAGCCTTGGTGAGCAGACGAAACTTCTTTTAAAAACATTAAAAATCTTACCGTGTCCAAACTTTTGACTGGTAGTGTATACACACACACACACACACACACACACACACGTGTATAAACTCAAAATAAATAGTTAGTGCAATAGTTCATGCATCATATTGTGCTCCCATAATCTGATTGTTTTAAAGAAAAAAATGAAAAATTATACTTTTTATGTGCTGCAAAGAATACATTTTAATGATCCAAATACGTATTAAAATAAATAAGCTCTATATATATATATATATATATAATATATATATGCTTTAATACAAAAATATTTACAATACAGTTCCAAAAATAGCCTTTTTTTTTGGTTTAGTGAGAAAGGAGGGGGCTGGAAATGGATTCATTAAGGAACCCAAATCGTTAAGTGGAATCAGAACAAGAATCATTACATTCCTAACAATTCCCAGCCCTATTCCCTCCTCCTCACAGTCACAACAAAGACTTTCTCAGGGGGAGGGGGTGCAGATCATTGGCCGTGCTGTGTCATTTGTATATTTAAAAATTAAATCCCACACGGCATACCTCACGCTGAGAAAATGGAGGCATTTACCCTGGCTAGCGCATCTCTGGGAGATATGTTTTCATTAGAATTCTCATTTGCATAAAACTAGTTTCTCTCCCCGTTTATGTCACAGTTCGTATCTACACATCACAAACAAACGTCCAATTTGGTTCGATGTCATTTCACCTTGATTTAACATCAACAAATATGTGAGTCCACTGATGCCTGCCGCAGAGTTTAACAATTGATTTGTAATTATTGGAGTTAACAGAGCAGACGTCGTCAATAGGACACCGTAGGATCAGCGGTCCTACGGAGGAAGGATAGGTTGTTCATCAAAGAAAAACTATGAATACATATGTATGTGCCACGACCATTTTTGTCCTCAATTTCCAGGCGTATTTAAAGAAAAAACGTGGGATTTGAGCTAACAAATGATTCATTATGATGAAAAGAACTGCAAACAAGACTAAATGGCGTGATCCTAAGTCTGATGGGGCCGTAAAATCCCAGGCTTGTTGCTCTGTGAACAGGAGTCGCTGGCCATTATTGCTTTTCATTTGATGCAGAACATCAAAGATATCCTGACCCGGAGTATTTAGCGCTAATGTGGCTGAGTCCTGAAATAAATCTGAAGTGAGAATTTCTAAGTAGTTTCCAGGCAATTGAGACGGCAGGTCCTTTTTATCTGCGCTGAAAACTGTGGTGGTGCATTGATTTCGACTCCTTCTGAGATCTCAGATGCTTTTAGATTCAGCGCTCCTGCTCTTTCCATTTCCCTCTACCCTCATCTTGCTCTCTTTCTCTCTCTCTCTTTTTCTGTCTGCTCTTTTATTTCCTGCAATAAAATCCTGGCATTTAGCCGTGCACCATCTCCCCCCAAAGAGATTCGGTTTGGCATCCAAATGTTACAATGACTATGCATGAAGCTCTTGTCCTTTTTGATTCGCACAGATTGACCAACGCACCGGGAAAAATACAAGCAACTGATATTTTGTCTAGCGCTTCAGGTAAAAGACTGGATCTTTATGGAAGCCACTGGAAGTAAATACGTTTCACAAGCCACTGAACCAGGGGACTATATTTAGTCAATACAGTCTAGTTTGGTGTCTAACAAGTGGATGTAACCTTTACCCTTTTTTTCTACAGATATAAGCATTCTTTCTTTCTTTTTTTTGTGTGTGATCGCACAACTGCAAACGCCTGTGGATTTAAGGGATAGTTCACCCATAAATGAAACTTCTGTCATCATTTAGTCACCCGCATTTAATTCCAAACATGTATTTCATAAATGTTGCAACATTACCTTGTTGTATCTTTGGCATAAACATATTTTCGGTCAACAAACAACAGTATTTCCACCGCTTTTTAATTTTGATGTAAAGCTTGTTATTTTAAAACCTAAATAAATACACAAATATTGCAGTTTAGTCTGGTCTTCTTAACATAGTACAATGTAAAACCGAACAGTGAAATTAATTAAATGAAATGAGTTTGTTTCACTCAAATATAATAACATAATGAAAGTTTACTATTTTTACTGTAATAGAAAAAATTCCAAAATTTCATTGTAGTAAGCTGAACTCAATATAATTAAGTTGAGTTGCAGCAGATTTCTAATTCCCAGCATGCTTTGCATCAGACTGTATAAATAAATGTTGAAATTAAGTGTTATTTTGTGTGTTTTTGCCCAAGATTAACATATGGAGACATAAGTGTTTAATGTTGTGTTATGTTGGGATTTACAGGGGGTTCTGTTTTGTTAGTTCTACCAACTTAAAAAAATGATTTAGTTTACTTAAATGTTTTGAGGTAATAAGTTTCCTCAAATGTTTTGAGGTAATACGTTTCCTCAAATGTTTTGAGTTTTCCGAACTTATTGAGTACAGTGTACAATCATGCTTAAAAAATCCTGTTTGTTCAGAACATCCACTATTTATATTTTGGTTGTATTTTGGTTGTCCTAAATGTAACTTTTCTCCCATTTGCAGTTTTTATACAGATTCTTTTTTTTGTTTGTTTCTTTTCAAATACATAAACTGCCCATTGTGTTCTGGTTACAATATTTTTTTATATTTCACATCTAGAATGTTAGATGTAACCTAACTGCAACCAAAAAGCCATGCTGTAAAAACGTTTTGTGCTTTCTGGGGCAGAATCTAACCTTGCTGCTTGTTAAACCTATACTTTGTGTTAATAATCTTTTGTTTCCTCTCTACGGAAACATTCAGCAGTATGAAACTAAATGACAAAATCCTGTTTCCTTTAAATGCCATTTTAAACCTAACTTAAAGGTTCCAAAAACATTGCAGTTTTTTTTTTTTTTTTTTTTTTATGAAAACACATTATATTGACGTTTTGAGGCTGCTTAAAGAAAATAAAAAAGATTCACAATGTACATAATGTTCATGATTTTACATCTAGAATGTTGTACTATAATGTAACCTAACTGCAACCAAAAAGCAACATTGTAAAAACGTTGTGTTTTCTGAGGCAGACTTTAACCAGGCTGCTTGTTAAAAGCTTACTTTGTGTTGTAGACAAATCTTTTGTTTTACACCCCTCTCTACGGAAACATTTAGCAGTTTGAAATGAAATTACAAAATCCTGATGCTTTCTAGGCTACAAGTCATTTTTACTACTTGATGACGGTCTCTTTATTGCGCTCGCAACTGTTTACATGCACCGGGAAGGACCCAAATTACAGTGTGGATCATTAAGATTGAACCAGCTCTGCCATTAGTGAAATATTGCTCCATTGCCCCCAAAGACCTCCCTATGAAAACGCTGTCCTGATCTCCTACAGCTGCCACTAAATGCAGCTATTTTACTGTCTCATTATGACAGGCGAAAATCTATCATAACAGCCCAATCTTATTAAAGGAGCAGACATTATACTTTACAACAACACCGTGAATGTGAACGTTTGACATCATTGCTTCAGTAAATGAAAGTCTGTGTTAAGCTAGTAGCATTCCAAAATCTTTGGATTCTTCCTGAGAAGTAACAGGCGCTAAACACATGTAGGTTACTTTTACACCATCACACATGAAAGTCAATACAGCACCACGAGGAGCCCCAGATCCCCTACAGGGTGATTGCAAAGTGATGTATTTGGTAATGAATCAACTAAAGAGTATTGATCGACAAGGGGATCACATTAGCTGCGGTAGAATAAAGTACATGCTCGCAGAAACCCGGTAACGTATCAGCAATGTAGGTTATTAGCTCGCCTGGTTTGTCAAATGACGCTGTGTAATTTGAATCAGGACAAAAAGGAACAAGCATTTAAAGGCATAGAAATTCTGTCATCATTTATTCACCCTCGTATTGTTCCAAACCTGCATGACCTTCTTTCTTCTGAGGAACACAAAAGAAGATATTTTGAAAAATATCTCCTAGCTTTTTGGCTCCAATGTTATTTGGATCTCAATATTCTTCAATATACACAGTATCTTTCTTGTGTTCTGCAGAAGAAAGAATTTTCCTTTTTGGATGAACTAAGTCAATATCGTTAAAGACAAACACACCAATCAGGCCTAATATTGTGTTGTTCCCCCTTTTGCTGCCAAAACAGTGTATGCCCGCCTTTAGTCGACCAAAATTGTATTGGTTAGTTATAGAAAAAAAACCTTCACAGGAAGAGGCAAAGTCTTGCAGTCTGTGAGGGACAGATCATTAACGGCGGGTTCTTGTAGTAATCCAAACTTTCGCCTCTCATCCATCGATCTCAAATGTGGCTTATCATTTGGAAAATGTAAGTAGTAGCAACTTTACACGGTGGCTCGCTCTAACGATAACCTAGATAAATGTGTGCTACTATTAGGTGCATATCTACAGTAAGTGTTTGTGCGGAGTGTGAAAGCTTAAGTATACCACGCTTACCGCATGACATGGAGGCGCCGGCGCGATCACTTGCATTTTTTCCTGCTAACAGCGGAAACAACTTAAAATACTAATTTTTGTTCATGCAGATAAGAGTAATACATCATTCAAAACTGTAAAACATGTCTACTTTTATTTGAGTAAATCACAATAACAACAAAACAATGTGCTTTTGTAAAATAAAGAAAACAAATTTTTTCTCGGTCTCCATGAACTTGAGAGCGTCACAACAATGAACCAAAACTCAGCGTATAGACTACTTTCTTCACAATGTTCGATTAGTTGACTAATGGCTTAAATGAACAACTACTAGTCGACTAGAAACATCTTTAGTTGGGGGCAGCCCTATGTATTTGCAACTAAAATGATCTAAACTTGAATATTTTTTTTATTTTTTTTGTAATCCAATACATCTTGCATCTTAGCGATGTACAATTTGCAAATGAATCATTCTTTTGAACCAGTTCTCTCAAATGAATCGGGTTGATTCAACAAGCATTTTTAAGGATAAACCATCCTAACGAACTGAATATTGCTAAAATAAATATTTCCAATGCTAATCTGAGCTCTTTATCAGAGCAACAAAGACTGCCGATGTATCTGACATCATTGCGACATCCACAGTCTGTGCAGAATGTGGAAGAACCACAGCGATGGACTTTGAGTTATGATTTTAATAAAGGATCTGCTGCTCTCCAGGATACCGTGCATCATTTGAATGAAATGATTTGTCTTTTTTGCACACATTTGCTTGACTTTTAGAGAAATTTACACCCGAAAGACTGCAGGTATCACCAAAGCTTTACACGATTATCTTTACAGTTTCACAATTCACTTAGTTAATAGGATAAATCAGGCTCTGGTTCCAACATACACTATATCTTTTCTTCAATACCCACGGAAAGTCAAAACTCCACAGGTTCAACACTATTCGATCCGCAGAAATCAATACAGGATATGAATGGACTTCATTATATTATTTGTTCTCGGAAGAATACTTTTGATGTGGCGTCGAATCGATGTGTCTGCTTAGAAACAATAGCGTGAGTGCCTACAGTGTTTGTGTTTACACCGAGACGTTTGGTGTCTTTTGAAGAGCCTGATTCTCCCATTCAGTCCTTCCAAGTCCCTTCAGTTCTGACTACAAGTCTCGCTGATTGCAACAGTTCGAATTACAGTGCATTCTTTCAACCACCACCGTTCCTTATCCAAAAGGTGGTTCATTCTCCATTGACCCAGACCTGACTTCGACAGGCGTGTGGGGAACGAAACCAAGCCAGGCCCGGTTGAGCAAGTTTTATCCTTGAGGATAAAACATTGCAGAGGAAGCAGTAATCAGGATCAGTTTTCGGTGCTGATGAAGCACACAGATGTGTGTTGCATGCAGTTTCTCAGCAGTCAGACTCTTTGATGTGTTTGAAAGGATGCGTGTCACAGCGTGTGTTCTCGACAAACTCATCTTCCAGATCCAAACCCCACAATTCACAGCACTAATCCTCCACTAAACCCAAAATATTAACACAAAAACACATTTTCTTTCATCACTTGCAGGAACATCTCTAAAGCAAGAAAAGCATCACAAATAGTGATTATATTGTGTAAGATGAAATACAAATTACGGCTTTTTAAAGTGGGGGATCTGTAATTGAAAGCATTATGATTCTATCAAGAGCCCAAGTTATTCTGTAATTAAATTTTCATATTAACTCAAAGGACAAATGTCTGAATGCAAAAAGGCTCTTCAGATCCCAAGTGTTCCCACTGAACAGGTAGGAGAGGGAAAGACATTACCGAAACATTAAATCAACCTTTAAAAATAGTAAATGCATTTATTCAAAGATAGAGATTCAATTTGCATACAGATTCTCTATTTGATTACTCCCCAGACACAAGCAAGCCATGATGTGGAGAGTTTAGAAACACTTTTCAATCTGCAATCTAAATATTATGCTTAACTATACTGTATCTCATTTACAACAAAGTTTTCTAATTAAAACTTAGTATACAGCTGAGACAAATGCAGGGCTGACAATACCAATTAAAAGGAATTGCGTATCAATGCACAAACACAATGCACACCATGACAAATTGTGCCATAAACTAGAAACATATTTGGACTTGAGTTGCATAGATTATTAATTATGGTGACGTCACACAACAAAGCAACCTCTTCCAGGTTCTGATAATGAGTTTGAGCAGCACTGTGGTTCTAATGAGCTATTAAGTATTTTATAAAGTAATAATGTTTGTTAATGTTAATGAAAGCTGAAGCCAATGAGGAAAAGCTTGCATATAAAACAACACAATTAAAAATAAAAATCAGATATGCAATATGTATCTTTACTGCTTTAATACACCAATTATGTTTTTTAAATATTTGAATTAACTTAATTGACATTATTGAAACTACTTATTACATTCAAAAGACATTTTTTGTTTTGTTTTTATCAGTACTGCAATTTATCAATATTATTTTATTTGTATATCTTTTCACAAACAGCCAGTTTTGTCCTGGTTGATCTTCTATGGTGGTCTTATTAATATAAATCATCATTAGATAATATTTGACTTGTAAAAGTACATGGAATGCTTTCACGAAAAAGTCCAACTGGTACCATCCCTGACAGCAACATAGTCTTCAGATCCGGCCCACATCTGGTCCGCATGTAATCCACATGTACCTGGTGTGGGCTGGATCTGGGCCACACTATGTTGATGTCTGGGATAAGAGATGTGTTTTTCAGTCCCCCCCCTAATATAAAACATCCTGATCTGATACTTCACACTGTCTTGGATAGAGAGAGTAGACGAAAACAGCATGTGACAAGAGTAGAATGTCTGAATTCACAGTCCTCGTAAAAGAGTAGGCAAAGAGTAACCGCATTACTTGATACTTCTGGCGAGATTCTGAATACGATGGACACTTTACTTTCCCATGAGGCCACGGGAGAGGATTTGTGAATGGCAGTGAAGCGACTCAACTGACTCTGGTAGGTCATATGATGTAGTCCATTAATACTATATGACATACTTTTTAGTGGTGGCGAAGTAATTACTTAAGTACCTACTCAGAGAGTATGCGATTTCGGATGCACCCTCTATCACTTACCTGTAACACTGTGGCTCCAGCATGGAGGAACTGCAATCCAGACTCTGCAGAGTCGATGCCCCCGGTGGCCAGAATGGGAAAACCAGGCAGAGCTTTCGCTATGGCGGACACTGCTCTCAATGCGATGGGCCGGATGGCATTTCCTGCAAATGCAAAAACAAATTATCATTACCCTCTGCAAACATTTTTTAACTTTTAGATGTCAATAAAATAAAATAAAATAAATGGCAAATAAAAAAGATCTTCCAGTGTGAAGATCTCAGATCTCAAATGGAAGGTCTAGCAGACATAAATTATCTTCGTTAAATGGCGTCTCATCCTCTAAAATTTCAGACTGAAATTCTCTAGGGAGCGCTGCGCCTCCTTACATTACACCCTTTATTTATTTACCTGAGCCGCAATGTCTTGAATAAAATTAAAACCTCTGATCTGATCCCGCTGACAGACGGGGCCGTTTATCACATTAGATTTAACTTCATTTCACTGGCAGCCTTTTTTTCCCCTCATTGATCAGTGGGAGACATTGTCTCTCCTCATTTGGCGCTGGTGTCAGTAAAGACAAAGAGCGCGGGCCAGCACTCTCTCCCACACGCTAAATGACCCTTATTAATGATACAGAGGACTCGCTTTAAAGGAACACCGTCTCAGTCCATCTTCTCTGAAGAAGCATGTAAAGTTAATGCCGACATTTCCATGTATAATACAGAACGTGAAACAGCAGCAAATATATTCAAACATAGGATGCACATTCATCCTACATAACATAAATTAGGGATATTGTGTGTTTCCACAAAAAAAGAAACTTGCAGGAATGAAAAATCCACAAATTATCTCTTTTAACATCTCAGTTGTTTCCCCTAGACAGCAGCAATGAGATTAAATGAAAAGATTATGGAGACTTTTACTGATGTCTCTCAATTCTCAAATTTTTAACCCCAGAAAAAAATATAATTAATCTTATATGTGACCCTGGACCACAAAACCAGTCATAAGTGTCAGTTTTTCATACATCTATTTTTACATTTATACATCATCTGAAAGCTGAATAAATAAGCTTTCCATTGATGTATGGTTTGTTAGGACAATATTTGTTCAAGATACAACTATTTGAAAATCTGGAATCTGAGGGTGCAAAAAAAAAAAAAATCAAAATATTCAAGAAAATCACCTTTAAAGTTGTCCAAATGAAGTCCTTAGCAATGCATATACACTCTCAAAAATACATTTTTGATATATTTACAGTAGGAAATTTACAAACTATCTTCATGGAACATGATCTTTACTTAAATATCCCAATGATTTTTGGCATAAAAGAAAAATCGATAATTTTGACCCATACAATGTATTGTTGGCTATTGCTACAAATATACCCGTGCGACTTATGACTGGTTTTGTGGTCCAGGGTCACATATGTATCTTCTCTACAGCTTCTAATAAATCTCAACAATGTCTCAAACTGTGGTCAAATTTGCTGAGATACCAAAATTTGCTATTAAAATTCAGATTTCTATATGATCTCAAACATTTCTCATCAAATTCTTTCAAAATATCTATTGCTTTTGCTTCTAGTTAGGATTAAAGATTTAAACAAATCTTTAAGTATTGAACTTTAATCACCTAGCAACCACATGGAACACCCTAGCAACACACTAAAAACTCCCCACAACCACATAGCAAACACATAAAACACTATAAAATCATAGTGGCAAGTTTTACACGTAGAAAATGTTCTGGATTAATCTATTCACATTAATTTTATAGCTCTATAATCTTACTATATGACAACAATATCTCATTTGTTTCTACTTTAATTTCAGTTTACAATAAGGTTAAAGTTAGGGTTCAGAATAAAAATGAACAATACTAGCATGTTAATTTCTACATACGCTAATGCATTGTTTTAAATCTTTTTCCACCAGCATTTTTTTTTAATCCGCCAGCCACCGCCAGCATTTTTAATAATTTTCACTATATTTTCATGGCCTCCAGAATATTTTGTTGTATGAATATCTGAACATGTAATATATCAAAAGAAGGAACAGAGCTTTTTATAAAAAAAAAATAAATAAATAAATAAAAAATCTAGCTTCATGCATTCTTTTTTATCAACACTTTTATCAACTGTGGGTAAGTTTAATAAAAAAGCAACATTTTGAATAAAAAAAGTTGAGAAAGTCATTTTTTCCCCCAAAGACTACAACGTGCATAAGCAATGCTTTTATAGCTTGTTTCTGCTCCTTTTTTGCCTGTGTTCTGATCCAGAGATTCTCTACTCTTTCAGAAGATGCGTAATAGCTCCCCCTCTTGTATAACAGTGAAAAAATGGAAAGCTGGAAAATTCCGTCAATTGCGGGGAAGAGTTGTCTCATGAATGAAGGAAAATTCCATCAATGGCGTGCAAAGAGTTAACATTTAACATTTTAACATTTTAATTTAATATTCATTATGAAGAATCATGAATTAACATTAACGAATTAAGACAAATTTAGATTAATAAATGCATTAAAAATGTTGTTCATGATACTAAATGCATTAAATGTTAAACAAACTAAACATAATTGTAAAGGCTTGTTCACACCAAGAGCGATAACTATATTATAACGATAACTATATTAGAGTTCACACCAGTGGAGGTTATCGTTCTGTTTTTTCTCAGCGCATGCTGCAGTTTTGTCGTTTGTCGCTTTAAATGCTTGTTAAACCAGGATGGATTGTGATTGGCTGTCATTGTTTTGATCGTTCATCAGCTGGTTAAAAATCTTTCTGAAAGTGATTCCAACAATATCGTTTCTTGGTGCCATTTTCATTATACTTGTGGTGTGGACTCTGATATTCTTTTATATTTAGAACGATTTTTAGAACTATATTGTTATTGTTATAGATATCATCCTTGATGTGAATGGGCCTTAAAGGGTTAGTTCACCCAAAAATGAAGACCTTCATTCATCTTCGGAACACAAATTAAGATATTTTTGATCAAATCCGATGGCTCAGTGAGGCCTGAATTGCCAGCAAGATAATTAAGATGCCCGGAAAGCTACTAAAGACATATTTAAAACAGTTCATGTAACTACAGTAGTTCAACCTTAATGTTATGAAGCGACAAAAATGCTTTTTGTGCACCAAAAACACAAAATAACGACTTTATTCAACAATATCTAGTGATGGGCGATTTCAAAACACTGCTTCATGAAGCTTTACAAATCTTTTGTTTCGAATCAGTGGTTCAGAGCGTGTATCAAACTGCCAAAGTCACGTGATTTCAGTAAACAAGGCTTTGTTACATCATAAGTGTTTCGAAATTTCAATGGTTCACCACTGGGGGGCGTGACTTTGGCAGTTTGATACACTCTCTGAACCACTGATTCGAAACAAAAGATTTGTAAAGCTTTGAAGCTTCATGAAGCAGTGTTTTGAAGTCAGCCATCACTAGATATTGTTGAAAAAAGTCATTATTTTCTTTTTTTGGCGCACAAAAAGTATTCTCGTTCCTTCATAACATTAAGGTTGAACCACTGTAGTCACATTAACTGTTTTAAATATGTCTTTAGTAGTTTTCTGGGCATCTGAAAGTGTTAATTATCTTGCTGGCGATTCAGGCCTCACTGAGCCATCGGATTTTATCAAAAATATCTAAATTTGTGTTCCGAAGATGAATGAAGGTCTTACAGGTGTGGAACGACATGAGGGTGAGTAATTAATGACAGAATTTTCATTTTTGGGTGATCTAACCCTTTAAAAGTGTTAGGGTTAGTGAATTTTCAGAGAAACATCTGAGACAGTTCGCAATAAAAAATGAATATAAGTATGTACACACAGTCGATCCATCTTCTGCAACAACATTCTGTGCACAAGCCAATAAAAAGAAGAGTATTTGAAAAGCCATGTAATATACTGACACACATTTCAGTCTACTTAGTCAGGGGACACTTAGCAGGTCTGCCAGCTGACACTCAAATCTAATCCAGCGGATTTAAATGGAAGGAGGAACCTTATTCAGTGGCCATGCAGGAAGCGCTTCTCAGGAGGAGATACTGACACCTCTAATTGCATTAGAAATGGATGAGGTACTCTCAACGACTGCAGCCTCTCCACAGGTAGAACCCTGTCACCCCGATGCTGTTTACAAACACATGGGGGAAAAAATGCTTTTATGAGACTCTGATGGACAAAAAAAAATAAATTAAAAAGGAGCAGGGGAGGGATAGAAAGATTGACAGATTGTGTCAAATTCCTTCACGACCTTCGTTTTCTTATTGGGAAACAACAAGCCTCATTGTTTCCATATGATGTGGAAACATGTTTTGTGGCGTGTTGTGATGGTTAGTCTTGCAGAAACCATCGTCAGGTCACTAGAGGGTCTGTGTTTGCGGGATGGAGGGGGGGGCGAGAAAGCTTCTCATCTCCGGTCAGTCCGAGGTGCTTACTGAAACGCTGCACGTCACACCTGCTATTCCGATGAATAATTCCGAGCACAGATGGATGTACGGAGGAATCAGGCAGGACACTGAGGCCTGGAATTTGGCATCATCAAACAAGAAGAAGAAAGGCAATAAGAGAAAAAAAAAATCACGTACAAGGAGAGGCAATTAGGGAAATACACACAGACCTGACCTATGGTATGATAATGAACATCCTGTCTAACTCCCTCAAGCGTACACACACACACACACACACACACAGAGAGAATGCTGGGAATGGTAATTGAAGCTGAGGAAATATGCTGTTCGTTTGTATCAGAAGAACATAAGTTATTGACACAAAAAGGTTGCAGAAGGTTTCACAAATCTGTATTTTGTGGATGAAACTGAAACGTGGAATCAGATGTGAGAGGAATTAGAAGTCGTGGAGAAAGAGATGAAAATATAGATGAAAAGTAGGAGCTTGAGGGCATGGTGGAGATGTCAAACACGCACACCCATCATTACCATACTGTGTTAATGACTAATGGGTAATGCTCAGAGAGAACGGACTAGCTCCACTGGGTTTGCCATAAATATTCGTCTTCCATATCTATATATTCAGATTTCCATAATTAATGGAATTTGCTAAGGCTAGTGATGCTTCACTATTAGTGTCGGTGATTCTTTGGGTTAAGGATTTGAATAGACCTCTAACTCCAAGTATTACACTCACACCGTATTCACTATAGACATGAACGCTACTTTAATTTTTAAATGAGCTTGTTTTACATGGAAAATAAACTTGGTGAAAATGTAATAAATCACATAAAAAATCTTTAGAGAAAGAGAAGAATATCATATACACTAAGGGTGAACTCTTTTGAGTCCAGTAAGAAACCATCCAGAACACACTAGCAACCACATAGCAACATGCTAAAAACCACTCAGAACATCTTAGCAAACAGATAAATAAATAAATAAATAATAATAATTCATTGTTAAGCAGCATTTTTGTCTTATTTTCTGGTAAAAAAAAATATATATCTAAATAAACAACTTTAATTTAGATGAATTAATGTGAGAAGCAAAATTGCATAAGAGATTGTTTTTGAGGATTAATTGGCCATTAGTTTTGTCTTGTTTTAAGCAGAAACCTCCAAAAATATGGCTGGTTTTATGCATACAGTGAGGGGAAAAAAACTATTTGCCTCTATTTTCTCAGAACAAAATACATTCTTTGAATATAATTTGAATAAAAATGAATAAAATAAATAAATAATTAAACTGATCTGGATTTAAGGATGTTCAGATATTTTTTTTAAACAGGACCTATTATGCCTCTTTTAACAAGATGTAATATAATAATCTCTGGTGTCCCCAGAATGTGTCTGTGAAGTTTCAGCTCAAAATATATCATTATATGTATATCACATATCATTAAATATTAAATATATCACATATCATTTATTATTAATTGTCAAATTTTCCCTTAATTGGGTGTGAGCAAAAACATGTCCCTTTAAATGTAAATGAGCTGCTGCTCCCTGCCCGCTTCTGTTGCTCAACAACAACAAAGCTGGAGAATCTCACGCAGACAAAATGATGATTGTCAGTAACAGTGTTCAGCCTTACATTGTTCAAACCGGAGTCAGACACTGATGGAGAGACTCAGGAAGAAGTTACAACTTTTAGAATGAAACTGGACGTTTCTGAATGGTTAGTGGATAAGGTTGATTCAGCTCGTCGACTAGCATGTGCCGTCATGATAATCTTTTGTGCAAAACCCGTATAGACGCCCACTATACATAGCGTACCTGTTTTCCAAACAGAGCCATACACACCAGGCTAATGTTTATGATCGCTATCAAATACTGTGAATGATATAATATTTTTTTTCCAAAATATCGTTAAGACAGAAAAGATCCTTTTTTAGCAATCGAGCTTTCAACTTGCAGGCTATCCAAGCTAACGAGACTCTAAATAGTGTTCTGTGCTCATCTGTGCAGCCAACGACAGAACAGTTAGCATGCTTTGATCAAACTTTTGCCACGGCGTTAGAACTGGTACACCATTTTCACTTGCGAAAACAAAATGGCGGCGCCTTGGGTGGAAACGCACAGATTAAGGGGCGGTAATATTATAATAAGATGTTCTTCCTACGTAACTAGGGGACACATGCTTGCAGAGAAAGGCTTGGCAAAACAAAGTTACTAGGTTTCACGTTTTCTAAGTTGGTAGACGCACCGGGGACCCGATTATAGCACTTAAACACGGAAAAATTCAGATTTTCATGATATGTCCCCTTTAATAGAAAACTAGACAAAGAACATGATTACTTGTAAGGATCAGAATATCATAGGCCACGTTCACACAGGAACAGAATACAGTTGTCAGTCTTGTATTTGAGTCCTTAAGTGTGTGAACGTAACTAGACTGGACAACTCATTGTCTGTCACATCATACAGTGTGAGAGAGACACGTGCCAACCATGTGTTGCAGGTTTTCATGTGTCGTTTTGTTAACTTACTGTGACAGAGATAAGTGCTGTGTGTCATCTGTTAGATTTAAATCTAGTCACTGTTCTCAATCGGAGCTACTCCCATCAGTTTTGGGTTCTACGAGCAATTTAAATGCTCCACCCTTCATCCAGATACCCTTCAACCCTACCCAGTTTTTGAGACTCGAAGCTGATATGAGAACATGGCATTCCGAGATTCACACCTGTAAGTAAATGGGGTTGTCAATCCCATAAACTGACAGTGTGAATGTAGCCGAAGAGAATTAGGGGAACCACCTATCGTTATCATTATAGATAACCACCTTCTTCATAAAATGTAAAAATCTAATTTAAAATTATAATTCTGGTTTGTTTGGCCACATAAAGCCCACACCTGGTCTCCCTGACAGACCCATCCACTGTCTTTCCTGACAGTCACATTAGTATAATAAGCAATTTCTATGAATACCTGATTTCATGTTATAATAATAGCATCAGGAGATGGCGAATGTGTGTCCTCGTTTAAATGTGATGTAATAAAAGACTTAAGATAACTCTGACATTTGGGAAAATGTCATCAGTTCACCTTTTCTCTTTGATGAAATGATGGCATTACATTTATACAATTATCCGATTAAACAAAGTAACGTGCCAGAATCTTCTGAAAAAGGCGAGAGGCACAAAGTCATCTCCGCCAGTCTCAAAAACATCTGCTGACACACTGAAAACTGACAGCAAATTGCATAAAATACACAAATTATCTGTAAACATCACGTCCCAAGTCAAGACAGTGCAGGTCACAATGATGCAAAATAGTAGGAAAAAAAGCCAAAATGTGTTTATGAACCACGAATGGCAGAGCACACCTTTTGTATGGCCTACTACATGGCCTTTTGTATTTGACACTATGGAAAGTGTTTCTGGTATCATTGCGTACTATCTAGTGGTCAGGGACTGATGCATAATTCAGAGATCTGGTCAGCATGCTGGGCGTCTGTGGTCAGTTAAGGCCACTGCACATTGTAAAGTGTGTGACGATCTCAGCAGAAATGCTTCCTTTTACAACACGACTGGTGCTTTAGAAACTGACAAAGCACAGCACCTCCTGCAGCTGATAAAGAACATGCAGTGAAAAAAAACAAACATGGTACACTCTTCTCTCCAACCACAACAATCAAGCATACCTTCATGTTACACTGGCTCTTATATAATGAAGGTGTATGTTATATGTTGTTAAGTGCATTACTGCGTTAAACTCATGCAAAAAAAAAGTTATCAGAAAAAAACAAAACAAAAAAAAACAAAAAACAAAAAAACACTTGCAAGGCCTGGAAGATGGCAAGCCTCAGCCAGGTGAAAAAAAGTGACAAAAGTAACGTATTACTTTCCATTAAAAAATAACTAAGTAATGTAACTAGTTACTTTTTTAGGGAGTAACAATATTGTAACACATTACTTTTAAAAGTAACTTTCCTCAACATTGAAAATACCTTACGGTAATGCACTACTTTCCATAAAAAAGTAAATAAGTAATGTAACTAGTTACTTTTTTACGGAGTAACACAATATTGTAACATTACTTTTAAAAGTAACTGGCCCCAACATTGAAAATACCTTACCATAACGCATTACTTTCCATAAAAAGTAACTAAGTAATGCAACTAGTTACTTTTTTAGGGAGTAACACAATATTGTAACACATTACTTTTAAAAGCATTTTTCTCCAACATTGAAAATACCTTACCGTAACGCATTATTTTCCATAAACAAATAACTGAGTAATGTAACTAGTTACTTTTTTAGGGAGTAACACAATATTGTAACACATTACTTTTAAAAGTAACTTTTCCTAACATTGAAAATAGCAGAGGTTGTTTCAAAGCTTTTCGTTTTTAACCATATTCAATTTCACACAAAAACAGACAAAATTTAGACAATCTAAAATGTAAGATATCCAACATTAAATTCTCATATTACTGTTGAATAAAAGCCATATCACCCTTACAGTTGTTTTATTTTTAAATATGATTGTGCTTCACCATTAAATGTATGCAATTGGCAGATGATTATACATTGTAAGTTATTGTTCAACTAACTGGGATGCATAAGGTCGAAATGAAATGTATCAAATAGCAACGAATGTTACATAACATCACAGCCTTTGTTTAACAGATATTTATTCACGGCCTGAATGCCTGAATTACAAAACCTGTACAGGTTGCTTAGAATAAGAACACAACCCTTATTATTTAGCTGGATATTAACAACATCATGTTGTAGAAATCTGAAAAGTTACGGTACAAGTTAATACACAGTTACCTCTAATCAAAAGCAGGTTTTTGTAATTATAAAAACCAGCTCACAAAGTAAGGTATGGGGGTGGATGATGTGCCGTAATTAACGCTTAAACTACTCATTATTACTTTTAGATGTGCAAAGCCATGTACTGTAACCTGTTCTAAATTTCGCACCTATTTAATACTAATCCAATTATGATGCAAATGAGGACGAAGCATGCGCTGAAATCACTTACGCTGCTGCATAAATAAATCAAGAAGATATATTTATAGATCACTGACTAAAAAATCTCCAAAAAAGCTCCACTTTTGATTAATGACAAAGAAATAATGCAAAATTTTCATGTTTTCGAGTTCAAAAGTTTTCAATATCCTAAAACTTTTTATTTTAACATGATTATTTCCAGGTTTAAATAAGATTTTGAAACCCAGATTTTCAATATGGTGTCAGACTTTTAGACTTAACAGTATTATAGTATAATATATGTAATGTACACAACCATTCAAAAGGTTGGGGTCGGTAAGCCTTTTTTAAAAAAAAAAAAAGAAATTAATACTTTCATTCTGCAAGTGTGCATTAAATTGATCAAATATGACAGTAAGGACATTTACATTGCTACAAAAAAATATTTTAAATAAATTCTGTTCAAGATTTCTAGTCATCAAAGAACCCTAAACATTTTTTAGGGTTATATTATATACATTTTCACAAAAATATGGTGTTTTCACCATTGATAACAATAAGAATGTTTTTTTAGCATCATATCAGCATAATTAGAATGCTTTCTGAAGGATCATGTGACACTAAAGACTGGAGTAATGATTCTGAAAATTCAGCTTTGCCATCAATGAATTCAATTACATTTTAAAATACACTAAAATAGAACAAGAATAGAAAAGGTTATTTTAAATTGTAATAATATTTCACAATCAAGTGTTACAGTTTTTACTGTATTTTTGATTTAATGCAAACATGGTGCACATAAGAAAAACAACACTTTTGAATGGTAGTGTATGTATTATTATTTATTATATTTAATATATTCACTTTAGTTGCATTTTATAACCCTTTACATAAAAGCTCCTTTATTTAACACATTAATTAGTCTATGATGAATAAGACATCTATTTATGCACTGAATCCTGACACGCCGATGTCAAAGTCTCAAGCTCATGTTTCTACATTTTTCTCCGACTGTTTGGTCCTTTACTGGGTCGATGATCTCAGGAGTGACTGACAATCTCATTCAGCGAGTGCGTTACAGATGCCTCTTCTGGTGCGTGTTCTTATCATTAGCAGTTAGCCTATGGTTATGTTCACAGCCCACTGCCGCTCCCCGCCCATAAGATTTAAGGGCCTGCCCTTTAGAGAATATTTAACATAAAATTGAAATCTTGACAGCGGTGAGAAATCCGTTCTGAGCGAGGCGAATTTAATTAATCAGACCTACTGTACCGTGCTCTGTCCAACACGGCAGGCCGCAAATTAAACAGCCGAGAGCTCCCTGCATCCTTACCATATCACCTCCGCTCCGTACGTACCAAGCAGGAGGCAATGCACTGATCTAGCTAGATGCAAATATAAAAAAAGCAAAAAGAAAAACACAAGCAAACAAACTCGACATATTTCCCAAGAGCCCTTCACATAGACGATGCATTTATGACCTGAGCGAGAACCACAGACTCAGAACTGGGACTGTTTTTCTTCTTTATGCGGCAGCGCATCTGTGTCGAAACTCTCGGAGGGTTGTTTAACTAGTAAACGAAAACAGTGTGTACTCTTGAGTGTGAGCTTTTGCATTTGACAGTAATGTGGCTGAACGTACCGCGGGTGACCGCAGCGCTCAAACGTGCCGGTAGACGAGCGGCGTTCTCTCACTGTCATTACGGAAAGATCATGCTTCTGTTACCTTCAGCATGACAATCACGACAACAGGCACGTAGAATGAGGCATTATGGGTATGCTGGGAAAAGATGAGGTGAGATTGGAGCCCCAGGGGTTAGAAACCGATGCACAGGTGTGTTTTCTCTGAGGGTTGAAGGAATAAAATCTTAGTGATACATAAAATGTTAAAGCAATAACAAAAATACCCCTTCTAAATCCATGTGATTTACTTGGTTGAAGAATCCACTCTTTTCAATATAGTAAAAGTGAATCAAGACTGTCAGGCTCCAAAATGACAAAAAAACACCATAATGGTTTAATACTCCATATGACAATCTTCTGAAGTCATGACAATTTAGTATGACAAACAGACCCAAATTTAAGTCATATTTTTGTCATTTTGAAGCTTGATAGATTCAGTCCTCATTCACATTATATTGGAATGAGTTGGCAGGATCTCCTTTAAAAAATATTTTGATATTTTGAAAGTTATACAGGTTTAGAACAACATAGCCTACGGGTGAAGAAACAATGACAGCGTATTCATTTTTGGATGAACTTTCCCTTTAAAAGAAGTGAAAACGTAGTAGAGGGGCATAACTGACACAGTGGGGGTCTCTCATGGGAACAACCGAGTGATACATCCTCTCTCTCTCTGAAAATGGTAGGCAGACATGCAAACACATCCATGGTCACATCCTGCAGCTCTCAAAGGGGCCCTGATTCACCCACTCCATGACACTGTGCTAATGCACTCTCAGGAAGGTCAATACTCACACACATACACACATCTTAGCGCTCGGCTCAGCTATTGAAAGGAACCTCCCAGAGCACTTTTAATTGTCAGTCGCTACATGCCGCATACAGACACTCTGGAGTGAATCTAAAATCCATTAAATGGAAAATTTGAGTTGCAAAAAGTGAGGGTTTTTTTTTTTGTATAACTTTAGTTTAGTAGGTCAGCGGGACCAAATATAGAACGAGGCCTTAAATTTCAAGTCCAACAACATAAATTCTTTTTATGTTTTGTGGCTGTGTGAGAATATAAAATACAGTACTATACTATACTATACTGTACTATACAGATAGGCTTTCCAATTAAAAATATTAATTAAATAAATGATGATGATAACGCATGATATGCTGATTAACTGATCAGATTATTTGTTGAGTTAAACACACAAGTGAGCTGCAGCAATAAGTAAACGCACCAAAATAAAATAAAATAATAAAAAAGTCATACTTCTAAATTAAAAAGAAATTAAATCAAATTTGATCAGATTATTTGTTGAGAAAAACACAAGTGAGCTGTGGCAATAAGTAAATGGACTAAACTAAACTAAAATAAACTAAAATAAACTAAAATAAAATAAAATAAAATAAAATAAAGCTATGGGAAAATAAATCAAAGTCATACTTCTAAATTCAAAAGAATTAAATCAAATTTGATCAGATTATTACTCACAAGTGAGCTATGGCAATAAGTAAACGGACTAAACTAAAATTAAATTAAATTAAATTAAATTTAAAAAAAATAAATTAAATAAAATAAAAATTAAAATAAAATAAAATAAAATAAATAAAAGCTATGGGAAAAAAATCAAAGTCATACTTCTAAATTCAAAAGAATTAAATCAAATTTGATCAGATTATTACTCACAAGTGAGCTGTGGCAATAAGTAAACGGACTAAACTAAACTAAAATTAAATTAAATTAAATTAAATTAAATTAAATTAAAAAAAATAAATAAATAAAATAAAATAAATAAAATAAAATAAAAGCTATGGAAAAAAAAATCAAAGTCATACTTCTAAATTAAAAAGAAATCAAATTAAATTTGATCAGATTATTTGTTGAGAAAAACACACAAGTGAGCTGCGGCAATAAATAAATGGACTAAAAATAAATAAAATAAAATTAATAAATAAATAAAAATAAAATAAAATAAAAAATGAAATAAAATAAAATAAAAGCTATGGGAAAAAAATCTAAGTAATACTTCTAAATAAAAAATTAAATCAAATAAAACAATAAAGTAAAATTTAAGAGCTTGAGCTTGACTGTACTGAACTACTTTACATTATGAGTAGCTTGCCGCTTACAAAGCTATGAAGCAACTTACACTATACTCACTGTATGAACACAAAAAATAACCCTAAACTACACTGCAGTCTGTTGAACTATAACTCTATACCAAGAGTTATGAATCCAAGTACCAGCACACTGTAGTAATACAAATGCTAACATAAATGTTGAAACTATTCCTGTTGTATGCTACAGTATAGTGATATAGTAATACACTCCACTGTACCAGAAAATACTACAATAACAAGGCCCATGTTTTGTGTGAGAAGCAGAGAAAAGAATTCTGGATGAATATTTCATGTTAGCTTTCTCTAAGTTTGGGTGGTTTTCAGTACAGTGTTTGTATTTCTAAAGCATCATTTGTCTTTGCCATTCATTCAGTCGGACAAAAGAAAAATATATATATGAAACATGCTTTCTTAAAGTAGATGTGTTTGCACTTAAAAAAACAGTGTGTTCTTGGAGGAGAACTAAATGTAAATGTGAGAGTGTTAGTTTGTGCGTTTTGAGAGAGTGTGTGTTGTGCATGAAAAGTGTGGCGAGATGTCTGTGAAATAAAAGTCAGAGCCTGTGATCTCACAGGTATCACTATCAGCTATAAACACACACAAACACACTCTCTGAGAGACTGTGATACTCCGCATATGAATTGTGTATGTGTGTCTCTTCCTACGAGGACAATGTGTGTTTACACAAATGGTTTAAATAACTACAATCACCACAGATAAGAGGTGGTTATTCAGCGGAGAAACAGCATGTGAACCACAGCTCTTCATCCTGAAGCTTAAGTCTGATCTAACGTTTTGAGGTCTTCGCTGCAGGTAAGGACAAAATAACTACACATAAAATCACTTTCTGCTAACTTACATTCAACAATTTATCGCTCCCAGATACACATGCACTAATTTTACTTCTTGATACCAAGCTGACTTCATCATAATACTTAGAGCTTATTTTGTTTCCCTTTCTTAATTATATATTTGTACTACTAGTCAGGGTTTCTTGCTCAAAAACAGTTGTTGTTTAGCTTTTCATGACAATTTTCCACCTTCTCTCATACTCTCATAATTTAACTGTTTTGTTTTTATCACTTTATCAACACAAAATGAAACAAGATGGCTATTATCCCCACGAATTGAAAAAAAATAAAAGAGGCATCAGTATCAGTACTAGCATTGATGATATTGACCTTCATTCTGTAAGATACCATTAAACAAATGTGACCCGTGCTGGCAAAATGAGTCACAATAAGCAAATTTTCAAAATGAGTTATTGTCATTTTCACATTCTCTATTAAAAAAAACTCAAAAATAATGATTTGTTGGAATCAGACAAAAAAAGAATGAGCTACACCTGTTTTAAGTTGATTGAGTCAGCAAAGTCAATTTTGAGAAAAATCGAGTTAAAATTTTCTGAAGGTTCCAAAACATACCCTAAAATCCCTGCAATAACACCAGATTTGGCACACATCAAGTCAAAACCAAATATCTATAGGAAAAATATATATTCAACTTATTTTTTCCTTGATACCACAATTGTTTGATTAATGAATTAATGAATGAAACCCTATATACTGCACTGATGCTAATATAATGTTACTCATCAGATGTTTTTCCTCAACAGTTAACCAAACGTTTATTAAGGACATAACAGATAATGTTTGCGTGAATACTCGCCAAGACATATGTTTTGAAATACTGTAATTCTGTGTATATGTGTATATCGGGATTACGCGCTGTCTGAGGCAACTTTGTGCGCACGCTTTGGATCTGTCCGTCAGCGCAAGTAAGATTATTTTGTTTACATCATCATGAGTTTGAAAATCACATTTCATTGGTTCAGACTCATGCCATCAAGAATCAATACACAAAGTTGGAATGCTGTGCTTTAAAATGATACCAAACTTGTACTGAGGGGAAGTGCGAGTCACAGAGAAGCGAGCAGAAAAACTGCATTTTTCATGGACAAAGGAAAGGTACTCCTCACAGAAAACATACAAATAAAGATAATTTTAGATGTTTAAATGAGCATTTGGATCACTAGACGAGGGCTCATTTTTGTGAAAACCTCAAATTCGACCAAAATTGACACTTGTTTTGCCTGTAGCTCGAAATTAACCTGTGCACATTCCGACTCATTTTGCCAGCATGGGTCACAAATATTTAAAATGCTGTCTTTATGTTGTTTTAATTCAGAGATACACTATGACTATACAAATTTTAAATATTACCTGTGATTAATTGTGATTATTACAAAAATCTGTGCAATTAATTACATAGCCATATAGACGAGGTAATACAAGGTTTCATTTGTTAACATTAGTTAGCGGGATTCAACGTACTGTATATAGTTATGCTTTTTGGGGTATTGGAAGTCAGGTCATGTCATATCTTGCCTAGAGCACCAGTATCACCTCAAAATCCCAATTTAACCCTTGCGTGAGTGGTCACATGGTAATGAGCTGATGACTGCGCAGTAGCGGTTTTGAATTCATAAATGTTGTCTGCATAGTACCTCAAACTGTTTCCACAACAGCAAATCAGTTTTTCCATGAGACGTCCCCTTTAAAATTAAGCACTGCGGCTAAAGCCCTGGTGAACAACAGTACATCATAGGTATATTTGTTTCCAGGCTGTTGGCAGCGTCAGCGCTGGCAGCTCGCAGGTCTGCAGGCAGAGCGGAGGGTGATGGATGTTTGGTGGGTGGAGCCGGGGAGACCCTTGCAGGCCGGGGCCGGCTCCGCTCCTGGGGGATGTCACCAAGCTGCAAACTGCCACAGCTTAAATGGGGAAAAGATGACATTGAGTAGTTCGGCTTACATAAAATACTGCTGCAATAGTTTCACGATTAATTTTTAATGTTGCACCTTGGCTAGCCCCATTTCTGTATCCAAACCAATGCACTTTTTTTCATGTTTTCAGGGATTGTACGAGAAACAAATAGAGAGAGAGATATGGATAGAGGAGACCAGCAGATAAGACAGACTCTGGCCCTTGTCAATCTGTTTCTTGTACACACAAACAAACATACACACAAACACAATGAAAGAATGCCTCATAAAAGGCATTAACTATGCAACAGCACAGCAATAGCACAGTGATACAGTACAGAGAACCAGAGAGCAACTGCATCCACATGAATTATTGAGAAAGGGAATGAACACACCGCTGGTCTGAGAATATCCCTGAAGAACGGTGTGTGTGTGAACATAAGCCTTGTTAAGGCACAAAACACCATGCTATAGTGAACACACAACACTTGATACTTGATCACATTGTAACAGCATGTTTCTGTGATTTAAAAGATAAACAAATAAAGAACAATAATGAATAAACCAGATTTTCTTCAGAAGGTGTTTGCCATAGGTTGTTGCCAAGGTGTTGCAATGTAGTGTTCTGAGTGGTCACATTGCTATGCAGATACTAAGCAACTCATTTGCATAAAGTTGATCTTATTGCAAATTTGTTGCGTCGCCAACGGACTCTGTTGTTTGCCTCACTTTAAAGGGGATCTTTTATGCCCCTTTTTACAAGATGTAGTATGAGTCTTAAGTGTCCCCAGATTGTGTCTGAAGTTTCAGCTCAAAATACCCCACAGATCATTTACTATTATTTTGGGGGAAGCAAAAACACGCTGTTTTTGTGTGTATATTTTTAAATGCAAATGAGCTGCTGCTCCCCGCCCTCCTTTCCAGAAGGGGGCTGAGCCTCTACAGCTCGTGCCTCGGATACTCTTTATGGGGCTGTTTCCATGTGCCTTTGTAATATTCAATCAAAATAACTTCCCCTCCATCTTGCAGCGACATGTTTACCGGCATGAGGGTGGGACAACCTGTCACTCACACAAGATCGACCAATAGCAAACCACAACCATCCAATCTATACCTGATGAAAAAAATCAAGTCCCGTCCTAGATTTTTTCTTGTTCAAGACTTTCAAGTTTAATGCTGAAAATTGGCTCAAAAGTGTATCTGTCCTCAACCAGCATAATCGGTGGCTCAAACAATGAGCGAAGTTTAATACTTTGCTTAGACAAATCTTGCATTCAGATCTCTAACCCTAAGTACGAGCAACACGTAAGGTTCCAAAAGGTTTTTTTGCAGTGATGCCATAGAAGAACCATTTTTGGTTCCCCAAAGAACCATTCGGTCAACAGTTCTTAAAACAACCAGTTTTTCTTTCTGTGAAGAAGAATTTAATTATCTGAAGAACCTTTTTCCACTATAAAGAACCTTTTATGGAATGGAAAGATTCCATGGATGTTAAAGGTTCTTCATGGAACCATCGATGACAGAGTAAAGACTAAGTGAATCTTAGCTTAGAAAGTACCACTAATAAATGGAATGAAAATGCTCCAAAGAAAGTGCCACAGTCAGAATCCCTTAGATGTCAGTGGACGGATATCAGTGTGAAATCCATCAGCATGGTCCCTGTAGAGTGGCAAAGAAAAACATTATTCTTTTGAAGACACATCTGTCTAATGTCTTCATAGAGAGCCGTTCGGCGGCAGAGAACGTCAATATGCCATGGCAACTAGAGGACCGCATTTCAAAGCTTTCTGTTGACGCTCAACACTAAGGATGAAAATCTGCTCTCCTGAAAGCTCTTGCCACACACTCATAAGACAAAGTATTCACACCGTAACTCTCTAAGATTTTGGTGAGGTTATCTGGGAGCATCCTGACGAACTACATTACTCTTGCAGTTCCAAAAGCTTACGCTACGTCCTACGCCTTCCGTATTTAACTTACGGAAAAAGTGTAACTGACGCGACGCCAGTTTAAACTTTCTTCGAAACTTGAATACGGAAGGCGGTCTGGTGGAAGCTAGATATTTTATTTAATAACTTCTTAAATATGGACTTTTTTTTTTTACACAAACGCATCGCTTCGCTTCAGAAGGCCTTTATTATCCCCCTGGAGCCGTGTGGAGTACACGTTTATGATGGATAGATGTGGATGGAAGCACTTTCTTCAGCTCAAACTCGTGACCCCTGTTCACTGCCATTATAAAGCTCAGATGCGTCAGGATATTTAATAATTTTTCTCCGATTGTGTTCATCAGAAAGAAGAAAGTCATATACACCTAGGATGGCTTGAGGGTGAGTAAAGCTTGGGCTAATTTTCATTTGAAAGTGAACTAATCCTCTAAATATGAAATATTATAATATAATATTTATAATATAATATGACAAGTTTTATTATAAAACATTTAATCAATTATAATTATGATTTTCTCTTTGTCTTTTGTTCTTTGATTAACATTAATGACACAGACAGAAGCAGGTATATTAGGCTGCTGTCACTTTAAGACCTGATGCAAATGACACGGATCTGACACACATCCAACTTTTTAACTAATTTACGACTGTGCTTACGAGAATACTCGCCAATAACAGGCATTTAGACATAATTTTGTGTGTTTTTGTCTGCTCAAGCGTGAAAGAACTCAAATTGGTACTAGCACCCTGTCTGAGAAGCAGCTTTCTGTACATTGTGTCGGGTGTGTGTCACTGCTGCTTCTCAGACAGCGTGTCAGTACTGATTTGAGTTTTCTTTTGCATCTTATATATAGTGATCATATACTGTAATGCCAGTCAAAGGATACCAGGAAAAAAAATGGATGCCGCGTTAAATATTTTTAAAGGGTTAAACAGATTTTTGCAAAATTAACACATTAACGTTGACAGACTTAAACACACACACACACACACATATATATATATATATATATATATATATATATATATATATATATATATATATATATATATATATACAAATTTGCCATGACCTGAAGATAATAAAACACAAAGTTTGAAAGTGCAAATGTGCTCATAGTCACATCATGGAGTAGAAAATGAGCCGTGCTGCTACCAAACCTTGTATAATATATGCTGGCAAGATGTCCATATTTCACATTATAGTGCACAAACTGTTTTATCTTGTAGCAAATGCCCTGCAGATCAGCTGTTCTATGATTTCAGCACTCCACCAACCTCCATTCCATCTGTCTGCTCTATTAGAGCTTGTGACCAGTGTACACACACACAAACAAACATGCACGTGAATTCATATGCACTCCTACACACCTTAAACAGGGGGGAAAAAAGTAGATGTGCCCACATAGTCTGTCTGTGCCATACACCCGTTAAACCTCAGAGGAGTAAGAAATGGATCCAGTGAGGTGGGTGACACTCACCAGACACTCCACCATATGTGGTGCGCCTTCCTCGGCCGATGCCAGGCCAGGGAGAGCCGTCTGCCTTGAGTCCCATCAGCCCTGAAACCGTGTTGGTGGCTGTGACGCCATCTGCTCCACCTGCGCCAACAGGGAAAAGAGACATTAGGCACGGGAAGGGGAGGGAGGAAGGCCAAATTCCTAAAAAATCTGGAACCCAAAACCTGGGGGTCTGTTTGTGTAGAGTTTCTAACTCGGTACAGGAGATGTCAGGCTGTTAGTCGAGGTTGAGAGGGGAACGTGTTTTTAAGGCAGCTCTAACGTCTGGACTGGGAAACAGTTTTATTGAGGACATGTTCTACACTTCTGTTTCTTTTCCCTGAAGTCCATTTATAACATTAGTCAAGGTTTCTTGCTCCAAAAGTGTGCAATTTAGTTTTAAGTGACCATTTTCCATCATTCTCTGACCTTTAGAATTAAACAGGCTGTTTTTGCCAATGTACCTTCAAGACTTCTATATGTACATTTTGAAAAGGAAAAACAAAAAGGGCAAAGGATGCACATTATTTGATGTTTATCTATGTATTCTATTATGTGCTGCAGAATGATGGGAAATGTAGTTGACTTTTACCGGGAAAGCTGAGATAGATTGTATCATTGGAGCTTTTACTGAGTTAATGAAACAAAGTAAGTAATAAATTTACCACTATAATCATACTGAAATGGTATAAATATACCATTAAAACAGTTAAATACCTTCCTGTGCAGCCTTGGCAATGTCCACAATGTTGGTCACATTAGGAGTGAGTTTGGCAAAGAACGGGATACGGACAGCCTGCCGAACCCACCGACAGATGTTCCGCACCAGCTCTGGATCCTGGTCAAATGGGTCATCAAACCAACAAGCAAACTTAAACAATGACAAAAGAGGCATGAGAAAACAAAACAGCAGAACTTAAATGAACAGTTAGCATCAAAAAGACTTTGATTATAGCTTAAAAGTCATATTGACTATTTTAATGATACTTGTATGGTGCTTTGCATCCTATCTTGAAAGCTAGAGTCACCATTCACAGATAATAAAATGACTAGTAAAGTTAGAATTTCTTCAAAAACTCATTTGGAATGAAATAAGAGAGAATAAATGATGAGAATCAACATTTTTGGATGAACTATTCCTTTAAAGGGTTAAATTCTGTCATAATTTATTCACCCTTATGTTGTTCCAAACCTGTATGAGTTTCTTTCTTCTGTTGAACACAAAAGAAGATATTATAAAGAACTGCTTGTAACCAGACAATTGATGGTAGCCATTGACTTCCATAGTAGTAAAAAAAAAAAAAATTACTATGGAAGTCAATGGCTATACCTTCAACTGTCTGGTTACCAACATTCTTCAAAATATCTTCTTTTGTGTTCAACAGAAAAAAGAAACTCATTAAGGTTTGGAACAACATAAGGGTTAGTAAATGATGACAGAATTTTCATTTTTGGGAGACCCAAGTCTCTCTCTGTGTGTGTGTGGGAGAGAGAGAGAGAGAGAGAGAGAGAGAGAGAGAGAGAGAGAAATACAAGCGAGTGATAGATGGAGAGGGGAGTCTGTAGTCGGTGGTGTGAGAGGGAGTAGGATCATAACAGTGTGAACTGCTGTTCCAGGAGGATTCATGCTTTATTAAGCTGCCCTGGTCTGTCAGTCTGTGCTGTTTAGTGAGAGAGAAAGACAGAGAGAGAGAGAGAGGTGAAGATGTTTTGGTATTTATGAATCTTTTGAGGAGGGAAAAGATCATATTTGTCCCACTAATTTACATTTACACTAATACATTTTGGCAATGTAAAATCACAATTGCAACTTAGACAATGTTTAACAATCAAAGCATTCATGATGATATGAGAAGTCACTGGAATATTATCTGTAACACCAGTCTGTATGAACGGCTATATCTTGTAAGATTCAGAGACCAATGACAAAGAATGGTATGAGACCACTAGTGAAAACTGCATTAACTTTTTGCATTGATTTAATAATATGTTTAACAAATAAGTGAAAAGTTGAAATATCTTTATAAAATGTATAATAAAGCAATAAGCCCCAAGAAACAATGGTTAGTCCATACATTTTTTGACTTTAATGAGGTCACAGGTGTATGTTTGTAATTTACATCTGCTTTGAACGCGGTTCAACCAATCAGAATTAAGGACCGGAACTATCTGTTATATAAATATAGAAAATGTATGAAAAAAATAATACACACACAGAAAGTGTATATATATATATATATATATATATATATATATATATATATATATATATATATATATATATATATATATATATATATATATATATACACACACACACACACATTCTGAATTTATTTGAAAAACAGTAAATAAAACTATTGTGAAATATTACAAATAACTATACAAAATATAATTGTACAAAATAACTGTATTTTACTGTTTTACTATTTTTAATTGTAATATATTTTAAAATGTAATTTATTTTTGTGAATTTTCAGCATCATTACTCCAGTCTTCAGTGTCACATGATCCTTCAGAATTCATTCTAATATGCTAATTTGATGCTGATGAAATATTTCTTTTTTTTTTTTCAGGATTCTTTGATGAATGAACGTTCATAAGAACAGCATTTATTTGAAGTAGAAATATTTTGTAACATTATAAATGTCTTTAATGTCACTTTTGATCCATTTAATGTATCCTAGCTAAATAAGAGTATTAAATATTAACTTACTTTCTAAACAAATTACATTTTTAATACATATTAAATACTATAATTGTTTTTATTCTTTGTCTCTCTTTTTTGCATCCACTATCTTAATGTTACTGTTTGGCAGCGGATGCACCACTCTGTCCCTTTCCTCCAGGCCTCAGATAAAGACACACTACCGCATTAAACCCTTTATATCTCTGTGAAGTAAAACAGACATGGTTTAATTCAAACAGCGAAGTCTGATGTCAGATCAGTCGGGATGCTTTAAAAGACTGTA
Organism: Hypophthalmichthys molitrix; assembly: GCA_037950675.1. Classification (NCBI taxonomy): domain Eukaryota; kingdom Metazoa; phylum Chordata; class Actinopteri; order Cypriniformes; family Xenocyprididae; genus Hypophthalmichthys; species Hypophthalmichthys molitrix. The sequence continues at coordinate 20,376,282 of CM075514.1, read as the reverse complement.
AACCCAACGTGAAGCTTTCATTCAGTACAGCCTCAGCTCCCTCTCTCATCCCTGTCCTTCTCAGTCTCTCTTTTCTTTCACAGGAAATAGGTCTCTGTTTTGACATATCCAATAACTGTTGGCATATATTCCCTTGAGCAATGGGTCTGCCCGTCTCTATAAAGAAGTGTGATGTACAAGCTGTATGTGCAAAGCGAAGTTCTAAGGTCACTCCCTGCACAGGAAAAGGTTAGCATTTGATTTTTAAAACCATTAGCCAGAATTGATTTGTAAGAATACAGAAGCCCACAGAAAAACACATCTCCTCCTGACTATTTCCTTTCCATTTCTAAGGCATGCTGAGTGATTTTCAGTGTGGTACAAAACCGAAGAGTGAACAAAAAAAAAATCGTTGTAAGATCTGCTGCGTCCTTGGGTGTGTATTTTACCTGAGATACACGTAAAGTCGGGTTATTTGCACCTAAAAGTATTCAAAATGCATTCAAAAGGCACTGAAAGAGAAGGAACATGAAAGGTTACGCCGTTTAAGATGATAAACTCATTCCCAGATTTTTATTTTTATGAAAATATTGGATTTATGCACTTGACCCAGCCGTAAGCACCATCCACAGCAATTTGTCCTGATTTATTCAAGACTTAAACAGGGTATAAACAAGGCTGGAGTGTTAGGTTCAACCTGTCCACTCCGAGCCGCCTGCCAGAGCGGGAGAGGTAATATCTGAGCTCCCGAGAGATGTTTGATAGTGCTGACGGGTTGCTGGAGAGATTCATTGGTTGATATAGTGAATCCTAAATTCCAGGCGAAAAAAGTGGTAAGAACAAAAGTGGCAATACAACACAGCAAAGAGAAAAGCAGAGAAAGACTACAAAGTTACATCGAATGTAGGCAACGTACTGTATATGGGTAATGCTTTTCTAAAGCAGATTTTAGGTTCAAATTTTAGATGTAATCTTATGTGGGAAAGTGCTTATACCTTTTTGCCTACATATTTGTACTTTCACAAAAGATTCTTATCCGTATGTATTCACACTAATAAAAATCGTATGATTGTCAGCATTCTTCCAAGTTTAAACAGAACGAGTTTGTACAAATAATAAAAAATGACAATTTAACGATCTTCCAAATACAAAGCTGATAAGCATTCATATTAATATTAAAAATTCATGACTTTCAACATTATTACGTTCCAAATTAGTATTCATACAATAAAAAAAAAAACAGTACATACACCACCATTAAAAAGTTTGAGGTCGGTTTTAATGTTTTTGAAATAAGGGGGCGTTTACACTACACTATTTTCAACTAAAATCGGAAAAGTTTTATGCGTTTTGGCCATTCATTTAGATGACAACTACAAAAACGCTACTTTGTGAAAACGGTGACGTGTATTACATGTTCAGTCTATAAGCGCGTAGTGTTTCTTTACAAAGTGACATCGCCTACTACTGGCCTGGCAGCATAATACAGCATTTTTAGTCATTTTCACAGATCTGTGTGAACGGGGATCATTTTGACAACATTGTCGTCTGTACACAAGAAACGCAAAGGAAAAACTTACTTCAAAAATACAGTAAAAATAGAAATATATTTTTACAATTTAAAATAAGACTTTTCTATTTTAATATATTTAAAAATGTAATTTATTCCAGCAGCCTTTATCCACAAAACATTATTTAGTGCATTTTGGGCCCAAAAAGCAAGTGTTTTTTGCTAGTTTCAGCCCGACGCAGTTATCATTTTCACGTCCAGCGCCCACATTGTTTAAATAGCAAATGCACTCGTGCCCATCTGTTCACCCATGGGCATGCTGGTCTGAAAACGAGGTGTGTTCAGGCGCATTGCTATTTTGAGGGAATTGAAAATGACTGCGCTATTGACCAACAAAAACCTAGTCTGAAGTAAATGGCGCCGTTTTTTTCGTTGTTGATGTTGTTTAAAGGGCGCGCTAGTAATACTAGCCTATAGGTGGGTGCACAACGCGCTTACACTCTGCTTGTTACACACACAGGGATGCGCAGCACACAAACATTTTTAAATTTAAAAAAAAAAAAGGATTACAATGCTTTAACGTCGCACACGAGCAGATCCGTTCTCTCTCTAGAGAAGCGTTTAGTCTTTCTGCTTGCAAATTCCACCATGTAAATAGCGAATCCGCCATGGTGAAAGCACACCTGACTTTTAAAGGGAATGGGAGATGACACTCTGATTGGTTTATTGCACGTTACACCCAAAACACACCCATTACTCATTAAGACACAAGGTCCGACCCTTTTTGACCATTTTTTTCCTAGCAAAAGTGGATTGGGACATGCCCTAAGTGCATCTGCGCCATGCGCTTCAAATCATGCACTTAGATTGTTAAAATAGGGCCCTTCATTTTGAAAACAGTTGCACTGCATAATATTTTTGTGATATCCAGAAATCTTTTTTTAACATTATTTTGATCAATTTAATGCATCCTTGCTGACTAAAAGTTTTAAAAACCTTTAAACAGTAGTGTATTCAAACAACTATTAAAAATGCATGACTGTCAATATTACTATGAATATTCATACTAATATTTTATGCAACATATATTCTGAGCTGCCAGAGTGGCGTGTGGCTGATCGAGCCGTAACTGAGCCCTGCGTCCTGAGGGAACGGTTTCTACAAGCCGAACGGTGGTAGCATTTGAAGGAAACAACAACAACAGACTTACAGGAAGCTGGACAGGCCTTCCTCCCAAAGGGTCATGAGAAATTGCATTATGCCTGCCTCAGTACGAGGCACAGGGGTCATGGCCCGCAGCCAGACACCAGCCACCAAACAGATGCTGCCTGTAAGAACTCTGCTCTCGCACCGGAGACCGCCGCTCCCTCAGAGGGCTTTCCGTGACAGCTTATTACAGGCCAGATGGGGGTGAGAGCCGCTGTCTGTGGGCCAGGGAGTCTGGAGCAGGGACGCTTTTCCCTCTAAGCAGTTTGCTGTACACAGTATTACACGCTTTGATGGAGAGAGAGCGCACCTGTGTAGCTGGGCTGCTTTCGGCAGAGAGTCTGTGACCCGTCGCCGCACGGTTTCACATGGAGACAGGGATCGACAGTGCCGGCGTTTCACTCGCATTTGCGACTAAAAATAGAGGAGCACAACTGCGATTAAAAAAAGTACTTAAAAAGTCTAAAAAAAATAAATAAAAAAAACACTTTTCACATTTCCGGGTATTTAGGAGCAGAAGTCGCCTGACTTTTCTGCAGCTATGCAGCCCCATATGCAACAAACTGATGCACTGTGTATTCTGACACCTTTCTATCAGAACCAGCATTAACTGCTTGAGCAATCTGAGATACAGTAGCTCATCTCGGCCTTCATTCCCCATGTGCATCAGTGAGCCTTGGCCGCCCATGACCCTGTCGCCGGTTCACCACTGTTCCTTCTTTGGACAACTTTTGATTACATACTGATCATCGTCTAGCCATCACAATTTGGCTCTTGTCAAACTCTCTCAAATCCTTACGCTTGCCCATTTTTTCTGCTTCTAACACATCAACTTCGAGGACAAAATGTTGCTGCCTAATATATCCCACCACTAACAGGCACCGTGAGGAAGAGATAATCAGTGTTATTCACTTCACCTGTCAGTGGTCATAATGTTACGCCTGATTGGTGTATATACAACACACATACAGTTTAAAGTAGTGTACATTATATTTATTTTATACCTATCTAGTGTACATTATATATTTTATTTGAAAGAACACATATTATTTGATACATTTTCATTACGCCCCTATAATCTTTTAATGCGGTAAAGTTAATTTTTTTTAACTTAGAGGCACATGTGCTTCTTGGAAAAAAAGTAAGCGTCAAGCCTGGCAGAGGTGCTTTTCATGGGCCTGCGAGCGCAGCGGACCTACCGCCGTAGTCGTGAGCGTTTTAAAAAGGCGGCGTGCCTCGCAGACGGAGGGGGCAGCGAGCGGCGAGGAGAGCTTTCAGAACCGCTGAAGAGCATTCAGAGATGAAAATCGACTTGTGAGCTGCAATAAGGGCTGAGTGCATTGCACGGTGACTCCGGCAGCACTGATTTGGCAGGTGGCCGCGTGGTTAAGGGTGGGGGGGAGGCCTTGTATGAAATTAAAGGAGAGGGCGAGCTGGATTCTTTATATATTTTCTGTGCAGTCACTGCAGGGCAGGTTAAGCAGGGAACCGGAGCGCTTTTGCAACTGGAAGAGAAGGAGAGAGAAAAAGAGAGGCCCGAAGCCCCCTCAGGCTGTGAGGAGAGGGGGCGAATGGGCCGAGGGAAGGAACGCTGGGAGGAATGCAGGAATAATAGCAGCTTTACACCTGAAATTTTAATTTTACAGCGCAAGGTCACAGAAGGTGGGCACTCTCGTTAAGGGCTGCCGGGTCTCGCAGGAGGTATGATGGAAGTCGGGTGTCATTCGGCCCTGTTTGGTAGGCTCAAAATAGCTCTGGGAATGAGAGCCGGTTTTAATTTGTGAAACTGGGGAACTGTGTTGAAGGCAGAAGGTGAAAAAAAGATGAAATCCCGAAGGATGCTGAGTCAAACCTGAGTGAGAACTCTGTGACCTCTGAGATCTTTCCCCTCACATCCTTTCCTGTGATTACAAATTACTGAGAATGAATTGTGCGCACAGATAGCGTTTAATTACTGACTAAAATATGTTGAAAATACTGAAGATGAGACAAAAATTTGTATCATTACAATAATTAAAACGACTTTAATTAAAACATACTGTTGACAAAAATAACAAGAGAGTAATTACATCGCAACATATTACTGTAGCAATGCCCTGACAATGTTTTATAAAAAATACATATATACAAAAATTTTGATTTCAAGGATTAACCCACTAGATCTGTGTGAGCTGAACTGGTGAAGCTGAAGCTCTTTGCTGACGGGTTCATTAGCTTACCCAAATGCATCCTCTACATTAAAATTTGTGTAAAATAAAATTAATTAATATGACATTACAAAATTATAGAGCCCCACACACAAATCACGATTCTGTTGGCACGAATAAAGAATTTGTTCCCACCACAATATAATTTGTGTTATTATGTACCACCACACTGTATTGATTGTTCCCTCGTTGCCATGATTTAACTATAAATAAAAGGTGGCCACAAATTAAGTCAAATTCTTGATTAAATTCGAACTTAATTCATGGCCACAATATCGATTTTTTTTTTTTTTTTCTGCATGTCATGTCCGTACAAAATACTGACCAGGATATTTTCATCACAAGACAAAATGAATAACATTGCTTTTAAATTAAACTCGATTTGCTGTTTTCCGTTTGTTAATTTAACGCCATGAAATTTTGTGAATAAACTGCAATCTACAATTACTCTAAAGAACATTGAAAAGTGGTGTTCATTCATTTTCATTTAATGCTCATGGCATTATTTTAGAGCATTTAGTATGTTATGCTAGGTTCCGACTACACAATATTTTTGTCTGTTATGATAGTCGATTTTCACTCCTAAATTCTTGTGTCGTGGACAAGAAACATGTCAGACTACACGTTGCTTCCTAACCAATCATCGCTTACCATCTTTAAGGACGTGCGTGATGTCATAGAGAAGGCAGAACTAGCAACTGACTTCGGGAAACAAGAGTGTAAACAAACTACCGAAGCGGCATGTTAGCTTAATGCTAATTCCAGTAGTCACTGGGTTGCTGAAGGGCCTCTATCATTCGCCAGCATTTATGTTTTTTCACTCTGTCATGGTAGTCACTCGAGGAAACATCATAATGGCAGTTGCTATAGCTGCATAAACCTTTCCTCCATTGCATAATTCCACCTAGCAACAAAAACATCGCCTCCCTCTCTCTCGTTTCACCATGTTTGAAAGCTGTGTATGGAAGAGCTTCTGTAATCCTATTGGTCAACATCAGAAATCGAGAAATCAAGTCCACCCCAGGAATCGGGTCTCCTTTATGACCTAGACGGTAATGCCTGATCAAAAGTTGTTATCATGATGTCTTGACTAATTATAACCTATTTCACTATTGTATGATGTTTATTACATTAAGTGCACAAACAACATGCTTGAAATATAAAATGAATGCCAATGTATTGCATAATAAAACAAACTGGAAACAGATATTAGTAAAAAACATACCTAATATAATATAAGCTAAGATAGCAGCACTGTAAAAAATTACCGTGATTTTAATGGTAAAAAACTGTAAAAATGCTACGGTGAAAAACAGTTAATTGGTTTACAGAAAGTTTCCGTACTATATATGGAGAATAACTGTAATAGATCTAACGGTACATTTAATGTAATTTTACTGTAAAATACCGTTAAATTTACCGTTTTTGGAAGTGAAAAATAATAAGTCATTGTATAGTTTACAGTGAAAAATTGACATTCCCACAATTCCCACTTCACATTTGATGCATTTTTGTTGAAATAATTCTGTTTCTTCTTAGTTTTTTCTAATCAGTTATGTACATTAGGGTTTTATGTTACATCTAATGTTGTTAAAAATAATGTTTATTGCATTTTTAAAATTTCATGTGTGTTACCATGATGGTGTTTAGTGTTTGTGTGAATGACACTGTGCACCTTCTATATATTAGTATTGTCCTTCTCAGCTTGTTGAAACGTTCTTTGTTTTTTTTTACCGTAATTTAACAGAATATTTTACAGTCAGGTTAATCGGGTATATATATATGCTATGCTAGTACATAAGCTATCTCAAAAACAGTAAGAATGAGAAATGCTTGATTTCACAACCTATAGCTTCAGTTTATACTAGTATATGAACCACGTAATTTAAAAGACATTAAAATGTGTTATAATGACCATTAAACTATATAAATCATAATGTGATTTTGCAGGAATTATAAGCGGACGCTATAAAATACTAGCCATTAAAAGTCTGTTAAACCAATGGGATCACTCTGGGTCCTAAAGGAGACCCGATTCCTGGCGGGGACCGGAAAAACTAAACATGCTAGTCTTTCTTTTGGGACATTGTGAAGCGTCGCAGACGTCCACAACGACACACGAAACAATCGATTCTAGTGTCCCGATGCCCATTGTAGTTTACAAATCACCACAACATTACGTCAAAAGGATCGTGCCAAAATCAGGCTGATATAATGTAGTGTGAATCCGGCATTAAACTGGTTATTGAAAAAAAAAAAAAAATTTTAATTTTTTTTTGCAAAAATACTGCACGCAGTGAATTTGCCCCTTAATGTTTAAAACATTAATCAACAGTAAACTGGAATTACAAACATTAATGTTTAACATATGTAAACAAAAACATCTCTAATCTGCTCCAAGTTAAATGTTAAACAGCTTTGAGAAAACAGGGACAGTTTCATAGCAAAACAAACTGAAATGAGAGCAATCGAGAGAGAATATTAACATCCCATTAAAATCAAATTGTATCTCTTTTCATGCAGTCAGAAACAATGCTGAATTAATGTTTTTTCCCCTTCTTTTCCACAGGCAAGGCGAGTAGACGAGGTGCCAAACGGAGTGATTAAATGATATTGCGTCTCTTTAGTTCTCTTAGCAGATACCTGCCCTCGGGCTTTGATTATCTCTTTGTCTTACAGCGGAAAATCTACAGCAAACCGAGTGGATATGACTGTGAATTTACAGCCACGGTGGAGGGAAATAACTCTGTCTTTGTTAGGATGGAAAAGCTGGTTTATTTCCTGTAGTAGAACACATAGTCAGGTGAACAGAATGAAGAGGTACGGGCAAAGACAAACTGCAATACGCAGGGTCACGTACATCACCTCTGGGCTTAATTCATATGACAGACTTTCACAGCCAGATTGTGTGTAACAACTTTGATGAGGAAACATCATGTCGGTGTACCTCACCCAAAGGAAAAAAAAAAACCAGCGTGATCATGTTCAGGCAGAATGTACTGAAAGTACTGAAAGGAAAGTATATTACAAAATAGCCAGTTATGGTTTAAGCTGTTCTTGACTGATTTGAGACCCTTAAAATTAACATATGTGAGGAACACTTCAACTAAAAATAAAACCATTTACTCTCATGTCATTCCAAAACCATTTTTTCCCTTTCTTCTGGACATATTAAAAATAAAAAATAATGGTCGATGGGAAGATTTTAGTGAATAATAATTCAACAGTTTTGTCATTTCAGGAGTTTCAGGAGATCTGGTATTAAGCACACAAGCAATATGGGCAACTTTTATGATTTCATAGTGCTTTTTTAGCATTTTTAACATTCATCTTATGGTAAACGGCAGCATGAACATTCTACAAAACATCTAATTTTGTGTTCGCGGAAGCAAGAATATCATACAGATGTGGAATGACATGAAGGTGAGTAAATGATGACAGCATTTTCATATCTCTTTAATATGTGGTGGTCAAAATTATTATAAGAACTTATTGACTTGGGAAGTTTCATGCTGGTTTTGTTGGTTTATCAATGGTAACAAGCTTAATCAACTCGTGCCAGACATCTGAAACCAGACCATACTGAAATGTAAGCTGGTCTAACCAGGTTTTGTTCAGCAAGAATGGCAGAAAATCTAAATGAAACAGTTTTCATGTCACATTCTTGACCATGACAGGTACTGTTTAAGGTTTTCAAGATTTAAAGACTAAAAAAAAAAAATCACATCTTTTATGTGGAAACAGAGGAACAACCAGATGTTTTCATTTATAGCTTTTAACAGCATTTTATTCTGTTTTACAACTATGCATCAGAAATCCAAACAAAGCTTATGATATCACAAATAAAGTTCTCTACGGTGCAGAGATGCAATGTTTTTCTATCAAGTACATGAGTTGACAGGATGTTATTCCGCTTTTCACAGTTGCTGAGGGTGTAATCATAAGCAAAACTATAAACAATAAGCTGCTTTTTTCCTCTGTAATAGGCACCATGCCCTGGTGTGAAACCCAAAAACAACAACAACAAAAATCCCACCTTAATCTCAATGGGCCAAGAACACAAACGCTGCATTTGATTCGAATAATGGAGTTATGTGCTTGAATGAAAATTGTTTACGAACCGCAAAAGAGATTATTTGTGGATTATTAAATTCAGCTAATTCTTCAGTTGAATATGATGTGATGGAAAAGTGTTATTAAAATGCTTTGACAGAACCAATGTTACGGTAAGTGGATACGCACTGATGCAGGTTTGGAAAAGTTGACAGCGTCTCATCAGCCATTCATAAGAGCTGAAATGCGCTCTGATTCGGAACGGTACGCATAGGAATGCACGTGTGACCGCACATGAATCTATACCTTATTAAAGAGGCAAAATCAAAATCTGCATCACATCAAAATCTATGGACCTGTGAAAGTCATGTTGTAGGTTTGGACCAGCATATACACCTAGACTACAGCCTAAACTGATATTTGGACACATGCAGTTCATGCCCATATCAGTATGATAGTTGAACTCAAGCTCAAACAAGCTTCCAATCCAAAACCACATTAAAATCACAATTGAGTTTCAAGTCACCATTTACAAATTGTAGCTCTGTTCCAAAACCTAGCAAGCTGTGTGACTTCTAAAGTAGCATTATAACCATCACGTGACCAATAAGCAGTTCAAATATACAAAAATAGAGGTGCTAGCACTCCTCACAGAATCAGCTTACTTTAATATTGGTGACATTATAGATTTGCATCTATGTGTATTCATGTGTGTACTGTCAGATCCACAGTACACGTCTAGATCCATAAAATAAAACACAAAATGCACAAAATTGTGAGTGCAACATCCTTCCCAGCAGGCCTCATGCTCATGGTTTCCTAACACGCTTTCTCTCCCTGCTGAGTGACAGCAGACTTCAAATACCTCAGGGTACCAAACATCATCTGGCATAATAATCAACAATTATAGACAGAAAAAAAACCCACAAAACAAACAATTTGTACAATAACTTTGTCATGTTTTTGGACATGGATAATGCTAATAATATTTTTTAGAAATGGTACATGATGTATCTGATACCGCCAAATTCACATATACGTTGCTATAAAATAAGACCCTAAAATTTGCTGCTGTACCTCACAGCTGACGCCATCTCTGCATGGTGACTGTGTACAGTGGCTGTTGAATGTTGTATTTACCTGCCCACAGGCGAGCCCCATTCCCCTCTCCCCCATTCCATGAGGACATGATAGATTCAGCTCCAGGGCATCAGCGCCAGACTCCTGTGAGATGGATGCAGAAGCCTCAAATTATTTAAGTATAAATTCAATGCATTTCCTGCTTTGAATCACAATCAAGCTGTGGATGTTCATGTGCAAACCTGTTATATGCTACATACAGAAAAACTAAAAATGAATTGTACGCACTGTCTGCGTTATTTTAGCACCTGGTTGACTGAAGAAATCATGCAAATTAGCTAACCCAGCAAACACAGACCCAAAAAATATTTTGCACATCTCTCAGGCCTGTTCTAGTGCTGGACTGTGTAGAATTCAGCATTCAGTGATTCAATTAGAATTCAGTGTGTTCTGATGTACTTTACAGGAACTGTGCTGCATTACTCCATCTCAGTTTCAGATGGTTGGTGAATTACAAGCAGGTCTTTGAGTGGAAATCTGAGAACTTTAAAAGGATAGTTCACCCCATTTTTTTTTCTTTTTCTTTCCTTCTCTAAGAGATGGGGTTGTTTTGGGCCCATAGACTTTCATTGTATGGACAAAAAGAGTTCAAAATTCTCCATCTGTATATAAGAAAGCAAGTCATACAGGTTTGAGATGACATGAGACTGTGTAAATAATGACATAATTTTCGGGTGAGCTAACCTTTAAGTTATATGGTTCTTTAGAAAATGATCTACTGGGTCTGATGTATCCGCTGTAGGAGGGCTTTGTTGTGTTCATGGACGGAAAACCAATCTGTAAAAACTATAATGAAACATTAAAGTGATAGTTCACCCAAAAAATCACAATTGTATCATCATTTACTTACCTTCAAGTTGTTCCAAACCTGTATGACGGTAGCCATTGACATCCATAGTAGGAAAAAATACCATGGAAGTCAATGGCTACCGTCAACTGTCTGGTTACCGACATTCTTCAAAATGTCTTCTTTTGTGTTAAAACAACTCATACAGGTTTGGAACAACTTGAGGGTGAGTAAATGATGATTCATTTTTGGGTGAACTATCCCTTTTAAATGATTGGTTCACTTCAGAATTAAAATTTCCTGATAATTTACTCACCCCCATGTCATCCAAGATGTTTTTCTGTCTTCAGTCAAAAAGAAATTAAGGTTTTTGAGGAAAACATTCCAGGATTTTTCTCCATATAGTGGACTTCACTGGGGTACAATGGGTTGAAGGTCCAAATTCAGTGTTTCAGTGCAGCTTCAAAGGGCTCTACATGATCCCAGATGATGAATAAGGGTCTTGTTTAGCAAAACGATCGGTCAAAAGTATATACATTTTTATTTTTATGTTTTAGAAAATGACCAGTCATTTTGCTAGATAAGACTCTTATTCCTCGTCTGGGATCGTGTAGAGCCCTTTGAAGCTGCATTGAAACACTAAATTTGGACCTTCAACCTGTTGTACCCAGTAAAATCCACTATATGGAGAATAATCATGGAATGTTTTCCTTAATTTCTTTTCGACTGAAGAAAGAAAGACATAAACATCTTGGATGACATTGGGGTGAGTTAATTATCAGGACATTTTAATTCTGAAGTTAACTAATCCTTTAAGAACCAACTTACACACCCAGCAGAGGGAAAAAAAGTTCTTCAATGCACTTTAGGTACAGCAAAGCTTTTCTTTTAAATAACCTTTATTTTAAGTGTACAGAGCATAATTAATCACATATACAGTCCTTCCACAATGTACTTTCAAATAATCTTTCCATGCAATCTAAGTCTATTCACCATGCAACAGCAAAACCAAACACAAAAGACGCACACGCACAAGCTAATAAAGAGTATAACTAAAAAACAAACAATTTTATTGTTTATCAGACTCAAGCAGATGCAAACAATGAGCGAAGCAAATCAACGCTGACTGAGACATTGGCTCTAAAATAGATGAGAGTGGTGATAAGTGTTCCACACGGATGCACGAGAGACGAGCGAGCGGGCGGCGGGCGGCACGCAGACCGGGGTGGGGTGCGTAGCCGAGTTTGACAGGCAATTACAGATCCACGGGGGCTTTAAACCACATCACATGGGGGATTTAAACAATTACAAAAAGCTCTACAAACCTGCCACAGTGACTCCATCTGTAGATTTATGATTTTCCGCAGACTGACAGCCATTAAAGGGGGAAAAGAATAAGCATTTTAGCCTTACAAAGTGCAGAGGACCATGAGGTGGGGTGATGCCATTTATCACTGTCAGCCGGGGGAACGGGACAAACCTGCCGCCCTTACAGGATTAGGCCCTAGATTTCATGGTCAATTAGGACCAAATACAGGTACAAAATGGACACAATGTGCCATGATCCCAAAGCCAATTATCAATAATGTTTAATTTCACCCTGTTTCTTTTAAGCCCTTTATAGAGAGAGGAATGAGAGGAGGAGGAGGTGGAGGAGGAGGGGGCAGGCTTTCCTTTTCGCCCTCCCGTCCAACAAAAGGGGTGACACGCACACAGTGAATTAAGTGCTATCATCTCTCATCATGGTAAGCTGCTTTCAGAGAGAGAGGCCAGCAAGACGACTGTTTGATATTGCAGGCTTAGCACTGAGAGAGAAGGGTTTAAAATAGATTTCAAATAAGCCAAAGGAAGCAAAAAACAACAACAAAACCGCTAAGAGCAGTTTTCTGAGATCTCTCTTTTCTAGCTGTATGAATTGTGAAATACAAGTGTCTGTCCATGGAGAAATAAAGCCTTTGCATTCATAACTAGGAAAGAAAGTCGCAGACACAATGCCAAGGTGTCTGGATGGTTACCAGGGCATTGGTATGTGGTTGCTAAGGTATTTAAAAGAGTCCACAGGCAAGTCTCTATATTCTGGTCTCTAGATTCAATGTAAGAAAGGAGCATTTGGAACATTTGATTCAGAACCTGTTGCATTTTCTCTCTTTGATCAGCTACTTATACTGTATATGAACACTCTCAGATCTATGCCAAGACAACTAGATGATCCAATTTCATGAATGATTTGAACTCAATGTAACAAACAACCACCCAATATTCCCAAAATGAGCCTCTTCCTTTGAAAATGACTCTTCAGGCAATATTGTTTTTCAGGCGCAGCCTTGATATCTGCTCGAACTGATAATAATAATAATAAAAAAGGTAATTAAAGGTGCAATATGTAAAAATTCTGTCCGCTAGAGGTCGCTAGAGGCATATTCAAAACAAAGGCGTTTGAGCCCGGAAACTTGGGACATGTGGTCTTCACCTCAACGGCCGGTGGAAACAATCAGGATAGGACTCAGGAAGAAATCATGTTCATGGATGCGATTATTAACGTTACTGTAGTATGAAGCAGAGCAGGACCGAGTGTTTTTCTCTGAGGCATGGTAAAGCATGGTACTCGCAAAATTCAAGAAAATTAGATTTAAACAATAAGACTAAACGTGTTGAGCTAAATAACAATAATTAGTTTTCTGTCTATAAACATAACCAAACAGTTGTTCGTTTGTCTATTAAAACATGTAATATATTAAAGCGTCTTTGGTGTTTCCATGGTTTTTACAAAATAAATCCAGAAACCGAGGGTAACGCGGGTATGACGCAATTGACAGGCGACTCCTCACACGTCCCGGAGCCTTGGTTAAAATTGCAATTTTCTCACGATTTACAAATAGTTGGAAATATTTGGGATATTGTAGTACTCAAGTGAACAAAATATATAACACTGGCCTAGTGGTTTTTGGATATTTTACTGCAAAATTCTTACATATTGCACCTTTAACAGAAAGATATTGACAATAAGCCCACATTACTTTTGCACATCTATCTTCAGTATATCTATAAGTGTTATCTCAGAACATTCTGACCAATAAAGCACTATGTTATATATCAAAATATCATCTTATCAACTGATATCATCGGTCACAGTATTTTTTTGTGAGAATTTTAGGGGCATGCTCTACAAAAAAGAAAGATCTGGATCAAACCTGACACTGTCTTTGACAAGGATTATCAACTCTGAAGCTGATAAGGACAACATTACCCATCGCTGTCATACTCCTTGGATCAGGACGTCTAGTTTGATCTCAGGGGGTATTAGAGAGGAGCAGAAGTGGAATAGGAACAGAGTGTCTGGTGAAAAAATATGCACTCAAAAGTTGAGAGGAACGGCAACAAAAGAGAAACGGATGTTATAGATGTCCAGTCTAGTCTTAATAAATTTACTCACTACCAACTTAAGCAAACAAACTAGCATACAATGTTCATTTAGCCACATGACAGAAGTTAGTTGAATTTGTTTCCTAGTCTTTCATAGGATGTCATCATAGAATGACACTATGCTAAAAGTGCTATAAGCAACTTTTTTTGGATACCATGCATAAAATGTCCCTACTCTCTGACAGATATCACTGAAATAGCTGTCCTGAGAAAACACATATCCCTGGGCTCTGTAAAAAAAAAAAAAAAAAGTCAAGAGTGGAAGCTAAATTGCTTACAGCACCTTTAAGTTACAGAAAAAGGGTCTCCTAGAAACAAGGATGTGCACCATTTAGAACTGTACTGGGAATGCCTTTGCAATTCCAATTCACTTACTGAAATTATACTGATTTTAAATTGAGATAACAAACAAGAAGGAGAATTGAATGTAAGGAAGTTGAATAAAAATGAATTGAAACTGAAATTTAACACATTCGACAAACTTTAAATGTTGACTTAAAAAAAAAACCTTCAAAAGCTTTCTGAAGGTTTTTAGGCCTTACAGTAAGAACAAAAGACGGACAGAATGATAGATAGAACAACATACAGATAAAATGATATGTAGAACAACAGACGGACAAAGATAGATAGAACAACAGACAGGCACAGAATGATAGATAAATATAAACAGAAGGATGGACAGATATGTAGGTGGATGGATGGATGGATAGATAGATAGACAGACAGATAGACAGATAGATAGATAGATAGATAGATAGATGGATGATGGATATATAGGTAGATGGATGGACTGACGATGATATATAGGTAGATGGATGGATGGATATATTGGTGGATGGATGGACGGACATGATATATAGGTAGATTGATGGATGGATGGATATATAGGTAGATGGATGGACGGACAGATGATATATAGGTAGATCGATAGATGGATATATAGGTAGATGGATGGACAGATAGATGGACGGATGAATATATAGATGGATGGATGGATGGATGGATGGACGGACAGTTATATAGGTAGATGGATGGATGGATATATAGGTAGATGGATGGACAGATAGATGGACGGATGAATATATAGATGAATGGATGGATGGATGGACGGACGGACAGTTATATAGGTAGATGGGTAGATGGATGGATGGATGGATGGATGGACGGACGGATATATAGGTAGATGGATGGATGGATTTTGAGTAAGAGACACATGCAGCAGGTGCAGCCTGGAAAAACTGGCATTTGAGTGACAGCAATGAGGCTTTTATTAGTTTAAATTCACGCATTCCGAGATTCTGTAGCTATGCCACTCACGAACAACCGCACATTGCACACTTATTATTGGGCCGGCTTTTAGCCATTTATCTGCAATCCACTGTTCCTTTTTCTTCTGCCAACTTTCAATTGGATAAAATAGGAACAGCTCACGGAGAGACTTTGACATTTATGAATTATAGCCTCAGGCACATCGTTATGATGTAATATTTCTCTCAAAGGCAGCGATTTTATGGAGGGGAAAGTAGCTGAGGAGAGGTGGCGGCTGCAAGTAGAATGGTTTACTTGAGACTGACACTTCTGTGAGGGGAAAAGAGAGAGAGTCTGGATGAGACAGAGAGACAGAGAGAGAGATGGGCATGCAAAGGAGGGAAAGAAGGAACAAAAAAAACAACAACTTTTAAGTAGTATCCTTAGGCGGGGAACAGTGTTAAGTGTTCCCTTAGATTTCAAAGTGGGAATGAATGGTTGATTCTCTTTGAAAACCGAGTTGCCATGGCAACTGAGCCTTTATTTCATATTTGCTGGCACAGGTAGCTAAACAGCAGACGCGAGGAAGACGAGGCATTCAGACCACAGAGGAGTTTCGCCGACCACTAAAACCCAAGGCGGCAGACGTGGTCCAAAGACAAACGGTCTTTCACCACCTCATATCTCCCGCTCATCCTTTTCTCGTTTCATCTCTGACAACAGATCAATGCTTTCACTTTCATCCAGTATAGGGAAAAGAGCAAGACCTTCAAATCAGTCCTGTGCTCATTTTGTTGTTTTTTTTCGAGCTTAAAGTGTGAAGTGTGGTGTGACATGGCAGCCTTACCCTGAAGCGATGTTCTCACCATGCTTTACATCATGTGCTTGCCTTATGAATACACAATATGCGAAATGTACCTGGGCTTCAGTGACGGGGGATGTCAGGCGAATACATAATGACAGTAATATGGAGGGGGGTGGAGAGACAGAAAATACCAGATGTCCATCTTTGCCGTTAGTAAAAGAGGGTTTTGGGTGGGTTTGACAGGCCGGTTTAATGAGGTGAGAGAGAAGATAGGACGACGCATCGATGTAATCGATAGCAGAATTAACACATTGACACGCGGACTGTTTACTTTCAGCCATTTTCTCTGCACAATTAAGCGTCTGAGATCTGCAAGTCAACTATGATTAATCCCGGGGTCACTCTACTGTCTCCCTCCATTTCCACTTAAAGTATCAAGGCCTGTGTTTATATCCCCACATATGTGTGTATAAGTGGTGTGTAGACATATATAAGTGTGTCATGTCTGCAGAAAATGCGTGTGTGGGTGTGTATTGCCAGGATTGTGCAAAATTCAGAATTGAAGAATTGGCTCCCTTCCAATTTATGTGTGAATTTGAAGTAGCCACGCACCATAGGGAGTTGAATTAAAATGACAGGAAAAGGAATTTACAGAACTGCAATTGAAACAAATTTAATACAAGCAATGCATTCTGGAAAATGAAGTGTTCTTCCACCCAGATCCACAAAAGTTATGATGAAACATAAAACTATCTATTAGGCCTATAAACTTCAAGGTGTTGTCAAGCCAATTTTCAAAGTTTGCCATGATATTTTTCTGGTAACATTTCTTTTAATTACAGTTCCAGTTCTACTTTCTTGCATTAGAATTTGAATTGAAATTCTGCATTGTGTTTGCGACCTCAATTCAAATTCGCTTCAAATTCAGGAGCTGAATTGGGATTGAAAAGCATTCTCGATTCAATTCAGAATGGTGAACAAAACTTTCTATGATATAATGGCATTAATATGTTTAGAGTTGAATTAATTTTGCCTTTGACGCCATTTTGGAGCTGATGCTGTTTGAGGTTAATGGCAATTGAGTTCCATTTGTTTTGGGGTTGAGGCCATTTAGAGTTGACAGTATTTTAAAGTTTATGACTTTTTGGGGTTGATGTCGTTGATACCTTTTGAGGATGATGCCGCTTTGAGGTTGAGGGCATTTGTAATTGATAGTAGTTCAAGGTTAATGAGGTTTATGCCTTCTTGGAGCTGAGCCTTTTTGAGTTGATGGAGTTTGGGGTTGATGCCAATTGAAGTTGATGTCTTTTTGGAGTTGAAACTGTTTTGGGCTTGATGCCGTTTTGTTGGCGTTTATGACAACTGAGTTTAATGCTTTTGTGGAGTTGGGGATGTTTGCAGGTGGGGGTTGATGTTGTTTGAAGAAACATTTTGGGGTTGAAGTCTTTTTGGAGTTGTGGCCATTTACAGTTGATGGCATTTTGGGGTTGATGCCAATTCAAGCTGATGCCTTTTTAGGGTTGAGGCCATCTGCAGCTGATAACATTTTGTGGTTGATGTCTTTTTGGGGTTCAGGCCATCTGCAGTTGATAGTATTTTGGGATTGATGACGTTTCAAGGATGAGGTCAATGGATTTGAGGCTGTTTACATTTGACAGCAATTTGGCATTGATGAGGTTTAGGAGTTGATGCCAATTGAGAATGATGCCTTTTTGGAGTTTTTTGGAGTTCGTTTTAGGGTTGATATTGTTTAGATGGCGATTGCAGTCAGGGGGTTGTGGCCATCTGCAGTTAAAAGTATGCTGGGGATGATGCTCTTTAGTTTGACTGCAACATCCTGGGATCTGGACAACTCCATTCTCACAGATGGACTGGCCTGATGATGTCTGGTCTGGGAAGTCTTCTAATTTTCTCTCTTCCATCCTTCCTTCCCCCTCTCCATCTCTCTTCCCGTCTCATCTAACCATCAGCGGCTCACTCCTTGGCATCCTCTGTCTCATCCCTCTCAGCTTCTTGGCAACATCAGATTAGTTGCTTCCGAAAAGCATTTCCCGTAAATGTAGCCTACTTTAGATCCAGGATTAGCTGCCAGCGATTCAATAAAGGGCTTTTTTTTTGGATAACAGTAAATGTTGGTTTTGCAGTTTGGTACAGGACAGTATGTGATGGCGTGGGTACACATGCAGTGTTATCAAAAGAGCCAAATTATCCCTAAGGGAAGAGGTTATTATTTCACAACTGTGTGTGTTCACAAATTAGCATAACAAAGACTCACCTCTGCCATTTTGGCAAGCACGGTCCAATCAGCTTTGTTGTAGCTGCACATTATGCTGGATATGACAATCTATGGGGGAGAGAAGATAGATAGAGAATCAGAGAGAGATTTCAGCATGGACAGAATTCAAGAACAGGGTTTCTTTGTCTCACCTTGTGGCCTTAAACAGAGGCCGGTTTCATTGTATATAAATGGTTTCCCCATCAAGGTCCCATTTTGTCACATTATAAAATGGATCTGAAGGCCATTATCTTGTCTTTAAAAAGCAGCTGCCTTCTTCTTCTCAACCCTCAAAGTCATAAAATCAATATTTATAATTCACAAGACCAGGACAAATCCACTGTTGCGCTGCCATTATTAAAACAGTATCAAGCCCCAGAGCAGGGTGTTAGATAAGAGCATTTGCTGGATTAGCCTGCGCTGTTTGTTGTTGTTTTTTCCTTCGGACACACAATAAGCCAGTCATAAAACAGGTTGCGAAAGGTCTGCTTCTCAAAAACAACTCCTGGTTTTCAGTAATCACGAACATAAAAAGCTTTTGAAACGGCACTGAGCGTACCACAGTTTCAATTCTCCAGAGATGGACTTTCTGCCTACACTTGCTGGTGGAAAGAGTAGCTACCAGGTCAACATTTCAGCACTCTGTGTACCTCATCTTGATTTTTTTTCCAGGAAAAATCTAACCGTGTTAACCGCATATGTGGCCACGCTCCATTATGTGCCTAATAGCTGCAGAGATGTGGACTGTGCAAAAAAAAAAAAAAAAACCTGCAATGAAGACCAGTCTATCTTGTGTTCCTTGGTCCAACAATGCGATTACATCTAAACTGTTGTCTCATCACATGTCCGAGGCTTACATTCGCCGCTGATGAGGTGGAGGTGGGCGGCACGGGGACGGAGAAGATTGGTGCTAACAACAGGAGAACAGGAGTCCGGGGAGACTCAGAGAAAACTGATTTCATGGGAGGATATTAAACTTGGAGGCTGCGCTGTCCCCCCGGGACAAATTTCCGCTAGATATAAATCTCTCGGGCATTACGCTTTCCCAAAAGCAGCAGGCAGTTAGGCGCTAAGCTTAGCCCACCTACACAAGAGCAGAAAATATTGCCAAGTTTTAGGGGGCAAATAAAGTTAAGCACTCTGACATTTACCGCCAAGATTTACAGTACAACACTGACATATAAGTGATATTTGATACACCCTGAAATAGTGTTTGGTAATATTACCATAAACCTCAGGCCATCGGAGAGCAACAGCGGGGTTCCTAAAGAAGACGAAGAGATCAACGCTGCAGGCTTCATTTCGGGTATTATACGCAACGCGAGTATTCTGTTTTGATTTAGGCTTGACCTTTGCTTGCTTTAACGTCATGTTATTGCAGAACGGCCCTTGAGAAGCTGGAGAGGGATCTAGTTTTAAGTTTATTAACACCAATCCAGCCTGAGCCCCCCTGCTGGAACGTCACATTAACCGGTGCCGAGGCTGCGGGGTTTGAGGAAGATCAGGGATTACCTGGTTATAAGCTCAATAACCTCCCTCCGGGTGAGCGCCTCCGAACCCACCTTACACTCTAACAATGTGTCTCCATGGAGATGCGTCACCTGGAGGCCATATGGGAACATGTGGAGCGATGATTCCCGCCGATTCTCTAACGCAGTGCTGTGACCGTTTCTTAATAATAGGAAAAAAATGGAAGCGCTGATAACGGCAAACCACAATTTGTCCAGTTTTGAGCTACACTGGCCATTGCAGCATCCTGATGAGGTTTCTTTTTTTGGGAATGGAAAAGAGCGTTTTAGCACAGTGGGTGTATGTGTGAGGGATTGTTGGTTACGAATGCATGAGAACGAAGCAATCTAAAAGTTCGCCATCTTGACCTCTCCCTCTCACGCTGACAAATTCAATAGCAGAAACTATAATTGCACTAGCAACACGCTCAGAGGAATCTAAAGCATTTGTTAATGTGACAATAGGTGCTTATACAGTAGGTGCACAAACAAAAAAAAGCTTCAGTTTTTAGGCTTTTAGGCCCTGTTCAGATAATTCTCCATTTTGTCTATTTGTCTTAAAGCGATAGTTCACCCAAAAATCATTAATTACTCACCCTCATGTCGTTCCAAACCTGTAAGACTTTCGTTCATCTTTGGAACACAAATGAGGATCTTTTTGATGAAATCTGAGATATTTCTGTCCCTCCATTGACAGCTACGCAACTACCACTTTGACACTTCAAAAAGTTCATAAAGAGATCATAATCCATATGAACTGAGCAGTTTAGTCCAATTTTTCTGAAGACACACAATAACTATATGATGAACAGATTGAATTTAGGCTTTTATTCACATATAAACATTCATCAGTGCACACATCAGTTGTGGTAAACAGAAGCTCAAGCATGTTCGCTTGACGCGTGTGGGAACCAATGAGTTTCATTCTCATGTGTTACGCAGCACGTTTTGAGCTTCTGTTTATGTTCGCTGATCAATGTTTATATGTGAATAAAAGCCTAAATGAACTTGTTTGGGTGAACTATCCCTTTAAATCCATTTCATGTTTTTGAAATAACATGAAAAAACCATGACATAACAGCCCGATTCAAAAGACTTTTATATGTGGTTTGAAATCCGATCACATTTCTGTGTCAGTTGTATTGTGACAAGAAGACTTCATTAAAACATTGCATATGGCAGGTTTTTATGCTGATCTTACACTGGCAATGTTTGGATATTGCCCTCATGAAAAATTATCTCTACAGTACAGTTATTTCTTCAGCCTCTGTATGGTGAACCTAATTTTTGTCATTGCTATTGCTACCAATGTGGAAATGCTAGCTAAACTGACAAAAAAAAAAAAAAGAAAAAAAAAAAGAATACCATCTATATGGTAGATTACCCTTAAAAGCTACCGAAATGAACTTTTAATGAAATAAATATTTTAAAAAACTATATAAAAAATATAATATATATATACTATATATGTATATATAATATATATTTATTATATTTATTTCATTACTTTTTTCAGAGGTAAAAAAATATATCTTTTAAAGTGTATATAGTTAAATATGCTCGTATCTATCTATCTATCTATCTGTCTATCTATCCTACACTCATGGCTCAACTTCCTGTTTTAACAGGAAATACACTTGTCAAGCCATTTCCTGTGGTGTCTACGGCAGGAAAGAATATCTCGGCTCAGTCAGGACCTTTAAAAGGAGCTTCTCTTTCTCTATTCTCTCTTCACCTTGTTTCAGAAAGAAGCGATACATCTCAGCTGCTTTCATCCTCAGTACAAAAGCCGCCCCAGTGAATGCTGGGCTTCACTTCCATTAGTGCTGCCCATGATTGCCGTTAGAATGTCCTGCAGAAATCAATTAATCCTTTGATATTTCTTGAGCACAAAAAGAAACCCAGATACAAGAATCTTAGAAGTGAACAAATGAGATGTCATTTTGTAATTTCAGCAAGCATATGCCGCTCCTGCTGTACCGATACGATGGCAGAATAAAAAAAAAAATGTACTTATGGATGGAGCTAGCTCACATCATAAATATTTGGATTTCATTAACAAACATGAGGATCACATTACTATGAATAATAAATGGAACAATGAGAAATGAATATTGAAATCATATTCAAATTTTATGACTTGAAAGCCAAACCACTGAGGAAAAATTTAAAATAACTAGCTACCACAGCGAGTCCCATGTAGATTTCACCAAAGATGGAGACCTCCTCCAATACATTGTGAGGAAGAGATTAGAAATAACTATTTTCTCTTCTCAACATGTTCATATCATGTGCATCTTTATGTTAATTAATGTAGAAATAAAACAGCAGCTGCTCTACTATTCAAGCTGAATTCTTACACCTCCATAACGGCTCCATAAAAATCACATCTCTAACTAGCTGGGACTGTCAACAGTGTCACATGACATGACATTTTGACGGACGCATGGATTCTATTTTTGACGTGTAGCCCCGCTGTGAATCTCAGTGTTCTATATTGTCAATAGAATGTTCCTTCTAATTTTTGCTATAGGTGGGCTTATGACATATTTTGCTATAAGATGGACCCTTCAGTCACATGAGCAGAAATCCCATGTGCCAGACCAGTGAAGTTCACAGTTCACAAGACATACTACAAAACGTATCTACAAAGTCGTACTATAAAATTATCACACACTATTTATCACACTACACTGGTAGAGCTTATAGTAATTATATATATGTATATATATATATATATATATATATATATATATATATATATATATATATATATATATATATATATATATATATATACACACACACACACATATGGCAGATGTTACTGTATGATTTTGAGATCCATCTTTTCACACTGAGGACAACTGAGGGACTCAGACAAAACTATTACAAAAGCTGCAAACATTCACTGATGCTCCAGAAGGAAACACGATGCATTAAGAGTCAGGGATGAAAACTTTTGAACAAGAAGTTGATGTGCAAGTTTTTTTATTTTGTTTAAAGAACATATTTTTTCATTTAGTTCTGCCCTTTGGAAGCTACAAAAGATACATGTTTCCCAGAAGACAAAAAAAGTACAATTTATTCTGTTCATCCAATTCAAAAAGTTTACATCCCCGACTCTTAATGCGTCGTGTTTCCTTCTGGAGCATCAGTGAATGTTTGAACCTTGTTTGATAGTTGTGTTTGAGTCCCTCAGTTGTCCTCAGTGTGAAAAGATGGATCTCAGAATCATACATGCTGAAAAGGGTTCAAATATGCAAAAGATGCTGGAAAACCAAAGAATCTGCAGGACCTGGAGGATTTTTCTGAAGAACAGAGCTCAGTTTAACTGCTCAGGACAAACAAGGGACTCATGAACAACCATCTCAAAACAAAAAAACAGTCGTGGATCATCCAGGTAACCACACAGTATTAAGAATCAAGGGTATGTAAACTTTTGAATGGGGTAATTTTTATGAATTCTGCTATTTTTTTGTCTTGTGGACTTTATGTAAACAACTGTTATGTGAAATAGTTTATTAAGGACAGTACTAAATAAAAAATAACATGCAATTTTCATGATCCTTCTTATTTTCTTATTCTTTTTGTATGTAAACTTTTAAGCTCAACTGTATATATACTGTATATATACAGTCAAACCAAAAATTACTCAGACATTTTTGATATATTTCTACTAGTGGGTGCAGGACACTATAGTTCATTTGTGTAAGTGAGGATAGAAAGTAAATTGTGACATATTATACCCAAAAATTCTTCATACAGTGAAATACCAGTAAAATTGATAAAAATTTGGAACCAAAAATTATTCAGACACTTTGACCTGACCATGTTTTGCTTAAGTGTTATCAGACATAATTAAGATTATTTTTTTCTGACAGTTTAACTCTGAGATCTTGGATCTTGTCATATTTTATTACCATTTTTTTTAATTTTAGTGAATAAACTATTAATGATAGAAATGTTCAAGGTGTCTGAAGAAATTTTGGTTTGACTGTATATATATATATATATATATATATATATATATATGCAAATTTGAAAATATTTTTACTGATATAAGCCTATTGATGTTATCAGGAAAATATGTTACCTTTTTTTTAAAAAAAAAAAATAAGTATGCTTATTACTCTTATTGCTTTACCTGATGGTCACAGCCCTTTTAGTCATTAAATCCAAATTATTGTTTAAAATAGTATGTTTTTTTTTTTTTTTTTTAAATATGTATGAAACTAACATATATACAACAATTATTACATTGCATTTCTAAGATAATCTATTTAAAAAAAATAATAATAAATAAATAAAGGAGTTCTTTTTTTCTCAAAGCTTCAGTTCCATGCTGAAAATCAGTGGACATGCAGATGGACTCTAGCTGAAATGCTGCCCGTTGATGTAGGCCTGATTCAAATGCTCTCAAGCTCAAACACATTTCTGTCTTCTGTGTGGATTTTCTTTTGGTCTACACAGGAGCAATATCAGAACTGCACAACTGCACAGCTTAGAGGAAACATTGCACATCAAACATCAAATATGGACACAAAGAGGTCACTCAACCTCATGCAATATTCTGCGTTCAGTGACCACAGATACAGGCGATGCATTGCGCCTTAAGCCGAAGTGTTATTCCACCACTTTAAACACATTCAAAGCAACATACATCCTAAAATTCTGACAATTCAAGATGTTCAAGTCATGTGATTGGTGCTTGTGTCCAACTTACATTGTCAGGAAAGTCGGCTTTGAGTTCCGTGACGCTCTGGCACCAGTAGGCAGCCGTCTTTTCACTGATCAGCTCAATGTTGAGGAAGGAGCCCTGCCCAGGACCAAACAGCGGGCCGGAAGTGGTTCCACGCACTATACGTGGAGACACATTGGTGACCAAATCCTGCATGAATAAAAAAATGGAAAATGTTTGGATTTAAGCAGTTACCATTCAGATTTAATGGCCACAATGACTCCATCATGGGTACATAACCTCGGGACACCTCCATTAGCGGCTAATAATGAGCGTACTAGGGGAACAGACCTATACTGTAGAGGCAGACCTACAAATATGCCTCGCTCTGACTATCCCAACAGACTCTGCTGCTATAAAATATCCTCCGCGGCTATAATTTCTGTGTAGAACAACATAAAGAAGACAATTATGACCATATTCTACAGAAATCCATGACACAAATTCAATAGTGTTATTTCTCCTTCCCTCTCCCAGGGGGCTTTGAAGTGGAGCTAAATTCATATTTAATCATACACGTTTGAAATTGTGCCGTGCAGTAGGGAAAATGAAGTCTACTTGAACCACAAAAAAGGGGTTTTTACATTACAAAATAAAGTCATTCATCCATCAGTTCGCACTAATATCTTCCCTTTCTCACACTTTCCCGAACTACATTTTATACATGTAGCAGAGGCTTGTCTTTTCTCAAAAGTGCCAGCATGCCCACAAGCCATAGATGTTCTCTGTAGTACATTAAGCTGTAGTTGAAATTTCATCTCTTGGCATTAGAGTCTCAAAGGATTCCCTGCCAAAATGGTATAATATCCATCGCTGATTGGATATATAGAGTACAGGTCATCCTGGCCAGACAGTAATCAGTCCACGCGGTAAATTAGAAGCCCGGCTAATGAAGCTGGCAGAGTCGTGAGGATCGTGCCATCGTGTGAACCGCTATTGGCTAATGGCTTTGGCCCTCGATATGAGCTTCCACCAAGCCAATGAATTGAGGTTCTCAACAGTGTAGACGTACCTTCTGGATATTGAGCCAAGAAATCTGTTGTATTATATTTCAAACCTATGTGTAAATGACACACTGAGCTTATATTTACATTTTTTACTGTTTAAAAATCCACAAACACTATGCTTTGGCATTGCTATGGAGTTGCTAGACTCCATTTTTGTTTCCCCAAAGAACCTTTCATAGAACATTTCTTAAAGACCCACTGTGGTGAAAATCAAGTTTTTCATGTTGTTTATATGTCTATGTTGTGCTTTTAATATGCTTTTAAAACAAACCATGTGCATGAATTGAAATCACTCTTGTTCTCAGGGTTGCCAGGTTTTCACAACAAATCCCACCCAACTGCTACTCAAAAATAGAGATTCAGGGGGGTCCCCCGGTAAAACAATCGCATTACGGGGATAATATCTGTGTTTTTGGTGGGGTTCCTCTGGTAAAGTTCGCTTTCCAGGGGCTAAATATCTTGTAAAGCGTTTCTAATAGGGGTGTAATGGTACATGTATGGTTCGTTTTCTGTACATGGTTCGGTTCATGCAGTTAGACGACGAATACAGTCACAGGGGATTCACACGCCAATCCAGAAGTGGGGGGGGGGACATGCGCGGAACAGAAAAAAAGTGCAGAAGAAGAACAGACAATCTAGATATGCATGTAATCTCTCAACCAGTGTTTCAACTGGAGAAAGACATCAATAAAACAGCTTGAGAATATCTCACATACCATTACATTTACCTCAGGCAAGTCATTTAGTGTCAACAGCATGTTAGTTCACTAGAGAAATGAACACTAGAGGGGAGCATTTCACTAAATATATGCACTATATTAGCTTATATATACATTATATTTACTTTACCTGTTAGTAATGTCTTTACTACTAGTAATTATTTAATATGTTGAAATAAATTTGTCATGAAAACAAGTTATGACAGTAAAAGAGAGAGCTCTCTCGCTAAAGTTTATGATTTTCTGGTCTTAAGATACGGCTCAGGACCTTCTTTGTAATAGCACAACTCCTCAACAAGCCGCATGATTTGAGGTATCATTCATATCTGGAGCACAAACGGTGCGGGATGAGATCCGCGCTGACGTTTAATACTGAAGGTTAGAGGTCTGTTCTAATCCTTAGCAAGCATCATTAATTAAAGACAAAGAGGGACTCGTTTTAATCCAATGTGTCTAAGACCGCAGTGCTAAGAGGCTAAGGGGTTAAGAAATTACATTTCGTGTTTCGTCGTCTTCACTTGCTGTGAAAATTGAACCGATAAACTCAATAGAACAAACAAAAGGGAGTGACAGCTTAATCCTTTGAACTCTGATAAACCATCCATCATAATTTAACAGTGTGAGAGGACGATTTGCATATCCTAATTAGAACCTACGCCTTTACAGAACAATTACAATAATGGCAGGCAAACTTCATTTTACAACATTTGAGCAGTTTTCAAGCCACGGAGACAAGAAACTTTCAATGAAAATGTGATCTAATTAACATAAATTTGACTTAGCAGTCAGGCTCCAAATGTGTGGTTTGTTTTTGTATTACTCATTACACATTTTTAATGCATTTCAATTAATATTTATATAGGTTTATTTATTTGCCATGCTTCCAAGTAATTAAATCATCATTACTAATGCCCATACATACGCTTAGGGATTTCAAACTTCCAACCTTAAATAATAAACATGGGCATGAAGCTTGTGCTGCGGACATGAGTGACACCTCAAATCATGCAGTTTGTTGAGAAGAGGTATGAACAGACTTCCAATTTTTACCAGGCAGACAATAAAAGAGAGAAAACACACACAAACACACACACACAAGTTCTATTGTTATATTGTGATGCCATAGAACAATGATGATTTGGGTTGCCCAAAGAATCTTTCAGTGAACCGTTTTTTAAAAGAATTTTTTTTAAAACTAAAGGTTCTTTATTGGCATTGATGGTTCCATGAAGAACTTTTAACATCCATGGAACCTTTACATTGCACAAAAGGTTCATAAAGGTTCTTTAAATGGTTAAAATGTTCTTCACAGTAAGAAAAAAACTGAGAACTGTTGACTGAAAGGTTGTATGGGGAACCAAAAATGGTTCTTCTATGGCATTACTGTGAAAACACCCTTTTGAAACCTTTATTTTTAAGTTTGTGTGAAGAACATTTGGCCTTTTTTCACTATAAAGAACCTTTTGTGCAATGGAAAGGTTCTATGGATGTTAAAGCTTCACTAGCATACAGATGACCTCAAAGCTAATATACATACAGTACATAAACATTTTTATTTCAGTGCGTCAATGATAACAAGATGAGGTTCTGCTAGCAGATATTTTCTTCAGTAACATTCAAGAGTCTGGTTCTGCGATTCAGACATATGAGTGACATTTTCAAACATGACTTGTGGTTGAAGATGAAGACGTTACCTCTTCTTTAATGAAAGTGTGGCGGCCCTCCAGTGAAGACTCTGTTGGGAATTCAGACAACCATCCCATGAGCTCGAGGCCAATCTGTAAGTCTATATTTAATGAAGCCGTGACCGGGGAACATTTGGCTGCCGGCGCTTTGGATTATCAGGCGAGGGTGGAACAAGACGTTTAATATTAAGCAACTAGAAACCATGAAAATTACCCAAAGACAGAGGTCTGGCATGCTGAAACAGGTGCCGCACACAGCGACGGGAGATAAGACACGCACGCATACACACGCTCCCTTTCCCATTCGCTCCTTCCCAGCATGCATCTCAATGCAAATTGGATTCCCAAAGATGAGTGCCGATGGACATAAGACGTAAATTCATTCCTCCACACAAACCGTAGTGTTAATATGCATGACTGCCACCAGCCAGCCGAAGACGGGATAAAACCTGCCCGGGATGGACACGTTATATGGGTTTCTGTTTCAACTTACAGTGGGGTCCAAATGTCTGAGAACACATTCAAAATCTAGGATTTAATTTCTTTCTTATTTTATTTTATTTTAACCTGCAAATAAACAAAGTTTTAGAATTTTGAACAAAATTGAAATGAGAAAAACTGAAGAACAAATATTACAGATTATTATAGTGAATCTTTTCCATGCAATTACAATAAATGATTGGAGACTGAGGCTTTCAAGCTCCAAAAAGGACTGAAAATCATCATAAAAGTGTCAAAAATGTGGCTTTCGTGCATGAATCCTTCAGATCGATTTTGTGAAGTGGATCAAATGATTTATTTAAAAGATCTGACTCAAAAGAACCTAATCAGTCTGATTAGTAAACAAATCATTCAGACTGTTTTTGTGAACTGAAGAAACTGATTCATTGAAAACTCAGATTGGTGCACAAATCAATTAGATAGATTCTGTGAACTGGATCAATCGATTCAAAAGATCTGACTCAGAAGAATCAAATGAGGTTAATTATTAAACAAATCCATACGAATTTTTGTGAGCTGGATCAACTGACTCACTGAAAAGATCTGCCTCAAAAGAACCAAATCAGTTAATTTTAGTAAACAAATCATTCAGACTGATTTAGTGAATGGGATTAATCAGATTAAGATCTGACTCAAAAGAATCAAATAAGTCCAATTAGTGAACACATCATTCTGATCGATTTTGTGAACTGGATCAACATGAAAATCATCTGAATCAAATGAACAAAAGTCTTACTCTTGAATAAATAATTTAGACTGGTTTTGTGAGCTGGATCAACTGGCTCACTGAAAAGATCTGACTTAAAAGAACCAAATCAGTTCAATTAGTAAACAAATAATTCAGACTGATTTAGTGAACTGGATCAATTGGCCCATTGAAAAGATCTGACTCAAAAGAATCAAAGCAGTCCAATTAGTGAGCAAATCATTCAGAACAGTTCTGCAAATTGGACCAACTGATTCATTAAAAAGATTTGACTCAAATTAATCAAATAAGTCCAATTAGTGAACAAATCATTCAGATCGATTTTGTGAACTGTATTAACTGAATCATGAAAATTATCTAACTCAAAAGAACCAAATCAGTTCAATTAGTGAACAAATCATTCAGACTGATTTAGTGAACTGGATCAACTAGCCCACTGAAAAGACCTGACTCAAAAGAATCAAAGTAGTCCAATTAGTGAACAAATCATTCAGATCAGTTTTGCAAACTGGATCAACTGATTCATTAAAAAAGACCTAACTCAAATAAATCAAATAAGTCCAATTAGGGAACAAATCTTTCAGATCAGTTTTGTGAACTGAATCATGTAATTTTTAGTGATTCACTAAAAAAGACTCAAAAGACAAATTCTAGACTTGTGTGAACCACTTTTATGATACTTTTATGGTGCATTCATTTTCATTGTATTGAAAAGAATAGCCAAGAATATGTACAGAAATGCACATTTTTATTCCACTGAATCAAGTCGTGCAGGTTTGTATGTAAATAATGAAAAATGCAAGTATTTTCACTGGCTTCTCAGACTTTTGGACTCCGCTGTACATGGCTGAACACCCTCTTGGCTGACACGTCACAGGTCTAAGAACTCTCTTCTGTTGGGGTCCGTTGACCATTCGCACACTGTGACCTATAGAGGAAATGGAGGGAGGACCATTTTCTTTTTTTTTTTTCTACAGAGACTGTCTCGCTCACCATTTCATGTGTGTTTTTGAGCTAACAACGTTTTATCACAGCACAACAGGCCCCTAATCCTCCTGTACAACAAACAGGCTTTCAGAAGCGGACACATGCAAGAACTACTAATCAAAATGCAGCAGGCTACACCGCCGCCGAGCTCACACACTCGTGCTAACATCACAACCCGCGTCCACACGCTTTCACATACTAATGAGAATATACTGTACTCTGACCTCACATTGCCACACGAACAGACTAAGCAATGCAGTCTGGAAGTATGAGCACATAATCATAATTCACCACTGCACTGACATTTACAGCGATCATCTGCATATTTTCACGTTTTTACAAACCACCTTTGAGATGCAGCAATGGAATATCTGTTTCTCTTTACACGTTTCATTATCCCGAGGAAGATGCGCGCTGCTGTTTCCCATCTATCTCTTGCGCTCCCCCTCTCTAGACACGCAGGGGAGATCAAGTGCGGAATATACTGCTCAATGGCCGATAATCCCGCACATTAAACCACAGGCTTGAACTAATACCATATCAAATGCTTCGCTATTCAGATCCAGCATCCCGCAGTAATTGTCTTATTTCAGAAGATCAAAACTGCAGGGAAAATGCACGCAGTTCCTTACTGTCAGTTTGGATTGTAAGAACGAACAGGCGATACATTTAATGGTGCAATCAGAAGAAAACAATCTGAAAGATGGAGGTCAAAGATTTTTAACTACTTAATATATAAATCTAACACATAATGAACAATGTGTACAGGGAAAAAATAATAATAATAATGATCTAAAACCGCTCAGAAGATACTTCTATTTTGCCTTTTTTAAAATTGTATTCTTTAATTTCATTAATTTTATTCAGCAAGGATACATTAAATTGATAAAAAGTGACAGACTTATTCATTTGAGATAAATGCTGTTCTTTTGAACTTTCTATTCATCAAAGAATACTGAAAATAATGTATTACAGTTTTCACAAAAATATTAAGCAGCACAACATTTTCAACATCGATAATAATCATAAATGTTTCTTGAGCAGCAAATCAGCATATTAGAATGATTTCTGAAGGATCATGTGACACTGAAGACTGGAGTAATGATGCTGAAAATTCAGCTTTGCATCACAGGAATTAATTACATTATAAAATATATATAAAAACAGAACATTTTAATTCTAATAATATTTCACAATATTACTGTTTTTACTGTATTTGTGATCAAATAAATGCAGTCTTGGTGAGCATAAGAGACTTCTTTTTAAAAACATTAAACATTTTTGACAAAACTTTTGAATAGTGGTATATATGCATTCTCAAGCTGCATAAACTGCAAAAAAAGTCAGTAAAACCGGATGCTGAATGTAGCAAAATTACTTATTTTTGATTAGTGATCTTGAAACAGAACAGAATTACAAGTATTTCTTCTTTATTTTGTCTTAAAGTTTGCTTTAATTAAAAAACCTAAAACTTTATTTCCAGGGTTAAATTAGACTTTGAAACAGATTTTCATTGTGGTCTCACACTTCTGAACCCCACTATACACTCAAAAAATGAATTCATTACCCTTAAAGGGGCTATATGTAAGATTTTTACTTTAATAAAGCATAAAAATACCCCAATATGTTTGCAGATATTTAGGAAACATGCTAAGTTCACCTACTTGTTTCTCAGAAAAACAATGCTACAGCCAGATATTCTACTTTGAAATGTGCGCTCCGTGTCTGTCTTTGTTTTGGTCTGTGCGAAACCGTGTGCTGCCAGTTTATCCAATAGTATTTCGACATCACAGGTTGCCAGTTGGCGGAAAACACAGCGTATTGCAGCCATGGAAACCAGCAAACAAACTAGGTCAGAGAATCGCAGATTCTACCGGACCTAAAAAGCCTCTGCATCCATCTAAAAATCTCTATGAACGACAGCATAATAAAACACAGATAAATCAACTCATCAGCTTACAGTTTGTAAGTCTCCTCAGCTTTCATTGTCAACTGCGCTCCCTCTTGTTGCGTGTTCTCAAGCTGGCCACCCCCGTCTTTGAACGAGGGGGCGGGGCAAACAATATTTTGAATTTGGACTGCAGTACCTATTTCGACCACACTGGGTGTCATTCCTACATAGAGCCCCTTTAATTTAACTGAAGAAAGTTTTTACACACTATTTAATTCATTTAGAACGTATGGAAGCTTGTTTCTGCTACGGAATAAAACAATTTAAAAGATATCTGCGACTTTTTATCTCACAATTCTGACTTTTTTCTCACATTTGCAAGATATAAACTAGCAATTGTGAGTTATAAAGTCAAAATTGCGGAGTTTAAACTCACAATTCCGAGAAATAAAGTCAGAATTGCAAGTTTATATATCGCCATTCTGACTTATTTTCTCAGAATTGTAAGACATAAACTCGCAAATGCGAGTTATAAAGTCCAACTGACTTTTTTTCCCCTCACAATTTCGTTATAAAGTCAGAATTGCGAGATATAAAATTAAATTCTTTACATTTTATATTCTGACTTTATAACATGCAATTGCAACTTTATATGACAATTCTGACTTTCTAACTTGCAACTGCGACTTTATATCACACAATTCTGACTTGATAACTCAACTCGCAATTCTGACTTTATGACTCTCGCAAATTTATATCTCGCAATTCTCAGAAAAAAAAAGGCAGAATTGTGAAATATAAACTCGCACTTACGAGAAAAAAAGTCAGAATTTTGAGATAAAAAGTTGCAATTACCTTTTTTATTTTTTATTCAGTGGCGGAAACAAGTTCCATACAAAATAAATATGTTTAGTTGGGTCAACACAATTTAGTTGGTTTAGGTCAAATTAATTTAACTTAACTATATTACATTTCTGTCAAACAAAATTTTCTTATGTTGGTCCAACTTAATTTTTTTGGTTACTAATACTTAATTGGTGTACTTAATTTATGTTTAAACGAGCAGTTTCGTTCATCATTGTACACAATGTATATAATGAACAAATAAGAAAAGACAATATGTCAGTACTGATATAGTGCTCACAACCTTAACACAAGCATCACTCTTCTGCGTAACCACAAACTCCTCTCCAACATTAAACACTAACATGTCTTTCCCTTTACTGAAAAACACTCCTTGTGCACTTTACTCTCCTAATGCAGTCCCTTGCAAAGCATGCTGGGAACTACAGATCCACTGCCCAGTTACTTATGGCCAGTTATTGTAAAACTTCAGTTTTAAATATATAAGGTGGAATGAACACAATGAAATTAAGTTGTGACAAAATGTTCAAAAATGGCTCATTTTAATTCATTAAACTGAACAAGAGGCAAAAAATCTTTTTTGAGTGTATTAACAGGAGCTAGATTACTAAGCTTATGTATTTAACATAAAAACACATGTAATACTTGTGTCAGCCTTTCTTTGAAACAAAACACAAAGCCTTACTAATGCAAATTACACCATGAGTCTTGCTTGTTAAATGCATTATAGACTCATTTGGGTGAAATGTTCAGCATTCTGCATGGATCGTACCTGCTTTCCAGACAGCCTGCATCACCAGAATTGATTTGCGAGATTAGTCTCCTCTCACTGCATTTGTATAACTATAGCATGCAAGTACCACACTCACACGAACATAAAGAATAACAATGAACATCACACTGCAAAATGACTACAAATGCGCATGCCATATTACCTATATGACGTATAGATGTGTTAAAACATAATGAATAATTGCAATTCAGTTTGAAAAACTAAAAAAAAAAAGTATAAAGATTTGCACAAACCTCCCTGTCACTACCCAAAAGAAAATATCTATTAGAAATGACCCCAGAACAGAAAAGATGCATGCTTTTGTGGATAACATTTGCTCTGGTCCTGTATCTGATTTCTGTGGGGCCTTTGGAGTCATGCAGGATGGAGAGCAGACAAATAAAATAATAAAATCTTGAAGAGCCATAATTACACTGAGTGGC
This sequence comes from Hypophthalmichthys molitrix, assembly GCA_037950675.1. Classification (NCBI taxonomy): domain Eukaryota; kingdom Metazoa; phylum Chordata; class Actinopteri; order Cypriniformes; family Xenocyprididae; genus Hypophthalmichthys; species Hypophthalmichthys molitrix. Next base: position 20,341,825 of record CM075514.1, on the reverse strand, counting down.
CCCAAGTCAGGGCATTAATCATTATAAACAGCCATGACAGAAAAATCAAACCACTTCTCCTGTGTACCCAGGCCAATACACCAGAAAAAAAGAGAGAAAAGCATAAGAGAAAGAGAGACGAAATAAGTGAAGCTGAAGTTCTGGCGTGTAAGCTGTCTTGTTCATGTCGTTCCAAACCTGTATGACTTTCTTTCTTCTGTGGAACACAAAAGAATATATTTTGAAAGACAATGGAGTCCATACAACATTGAAATTCATTGTATGAACAAAAAACACTGGGATATTTTTTTCAAAATATGTTTGTTTGTGTTCGACAAAAGAAAGAATGTCATTCAGGTTTGGAATGAGTAAATGATGACAGAATTGTAATTTTTGAGTGAACTATCCTTTTAAAATTTGTTGTTGCTGTAAATGTGAAGAACATGGGATGTTAGAACCTCTTAAAAGGATAGTTCACCCACAATAAAAATGTTGCCATCTACTTACCGTCATATTGTCTGAACATTTATGATATTACTTTCTTTATGTGAAACACACACGCGCACACACACACACACACACGCACACACACACACGCACACACACACACGCACACACACACACACGCACACACTCAAAAGGCTGAAATTTAGAAAACTGGAATTTTGTTTATGCGCCCACATGTACACTACCATTACCAGCATTTTTTTTTTTCTAAAACAAATTAATACTTTTATTTAGTAAAAACACATAAAATTGATCAAAAGTGACAGTGATCAGCAAATTTAGCATATTACAATAATTTCTGAAGGATCATATGACACTGAAGACTGGAGTAATGATGCTGAAAATTCAGCTTTGATCACAGGAATAAATTACATTTTAAAATATATTAAAATAGAAAACACTTATTTTAAATTGTAAAAAATATTTCACAATATTACCAATTTTACTGTACTTTTGATTAAATAAATGCAGCCTTGGTGAGCATAAAAGACTTTTTTTTTTCTTTTTCTTTTTTTTACCACATACTAGTGTAAATGCTAATAATGTACTGTAAATGCCGGCATTTTCCTCACACAAAGCTAACATATTAGAAAATTTGAAATATATAGCGTGCAAGTCATAAAAGCTGTAGTCCCCATCCACTTTCATTGTATGTGAAAGAGCAGCCTGGACATTGTGCTAACAAACTACTTTTGTGTTCTATGGAAACAATTACATCATACAATGTTCAAGTGACATGGGGGCAAGTACACTTCATTTTTATGCAAACAATCCATTTAAACGTCAACTGGTAGCCCTTTCATTGTACAGAAGTGTAGGAATTTAGTGTCTAGCAGAGACAACAACATCAACTCAAAGGAGTGCATTCAGCTACCTCAGCTTAAATGTGCATACATGCATGTTCTGTCAGTGTTTACATATGTGTTGAATGTACACGCACTGATGTCTGCTGAGATTTCGGACAAAGATCTCTGCGGCTGCTGCTGTAATCTTCTCTCCATGGCTGTCACTCAAAATCTAAGCAACCTTGAATCCATGACAACGTCCCAGAGACACATCTGTACTTGCAGAACCTTGATAAACCATGTGACAACTTTCTTCCCTTCAGTGAAAGGACTCGGAGGCACAATACGACACAACTGCCTTTCATTCCACTAACTCGTGTGAATAGAATTCAGCTTCGGTAAAAAAAAAAAAAAAAAGCTCTTTAAGTTTCAAGGCCGCATGCTGCTTAAAATAAGACAGAGGAACAATTCTGGAATAGAGGCAAGCATGACATTCACTGAATCATGGAAAATGAATGTTGGTTTTGTAAAAATTGATTTGAATCACATGCAGTCAATAAACCCACTGACTTCATAGTACATGCTTTTGGATACAATATCTCTCAAAGAAAAAAAACAACAACAAATAAATACAGCGCCTTAACAGACATATACAGGAAAAAATGCAAAATTTAAAACGGCAAACCAAAAGCTACTATTCGAGAAATGTTTCGTAGGCCGCTGCTGAACATGATTGCAATCCAGAGAAGTGCACGAGATCAGTTTGCCTGAAAGAGACTTAATAAATTAAAGTCTGAACGGAGGATATTAACCCTGTTTGATAAATGAACAGGGATATTGTCTGTCAGCTTGGCCATTACTTCTATTCACCAATTACTTTTCTGGTGCAAAAGGGAAGTCACAAGCACTGGCCCTTGGGTTCCCTGCTTGAGCACTGAATGAACGCAGGCCAACAAACAAGTCTAAAAATTAGACCACGCAATATATTTGTCACCCTCAGCGATAGGGATAAACATTCACTTGGACGTAATTGTTATTGGATTGAGGGTCTCGGCACTGGCTTTGATTCATTATCTTAAATGTCTATAGCACTAGAGTTATAATGGGAGACTTTTCTGCCAACAGAACTTGTTTGACCGACATCATCTACTTGAAGTACCCTTGAAATATTAAAAAAAATAAAATAAATAAAATAAAATGAATTACTGAACATTAATTAAATGAATAATATAATATAATATAATATATAACCTTGAGATAAACAAATAATAAAATGAATTACTGAATATTAATTTAATTAAATTAATAATATATAATATAAAGTACATTGACATAAAAAATAATAAAATGAATTACTGAATATTAATTAAATTAAATTAATAATATATAATATAATATAAAGTACATTGACATAAAAAATAATAAAATGAATTACTGAATATTAATTAAATTAATAATATAATATAATATAATATATAAAGTACCTTGAGATAAATAAAAAAATAAAATGAATTACTGAATATTAATTAAATTAATAATATAATATAATATAACTGTATAATAAAACAAAAAACTGAATTAAATGAATAATAATATAATTTACTTTTTTAAAATTATTTATTTTATTTAAGAACAAAAAAAAAGTTCTTAAACATGGGAAACAAATATCATGGTTTAAAGAACCACAAAAAATTTTCCTAGTTCAACAACTCCTAAATAAACTATTATGTTCAAGGTCGTTCACTATACATCTTTTCAACAAAACGCTTGGTGCAACAGAATAAAAATGCTTATGAAAAAAACCTCAAGTAAACTCTCCAAAGTCAACAGAGAATAGCTAAGACAAACTTTTTAAAGCAAAAAAGTCAAATACGACATAAAATTTCTCTTGTGGCTATGGCCTGTCAGTTGCCTGGCACACAATCTGATACATTGAGCATGAAATGCCCAAATTTTTGATGCCATTTATGCACTTATTACAATAATTTCAATCTCTATTGTCATATAAAAACAACAAAAACAAATCCTAAATCGAGGAGGCTACATCTTTGACATACGCTTTTAGAGGCTCATCATCTGACGTCTACTTTGAGTACCGGATCAAACAACTCAACATTATCACAGCACAGCCCAACAAACACATCCTGCATGCTTAATAAAAGTATATGAAGCAGTTAAAATTGCTGACATAAAGATTTAGTAGGCTGCACTTCAAATAGACCAGAAACCAGAGCGGTCGGCTCATTGATCATCAGCCGCCACCGACGGAAACATGAAAAAACAGGAAGCAACACTCATCCACCCCGATGTCATGCTTTATAGGGAGTAAAGCGCCCAAAGACATGATGAGTTTGATCAAATTAGTAGACTAAAGAGATCTGTGAGGCACAACTTATTTGCCCTTTCAGCCATGCAAAAGGTAGTGAGAGGCGCTTTGATCTCCCAATTAAACGGGTATATTTATAAATGTAAACATGCAGCTGAAGCTAATGAGCCCGGGCGATTGGACTTTTTTTTTTTTTTTTGCACGCGATGAAGCCCCCCCGATCGGCACCACCTCAGCTAATTTGCTTGTTAAATAAACACAAATCACTGGACTGTGACTGTTGTTTTACATGTCAGTCCTGTCTAGCTATTGTTCTATTGTGTTTTGCTTTTTCATACAAACTAAGTAGTAAACTACTTGCACTTGACTCCTGCACCGTTTCTTGATTCATAATTTATTCAAATTAAAGGAACACAAAAGATGCACGTACAAAACATGATTGTTTACAGTTTTTTTTTTATACCTTTCTTTTTGTTTTGTGGCCTTTTGGGTCTCTTTTTTTTTCTTTTTCTAAAGAGAATGCATTGGTCTGTGACTTCCTCTGATGGAGGAAGTGATAAATGTGATTCTTTGTCCATTCATTCTTTAGATGTGGCAGGTACAGCGAGGTTACGGAAGCGGTGCAGTCTTTTTCTAAAAGTTGCGGATTTCACCTTTGACATTTCCTGAATTGATCCGCCGGCAGAGCTCACTGCGTCTTGGCTGACTTGAAGAAGCAGTGATTGAACAGTGACTGTGTCCCTATCTCCATCTGTATTGATTAGATGACAGGACAGATTGAGGGAATCGTCTTGTCGTGTATCACGTCTCTCCGTTTCAGGCGGCTCTTATCAGGATAACCCCAAACAAAATGCCAGCGACGAGACGGCACAGTTTACATGCGACATGATCCTCGATTTGCACTTGTTCATAGTGTTCTGAGAAAAAAATATAATTAAATCAGAGCATGCTGCTGTGATAACACATTCTCTTGACACATCTATGCCTGGTTTCACAAACAAGGCTTAAGCTAGTCCCAGACTAAAATGCAGGTTTGTAACTGAAAGCAATTTGCACTGACATATCTTAAAGCGGTAGTTCACCCAAAAATGAAATTTCTATCATCATTTACTCACCCTCAAGTTGTTCCAAACCTGTATGAGTTTCTTTCTTCTGTTGAACACAAAAGAAGATATTTTAAAGAATGTTAGTAGCCAGACAGTTGACGGCACCCATTGACCTCAATAGTAGGAAAAAAAAATACTATTGAAGTCAATGGGTGCCATCAACTTTATGGTTACCCACATACTTTAAAATATCTTCTTTTTTGTTCAACAGATGAAAGAAACTCATACAGGTTTGGAACAACATGAGGGTGAGTAAATGATGACAATTTTCATTTTTGGGTGAACTAACCCTTTAAAATATGTCAGTGCCATTGTTTTGTCTCAAGATGCACAGCATCAAGGCAAAATCTTGACACAGTAATTAATTAAAATGATGGATGGATGGATGGATTGATGGACTGATTGATTGATTGATTGATTGATGGATGGAGATTTCCTAAAGTTAGTTACACATATCAGCCTCACTGTTTGGTTTTAATTAATTAAATGAAATGAGTTTGTTTCACTCAAATAATAATAAGTTGTGTGAACCCAAAATGTCATTGTAGTAAGCTGAACTTAATATGGTTGAGTTGCAGCAGATTTCTAATTCCAAGCATGCTTAGCGTCAGACTGTATAAATAAATGTTGAAATGAAGTGTTATTTTGTGTGTTTTTGCACAAGATTAACATAGGGAGACATAAGTGTTTAATGTTGTGTTATATGTTATATTAGTTTTGTAGGGTTACCATTGTGGTAAAGAGTAGAGCCTGTGGTTAGGTTGAGGATGGGCTGCAAAACTTTTAAGACCACATATACTCTATATTATGTATATGCAAGTATATAATGACAGTTTCTTTGATAGTTATATTAGCATGTGTTATTTGCTATCTAACATTTACCAAGATCTGAATGTGTTGTTTATGTAAATTAACTGTATGTAATTAACATTATGATGAGTTGGGCGAGGCTGAACGCTGTGGGAGTGAAGGGATGCCGGTGACTTGATTGTTAATGAGAGACACCTGTGCACCACACTGGCCTTGCTCCGCTTCCACGGCTATCAGCCCCGCCCCATTTGTCACAAAAATTTAAGTTCTAATAGCTTAAAAAAATGTGTTAGTTACTTAAATGTTGTGAGGTAATAAGTTTTGAGTATTCTGAACTTATTAAAGGATTAGTTCACTTTCAAATGAAAATTAGCCCAAGCTTTACTCATCCAAAAGCCATCCTAGGTGTATATGACTCTCTTCTTTCTGATGAAAACAATCAGAGAAATATTAATAAATATCCTGACGCATCCAAGCTTTATAATGGCAGTGAATGGGGGTCACTAGTATGAGCTGAAGAAAGTGCCTCCATCCACATCCATCCATCATAAATATGTGCTCCACACAGTTAATAAAGGCCTTCTGAAGTGAAACGATGCATTTGTGTAAAAAAAAATAAACAAGTTATGATGTCAAATATCGAGCTTCCGACCAGACCGCCTTCCGTATTCAACGAACGAAGAAAGTGTAAAATTCTTGCAGTCCACAAAGCTTACGCTACGTCCTACGCCTTCCCTATTCAACTTACGGAAAAAGTGTAACTAACGCAACGCCATTTTACACTTTCTTCGTAACTTGAATACGGAAGGCGGTCTGCCGGAAGCTCGATATTTGACTTCATAACGTTTAAATATGGATTTTTTTTATTTTTTTTTTACACAAACGCATCGTTTTGCTTCAAAAGGTCTTTATCTAAAAATCTGAGAACACTAATTAAAATTCTTCTATGTTGCATTTTTTTCCTAATTAGTAAATCATTATAAATGTAATTAATTATATAATACATGAATTACAGAATGTCTTAGAACATGGTTTGTCAATGTCACAAATTTGCTTTGACACTGACCCAGAAATCTGCAGAATCTGATTTTTTTTTTTTTAATCTTTTTAATTTTATAACTTTAAAGTTTGTTTATATCCAGGTTGAAAAAAAACCCAGACCTACTGTAAAACACAAATGCTGGTCTAAAAGCAGCAGGCCTAGGTTTCTGTAAGGTGAGAAAAAGGTACAGAAACCGGTTCTGATGAGTTTGGTTGAGGCCAACGCTGCTGGCTGTCACAGCATTGCTGGCTAAACGAGGGGGGCCGCGGCCCGGGCCCCTGCACAAATGACAAGTGGCGCTGTTTGCCGCAAACCCCGATTCTGTCAGTCTTTACTTCTATCGCCTCTCCATGTCATGTTAACCGCCAGTCACTGCCAGTGCACCAATTACACAGCCAGGTTCCCGGGCATGCCACACACTCTCTTATTCTCTTTCTGTTAAGAAAAAAAAGAAAAAAAAAAAAAAAAAAGAGAGAGAGAGCGACTTCCACAAGACTTGCTGTGCAAGCTTACCCTAATTAACCATCAGCTTAATTAGACAATTTACTGTGTAATTAGCAGGCAATTAGTCAACACCTCTCAGATCGTAGTGACTGCTTTGACAGACCCACTTTTCCAATGCCGATTCCAGAGTCGAAAAGCACCTTAGTTGTTTATTTTCTCATCCCCTCCCCTAATGCGCGCCAACTGCACAGAGGCACAGCGTAATCACGGCTGATGAGACAGGTACGTCGAAAGACACATGTTAGTTAAGCGGGAGGCATGTGTGAGATGGGGACGGTCTGTCCTTCCGTCACCGCAGATGACTCCTCTGCATTACAAAAGCTTCTTCGGGATGTTTTCCCTGAGGGGAAAACGAGAGAAGCCTCATCAACGATCTGTGATTAAACAGGGGGCGTGAGGACAATAATGATACATTTTACAAAGCAATCATGAGGTAGTTCTCGGTCAAAAACCTCTCGTCAACAGCCACTTTAGCAAACCAACTAGTATGTAGAACATGATTAAATAGCGTCATGTCTCAAAGAAAGCAGATATTATTGAAGCTTGAACTAGATTGCCAGAACGTTGTTATGTGGATGCTAAGGTGTTCTGAGTGGTTTCTAAAGTGTTGCTATGCGGTTGCTAGGGTGTTTCTAGATGACTGCTTACTGACCTAAACAAAAGTATCAATAACATCTTAGTCACTAGATAGAGAGCTGGGTCATTTCCTTCCTTCGGATTCGGTCTGAAGTTTTTTTAAAAAAATTGCCAGCCAGCGCCAGCATTTTTTTTTTATAATTTTCACAAAACTATTTTGTTGTATGAATATTTGAACATACAATATACAAAAGTTTCATAAAACAAACAAACAAACAAAAAAAAAACATTTTGAGCAAAAAGCTGAGAAAATCAAGTTTCCTGTGATCAAAGCTGAATTTTCAGCATCATTACTCCAGTCTTCAGTGTCACATGATCCTTCAGAAATCATTCTAATATGATGATTTGCTGCTCAAGAAACATTTATGATTATTATCAATGTTGAAAACAGTTGTGTACTTTTTTTTTTTTTTTTCAGGATTCCTTGATGAATAGAAAGTTCAAAAGAACAGCATTTATCTGAAATACAAAGCTTTTGTAACATTATTCACCACCGTTCAAAAGTCTGGGGTCAGTAAGAATTTTTATTTTTATTTTTTTGAAAAGAAATTAAAGAAATTAATACTTTTATTCAGCAAGGATGCATTAAATCGATCAAAAGTGACAGTAAAGACATTTATAATGTTACAAAAGATTATATTTCAAATAAATGCTGTTCTTTTGAACATTCTATTCATCAAAGAATCCCGAAAAAAAATATTTTGTACAATTGTACACAATAAATGTTTCTTGAGCAGCAGATCAGCATATTAGAATGATTTCTGAAGGATCATGTGACACTGAAGACTGGAGTAATGATGCTGAAAATTCAGCTTCGATCACAGGAATAAATTACTAAATTACTAAATTATTTTAAATTGTAATAATATTTCACAATATTACTGTTTTTACTGTATTTTTAATTGAATAAATGCAGCCTTGGTGAGCAGATGAAACTTCTTTTAAAAACATTAAAAATCTGTGTATATATTTTTTTTTATTTTGACAAATGAAAAATCATATATGGTGACAGATCAATGTACAGTATCAGCCCATATTTGAACATTTTAAGATTATCTGCATTCATTGTAGCAAAAAAATAAATCTGCCATTCTACCTAGTAACTGTACACGTTCTGTTTTAAAATATTAAAAAAAATAAAATAAAAAAAAAATTGTCTACATCTTATTTGCCAAGTTAAATTATATGATGATACACAGCATTATATGACCATCATGCACTTATTATATATAGGTATCAGCCTTATCAAGCACCATTAATTAGGTATGTTAAGTGTGTGTGTATAGACTTTCAATAGGGTTGTGCTAGCCTCTCTCTCTCACTCTCCATCTCTCTCTCTCTGTCTCTCTCTTCACAGCAGGCCAGCAAGCAGCTATGGGAGGCTATCCATCTCTCCGCTTTAACTCTGTCACAGAGCTGGAAGTGCAGAAATGGCTGTGTCACTTCCAAATACTCTCAAGGGACCCCCATCCCAGAATTCTCTCCTGCTGGTGTGAAATGGAAATGAGCCTGAATACAGTGCATGCTGGGTTGTGCCAATCTCCAGCTACAGCGAGCACTCTAAAGGAACTGAAACAGCTCTCCTTAGTACTAGTGCAGAAAAATTAATAGACATGTTTCTTTTTTCTTCATTTAACACATTCATATGAACCTTTTTGGGTTTAATCATGCAGGGGGGGGGGGAATCTGGTGTTTCAAAATATGATGAAATTATAGTTTAAAGTCAATGTGAAATCAAATTGATGTATATACTGATATTAATATTAACATATACCGGATTTGTTTTATACGGGAGATACAAAACATTACAAAAATAAAATGGGTTGCTGTTCATGTTGACTTTTCAAAAACAAAATTAGTTTTGTTTATTTTACACCAACCCAATTAAACCTGTTTCTCCTTACAATCAATCATACACAGCAGATCCACATCAGAAAAGAAACAAATACTGTATGTAAATAAATAAAAATCAATTCCATTTCAAAACAGACTGAGTCTAAGCTGTGAGATACAAGCTAGATGAGAACAAAACCGACAGAATATCTCATTATCCCACCCTGAGACCTGTAGCCCTTTAGCACACGAAACACTCATTTACAGAGTTACACATTACCAGCGCTACCTATTAAACACTCAAACCCTAAGAGGGTGTGGACGTGTGCATTGTGAGCGTGCGCGTGAGGTTCATGACCTTTAACCTTTCAGTTCTTAATAAAAATCCTGCAGTTGATTAAATCCCGGTCGCTAATTAGCAGAGAGACATATAAAGCCATTCAGTACATGCAGAGAGAGAAAGTGAACATAGTGTGCGGTGGAGTGATGGGACACATCACACTTCATCTGTGTTACCATGGAGCTACATTTCTCATTAAATTAAAAACCTCGATCTGAGACGTACAGTAAATGTGTGTGTGTTTGTGTGTGTGTGCGCGCACAAATGTGCCAGATTCCCCGTGCAACTTCTTCCGTTTTAACTGCGGTTAAAAAGTTGAGAATCCGTCTTAATACGTCTTCATATTTAGTTCATTTAGATTTGCCCACTAAATCCTCCTACGCCGAGGTGAGAAGGCATGCTCAAGAATAGACTGATGTGCAGAGAAAGTTTCGCAAGATAAAGTTAAAGAGTTTAAGAGCTTTCTGTGGTGGGCGGAAGTCTGGCGGGTCAACAGAAATCATTCTTTATTCTTCTCACGTGAAAGACACAAAGGACTAGCGCACAAGTATATAAGCCAACGGCTAAAACTAGCACCTACAGACCTCTTTTGGGGTGCTGATTGGCAAAAAACTGACACATTTGCCATTAATCAGGTTAGCTCCAATTACAGGTGTGATTTAACCAGACTTGACCAGTCAAAAAGCTAATTGGGCTCAGTTGCCTTTGAATCTCGGCCTCGGCCCTGGAGGAAGCCTACGAATCATTCTCTCATTCCATAATTAGTCCGAAACAGGCCAAATGTATCAATCACATATCTAACAGTCCTGTAATTGGTGTGATGCATTCAAAAAAAAAAATTTTGCTCGTGAAAAATGGATGTAGGGCCAACGGGTCGTGCGGAAGACAACATCCTTCGCCCTCTTTTCAAACGAGTAGCAAGAAAACAACACGTTTTCATATGCTACACAGTTCATTAATCCTAATTAACGGTCACAGAGCTTTGTTAGGCAGTTCTCCACCGGTCTAGCGCGCTACCGAGCTAATTAGCGATGCCGAGCACAAACGATGAGACCCAAAAGCGTGAAGATTCTCATATTCGTAGACAATCCTCTGAGCATCTCAAATTCTATCAATAGCATGCGGCGGTAATGTAGCGATAGGGGGGCCGCCGATGAAAAAAAAAAAAAAAGCACAGGATATTAAAAAAAGAGAAATCCCCTGTGTTTAAGGTGGGTGATAGCGGTGTAGCGGCTGTTCATTCATATTGACATTAAGAACTTCTTTATCTTTTTTTCCCCAAAGAAAAGCCCCCTTACAATCTCTCCCACTGAGCACACAATAAAGAATAATATGATTTCTGTTTACAGAGATATCAGGTGGTATTTCAGCATATGCTGGCGGGCGATACATGCAACAGTATATTACAGCCCAATCTGGCATCTACAAATGTCAAGAGTAAAGCACGACTCTGAAGAGAATGGGGCGGGGGATCTACTCGAGCTAGGAAGTTCACACAGACAACTTTGCGGGCGACCGTCAGTCGTCCACTTCATCTTTCAGGCACACTCTAAAAAATGCTGGGTTAAAAACAACCCAATTTGGGTTATTTGGCAAACCATCGGTGGGTAAATATTAGACGGAACACATGCTGGGTTATTTTTACCCAGCTTGCTGGGTTTTATACATGAACCTATTTGCTGGGTTGTTTTTTTAATAAGTGCTCGGTCAGTCAATTTGATATTGTTTTTTCATTTTAAATAATAAAAATGCACTCTAAAATCTCTCTATACATATAGGACAGGAACAGTTCATATACAATATTTTTATTCAAAGGCAAGTCAATCATAAAATACTCCAAAACATTTAGTAAATGTTTTAGGAGGTGACAGCAGCAGAAACAGCAGCCAATGGGAATCTGTGGAAAGATATCAGTAGACTGTTCCAGTTCATTAAATGGCAATCTTATATATTCATTTTTGAAGAGTTACATAAAAACAGCATAACCTTGTGCCATCTCATCTGTCAGGTATTTAAGTTTCAACTGTCAAATGCATAGCGCGACCACAATGCTAGCGCACTAGATCAACAGTGCTCCTATTATAGTCAGTGGAGCGCACAGCAAGTTTGTTTCATATGACAACGATGTTGCGTTGTTTTTCAGCCCTGGTCGAGCATTTGTTTGACGGCCGTGAAACTTCCATGGTGGCGCCGGCGCATTGTTCGCTTTGAGTGTAGATTCGGTGTATGCTGCATTTAAAGAAGGCTAGCGTTCCAAGCATGTTTATATTCGGCGTACATGTAAATAAAAAAAGGTCAAATGTGAGACTACAGACTATTTCCTCGTTGTACAGTAATAATTTGATAGGAATACAATGTAATACAAACCTTAATTTCATTCAGGAAGTTTCCCCTAAGGAAGGGTGGGAGGTTTTGTTGGTTGTGAGTCTCCCTCGGTAGAAATTGCATTCCGGGGGAGGAGAAATGGGAATGCGGGGGCACTTTCGCTTTCACGATCAAAGGGGCAGGGGCTCAACCTTAGTGTTATGAAGCGGTGAGAATACTTTTTGTGCGCCAAAAAAACAAAATAACAACTTTATTCAACAATTTCTAGTGATGGCCGATTTCAAAACACTGCTTCATGAAGCTTCGAAGCTTTACGAATCTTTTGTTTCGAATCAGTGGTTCGGAGCGCATATCAAACTGCCAAAGTCACATGATTTCAGTAAACGAGGCTTTGTTGCATCATAAGTGTTTTGAAATTTCAATGGTTCACCACTGGGGGCCATGACTTTAGCAGTTTGATACACGCTCCAGGCGACTGATTCAAAGCAAAAGATTCGTAAAGCTTTGAAGCTTCATGAAGCAGTGTTTTGAAATCGCCCTTCACTGGATATTGTTGAATAAAGTCGTTATTTTGTTTTTTTTGGCACACAAAAATTATTCTCGTATCTTCATAACATTGAGGTTGAACCACTGTAATCACATGAACTGTTAAATATGTCATTAGTACCTTTCTGGGCATCTGAAAGTGTTAATTATCTTGCTGTCAATGGAAGCCTCACTGAACCATCGGATTTTATCAAAGATATCTTAATTTGTGTTCTGAAGATGAACGAAGGACTTACGGGTGTGGAACGACATGAGGGTGAGTAATTAATTTTCATTTTTGGGTGAACTAACCCTTTAAGTTTCAGTTTTAACTGGTTTGGCACAGACTACCCAACACTGGGTTACATAACCCAATAAAAATACCCAGCATTTGAGTTAAAAAAAAAACAACCCAGAATTTTTTAGAGTGCAAGAAAGAAGGTTGTCAGAGCAGGAAGATAATGCGATCTTAAGCAAAACATCCAGATGGTGCCCCGAGCTCCCAAGGTAAACTGAAGCCGGCGCAATTTCCAGCTTCTATTGTAACGTTTCAAGCCGCCTCTTCCCTCCCACCGCCGTTTGTCTCTGGAAATAAAAAGCTGACCTTTTCCGAAGGGCCGGCGCACAGTTTATAAAAGCAGAAATGGAGGCAGGTGACAGGCGTCTATAAAACAGGAACAGCTACATCACTCACTCACACATCAGAGCAGGAGAAACATCATTTACACACTTCACATGCTGTCCCCCACTGTCTGAAATCAGCCGAGTGCCGAGGACCATGGGTCGGAATAAACAATTTGACTCAATCTTCCCCGCTCCTGCCTCCTGTCAGTAGCATATGAAACTTGTTGTGTTACTATAGTAATGTCTATCACAAGTTTGAGTGCTTGTCTTTTATTTTTAATCATTTTTTTTAGCATTTATTTAGTTTCTTTTAATATCCTAGTGCTGCTAATGAGTGGAAGGCAGCCAACACAAAACAAACATATGTTCATGATTAATACTGACGTTGCTAAAAAAAAAAGAGAGAATATTTAAAGTTAATAAAACTGAGTATATGAATTGCAACAGTTTTTTGTTTTTTTTCAATTATAAGTTTGATTCTTTAACATTGAAAAAGAAAAGAATAATTAAAACTATTTGAGTTCATGTTCATTTTAGTGGCAACATTTATAATCAACAATTCATAATCACACTTAAATAGCTTTAAGCACAGAATAAAGAAGAGGTGAGAATAACATCTGTCACAGTGTCATATCACCTTTCTCTCAACAGTGTCATTTGTTAACTGTTCTTTAATTAAATTTAATGAAAGTCTCATAAAAATATACTATAATTGCTACCTTAGAGATTGGATGAAACATGAAGGAAAGCAAGAACACAAATGAGATCTCTCATGACATCTCAGTTGTTTCTAAATGTGATTAAATGAAGTGCAAATGCTTTTATCGTGCTTTTAAGATTTTTCTGCCGAGGCCACTGTAATCGCACGTGTCTTCTCTAAAGATTCAGAAGAGATCTTAAATCAGTGCTTAGATTTGTCAAGACATCGCAGCCTGCAATCAAAGCAATTTCAACATGAAATCAAACATTTCTTATCAATTCCTTCCAAGATCAAATGATCTTATCTTCTGTTTACACTGAAGTCAAAAAGTGACCTTTTTAATGTCTTGATAAACATTTCAAATGGAAATATTATTAAGGAATCTGAAAAGGGGAATGAAAATAGTGAATATTGCCAAATATTTTCAAACCAGTGTGGTTATTGTTAACTAAAACTATTAAAAAATGTTTTTGCGAATTGAAATAAAGTATTAGATGAAAAACAAATAAAATAAAATAAAATAAGCTGATACTAAAATTACTAACACTTAAACTGAAATAAAAATACATTAAAGGGATAGTTCACCCAAAAATGAAAATTTTGTCATTACTTACCCTCAAGTTGTTCCAAACCGGTATGAGTTTCTTTCTTCTGTTGAACACTTTCTTTTGCTGAACACAAAGGAAGATATTTTGAAGAATGTTGGTAACCAGACAGTTGACTGTAGCCATTGACTTCTATAGTAGGAAAAAAAATACTATGGAAGTCAATGGGGTCCATCAACTGTCTGGTTACCAACATTCTTCAAAATATCTTCTTTTGTGTTCCGCAGAAGAAAGTGTTCAACAGAAGAAAGAAACTCATACCGGTTTGGAACAACATAAGGGTGAATAAATGATGACAGAATTTTCATTTTTGAGTGAACTACCCCTTTAAATTTAAAATGAAACATATAAAAAGCAAATTAATTAAAATTAAAATGAAAACTGAAAACTGAAAATTAAAAAAATCTAAATATAAAATAAATATTGAATAAAAAATATATATATTAAATAAAAAGCTAAATGTTAAATAAATACTAATACAAAATATTAATAAATACTATAATAGTATATAAATAATACTTAATAATACTTTAAAATAATAAATAAAATAAAATGAAATGAAATGAAATGAAATTAAATTATTAAATTAAATTAAATGAAGATAAACCCAGAGGTACGAAAAAGCAACCTCTGAGCAACTCTGTGGTTCTTCTGAAGATATAAAACCAAAAACCACTATAGTTTGGTTAGCATTATGTGTGCTGTTCTTATTAAGTACCTTGTCCAATGAAAACGTTTTGGTAAGGGCGAAACCCCAACCCTGCTCGAAGGCCCTGCGGATCATAGTGGCGCTGGTGGTGGGTGGAGCACTAGCCAGTCCGAACGGGTTGGGGAACGTGATGCCGCACATCTTCACGCTGATGTCCACCATGTCTATGGGTGAGTAGAAGAGAGGCAGCTGGGGCGGCCCGCTGACCGTCTGCCCGAAGATGGACTGTAACGACAAACAATCACATCACACATGTGAGACTTCTACTTTGTGAGGAGGAAAATTGGCCACATTCACACAGACAAAGCTCTGAATCCCAGCAGAAAGCTCACGGTCGTTCTGAAAGCAAGTTTCTGAAGGTTACTCTGGCGTTACGGTCTGCCACACGTGTGCATTTAAAGCTACAATGGTGCTGCTGATCGCTGTGAGACTGCTGAGTGTGTTTGTGTGCAGCATTGTTTATCACTTCACATTGTGGCACAAAAGCAGTAAATAGCAGTCATACATCAGCTCTCTCTCTAATGAGCCTCACGTTTATCAAACACGTATGATTGCCCTTGTGGTGATGTCACAGCCACATAATGAACGAGGGGGTGTCAAGTGAAGAGAAAATGAGAGCAGGAACATGACAGCCCACATCCTCCACAGAGAGGCCTCGTCACAGGGAGAGAGAGGAAGCTAGCAAGAGAAACACACGAGACAAACAACTAATGCCGAGGGACGTTCCTGAACCCACTCGGGCCCTGACGGATGTGCTGTAGTTGTCAAACACTTTGTACACCAGATAGATCTTTGGCAAGAGATATGCTATTGATTTTTCTTTTTTTTTTTTTCCAGAAGCACTTGAGGTAATTAGCATCTAAGATATGATACAATATGACACAATGTGATATGAACAATATGATTATTTGAGGAATAATTTGCACAACGCAAATTCTGTCACATTCACTCACCCTCATTTCGTTACAAAGCATTTACCCATGATTCTGTGAGAGTAATACAGTTAAGTACACAGTCTTGTACCCTTTTTTTTGTCTGATTTTCAAATACTTTTTGGGAGGCATATCATGAAAATCTGACTTTTTCCATGTTTAAGTGCTATAATCGGTCTCCGGTGCATCTACCAACCCAGAAAACGTGAAAAAGGACAACCTAGTAACTTTGTTTTGTCAAGCCTTTCTCTGCACGCATGTGAAAAAACGAGCCGATTTCACTTCCCTAGTGACGTAGGAAGGGGATCTTATTATAATATTACCACCCTTTCATTTGCACGTTTCCACCCACAGCGCTGCCATTTTGTTTTTGTAAGCGACAGCGGTGTACCAGTTCTAACGCCATGGCAAAAGTTCAAGCAAAGAATGCTAACTGTCCTGTCGTTGGCTGCACACACACTATTTAGGCAATGTTGGGCTGCTTTAGAGAAGAGGAAGAGTTGTTGTAGTAGGGTGTTGTTACCATGCTGTAATTTTACACCGGACTGCTTCACAAATGAGGGACAATTCAACGCTGGATTTGCACAAAAGATTAACATGACGGCACATGCTAATCAACTCCACAGCAACTACATAAATTTATCCACTAACCATTCAGAAACGTCCAGTTGCATTCTAAAAGTTGTAACTTCTTCCTGAGTCTCTCCATCAGTGTCCGACTCCGGTTTGAACAATGTAAGGCTTAACACTGTTACTGACAATCATCATTTTGTCTGCTTGAGATTTTCCAGCTTTGTTGTTGTTGAGCAACCGAAGCGTGAGCTGTTAAAGCTCCGCCCTCTTTTGGAAAGCAGGCCAGGAGCAGCAGCTCATTTGAATTTAAAGGGACACACACAGAAACGACATGTTTTTGCTCACACCCAAATAGGGGCAAATTTGACAAGCTATAATAATTGATCTGTGGGGTATTTTGAGCTGAAACTTCAAAGACACATTCTGGGGACACCAGAGACTTATATTACATCTTGTGAAAAGGGGCATAATAGGTCCCTTTAAAGCTTGTCATGTTGTGATTCACCACGTAGCTGGTTAGTTTGGTTCATGGCTTATAACTCCTTGATGAAGACTTTTTTTAAAATCCCTATGTGAAAAATGAATAGTAAAAATGCTTCCGGAACCAAGGTCTCTGAAAAAGTGGGCGGTCACTGTTGGACTCTATTCTGATTAGTCATGTATTCTATGCATGTATTTGACCATCGATAGTCAGCAACAGCAAGGCAACCAAAGAACCAAAGACTAAAAATTAAGCTAACAGTACTATTTTTCTATTTGCGAGCAATTTTATTTCCTTCAGGAAATACAAATCTAGTTTATTTTATTGAGAAACATGTGAAACATATATAAAAATATGAATAATATTAAATACCCAGGGACAAGTACATGAACACACATCAGAGCTCTCAGGTTGGACTTGTTTTGAGCTGATCTGAGAGCTGTTCTTACATTAGTCTTGCAATCTTTCTGCAAATGACTCTATTCGTTCCCTCAGCTGCGGTCCATTACCGTAAAAACAACAACGCAATCTGTTGCCTTCCCTTGAACACTACACATGGTAATTTCATCAGCAAATAAACAGTTATCTCTGCTTTGCTCTGGCCACAGACATGGTCAGACTATTAACCCCTCGCTGACCTACCACTGCTGGAGAAGAGCTGCACTTAACCGTGAGATTCCCCCATATGGAGGTCAAATACCTACAGGAGCTTCACCCCTGGTGTCTTAGAGCACTCAACGAGACATCAGACAGACTATTTACTTAGAATTTAATGCTATTACGGTAGAGGTCAGATTTCCAATGCCTTCATAATTCTGGTCAAATAAAATATGTTTTACACAATGTCTAAAAGTTGTCCGTAATCTTATATGTGAATACAAGTGCTGATTAGTGTGTTACAAATGTTTGTTTTGGTAATTTTTCATCAATATTTCATCAATAATGATCTAAAAATTCCAAGAATGATAAATAAATAAATAAAGAAATTAATAAAATAAATAATGAACAATTGCAAATATCAAAATGTACCCCAATGGTCTGGTGGTAGAAGTTTTGTTAAGTGTGTCAGAGGTTCTGGGTTCTAATCAGCCCTTGTATAGTTTATTTATTAATTTTTTTCTCATTGAACTCAAGATGTTCATCAGTGACTGTATATCAAGAGCAGGAACACATTTGTGTGCATTTTACCAGAACGAATAGAGTGTCCGCAACGGCATTAAGCAATAAGACTGAAACGCTCGTCTGTGTGAAGACCGTGCATGAGCCACAAAAGAACACTGTTGCCTTCATTTGTATTAGGTTTCAAAAAGTTATGGGGACAATGTCGACCCTGGCAAAAAGTCGTGAGGATATGTCCCACCTGCAAATTATGCCTATGGGCGTGCATCTACTAAATTATTAATTCAAGAGTGTTGTGCAAGTTTACAGCAACAATCGTTTATTGTCATGGTTGTAAACACACCGGCTTTCTTTTTCCATGAGGGGGTTTGGCATCGCAGCGGCTTTGTTTCCAGGTGGAGTGTTAAAGAACGCGACACGCATGTCTCCCAGAAATCCTGTAATATTCAAACAATCAGATGATGACTTTAAAACTCCCAGTGTTTCCCATTTTGTGTGTCTTATGCATCAGACGTTCAGCGTGGAAGTGATGTCCGAGGCTGAGACTATGCACAATATGAAAAGTATATGTATAAATTAAACAAGGTCAATTTAAAGTAATCTGAGATGGGAAAAAAAAGCAAAACACTCACTCATGCACAGCCTCCTTTTGTATCTGCCAATGAGTAAACTGTCATATAGTCATGCAAACAGTCAGTGTTTTGTCACACATATCTCCATAATTACATAATACATGTCATGGCTCTTTAATTTCTGCCTGGATTCTGATGGTTTTGTTGGTGCATGGGTTTGATGGGTTTAGCAGCATGCACAGCCAATGATGTCTCTGCAGGGTCTCAGCCTGCGTGTGTGTGTTTGACAGGCAGGGGGCCTCTATAAGCCCCTCTCAGGAGCCCAGGCTGATCTGGCTCAGCTAACGGGACAATCCGAAGTGCTCTCTCTCCCTCCCTGACCTCCCTCCTTCACTCTCCACAGTTACTTTGCTAGTAGCAAACTAATTAAGCCGAACAAGCTCGCATCGCCAGTGCCTCTGAGGTGAGATTTACGGAATAATCCTGTGCGGAACAGCGTTCTCGCTGTGTGGCCCCGGCGAGCGGCTCTGCCGCATGAAGCCACAGGAAGACCATTGTCCTACCGCCCGCTATAATGCTAATTTATTCCTTATTGTGCTCTGATTACTCATAAACATACTCATATTGAGAGGCTTTTGTATCCAGCGGTGTCACAGCTCACTCTTTGTAGAGCGCATGTAAAGCTCTCATCTACATAATTAATCAGCACTCCAAATCCTCCTTTTCCATTGGGTTTTGTGATCTTAACACGGGACATAATCAGGGCAACATCTGTTTCGGTCTCATCAGCACAAAAGCAAGTGTTTTCAAATGTGAATATGTCGAGGAAATGAACTTGGGTGTGTGTTTACGGTGCCAGATCTCAAAATATTGTCATTTGGGCAGCTGACATGACATCTCACAGCAGGGACAGCAAAGTATTATAAATGGCATTTACAATAATCATTACCTAACTATTATGTGTGTGGCTTGTATAACCTCATCTTAAAGGGTTATTTTGACATATTGTCATCTTTTACTCATCCTCATGTCGTTCCAAAACCACATGATTTTTTTTTTTTTTTTAATTTTATGAGGAACACAAAAACATGGCTCTTTTTCATACATACGGGGCCAACAGACTCCAAAAAGAACAAAAAAAGAACCATAAAAATTAGTCTCATATGTGACCCTGGACTACAAAACCAGTCATACGGGTAAATTTTTGGAAATTGAGATTTATACAGCATCTGAAAGCTGAGTAAATAAATAAATTAATTAATTGATGTATGGTTTGTTAGGGCAATATTTGGTCGAGATACAACTATTTGAAAATCTGGAATCTGAGGGTGCAAAAAAAAAAAAAAAAAAAAAATCAAAATATTGAGAAAATCGCCTTTAAAGTTGTCCAAATGAAGTCCTTAGCAATACATATCCACTCACAAAAATATATTTTTTATATATTGACAGTAGGACATTTACAAAATATCTTCATGGAACATGATCTTTACTTAATATCCTAATGATTTTTGACATAAAAGAAAATCAATAATTTTGACCCATACAATGTATTGTTGGCTATTGCTACAAATATACCCGTGTGTTTTGTGGTCCAGGGTCACATATACATCTCATATTTGCCTATTAAAGTCATACACCTAAAAGGGTAATTTTTTGCAGAAAACAAAAGCTTTCAAATCTTATTTGCATGTAAACATTGTGCCTCAAGATGCTTCACAGCAGATTGTACATCAATAATGTCAAACGTCATTGGTTTATATGCGTCTCATGACCAATTACAGCACATTTGAACACAAGTGCAAATGAGATTCAAGAGCTACATCATAAAGGAAGATTTTCATATTTTCGTTACACAAAAACATACAGACTTGTTTTATAGGGTATTAGTCATATGGAGGTCATAGTGCTTTTATGATTTTTGGAGCTTTTGCAGGGTTTTTTCACAGCAGGTCAGATATTGTGCAAAACATCCACAGAAAAAAAAGATTTGGTACATCATCACATGGATGACAATTTTCATTTTTGGGTGGGCTATTTCTCTAACTTTATTCCTGATGTTTAAAATCTAATGCTATTTTTTCCACTACTCTAGAAAGAAAGAAAGAAAGAAAAGTACCTGTAAGTATCTGTGTATGTGCCAGGAGGCCTGTTTCCCATCATTGACTGCTTCCACGGTGGTATTAGCCAGACCGGCCACATCGCCCCCAGCGAACACCCACGGCTCACTAGTCTGCATGCTCTCTGGGTCCAGCTCAGGAAGCCCCCATCTGTTTAACCTGATGGGAGCCATGGCCTTGATCACTGCAGAGAGAGAAAGAGAGAGAACTGATAAAGAAAGGGTAAATTCATGAGAGGAAAGAGGCAACACGGAAAAAGACCTGCGGAAAAGGAAAAACCCGATAGACTGGAAATGGCAAGAAAATAATATGAAGTCACTGACAAGATAAATGGCGAGAGGTTTTTTTTCCCCCCACTGGCGTTTCTTTTTCTTTTTGTGAGGTTAATGTAACATCTCCTGGTGCATTTCATTCACTGTTAGTAACGTTAGCAGGAAGATACTCTGTCAAACTGATCTACATTTTGAAATGACCAGCCCTCCACTCTCTTGAACACACACCATCCATCTTATGAAGGCATGACTGCTCGGCATGGACTGCGTCCTACATTTATCAATGAAGAAAATTCCAAATACAGATCTAAGGACAGGAGGCCCAAGATTTATTGCACATTATGAGGATTACTAAGGACAAATGAAACTCCTCTCTCTTATTGAGTCAAAAAGTCAGCTGTATATTGGACAATGTTACTAAATCACAAATGACAAAATGTCATCATCCATGGAAGAGTTTATAATTAATGTGACTTTGTAATTTATACAACCTGAAATGGTAATAATGTATATGTAGAAATTAATTATTGCAAAGTGTTATTATAATTATAATATAATATACAAACAAGGGGATTGTAAATCTCTAATTTAAGGTGGAAAGTGCTTTTATATTATATTATATTATATTATATTATATTATATTATATTATATTATATTATATTATATTATATTATATTATATTATATTATATTATATTATATTATATTATATTATATTATATTATATTATATTATATTATATTATATTACATTACATTACATTACATTACATTATAGTTTCCATGATAATTCCTAAAGGACCAGAATTTTTAAATATTAGTTTTAATAAACAGTCATGATGCCCTGAGGAGAACATTTGCATTGTGACCGTGACTGTTTACACAGTATATCAAAATCTTTTATTTCCTGTTTTCCATGATATGTCCCCTTTAATAAGAGAATGCACACCAACAATCAGATTTCCCAAACATTACACATACGAAATTCTTGACTTCAAACACCAGAGCCCACCCAATACTTCTAAGTAACAAGACATTTTCCTCTTCCTCCTCATAAGCTTTCGATTTTCTTGCTGGCGATTAAAGAGAGCGGCTGAAAGGAAGTGATGTTAAGAACAAAGTTGTAATATCCTCCAGTAGGCTGGCAGGTCAGTTCAAAGACAGAGAGGAAGAGAGATTGGCTCCTTCACTTGACACTGTGCCTGGTATCCTGATCGTCAACACTTTTTCTTGTTCATCTTCTCTATTATTTTTTCCCCTTTATCTCTCTCTAATGTCTAGAGTTCTCTGCAATTGCCTAGACCTCTTCAACAGCCTCACTTATCCTATTTCAACACACACGCACACAGAAGCTAACAGTGAGTTGTTTTTCTTTCTCTCCTGTCCGCTCTGGAGAGCTAGTAGAGTGTGTCAGGCCTCTCATAGCCCTCAGAGATCATTCTTAAGTAAAGCAGCAACTCTCTCTCGCTCTCGCTCTCTCCCACACACACTCTACCCATGGGCATTCTCCTCACTGACAGATGCAAATTGCACGGGTCCATTAAGCAGAGGAATCCACACTGGATAAAGGAGAGGACGGGGATTGTGGACCAGCACACTAGGATAGTTGCTCATTCCATCAGAATGACTTCCCATTGGTCTCTGCTGCAATGGCACAAATTTCATTTGGTTAGTAGTTAGTTAGTTAAACCGTTTTAATTATTGTTAATCAAATCAAGGAATGCTCTGGGTTAAATAGAATTTAAAGCGATAGTTCACAGAAAAATAAAAATTTTGTCATGCTTTACTCACTTTTATATGGAAGCTTGTTTCCGCCATGAAATAAAAAATATCACAATTGATCTCACAATTCTAAAAAATTTTCTCGCAATTGCAAGTTTATATATCACAATTCTGACTTTTTTTCTCAGAATTGAAATAAAGTCACAATTGCGAGTTATAAAGTCAGAATTGCGTGATGTAAAGTCAGAATTGTGAGATATAAAGTCAGATTTGCATGATATAAACTTTAAAAGTTAATTGTGACTTTATATCACGCAATTGAGTTTATAACACACAATTCTGAATTTATATCATGCAATTCTGACTTTATAACTCACAATTTAGAGTTTATATCTCTTAATTCTGGAAAAAAAAAAAAAAAAGTCAGAATTGTGAGAGAAAAAGTCACAATTACCTTTTTTAATTTTTTTTATTTAGTGGCGGAAACAAGATTCCATACTTTCATGTAGTTCCAAACCTATATGCTGAGGAACACAGAAGTAGAATTGCTCACTTTTATTTTATTTTATTTTATATCATTTTTTATTTTATTATTAATTTAATTTAATATCATTTTTATTTTATTTTATATCATTTTTAATTTATTATTTTATTTTATGACAAATACATATTTTTGAAAATGGAACTATAAAAGACTTCTTTTTTTGTTCCAAACAATATCTAGGCAACGTATATGAGACATGCACAGAATTTATGAAATTAAATCAAGACTTGCTTTACATAAAATGCATTTTTTTTTTTTTTTTTTTAGACCGGTGCTGATAATCATGATAATACCAAAAATCATCACTAATTAATAGTGATTACTATTGATATGATTAATATTAAGTGTACTAATTACCAGCAGTGGTTCACTTCCGAAATGGGATTTGAGAGCTACAGATTTTTCATAAAAACAAAATAAATATTGGTCTAGACCTCACACAAAGCTATCATATGACGTCAGACTTCAGACCTTGAATATAAACCACTTTTATATTGTATTTTTGTCATTTTTGGAGCTTGACAGTCCCTTTCATTCACCTTTTTTGGAAGAGCAGCCAATACATTTTGCGAAGTTCTACAAAAGCATAAAAGTCATATGGGTTTGAAAACCCCATGAGGATGAGTAAATAATGACAAGATTTTAAATGAGTCTCAATCTGTTCTAATTTACTGGTGTTTCAGTGTATAAAGCCTTGTGTTTGACTGTCAAGCTCAAATGCAAGTTGCTGTTCAGTCTTGTGCAGGAGAAAGCAAGCAGCCTCATTACCACTGATGGAGTGTGATTAATGGAATGCTGATGTTTGAATATTCGGCCGACCGGGTGGATGGGGGTGGAGCTTTGGCTGGAGTGACAGGAGCCAGATACAGAACACTCCATCACAATCCAACCCCTCTCGCCCACAAAGAAGAGATGGGGGGGGAAAGGAAAATGGAAAGAAAAAACAGCCAAGTGTGGCGAGGGATCAAATCATCTGTTAGCTCCAGTGGGCAGGCCCGCTAGATTACCAGCCAACTTTTCTAGCCATGTCAGCTGTTCTGGTACCAGCCCTCGACGGCCGTGGCCAGACCAATCTGACGAGGCACTTGAGTGGGCAAGTAATTCATATTTCCTAAATGAAAGAACACAGATGGAAAAAAAAAACACCATCCCTCAGCATTTTTTGCGAAACTAAGTGAAGGTGCGGTGTGGACGGAACTGAGGCAGTTGCTTGTGTTATAAAACATAATATCTGAAATGTAAAAGTACACGAAGATGACAATAAACTAAAAATAGCGATCGAGATGAACACAGGCATGTACGAACAAGACAGTCTGATTACATTAACTACAAGACAGCCGCACACACAACTACCTCTAACCTCCACAAAATCTCTTTATGAAATTACAATAGCTGGCTTTCGGTCAAGTACACCATTTCCTGCTCCTGCTAAGAGGTGATTTGGTGTGCTTTAATTAACCTTGTAGACTAATTGCTAATAATGATAACCCTCTCCTGCAGAGCAGACATTGCCTGATGTTTAACATGTTGCACAGATGCTGTGAGCAGGTCAGACATTTTACAATAGCCCTAATAATACTTACGAAACAACCAGGGGCGCTAAATTCAAGGTGAGGACAAACAACTCAGATTACACGCAGGAAAAATTAAGAAATTATAGGACCGAAAAGGGGCAAAATGTTCAAGTCCATTCAGGCATAATTGCATTGATGTGATGTTTGCTGAATAAATAAATATTTAATAATACTTTTTATATATACTGTAATTCATTGTAAAGCTAATCTTAATGCATTATAATCAGTTGGTTTTTAGTATAATAATTGCAACCACACTATATTCTTTATTCATCATTAGACCATTAAAATGTAAAATGCCTTAAAACATACAATTATACTAATGTATCATACACTAAGGTACAGTATAAACATGAATAGGTTACAAAGAAAATAAGCATGTACATGTATAATGTTTGCGCACACTTGACTGAAAAGTTTCATGTGATGATTGATTTATGCTGATTGATTGCAATTAGTGTTGTAGACAAAAATAAATTCTCCCTTTGGGTTTAGAAAAATAAGATTAAATCAATATATTATTTCTTAAAAGAGGTCATTTTGGTTAATTTTGCTTCTTAGTATAGCATTTAGCTTGTTTTTAGATTATTATTATTATTAATAAGATATTTTACTGAGATTTAGATATCTTTTTTGTAGTGTAGAATGCAGTAAAGGCATTTATACAGTAATGTTACAAAATATTTCTATTTGTAATAAATGCTGTTCTTTTGAACTTTCTATTCATCTAAAGCCGCGTTTCGACCGCAGGAACTTTCCCCAGGAACTACGAACTTTGGGGTGGTACTCGGTGTGTTTCAACCGCAGGAACAAGGGTTTAATGTTTAAAGTTCAGAGTAAAAAAATCCCCCTCAGAAAGTCCCTGCTCTCGAGGTAGCACTTTTTCAAAGTTCCGGAACTTTCGGGGGTGGGACTTGGGCGCTGAACATGCTGATTGGTTGAGTTCATGCAGCATTTTAATTGGTTGATTCCACGCAGCATTTTATTTCAACCTTCATTTTTAAAAGTCTGTTGCGGTGTGTGCAGTATGAGTTGTTTGCTATTCAAATCAACAATGGAGTTTATAAAATACGAACGATGGACTGACGATGAGGTTCAGGCTTTATTAAGCTTATATGTGGATGACGAAATCCGGCGGGAACTGGAAAGTCGCGCACAGTCATACGTCACCAGATTCTTCTTAACAGTACTTAAGACCACTATGGAAACGCAGCTAGCAATAGGTCTGGGGGAAAAAAAGTTCCTGGGAAAAAAGATCCTGGGACAAATTGTCCCGAGTAATTTCGGTGGAAACGCGGCATAAGAACCTTAAAAAAAAAGTATGATGATTTCCACAAAGACGTTTAGCAACACAATGGTTTTAAAGGGGACATATAATGCCCCTTTTCACAAGATGTAATATAAGTCTCTGGTGTCCCCAGAATGTGTCTGTGAAGTTTCAGTTCAAAATACCCCACAGATCATTTATTATAGCTCTTCAAACTTGCCCCTATTTGGGTGTGAGCAAAAACACACAGTTTTTGTGCGTGTCCCTTTAAATGCAATTGAGCTGCTGCTCCCAGCCCACTTTCCAAAAGAGGGTGGAGCTTTAACAGCTCTCGCTTCGGTTACTCAACAACAACAAAGCTGGAGAATCTCATGCAGTCAAAATGACGACTGTCAGTAACGGTGTTCAGCCATAAGCCGAAACACACCAAGCCGACGGTCGGCCGTCGAGCAAGTTTTCTCAGTGTGTTCTGCACCGTCGGTTAAAGTTGGTCCTCGTCAGCTTTTTTTCGGCCGATTCGGCATCGGAGCTCATCGGTCAGTCAGGCCATCTGGTCATTCTGATTGGCTGTTCAGCTACTGCCAACTGATGGTACGGAAAGGCATTTATTCTTACGCAAGCGCAGAATGGACGTGCTACTTGGCTGTCGGGTGTTGAACGTCAATTTGTTGTGTCAGGGCAACTTTGGACCCAGACGCTGCTGACGTGAGCCAACCCCACAGTCTGCTTTCACCACTAGTTTGTCGACGTCGGCTTGGTGTGTTCCAGGCTATACATTGTTCAAACTGGAGTCGAACACTGATGGAGAGACTCAGGAAGAAGTTATAACTTTTAGAATGAAACTGGACATTTCTGAATGGTTAGTGGATAAATTTATGTAGTTGCTGTGGAGTTCATTCAACTCATCGACTAGCATGTGCCGTCATGTTAATCTTTTGTGCAAATCCAGCATTGAATTGTCCCTCGTTTGTGAAGCAGTCTGGCGTAAAATGACAACATGGTAACAACACTCTACTACAACAACTCTTCCTCTTCTCTAAAGCAGCCCAACATTGCCTCGCCCCCTTTGTTGTGTGTTCTTGGGGGCAGGGTTTATTTAAATTAGGAAGAAGCTCATTGTAGTCCCTACCAGCCGTTTGTTGTAGTCCTTAAAAAGCGAATTCTTTAAAAGAAAATATCTCCCTTTGCATTGAACCTTGAGCGACGTAACTTTGCAGATGTTGTTTATCCTTAAACAGCACTGTATTTTACTGCACTGGTGAGCATAGGAGAAAATCTTATCATACCACGTACAGTTTGCAGCTGATGAAACAGCAGGCTTTAGTTTTAGACAATTTGTTGTGTTACTGCAGGCTGGTCAGTGAGTAAACTCATAGCGTGGGTGAGATGAATCTCATTATCGTGAATTCATGTCATCTCCAGTCAGCTCTGGAGTCTGGACACTACAGTCTCTCAGTGACATTACACCTTGTTTTTTTAATGCAATCCTAATTGAAAATCATAGCGGGTCTGCCCTTTAGCAGCCTGATCTAATTAGTGGACTTCAAAATCATGTCAGAAAAAGTTCTGGCACCGTATTCACAAAACATTTTATCTTACCACTAAGACTTCTCCTAAATAGCAGTAAACGTTCTTAGCTAAGAGTTTTCTCTTAAAACCTATTCACAAAGCTGCTGAGACCAATTTTTACTAAGGAATAGACTAAAGTCTTAAGCTAAGATTAAGGGCGGAGTTGACCTTGTTGCTATGGAGTATGCACACAGTGATTGGCTGATGGGGAGGAGTCAGTAATTTAATCATGGAAATATTGTAGAATGAGGTGTCATGTTGCCATATTCAAATAAAGGTTTTAAAATGTAGGCTGAATGTCACTAATTAAACTAGTATATACAGTTAATTGTCCGCCTCTTGGATGTCTGCATCTCAAGAGAAAGCAGAATTCAAGCGACAAATTATGTTTTATGAAACAAAGTTTGGGAGGTACACATTCAAACAGTCTTTCTAATCAGCAAGCGAAGAGGAATAAATACACAGACGAGAGCCGACTCGCCTGTAGAACTTTGAGAAGTTTTCTGCATCCCTCCATCACCCCGTCCCTCACTCTCGGCTGGGGATATGGGGAGAACTTTGGGTTTGGGCTAAATTCCAAGCTCGGAGCCCTCGATCCCCTTGGACAGCACACCAAATACGCTTATTATATATTTTATTACTCTACTCAATCATTTGTAAGTGTGAACTCATGAAAACCACTGCCACAGGTAATCGGACAATATTTATATATTTGTTAAAGATTTATTTTTGGCGCCTCATCGTAGATTCAAATCTATAAATCAAAATGTATTGCATTTATGAAGAAAAAGTTCAGCACCTAAGGCTCTGTCGCTATTGCCTCAATGATGTACAGTGTCTTTGGGCGGATTAGGACTGTTTGTGATTTGGTTTTAGTGACTTAGGAGTCCTCTTGACTACTACTTTTTCACAGATTTAGGAGCTAGTTTTAGCGCTAAAATGCTTTGTGAAATACTCTTAGAGCGAAAATGTAGGACTCCTAAAATTAGGACTGACACACCCATTATTTTTAAGAGTTTCTCCTAAATCTGCGATTTGTGAATACGGCCCCTGGTCTGTCATCAGCCATGAACACACTGTATACTGCAGCCCACCAATAATTAGCAGGTCTGCTGATTACAGTTATTAAATGATTGAATTGTAACAATTTATATTATTAATCAACTGTTAACTGAATTCATTTAACTACATAAATGACATGCTGTGATTACAAGTACCTGACCACGTCTATCAGTACTAGAAACCAACAGGTTGGATTTAGCACAATTCCTTCTGTTTAAAAGAGGGATAAAAAATAAATAAAAAACAAGTACATTAATTAACGGCCGAAATAAATCCAGTGCATTTTGCACACTGCTACTGGTCACAGTTCAGGGACTTGGCGAGCAGATAATTATACGGCTGAAATGAAGATGGTGACTCTGACGCTGGTGACTCTCACTCTAATGGACGCACAGTCTCTCCTCTTCACCCTGTAATCACGTCACTAAGTCCGTCCAGGAATAATTTTGAGTTGTAACTGCGCGGTAATGACTTGCGTTTGCTCCCAGAGGGCTGACTGCAGGAGCTCAATGCTAATCCATTCACACTCTGTTTTAAGAAGATTTCCATTTGGTAACAACATCAAACTCATTCAAAGCAAAGTTCTTAAATCATAAAATCTTAAAATTTGCCTTAAAGTGTTGACATTTGGCAATAAAAAAAAAAAGTATGGAAGCCCATTTCCACCAAAGTGTGAAATAATGTTTAAAATAAAAACTTTGGTTACACATCATTTTGATGTTCCACTTTTGACATTCTACTAACTATAAGTAACTTTCCAACTACATGTCATCTAACTCTCATTAGAGTATAAGTAGACTGTTAGTAGACTTTTAGTATTAGGTTAGGATTAGTAGAATACGTTGATATGTAGTTGCAAAGTTACTTATAGTCAGGGGACCATTAAAATAGGTTTAGCAGATATTAAGCAGACAGTCTACTACTAATACTCTAATGAGAGTTAGGTGACATGTAAGTTATTTATAGTTAGTAGAAAGTCTAAAGTGCACCATGGAAATAAAGTGTTACCCAAACTTTAACTACTGATTGTTGATTTCCAGACTTTCTCTGATAAGAAGTGAGTGGATTAGCAGGGGCCTGGGATAGCTGGTCAAATTTACCCCTGTACACTTCACTACTTAATCAGAGAACACTGGTGCTGCAAGACAGCCAGGCTAATTCACCCTAAATCAAATGAATAAATCCCTGAAACAACATCAACAACATGCGCCTCATCCATTTGGAAATGGCAGCCATTCAGGGCACTGATGGGTTTACTTACAGCATAATGAGCCCGAGTCCAATCCACAAACACTGTTTAAAATCACTAAATTTACTGTGAGACATCAGGTCTGTGACTATTCTCAACATAAGAAGACTTAAATTAAACCTCATAAGTAATCGATTACAAACACTTTGAACAGACAGCAACACTTTTTTTAAACTGTAAAAATTCTGGAGGATTCTACATGGAAATTTAAAGTCACCATGAAAAAAAAAAGACTTTTTTTTTTAATAGAATATTGCAGTGTTTATTATAAACGATTTATCTTTTTTTTTTTTTTTTTTAATTCATGTGCCCTTATAATAATCTTCAATCAAAATAACTTGCAGCAACATCTCTTCTCTTCCCTGATTCTCTGATGACGTGTTTACTGGTGCGAGGGCAGGACAACCTGTCACTCATATGAGATCAACCAATAGCAAAACACAATGATCCAACAATCCAGTCAATTCTTGATGGACAAAATGAAGTCCCGTCCTTCATTTTTTCTTATACCCAGATATACGTCACAATAGGGAAAAAAAGACTATCGCAGCTTCCATTTCATGCCGACTTCAGTGACAACTTTGTGTTAATCTGTAATAAGGAACATCCAGTACCTGCGGGGTCGTTCATCAGAGAGCCGAAAGCACTGATAATATAGTCGGCCTTCAGTCGTTTGGTCTGCTCCTCATCCTCCACCCACTGTCCCGACTCGGTTTGTTCAGTTCGGCAGAACTCCATTCCATGGACCCGGCCTCCCTTTAGCAACACCTCACGTGGAGACAGGAAGGGCAGGAACTCACATTTCTCCTCCTTGGCCAGCTCCATCTAAACACATATTAAACATTACAATTCACATAAACTAAGGCCCTAAATCAAAAAGTACTCATGCACAAAGATAAATGTTTTCACAGAATGTCTCAGAATACATATTTCGCACAATATGCAATGAAATGATGTTTGAAATGATTATCTCTGCATAATGCTTACTGTTTCACATACAGTACATTAGTATTTTTTAAAATAGCATGCAATACAGTGTATAGAGCACAGAACGCACACTGTAAAAAAGATATGATCAATGTCAACAACATGTTTTTACATTGCTTTAACTCATCAAAATAAGCAATTTTCAACTTTTTTTATAAGTTATACAAGATTCAACTCATTTCAAGTCAGTTTAATATAATTTAAGTTGAAATAACTTAAACATTAAAGTTGATTGTACTTAAAAATTTAACACAGCAACTTGCATCAAGCAGCGAGTTAGTATGACATTTCGAACCTCCTAGCCTGGTCAGTTTTCTAATACTGCCATGGCAGAGCAACAGTTTGAAGAGAAGCAAATTTAGTTAGCTGATAACATGATAATTGCTAGCTAACAGAATAACAACAAATCCAATGGTACAGACATTTGAAGGTAACTCAACCATCCCCTTGAGTCCTGAGAAATGCACATTTACAGTGCTGGCCAAACATTTGTGTCTTATAAAAACTTAAATATATATGCAAGCTAACATTTAGAAGTGGTTGAGGTCAGTAACATTTTTTGAATGGTTTTTTAAAAAGACTCTTATGCACACCAAGACTGCATTTATTTGATCAAAAATACAGTATAACAGTAATACTGTCAAATACTTTTACAAATGACATTTTTTATATATATATATATATATATATATATTTTAAAATATAATTTATTCCTGTGGTGGCAAAGCTGAATTTTCAGCATCATTACCCCAGTCTTAGTGTCACGTGATCCTTCTATATGCTAATTTGGTACTAAAGAAACATTTCTTTTTATTATTATCAATGTTGAAAACAGTTTTTTTCAATATTCTTTGATGAACTGAAGGTTCAAAAAACTCGAAATATTTTGTAACATTACATGTCTTCATTATCCCCTTTGATCAATTTAATGCATCCTTGCTGAATAGAAGTATGCAATTCTTTCTTTTTATTTAAATCTTACTGACCCAAAACCTTTTAACGGTAGGGTACTTAAACGCATAGTTCACAAAATTATATATATGTATTGGACACCACTGACTTATGTTCCAACAAAAGACAGAAAGACAAATACCGGTTTGGAATTACATGAAGGTGAACTATCCCTTTAAGTATGTTTCTGATATTATAACTGAACAAGTGCGCATAACAACAAACAGCAAAGGTCACATCTTTTATCCGGCCTTGAGATAATGAAGCGCGTGATTATGAGAGCGGTGTACCTCGTTAAAAACATCAAGTGCGACTTGGCTTGGTGGAAGCACATCAGAAAGTTTACAGAAGATTTTCTCTCCAATTACAAAAAAACAGAGATGAAAAGGGCGGCTGAATCACCTGAAAGAAGCCCACCAGCATTGCGGAGGGGGCCGGTGGGAGGAATGTAGTCGTGCGGTGACAATTCTATTTTCTTATTACTATGTTTCCATAAATTGACTCAGTTCACGTCAATGCACAATCGAGCACTCTGTTCTGATTATATACGCCTACAGGAGCCTTAAACTTAATATAGCTTATAAACAGCTTTAATGAGTTGAAGATGACGGCGGCCGTATTAGCAGAGCGTCTTCACTGGAGAGTGTAAACAGATGTGAATAATTACTGCACTTTACCATACTTTGTCTTAATGTGGTGGGCGATGTGAAGAACAATGTGTGAATCAGACTTGAAGGTGAAGTGTGTAATTTTTCTGATGTTAAAATACTTTCAATTTTCACTTTAATGTGCAGAGACATTTGTAAATGAGACAGTAGCTGTTTGCATCCACGTATTTTTATGCGAATTGTGGGTTATTGCATAAAAACCCCCCACTAGAAATGCAAGATGCGAATCATTTCTAAAAATGAGCATAAAAAAAAAACGTATGCACTCAATTGAGGTGGGCATTATTTTTATCTGATAAGAAGACATGTGCAATAAACTAAACACATTTACAGAATAAATCCATCATGATCACGTGGCCTTTGCCTCAACAGAGGATGTGATCGGATATATTGACTAACCAGTGGACCAATTCTTATTGCAGAGCGACTCAAATGTAAGTTTGGTTATTCTGAAATGCCTGAGCCAAAGTCTGTCATCAAAATGATTTGGTATAATGACCTCCCAGAAATGTCTCACATGATTGCATTCCCAAACACCGAACATTCGAACGCAAGAGAACATGACAGAGTTTATTGCGTTTCATCTGCGCGCTTTGAGGTGCAAGTAATATAAGAAGTATGAAAAAAACAGAGCCACAATGGCTTTCCCAATTGCAGCTTTGATTTTTAATACAGATATTTTGCTGCAGTTTCCCAGGAAGTGAAGATTTTGTTCTCTTGAACACATGGGATGGAAACGGTGCTTTATTTGCAAATGTTTAATGCGATTCCAAAGTTAAAGGGGCTATATGTAGAATTCAGAAAGCCAAGAAAGTTTCCCAAAGCCAAGTTGTAAGTTCAGTCATTATCAACACAATTCAATGGATTTTGCAACGTTAGTTGGCTAACAAAGCTTTTGGGAAACACACCCCAGCACTGCAAAAAAATGCTTTTCTTAACTTAGATTTTTTGTCTTGTTTCTAGTCCAAATATCTAAAAATTAGTAAAAAAGTAAAAATTATTGCCTTGTTTTCAGAAAAAATAAGTCACTAATCTTATTTCAAACTGAAAACAAGATTATTTTGCTTACCCCGGCCCATTGGCAGATTATTTTGCTTGTTTTAAGGAAAACCTCACTTAAAGGGTTAGTTCACCCAAAAATGAAAACATCATTTAATACTCACCCTCATGTCGTTCTACACCCGTAAGAGCTTCGTTCATCTTCGGAACACAAATTAAGATATTTTTGATGAAATCCGATGGCTCAGTGAGGCCTGCATAGCCAGCAATGACATTTCCTCTCTCAAGATCCATTAATGTACTAAAAACATATTTAAATCAGTTCATGTGAGTTCAGTGGTTCTATCTTAATATTATAAAGCGATGAGAATATTTTTGGTGCGCCAAAAAAACAAAATAATGACTTATATAGTGATGGCCGATTTCAAAACACTGCTTCATTAAGCTTCGGAGCGTTATGAATCTATTGTGTCGAATCATGATTCGGATCGCGCATCAAACCGCCAAACTGCTGAAATCACGTGACTTTGGCGCTCTGAACCGCTGATTCGATACAAAAGATTCATAACGCTCCGAAGCTTCCTGAAGCAGTGTTTTGAAATCTGCCATCACTATATAAGTTATTTTGTTTTTTTTTTGGTGCACAAAAAATATTCTTTTCACTTTATAATATTAATATTGAACCACTGTACTCACATGAACTGATTTAAATATGTTTTTAGTACATTTATGAATCTTGAGAGAGGAAGTGTCATTGCTGGCTATGGAGGCCTCACTGAGCCATCGGATTTCAACAAAAGTATCTCAATTTGTGTTCCGAAGATGAACGAAGGTCTTTCGGGTGTAGAACGGCATGAGGGTGAGTAATTAATGACATTATTTTCATTTTTGGGTGAACTAACCCTTTCATTTTGACTTATTTTTTCTGAAAACAAGACATTTTTACTTTTTACTTAAGAATTTTTAGATATTTGGACTGGAAACAAGACAAAAAGTCTAAGTAAGAAAAACATTTTTTTGCAGTGAAAAGAGCTCTTTCAAACATTTTTTTTATCCTGAACACTGTATAAGCATTTGTTTCATGTGTCATAGAACGGAAGTGAGGCTCTCGGGAGCACGTAAACTTCACATCCTTTTGATTTTCCCAGCATAAAATCAGTCCACAAGCTTTCATAGACAACCTAGGAAGTCGGGGAAAGTCTCATTTTTTAAGTTTTGTTACAAGCTGTTCACACATTGGCAATAAAAGAAGCGATTAATATATGAAAATTCTTACATATAGACCCTTTAAATTCACAACTTTGGATGGAAACAATGCTAATGTGGCTTTGCTCAGCTCTCCTGCTCAACCAATGGTGTGAGTTTGGAGGCGGGGCTACTTGTTTGGAAAACATTTTTCTTTATTTAAATGATTAAAATGATTAGATTATCAGACATTTGCATTGAATTTGTACTTTGTGCACTTCATCAAGCAATAAAAAAACTTGTGTGCACTTTTTTTTTTATAGAAAGACAAGTTTTTGGGCTGGTACTTTGTCCTAGCATTGTCTCAAAAAAAAATAATGGTGAAAAAAATAACTTCCCTTAGTAAATCTGACGCACATATTTCACAGCTTTGTCTAAATGGAGCCGATCATGACACGTTTAGCCGGCTGGCATCATTACCAGTGTGGAAGCGGGTATATAGCTCACCAGAGAGCCCTGTGTGTGAGTAGGACAATTGACAGTAATCTCCCCCTGAAAGCAAAGGCATGTCTGCAATAAATGAGAGTGGAAGGCTTAGGAGCGGTGTCAGTGGTCTAGAGAGAGGACACTCTCACAGAGCTCTTCATAAATCTCTGCTTCACACTTCTCTCACACCAAATATTAATAAGCTTCACTCTGCTGCCTGATGTTGACTCTCTTTCTCTCAATTCCTGACTCTCTGCTTCCTTGGTCTTCTCCTATTTGTAATCTTTTTTTTGCTCTCAAGTCGTAGAAGAAAAAATTGAATTAAAAACTAATTTTAAGTCAAATTAGAGCTCAACAATGAACTTTAACTTTTCTATAGTTCTTTAGAAAAGTGTATGGTCACAGTAAGCTATATTCTTAACTATCTTTGGAAAGTGATAGACTGTTGAATCAACCTGTAAAATAAAAAAAAATTATTTTTTTTTATAAAATTATAAAAAAAAAAATATAATAAACATATTGTCTTTATTTATTTAAATAATAAATTCAGCTACATCATAAAAGTAAAAAATAGTAAAACAATAAAAATGTATATATATATATATATCAAGAAGGGAAATCAGCATATTTGGTGGTCTGTCAAAAAGTTTTAAAATCCCTGGCATACATTAAATATCAAACCAAGAGGCATCTGTGACCAAATGATGCTACAACCTTCTTTCTGACATTATCTTCCTTTCTCCTCACCTCCTCAGGAACAGCTCGTATGTTGGTGAATCCCTTCCTAAAGACCACAAACACACGGCGGGCGCCGCAGCGGAGGGCAGAAGTAGCGCAGTCGAAGGCTGTGTCTCCAGCGCCCAGAACGATCACAGTACCACGGAGCTCCGGCAGCGCTGAGTGACAACTACACATCCCTGAAATCAGAGGAGGAGGAAGAGGAGAACAAGAAAGAGTGAGAAAGAGAAAAAAAACAACATGAATTCTGCCTATAGAACAATTCTCACTAAACGGCTCAGCAGATTCTTGTTCGCAAAGCGCTGTAAAATTGCATCTCGAAGCCTCACAGCATGTCACTATCAAATTATTCTGCTTCCATGAGAGCCTGGTTCATGTCATCCTTTTGTCTTTGTTTTTTATGATTTAATATTTTTTCCCGGAAATGTCCTCGTATCAGTAATTTCATACTCCACACCTGTCGTGGTGCTGCTTTTATTTTTAGATGTGATAAGGGTGGCTGCACCTATATTGAACGCAGTGATTTCAGCATGTGATAACTATCAGCATTCAATCAGTTCAGCTGCTCTAAGGTTAAAAATC
Source organism: Hypophthalmichthys molitrix (assembly GCA_037950675.1). NCBI lineage: Eukaryota > Metazoa > Chordata > Actinopteri > Cypriniformes > Xenocyprididae > Hypophthalmichthys > Hypophthalmichthys molitrix. Next base: position 20,304,821 of record CM075514.1, on the reverse strand, counting down.
TTGAAAACTTGACCTGCAACAGATTTAGCCTTTAAAGACCACATGAAAAAATTAACCTTATTTAGCTTTCATAAAATAATAGTAATAATTAAATTAATATAATAATACAAATTATATAATTAATGTATAATATATAATGTATAAATGTTATACTCTTTTCAAAATCATTAATAACAATCTTTCTTGAGACTAAATGTAATCCTTTTTTAAGGCTGCATTCAGTCATCTTTAGTTTAATGGCATTATCATACTGAATGTGTAAAAACACTTTTAACACAAGCATTTGCTTAAAGGTCTGCAGCATTTTTTTGAGATGTCTTAAATGCTTGTAAAGATTCAGATGTTCCTATTTCATTAAATCCTTGGCCAACTGCCTTAATGCAGCAAGTTACAGTAAGAGGTAGAACGGCACACTGGATTAAGATTTATTCATTACTAAGGTTTTATTCATTCAATCAGGTTCTTTCCCCAAAATTTCCATTTTCATTTGATTCTGATGCCAACATTATGAGTCTAAACCCCATTAATCTGGGGAGCAGGAACAAAAACTTCTCATTTTCTTTTCTGTTCTTTTCGAGTATTCAGATATACCTTTTAGAAATAGCAATTACATCTGGCATTGCAAACTATACCATGCACCATTTTTGGTCTCTACAAAGCATGCCAGTGAATAAGTTTAACATGGTTGAAGCCAACACAAGGACAAATAGGATTATCTTCAGAAATAAGGGTAAAATATCATGGCAATATCCAGGGCTGTGTTTCCCAAAAGCATTGTAAGCCTAAGTTGAATGTAGAACCAATGGAGCTACGATCAACTTAGGCTTACGATGCTTTTGGGAAACGCAGCCCTGAAAAGTTTATAATTATAATATAATGCATAATGATACTAGTCATGGTACTTCAAAACTTTTCAAAGAATAGATATAAAAAATATATATATATATACTTTTTTTTGTTAGCAAAGAAGCTTATATATAATTCAAATAACTTGGACTCAGATGGTTTTTATATGTGTTGCTTCAGGAAGCTTTGAATCATCAGGTGTGACAGACAGATTTCTCAGGGTGTTCACCTGGTTTACTGGCTTTCGCAACGAGGGGGAGAAAGTCCTTTGACGTGTAAAAACCCTGTTCCGTGGAGAGGCCATCAAAGAGCTTGTGTCTGTTAGCTTGAGAAAGACCTGCAACAAATCAGAGAGACATGAAATTTAGCTAAATATATACCTTACGGTCTTAAAGTCAACATGAATTCAAAAATTGAATACTATCATCAGTGTAATTCATCAAAGCAAATGTTTTTCATATTGATTTAAATGAATAAATAGAATATAATTTAACAAAAGAATTTAATAAGTAATAATTACATTTTGAAATAATTGTCTAAATAATTTATTTATTTTTGCATTTAAATACATACATACATACACAAAAGTTTATTATGCACAAGTTCAATTTAAGACACGGACCGATGGAGAGATGGATGGATGGATGGATAGAATGACGGAAAGAAGGAGAGATGGATAGATAGACAGAATGACGGATAGATGGAGAGATGGATGGATGAAGAGATGAATGAATGGATGGATGGAACAACAGATAGATAGATAGACAAATGGATGGATGGATGGATGATCGATGGATGGAACGATGGATAGATGGATGGATGGATGGATGGATAGAATGACGGATAGAGGGAGAGATGGATGGATAGACTGAATGACGGATAGATAGATAGATAGATAGATACGATGGACAGATGGTGAGATGGATGGATGGATGGATAGATGGATGGACGGACGGACGGAACGACGGATAGATGATGGATTGGATGGATGGATGGATGGATGGATGGATGGATAGATGATGGATGGAAGGATGGAACAATGGACAGATGGAAAGATAGATGGATGGAACAACGGATGGATGGAGAGAAAGACGGATGATGATGGATGGGTGGATGGGTGGATGGATGGATGGATGGATGGATTAATGGATAGATGGATGGATGGATGGAACGAGGAATAGAAGGATGGATGGATGGATAGATAGAGATGGATGAATGGATGGAACGACCGATAGATAGATAGATAGATAGATAGACAGATAGATAGATGGAACAACGGATAGATGGAGAGAAAGACGGATGATGGATGGATGGATGGATGGATGGATGGATGGATGGATGGAACGATGGACAGATGGAAAGATAGATGGATGGAACAACAGATAGATGGAGAGAAAGATGGATGGGTGGATGGATGGATGGATGGATGGATGGATGGGTGGATAGATAGATAGAACAACGGATAGATGGAGAGAAAGACGAATTGATAGATAAATCACAATAATAGGTATCCAAGGTAATGACGTAGATGAAATTTCACATCCACAGATACACATTCCAGTTTCTATTTCCTGCCTATGTTGACTTCTTCCTGCCTCTAATGTCTATTGTGCATCAGATGCCTGTCCGAATGTTTGCCACTGTCTCGTGTCATTAACATCATTACACATAATCACACATAATGTAATCTTTCAGTGGTTTCAGTGGGAGCGATGTTTAGACATCAGCGTCAGGCCTCCGATGTCTCAAAACCCACAATTATCATCCATTCTAAAAAAGCCCAGACAAAGTGAGTTGTGAAGATCTCTCAATCTTCTGTACGCAATACCTAAATTGAGATACACAAACAAGATGTGTTTTGTTGCAGTTTAAATGCTGCACCCTCTCTGAGGCATGATGCCGTCTTAATAAGATAAAACTCTTTGGCAGAGATCAGAGCATTTGCGAGAACCGTAACGTGAGAAGTTCACGAGATCCACTGTGACTGAGATGGAAATCAGAAGACAGTGGTAATGAGCCACTAAGTGATTGAGAGATGGAAGACTGGGGTGTTGCTGTCAGAACCAATCAGCTGCATACAGTCAATGTGATTGCAAGGAAATGCATTACAACATGCATCAACACCTTCGTTTGCTCAATTTAAACAAGCCTTTAGTAAGCGCATGGATCATTTTTACACCCTTAGCAAAAATCAAGTAAAATACAAAATACAGAAAATCGAGTTGCGGAGATTTTAACAGCATCCCGTGGCGTATCATCCAGGTACCCGACAGGACCTCTCCACCCACCGTTCTCGGATTCATCTGCTCTGTCTGGTTTAAAAAGGCAAGGGCAAAGAGGTGAAACCACACAGCATGATTTAAAAAGTTTAACTCATTATTAATGAAACTGGTCATTAAATCATACAATAATTAGACGCCCACCTCTCATCAGACACATCTCCAGTAGACGTCAATAACACGGCAATTACCACGATTTTAAAGTTAACCTTCACCAAACAAGCCAGCGTGTGGCCTACGAGTAAACGCTAGCTCTTCGACGCTCACCAATAACCAACCTGTCTTCCTCCGAGCCGTGCTCGCGCTGCTGATTCTGTTTGACAGAGCAGTCTTATGGCTGTCTTCTATATTTCAGCTGGATTTAGTTTTACAACAGGTTTATATGAAAAGCTTTATGTGGCTTTAACCTTCTGAATTCAGGTTTCTAAGAAGAGTATCACACTATGGTGATATATTGCAGCAAAAATACATACGTATTTCAGCTTTATTAAAGTTAACTAAAACCATAAAAACATTTTCATTAGCTGAAATAAAATTAATTAAAATAAAATATATAAAAACTTCAGCTACTCGCCAAGACAACATTACTCTTTTTTCTTTTAGTTGAAGTACTAAATTAACTAAAACTAAATAAACTAAAAATTATATAGACATATTTTAAAAATAACAAAAATAAAAATAGCAAAAACAAAACCACTAAAACTTTGACTGAAATTAAAATTAAAACAGAAAATATAAAAATAAAATTGAATTCAAAATATAATAGTATATTAATAATACTAAAATAACACTAATGTAAACACACACGTACATGTATACAAATACGTATGTGTACATTATACATATTAATATTTATATTTAAATATGGCCCATCCAATCAGATTTTAGAGTCAACATTATATATATATATTATATATATATTTATAAAACGGTTAGTTCCTGTCCTTGATTCTGATTGGTCAACAGCTGTGTTTTATTCACGATAAAACACGGCTATGACCGCTTCACCCAACGTTTCTGTGTATCACTACACAACACCCTTAGCAACCACACTTAGCAACGTAAACTGTATGTTCTCAATTGATATTGTTCATTGAAGCTTACTGTATTATGTAAAAGAGTATTGTGAGAAAGAGATCGAGTAAGCGAGTTTATTATCTGCATTCAGATTTAGCATTTTCCTTCAGGTCAGTCCTGTGTTCATAATAAAAAATCTGTTTAAATGTCCGATGTATTATCTTGTCCTTTTAACATTTAAGGGGTTTTCCCGTGACTGACAGCGCTAGTCAAAGCATTTGTCAGTTGTGTGTTGTTCCGTGTTCACAACAATTCAGTCTTTTCAATGTAAAAGTCTTTGCTACTGATTGACACTCATTGCCGCCATCTAATGGTGTAATAATGTAACTTCTGTTGCTGTTCACGGTCAGGGACTATTTTTTCCGGCGGAAGGAATGCTTTAGTGAAAATTTACTTCATGAAAGTTGCATTGATACATATTTTTGGATTTAATATTTGTATTGTGTGGTAAATGTTTTATAAAATGTTATATATATATATATATATATATATATATATATATATATATATATATATATATACACACACACACATAGTTTTAGTGTTTAATGAGATCTATACTAACATAATGATTGTTATACCGTACAAACTTTCTAACACTAACAAATACATTCTGTGTGTATATATACATACACACACACACACAGTATGCACAGACATACATAAATAGACATTCCAATGCTGAAGGTGTTGTATCACACATTTGGTGCAAATCACCAGTGATTCTCATTAGGGGATGCCGAACACATAATGTTGAAAGCCGCTAAATGGCTGTAATGATATCCTGATGATATTCCGGCATTTCCACAAACTAAAGCTGTCAGGGTGTCATGACTAATGAACAACATAAAAAAAACTGACTTTCAAAATTGCACATAGACTCCCAAAAACACCAACATGTGCCTCATATCTGAGCAGGTACTTCAGTCTCGTTAGTATGAATGTCAGTCAATAATTATAAAAAGCTGCTTTTATGTGTTTGCGAGGTTTGAAAATGCTGTCCTAATTAAAACAGGAGTTTGGTGAGCCAAAATTTATGAAAACAAAAAAATGACCAGTGGCAAAGTTGACTTGAACCAATATCTGTATATTTCTCTGATAAACACCAATTTTTATGTTCAGTGTTAATTTGTTATAAATAATGTGTTATGTTACATTTTTAAAAGTAACATTCCCCAAGACGCATATTCACTTAACACCTGCCACCTCAATCTCCTGATCATTACCAAAATTTAAAAGGAAGTTCAGGAAGAACGGGAAACTTTGCGGTATGGCGTGACAAAGTGGGTTTTAACAAAAGAACCAGGGTTTGTGACAGCGCTCTTTGTAAGTAATGCGTCTCCATTTGTCTCCTGCTGCATCACATTTTCTTCAGCAACGATCTCTGCCCTGAGCTTCCATACGGTACTCTCGCAGCGAGGCTGTTTTCTCCATGCAAAATCAAAAATAATACATCACCCAGAGAGCAGAACCCTTCTCGTTAATCAGGCCTTATCTATGGGCATCTGTTGAGAAGAGGGGGCGACACTGGCAGGAGGCACTTTCTCGACAGTCCCTGACCTCTCTGACCCTTATGAATTGCATAACGGTGAAGAAAAAACAAGGGTGAAAAGTTAAACTAGATTTTTACATTTAATGACGAAAAAAATAAATGCCGCCACAATGCTAGGGTATCTATGATATTCTGGACTACAGATATGGCTCAGGTGCCTTCTTCAATTTAATTCTGTAGGATTATTTCATTGTTTAATCATCCAAAAAATAATAAATTCAATCACTTATAAACATAACAATACACAATCTGAGGTATTAATTATGTCCGTAGCATAAACCATGCAAAAAAAAAAAAAAAAAACCCTAAACCTCTAAGTATGAGCAATAGTAGAAAGCACCACAAAAACGTAGTATGTATATAAAGCACATATAAGAAAAAGATTCTTGACATCTTGGATGGTATTTTAGAAGCATGCACAAATGATGGGTTATATGTACAGTGTAATATTATAACCTCATATTGACTAGCGTCCAACGATCACTGCCGCCAACTCGTAGCAACTATTGATTGCGGAGCTTTTAAAAACTTCAAGCATCTCATCTGCTGAGCGTACATCTTTTAATCATGTCGTTCCATTTATTGATCGCTATGCCTTTTAATAACACATATACCAACTTTGACTAATATTTTGTGGTTGGTACTAATATTCCACAGCTTTTAGTGCATTACAGGTACATTATATCATTAATGGATTGTGTTATGTACTATATAATGTTTCATTCTTGTTGTCATAAAAGTGACAATGAAATCAAAAGGGACATCCAGAAAATAAGAGACAGAGATCGCAGACCTCATCACTCCATGGCAGTTAAGGTGTTAATTCACTCTTTAAAGCTATTGAACCCGAGCCACTGACTCCTAAGCCTATAGCCTAGAAACAATGCTCTTATCTGACTTCCTCAACCTGGCTTCCACTTTGCATATTTTTGCATATTGCCAGAGAGAAATTAGCATGTCAATCATGTGAGTGGATGACATTTAAAAAGACCGTAAAGGACTCGTGTGAAATTACAGAAATTAATTGCAAACACTCAGTGCTTTCATTTTCTCCCACAGTCAAAATTTCTTTACATCCCTTTGTAGAAAAATCCAAAAATGCTCCACGTAAAAGACTCATAATTAGGATGCCAGTATTAAGAGACTCAGCGTTTCGAAACAATGAATTATACTAATTCTTTTTCTTATTGTGTCGGTACATGGACAGCTTTAGGCAATGTTTGAATTCCTAAGATCAATGTAGGGGCAGTGTAATCACGGTTTAATTTCTTTCTATATAAAGTTACATTATTCAAGTAATAAGATTATTGTAGTTCAGCAGATATAAGTTTTTTTAGGTTAGGAGTCATAATTAGAAATGCTTTACAATGTAAAGAAGAGCCTCTTTGATTAATTTTAGTGAGCAACAAGGTATTGTATATAGCCAGAAGACATCATCTTCAAGAATAAACTTATTTGTTCCTTGGCTTTGGAAAAAAAGGAAAGAAAAAATAATAACGATGAGACTGCAAACGGCCACGCAGTTTGAAAATAAAAAGCAAAGCTCCTCACTGCCAGTGCCAATATGATAATCATTATTTGATTCTAATGGCAAAAGGTCACATCTTATATAATCCTCTGATATTGATAACAGTCAGTAAACACAGTGAAAGAAAGTTAGAGAGTAAAAACCAGACAGAAGAAAGGAAAAAACAAACAAACAAATAAAAGGGGGAAAAGGAAGGAAGCAAAGAAGGAACAAATAAATGAACAAAAGGAAGGAAGGAAAATAAATACAGGATGTAAAAATAAGGATGAGAAAAGAAACTAATAAACAAAAGAAAGAAGGAAAAGGGAGGGAAAGAAATAAAGCAAAGGGAAGGAGGAGACGAAGAAAGGAAGGAAGGAAGGAAAATAAATACAGGATGTAAAAATAAGGATAAGAAAAGAAACTAATGAACAAAAGAAAGAATAAATATAAAACAAATAAAATAAATAAAAGGAAGGGAGGTGGAATGAAGGGAGTGAAATAAAGCAAAAGAGAGGAGGAGATAAAGGAAAGGAAGGAAGGAAGGAAGGAAGGAAGCATTAAAATGGAAGAAAAGGGAGGAACATAGTAAGAATGATGAATGAATGAACAAATAAATGAAAAAGAAGAAAGAGCAAAGTAATGAAAGAAAGAGAAGAGAAGAGAAGAGAAGAGAAGAGAAGAGAAGAGAAGAGAAGAGAAGAGAAGAGAAGAGAAGAGAAGAGAAGAGAAGAGAAGAGAAGAGAAGAGAAGAGAAGAGAAGAGATTTTGCTCCTGTTGTTTGGGCAGGATTCAATCCTGAGACTCAGCTGATACTACAAGATGCTGTGGAGCATTGAGGGTCAACATGTAATGGCAGTGAATGGCTCAGCTGGAAAAGAACAGGGCAGAGGGATCTGATGAGAAACCAGGGTGTCCTCCATTGAGAAGCAGTGGGCAGCCCAACCATGCACTGTTAGGTTATCACAGCAAGAAACAGCGGAAGCTCAAGAAGAGGGGCGGAAAATGAGATGTGAATGGGGTTACTGGTAGAGGAGGAGAAATTGTCAAGTGGATCATCCACAGCCATTAACAAGGACAGGGAGTCAGGGAGCTGCCAGTGATTCTGAGGAAAAACAGACTTTCTCCATCTTTTCTGTGTGCATGCTTGTCTGTCCACATAACAATAAAACAATGTGTGAAGATGCATATAAACTGACCAATTCCAATGAACACGGCTTTGTATCCTTCCTCCTTTAGAGAGAGCAGAGTCATTCCATCTTGGCCGAGTCCTCGGTCACAGACGATCTGAAATAGAGTTCAAACAAGCCATATCAACAGAAGTAAGAACACAGAAATGTTCCAAAAAAGACCAACAGCTCATCTGAAGGCATGTAAAACAGGGTCTGTTTGAGATTGCAGAAGGGTAAGAAGCAAGAAAATAAACAAGAAAGAAGTAATGAAGGAAGCTCATTTGAAGGGCTGTAAAATCACACCTGTTAGAGGTCTCGGGAAGGTGTCTCTGAATTCTTATGTCCAAGGAAAAATACATAGGAAAAGCCAATCTGAAAGAAAATAAGGAAAGTAAAGGACAGGAATGGAAGTAGAAGATATGTAAAGTAAAAAAAAAAAAAAAGAAAGAAAAAAGAAACAGAGAAAAGAAAGGAAGGAAGGAATGATGGATGAAGAGAGTATGGAATGAAGGAAGCATGCCAGTTTGAGGTCTCAGGAAGGCATAACTCAATCCTTCTTGTGTCTGCAGAAAATTCAGATTCAGGAAAAGGAAAGGAAAGGACAGGAAAGGAAATAGAGGAGAAGAAAAGTAAAGAAAAATAAAAAGAAGAAAAGAAAAGAAAACAAAAAAGGAAGGAAGGATGGATGGATGGATATATGAAAGAAAGAAAGAAAGAAGGATGGATGGAAGTAAGGAAGAAAGCATGTCTGTTTGAGGTTTCAGCTTGGCATCCTAGACAGTGTTGCCAAGTCCGCGGTTTTCCCGTGGTTTTGGCTACTTTAACACTGTTGCTGCAGGTTGCCGTATGCCGCAATATCATAACGTGATATTTAGCCCCTGGAATGTGCCAAAAACGTGGATTTTATCTGCCGAAAACGTGATTTTTACCGGGGGACCCCCCCTGAAATGCAGTTTTGGGCAAGTTTTGAGTAGCAATTGGGCAGGTTTTGTTGTGAAAACCTTGCAACCCTGGTCCTAGACTCCTTGTGTCTGCGGGAAAAGACCAAAGTCTAAAATTAGGAAAGAAGGAAGGAAAGATGAAAAGAAAAAAAGAAACAAAGAAGCTCAATTGAAAGCCTGTAGAATCATATCTGTTTCAAAGGAGGGTGTCTCTGAATCTTTCTTGTGTCAGCGGAAAAGACGGTCGGAAAAGTGTCTGTTCTCCTCCAAAGCATTACATTCACTCCCGCTCTCCCTGAGTCTGTTTATAGGTACTGAGGGAACATGCAAATCTGTCATCTCACCCCCCTCCCCATCATCCTCAGCTCTTCACGAACTGCGAAAAAAAGCATTTCCTGTGTAAAATGAATCCTGAGCAGGTGTGCCGGATGACGACTATTGATTGCCCTTTCCCGTAGCTGAAGCATTCAGGAAACAAACAGACAAACGCGTGTAGCCCCGAGGTGCTCGGCTGCCGCTGTCTGCCACCCCTAATGCAACTTTTAATTGTTCTTTATTAATGCAGCTGACATTTGGACCGCTGATCCTCCCTGAGACCTCTCGCCCTTCCCGGCTTCAAAAGGGGCAGGTGGGAGTGCACAGGGGCACGGAGGAGGGGTAGGATAGGGAGGTGTGATGGTTTTCATTACCTTCACTCCCAGGTCTCTCATCAAATCCACCTCGAACTGAACCACATCGTATGGCAAGCGGAATTGCGGGATCTCGGAAGAGCTGAAAATCAAGAGAGGGAAAATGAAACAAGAAAAAAAGGAAGGGAGATAAGAAGGAGTCCCTAGAGAGATGAAAAGTTGGGGGAAGAAAAGGGAAAAATTCCACCCAATGCTAAGGATCGTTCCATATCTGGAATTCTTTCTTATGTTATAGGTTATTTAGTCTTCAATTGTGCTGGTTTAAATGCCAACACAAACCCCAGAGCCTTGTTTCTACTCCCGGAGACTGCTGGGATTTGAGTTGCATTGGATATTCAAGGCCCCCTGTATGCAATCGACATGCTGGTTAAACTAAACAGCGGTGGAGATACAACAGCACGTAATTGATAACCTCATCCCAACTCGGCATTTGAGAGATGAATATTCCCAATTACAGAGACCATTCATTAATTATTCTGACCTTCTACAATGTGCCCCATATTGATTGTGGCTGGCCGGATCAACAATGCCCTTTAGTGGACCATCTTAGATACAGGATGAGAATTCTGAGTATGAACCACGGGTCAGAGTAATTACAGACCTCAGTCCTCCAATGAACCTCTGCTTCTCGAAAATGGTGATGTCGTCGTACCCCAAGCGGGCCAGGAAAGAGGCACAGCTGATGCTGGAAGGGCCACAGCCAATCAGAGCTATTTTAGAGTGATAGCTTTCGGGAATCTGACCTGGAGGCATGAGATTGGGATTCCGTATCTGAGGAACACCCATTTCTTTGAATACCTGCAAACACACCAGAAGAAAGGCAACTTACAGTCGTAATTGTACCTTCTTTGGGAAACTGGAGCCAATTGTATGATTCTGATTGATTGTCACAACCTTCAGAAAACTTGTAACAAATTCAAGATGACAAACTTGCTGAAAAGAACCAGTTTAAACCAGCATGAATAATCTTTTAGACTTGTTCATCCTGGTTAGTTCAGATTTGGTGACAATTCATTTGGTGCAAAACAAAAAGCCTAATTGATGAAGCTGGTCAAGTTTCTGGTGAAAATGGTTGACCAAGATAATCTTGGAATCGCTTAGGCAGTAGGCGTCCATCCATCCATCCATCCATCCATCTATCATTCTGTCATTTTATTTATTACTCTGATAAAACTGGTCATGCAAGCTCACCAAACAAGTTTTGCTGGTCAATCTAGTTACAAAAGCTGGTGGGAATACCAGATCTTCAGGACCTCAGGCAGCATGCTGTTGACCAGCTTTGCTGCACTCAAAAAAAAAATAGCTCTTTGGCTGAACATGATTCAATCATGGACTGTGGTTCCACATTTTCCGAAACAAGTAAAACCAAATAGAATCAACCATGTACAACTAACTAGAATCAATGGTGTTCATTTAACTTGAATGAATGGCTTTAGTTTAACTTAAATAAATGGTTTTCATTTAAATTGACATTCAAATAATGCTTCCTGTTTAGTCCTGTGATTTACCTTAAGTAAATATAACTTTTCTTTACAAGTACAATGTTTGGTCCAAATACTGGTTTCACCCAGAACACTAACATATTGGTGACTTTATTATTAAAGCAATCTGAATTTTTGCTAGCAGGTCCTCAACCCAATCATAAGCCCCACACTTTACCAAAATGGTAACCCCCCAAAACACTAACATAACAGAAACTTTTAAATACCAACATAATAGAACATTAAACATTTACAAGTCTCTCGTCTGGCTAAAAAAAAAATAAAAAATGCATAAAATAACACTTTTTTTCAACATTTACTCTCCCAATTCAGCCCATTTGCAAAGCACAATGGGAAGTGAGTCCTGTTTGATTGGGTTACTTAACTGAAACATGTTATTTCAAAATGAAAACATCAAAGAGTAACCGTTTCAAGTCAATTTAACATGAAGCGATCACATTTGAACCAGAAACCTGATACAATGGTGTTAATTCAAAATAAATTGTTTAAAAAAAGTGAACAGCATAAAAAAAAAATAATAATAATAATTTTGAGGGTGGGACAAACACCACTTTCACATTGAGAGGCAAAAAGTGATATTGTCTCTATTGAGAAACTGTCTTTGAAACACCATAGGCCTGGTCCTACACAAACACCAATGCAAAGTCCGACATGCTCTTAATTTGCCTGAGGAGAAAAAAAAAAGACACATGAATACATAAACCACGCCGCAATTTGATTCATCACTTCACTATTAAAATCCAGAGCAGAGAGCCCACTTAGAGGCGCCAAGACAAAAGCAACACAAAGAACTCATTCAGCTCCTAAGAACAGGAACCAAATGAGAAGACAAAGAAAAGGGAATTACAGAAACTCATTCATTCCACCAGCGTCCTGAACGCATCAACAGACATGAAGACATCAACATAAAGATAGTTAGCAGATACATAAAAAACGCAGCAAGTTATCCAAACAGGCATTAATGAGGAGCCTGTGGCGGTATATCCATTACAAGTAGTAAAATTGGAGGGCTGATGCTTTGTCTTTCTAATAAGATTAGCCAGATCCATATGTAAAAGCCTGTATGTTGTTAATACAATATTATGCCTGAACAGGCAACACTATAGGTGATATTAATATAGTTATTCATGAGTTTCATAGACTGTGAAGCCCAAATTGCTACATGACAATGCATTTTTAATAATCCTGGAGAGCAGTTTAGAGACTTATATTATTGCGGTTTCAATGAAACAAACAATGCGGCAATTCAAAGCACAATCTCGTCTCTTGACAGATTTGTATGGCTTCATTTGAATGATAGACTTCAGACTACATCTAAAAAGTCACGTGGCAGCAGAGCAGAGCCTGTGGAGGTGAAGGTGCCTGGGGTACGTTTTGGGATTTGCTAAAGACTATATTTAACAATGTTATTAAACTATTAGTGTTTTTACAGATTAACTTTAAAGGGTTAGTTCACCCAAAAATGAAAATTCTGGCATTAATTACTCACCCTCATGTCGTTCCAAACCTGTAAGACCTTCGTTCATCTTCGGAACACAAATTAAGATATTTTTGATAAAATCCAATGGCTCAGTGAGGCCTCCATTGACAGCAAGATAATTAACACTTTCAGATGCCCAGAAAGCTACTAAAGACATATTGAAAACAGTTTATGTGACTGTATACAGTGGTTCAACCTCAATAAGATTGAAGTGACGAGAATACTTTTTGTGCGCCAAAAAAAATAAATAACGACTTTATTTAACAATATCTAGTGATGGGTGATTTCAAAACACTGCTTCATGAAGCTTCGGAGCTTTACGAATCTTTTGTTTCGAATCAGTGGTTCGGAGAACGTATCAAACTGCCAAAGTCACGTGAACCATTGAAATTTCGAAACACTTATGATGTAACGAAGCCTCGTTTACTGAAATCACGTGACTTTAACGCTCCGAACCACTGATTCGAAACAAAAGCTTCGTAAAGCTTCGAAGCTTCATGAAGCAGTGTTTTGAAATCGTCCATCACTAAATATTGTTGAATAAAGTCATTATTTTGTTTTTTTTGGTGCACAGAAAGTATTCGCATCACTTCTTTCACGTCTTTAGTAGCTTTCTGGGCGTTTCAAAGTGTTAATTGTCTTGCTGTCAATGCAGGCCTCACTGAGCCATCGGATTTTATCAAAAATATCTTAATTTGTGTTCTGAAGATGAACAAAGGTCTTACGGGTGTGGAACGACATGAGGGTGAGTAATTAATGAAAGAATTTTCATTTTTGGGTGAACTAACCCTTTAACTCAGCAGATTTTCTCTGATACGCAAATAACTCAATATTAATGTCATTAAAATATTACCAGTTCATATAATTGTTGTATAAATTACTTATAAATCACTTCTTAATCAAACCTAGTGGCAAATAGATACTCAAATTGTCACTGTAAGTGGGAGTTAGTCAAAGTTCTCTAAAGATGCTAATGTGCTCCGCCACCTTTGGACGCCAACACTGCGTTTCCCTTGTAATTGAAAAGAGACACCAAGTTATCTGTGATTGTAGGCCGACTGCAGGAGCAGCAGCTGAATGACGGTGGGCAGTGATAGCCCTTTTTTCTCGGGTTATCTAATTATCGGCTCGATAACCAGACTGACCTCTCACATTTAAGGAGAGAGGAGCTGCCACCTAGACAGAGATGTCTAATAAGTCACAGCAGAGGTGGGTGGCACAAGAGAGAGACGCTGCTTTTGTAATTGCTCTTCTTATCCTTCATGAAGTAATGAAACTTAACATGCCAAAGCCCTTACTTTTTTTTAGCCTGTGGTGATTGTGTGGAACAGGTGGGATCGGGTTACAAAGGTGGGTGGAAATGAACTGTCGTGCTTACCATTTCCCCCTCCTAGCAGTCAGTTAAGAAACATGCCCACCTGAAAACCTGTTAGAATTGCAAGCAAATTGCTTAAGGTAAAGAAAAACAAACCCTCCGGCAAAACTGAAAAGCAGCCAGCTAAACTTATTCATGTCAACAGGCATGTTTTTAAATTGCATTTGTAGTGTGTGCTTGCTTATATACATTCTGAAGAAACCCTGAAGCTTTAAAGAGGCACAAAGGGTATATAAAAGCAGGAACATTTATGCAGTTTTTGTATCTAAATAAAGAAGCGACCCTCAACCACTATTCACACTAAACGGGTTTGCATTAATTTACACAACTGGGGGAAAAAAAAAAACACTGTTTAGAAAATAGGCAATGATTCAAATGTCTGGTCTATATTAAAATTTAAAATAATATTAAAACATTAAACTAATGATTATTATAATGTTATGGTCAATAACCAGTAAAAGGACAATATTAAAATTTTGTCTAAATAAGTTCTAAGTTAAAATAAAACACTAAAATTAATCATTTTAAATGCTTAATTTAAGCATTTAATATGCAACTTTTCTCCACTATGAGGTCGCTTATTCAAAACAAAGGCGTAGCTTGATGACGCCTTGATTTCGCAGAATCATGGGAGGTGTTGTCTTCACGTCTACAGCCGGTGGAAAAGAATCCGACAGGACTCGGGCAGAAATCATATTTATTGATGAGCTAAGGTATTAAAGATTTATTAACATTACTGTTGTATGAAGCAGAGTGTGACTGAAACCCGTTGGAGCAGAACGAGGCCGCTGGAGAGACAAGCGCAACACACGTCTCAAGAGCAGTGGAGCTTTTATTTTGCCACAGTCGCCACTTCTGCTTCTTCCGTTCATGCGTATGTGGGGTAACGCAGCGCTGATTTATCATATTAGATACATTTGTGTGTTGAAAGCTGTTATAGTGCTACTCTGCGTCCGCTTGGCGGCTACTATGAGACACTTGTTGCACATTGCAGTAAGCTAGATCGATATTAGGCATGGTAAACTGAGTACTCATGGTAAATCAAGAAAATGAGATTTAAACATTAAGACTTACTGTGTTGAGCTATTTAATAATGATTAGTTTTCTGTCGATGAATGTATCCAAACAGTTGCTCACCTGTCTAATAAAATACATAATATATTAAAGCGTTTTTGGTGTTTCCATGGTTTCTACAAAATAAACTGGAAATCGAGGGTAACAAGGATATGATGTCATTGATAGGCAACGCACGGACATGGTCCATGTCCTGGTTAAAATTGCTTATTTCTCTGGATTTAAACATTCTTGGAAACATTTGGGATAATGTAAGTACACAAGTCAACAAAATATATAACACTGTTCTAGTGTTTTTTGGATATTTAATCCAAAAATTGTACATATTGTGCCTTTAAATGCACATGTATAGTACGAAAAAAATTATATTCACCTCGACTTTTGCTAAAGAGTATATTTAACGGTGTTAATGAAGTCAGCGGTAGATGATGGCAAAGGTAATCTAAATATAAAAATAGGGCAAAGTAAATTTACAATATTGGCTTACACTATATCCAAAAGTAACTGATAAAAAAAAATTAAAATACAGTGCGATAACTGAATATATTGTGTGTTCTTATTATAAAGCTATATGAGCCAAAGGTGCATTTTAACAGGTGTTTTTTGTCTTCGCTGTTGCTATATTGTGTATTTTAGCAAGGCTGGAACACTGTATTGACCTTTACCAGATAGAGGAAACTCCCACTTAGTCACACACACAATTGTGGGTAAAGTTGAGCAAATCAAACCCACGCACTTTAATTTCTATTTAATTAACGGTTACCGCAGTGCTGTGTACCACCTGCAAAGCAAAACATAAACATATAAATGAATTAATGAATAACACACCTGATGGTTCTTTGTGCAGAGGAACAAATAACATGTATGTGACCAAACAAATTCTATGTATTCAAGTTTACAATGCTTACATTGACCCTGCCCCACATGATTTCCTATACATTTCCTCACGGATCTGTTTACTGCAAACTAGTTTGCTGGCACCTCGCCATCCTCGCTCCTTTTAAGTCACTTCCTCTGAACATGAAGTATGAATCATCATCTTGTGTTTTAGACATGAAATATCTGCAGCTTCCTTTGGTTTAAGCTCATCTTGATTGACATGTTATTCTTCTTTTCCCTGGCGCCAGCTCACCAATGGTGAACCTGATGTTTGTCGTGGCAGAAGGCCGGGCCGCTGAGACGAATTGCGTCTGTGGCAGTGGAGAGTGTCACACATCATGAGTTCATACTGTTGCCGACTAGAGCTCAGAGACTTCATTAACACTGGCACGCCACATGAGCTCTTCATGACAGCATATGGGAACCAAAGAAACAAGAATACACACTTTTCTAACAGGTTAACTCTACTAAACCACAAGGGAATAGTTCTTATGCAGCAATTTTTAGATAGACGAACCCTTAAGCACTCAGAGTTACTCATTTTTTTGCAAATTTCCCTTCATATGCAATCTAATCCATCTGCCCTACGGCATACATGGCTTTTCACTCAGGTGAGCTTCTAAAAATGATAATACAAATTCAGTTTGAATAAAACCTAATATGGGAAAAAGAGAATGAAAAGGAAATATTTTTCTCCCTACCAACCTCAAATATACCTTTTCAAAGCTGTGGCCCAGCGGTTAGTGCTTGTTGAGTTATGATGTTCATGTGGACGATGCAGGTTTGAATTTAACATGCAACATTGCCTGATTCCCAATTATTTCAATGGAGATTTCAATGGAGAAAGTTTTATTAAGTGTTAACAATGAGATGATGGGATGCTTTTGTCATTTTTTACAAGATGGACAAAATTTGTCACCAAAAAAGTCATTCGGTTTAACCAAAATTTCGGTTTTACCGAATGACACTTTGGCTATACCGAATGACGATATTTTCAAACAATGCTAACATGCTGATATCTAGCAAAAGGACAATCAAACCTTTTATATTTAGTACAAGTTTTTAAAATATTACAACATTTTCCATGTTTTATAGCGGTTGTACCAAATGACCTGATGTTTCGGGACATGCGTATGAGCGAGTAAAAATATGATTTTTTCAAATAATTAAAAGAGAGTTAGTTAATTTGCTTTACAACCATGTGGTCCTTTGCAGGTGTCTGAATGATGTTACATCCTGTCACATGATATTGACCGCATGACTTGATCCAAAATGGTCCCTTTATATTGGTTACTCCAAATGACATCAATTAAATTTAATTAAACGACTTCTACACATAATTTTAATACCATTTTATATACATTTATATATATCATATATACATTTATTACATTTTAAGATATTTTAATCACAAATGAAGTGGCTGTATTGGCCTTTGGACGGTTAAACCAAATGACCTTTTGACACTTCAAAACCTTTAAAATACCTTTATATGTGCAAAATATAATTAAAACCTTTTGGATTCAATAAAAAATATCTAGTTGTACCTTAAATACTTTGGATGTCATATCTTTGTTTTTTATTATTATTAAGGCCTTTGGAAAAAAAATGACCCGTCACATCATTGACCCATATACGAATATATCTGTATATATATAATGGGAAAAAGTCTTACCTCAGTGGCAAACTGCTGCAGTCCCCCAATGTTGATGGGTCCTTCCTCAGACGCATACAAGTTGCACCCCCCAACACACAGGTCTGAGGTGGGACACACCATCCCACACGTCAAACCTAGTGGGTTGTCTGACAAAATGGTTCGCGCCGCCCCATAATAATTCTGTGAACATCAACATAAAAATGTCTTTTACAAACTATGCATCAGTTGTTTTATTTGTGATAATGCAATGAAATATGCCAAATTGGGCATATTTTGGCCAGGCTGTCATTCAAGAAAAAAAAAAAAAAACAATACAACAAACAAAATATTTACAATTTAAGCAAAACTTTATTTTAGGGTTCAAATCTCACTATTAACTAGTTGCTTATTAGCTTGCATATTACTAGTATATTGGTTGTTTATTAGTACTTATAAAGCACATATTAATGCCTTATTCTGCATGGCCATATTCTACATCCCTTAATACTACCCAATACCTAAATTTAAATACTACCTTACTAACTATTAATCAGCAGTAAATTAGAAGTTAATTGAGGCAAAATTTGTAGTTAATAGTGAATAGGTGTTCCCTATACTGAAGTGTTACCATAATTTATTATGTTGTAGTCAATTTTTCCTTTGAGCTTTATGATTTTCTGCATAGCAAAATAAAACCTGTAGCTTGACTTTTTTTTTTGCCAACACAGCGACGTGGCTGCAGCATCTTGCAGTACTGCCAAAAAAGCCCTTTTTGCAGACAGCCATGATTAATTTATTCTGAGAACACACACACACATACAAAAGAAACTACAGCGACCATAATAAAGTGAGTAATATTTGGCCGGTCATGTGATGACAACAATATCTGCCCACCCAACCTGCTTCATCTAAAATAAAACAGCTTTTATTAAGCTATTGAAATGACTTCATGCTTTTAAACATCTTTCAAAATTACTTTCAAAAGTACTATTCATTTTTATTAGTGAAAGTTTTAAATAAAAAAATTCACCTTTAACACTTCTATTCATATACAACATTGAAAAAAAACTTTATGATAGTACCACCGTACTCTCTTTTCATTCTCTTCCTTCATTCTCTTGTCTAACAAGCCCATTCTGACAATAATCACCCCCTGACTGACATGTGTCTAGGTCTGAAAAAAAGCAGACAACATCTCTCTTCTTCAGACAGCCTTGAATTAAGGCCAGAACGCCTCAATGGCACTCGGTAAATTCACAGAATGCACGGTATGACGGAAACCTTGACAGAACAGAACAGCACAGAAATGCAGCGTTGTTCCAGCGACACACATTAAAAGATATTTTGCATGGGCTTTATTCAAATGGTGATTGTACAAGTCAGTTTTCCTGCTTCAAATGAATGTCTGAAATTCAAATACACAGTTGCAATGCATCCATAAGAGCCGCTGTAGTGCAGCTTTAAAACGCTCCCACAAAAGTCAAACAAATGAGCACAAAAACTCATTATTCCCTGCGAATAATTCACGGCATCCAACAGCAGATCTCTTATTAAAAGCATAACTCAAAGTTCACCACCGCAGTTCTGCACCAGCTATGGATGTCACAATTATGTCTTTTACAATGGCAATGTCTGTCATCCTGATGAAGAGCTCAGGTCTGACATCTTGTGTGGTGTTTTTAGTAAGGAGACCAGCTGAGGTTGCCAATTCAACATTTTTGTGTTTCTTAAGCTGAGTGAAACAAGCCATTTTACTTCCATAAAGTGACGTATTTCAGAGACAAATTGAATATAATCCATCAGGAACTGATTGGATCATGAAAAGGGGGTGTTTTATACTAGAGTTTTTGGCGGATTGTGGAGAAATCTGCCCTCCTGAAACAATTTTGAGAAAGCTTTTTAACCAAGATGTGGAGGCTGAAAGCCAATTTTCATCCTTGACAAATACCAATGGTAACACTTCATTTTCAAACCAACCTTATTTGTTATTATTAATCATGAAAAGGGGCTATTTGTAGAATTCAGGAACCCTTGTTATTAGTGACACCGGTGGCCATTAAGTGAACTGCAGTCAGCAACTAATTACTTGTGCTTGCATTAGCGCTCAGTACAAGAGACTGAAGGCCAGATTTACTAATAGCTTGTGCCAGAGCAAACCCTCTTTTTGAACTACTGTCAAGATTTACTAAAGGTGCACAGTGAAAAATTAGTGCTGAAAAAGCTTATTTTTTGCGGTTGACCTTACTGCATATGTAGGAATTTCCGCAAAATTTATGTGAGAAGAGTATTTAAATGAAGAATACAAGGTGATTTACTAAGGTTTGTGCAAGTCAATTTGCTCACATTTGCACCAATATTTACCGCCCCAAAAAAAAGCATGTCTTAAAGGGTTAGTTCACCCTCATGTCGTCCCACACCCGCAATACCTTCGTTCATCTTTGGAGCACAAATTAAGATATTCTAATGAAATCCAATAGTTTTTTTTTTTTTATCCTCTATTGAAAGCAACAAAATTACCACATTCAAGGTCCAGAAAAGTAGTAAAAATATTGTTGAAATAGTCAACGTGGCTGCAGTGATTCAACCTTAATATTATAAAGCGACGAGAATACTTTTTATGCGCAAAATCAACAAAAAGAATAACTTTTTTCAACAAATTCAACAATTCCGCCCAATACTGAGCCGTCGTTTGGACGTAAACACGGAAGCTCTGAAACGTAAATACCTTAGCAGAATGACAGGGGAGAGATGAATTTGTGGAATAAAGTCGTTATTTTTGTTTTGTTTTTGCGCACAAAAAGTATTTTCATCGCTCGACTATTTTAACGATGTTTTTACTACTTTTCTGGACCTTGAATGTGGTTATTTGGTTGCTTTCAATAGAGGGTAAAAAAAACCTCTTGGATTTCATCAAAGTGCCTTAATTTGTGTTCCGAAAATGAACAAAGGTCTTATGGGTTTGGAGCGACATGAGAGTGAGTAATTAATGAACTAATCCTTTAAACCAGACAATAATTTGTGCTGCTCTTGGTAGAACATTGGTCATTATGGAAATGATCCGGCTGCGTCTGTGTTCTTTAATTTGCATGTCGTCAGTAGATCACGCACAGAACTTTCCACTCTCATCGCCACTTTTTTGGAATTGCGCGCTCAAGCTCATTTACCCTGTTTAGTAAATCTGGCCCTGAACGTAATTCAGTGCCCACAGCGATATACTACTACAGTTTACTTGTCTTTAATAATGTTTGAAATTTATATTAGTTAGTCGAGTTGTTTTTGCTGCGGTATTTTTGTTAAAACCATAGGAAAATGTTAGTGTTCTTTAGGCTGCTGCTGATCGGAATCAATAAGCAGAATCGAAATCATAATTGCTAAAATTCAAACGATACCCAACCCTACAGTTAAAATTTTATGAAGGTTGCATTCACTACAACAATAACTCTCATTCAAGACTGTTCAGATTGACCGTTGGCTGTGATAAATCTTGATCCTCAAGCAAAATCACATGTAAATACATAAGCTTATACAAAAAAATAGGGATGTAATGAGTTTATTTACCTAAATAAACTACATAATGAACTTGTGAGATAAAATAAGACATGCATATATAAGACGTGACTTATGTAGGAGCATTTGAAATCCCAGGAGTCTGTTTGAAAAAAATCTAATCAACCCAAGAGCACACTACAGATGAAAAAAAAAAATATATATATTCAGCATGAAAAAATATGACATTTCATATTCATACCATATGAAATGTAAACATTAATACCATAATAAAAATGCCTTTCTCTACAGAAATATATTTGATATGAAAGTTACATATCTTATATTAGGAACCTGTTGTACAACGTAAGGGAAATATATGAAATGTGATGAGTTAGATAATAGTCCTTTCTGTTTGTTTTGCTGTTTGTTATTGGGCTGATGTATCCCTGATCTCGCTGGCTTGCTATATCCGGCTTTTAGAAGCTAAAAGATTAAATGAAAATAAAAGTTTTGTGGCTTTTAGCCTATGTTTGTTAGCTTTGAGGCCATCTATATGAGTGCACTCCTATAACATTTTAGCTTTTTGTAGATATATGCATTTAAAATACTCTTTCTATTCCTGGAAAATGGACCGAAAATACAGATGACTCATCCTGTGCGCAGAGGTTTAATAGGAATTTCTGCCCAATAAAATGCTCTTGACAATAAAATGACAATGTCCTCCATTCCTAATGTGACCTGCGACCGACTAGCAATAGAAAATAGCTAAACATGTTTTTGCTAGACAACATAATGTTAACTAATGGCTACTGACTATATTGAAAATATAAATAAATAAAACAAATCTAAAGTCTATTGTTATTTTAAAAAATAATTAAAATAAATATTTTAAGCTGCAGTCCGTAAGTTTTGCCTCTTTGTCGCCATCTCTGTTTGAAACCTGCAATTGCAGTTATTTGCGGAATTATCATCTTTACGTGGGTTGTGCATTGGCACGGCTCCTCAGCGCAGATGAATCTAATGTTTTGAGGAGAATGTGTGGCTGTCAGTCACCGCACCGGTGGATACTGTACTTCAGAATCACAGATTGTAGTCTTGGAAGTATGACCAAAATAAGAATTTTCACTGGAAAATGTCATCTGAAAAAGTAACATGTCTGCCACTTTTGTTCTGACCAACTGAGAAAAAAAAGATTATTACAATAAATCGCGCTACCAATGGTGATTAAATATAACGATCGCTTAGCTCATATCACATCAAACTGTGAAAATGATTAATATTGTTATACTTTGCTCTCAAATTGTTAATGTTAACATCAGCATTCCGTGACTACGTGTATTAGCGTTACCTGTAGATTTCAATTTCTGTACAGTCTAATCTTTAATGTTAATTTGTCATACTATACAATCCGCCATCAAAATGATTAGTTCAATTATTCCAGCTCCTGTGAGAAAAGGCTTTAAATGATCCGTCACCTGCAGCATGATATAGCCTACTAGCTGGGACTCCTTCTATATGTAAACAGACGTGACGTAATGACGCAAAGACGAACGGCGGCATGCTCGAACTTCCCGCAGAAACCTACCAGTACCACTCGGATTAGAACACATTATTACAAGCTTACTGTTGTGAATCGGGCTAAGGTAAGGAGACAGTTTTGAACACTACTTGCTCAGAAATTGATTTTGGATCATTTTTAACCTTTTAAAAAAAGTTACGGACTGCAGCTTTAATTAAAAAAAGAAAATGATTGGCTATTAACAAAATAAATAAAAACCTAAAAGATATTACTATTTAAAATAAAAATATATACATATTAATAATAATAAAAACTAAAGCCTGTTGGTCATTTTAAAATAAATTAATGTAAAAAACTAAAAGCTATTGGCTGTTTTTGATATGTTCACCCACAATTCCTGTCAAAAAGTCAAAATGGGAAGAAACTAGTGTGTCAAACAATGTCTTTAATACTTGTTCAAATTAAAATTAACATTCAAAACGCCATTCAAAACATATCCTTTGGGAAGTGGACTGTTGGCAGTCAGCGTTTCATACAAAAATGGAGTAAAATCTGCAAGTTTTTTTTAACATCTAACAGCACATATGGCCTGGTCTGAAGGAAAGTTGTTTCAGAGGTAGAGCAAGTTTTGATAAGCAACATTTTGATAAAACACTACATAATTAAACCTTTTTATCAGAAGAATAGAGCACAATAAGATTTGCATAATTTGTAGATATGCAACATACCTTGTTTGCAATACTAGTAATGAAGGCCTTTATGTTCAGATTAGTCGGGCAGCTTTTCTGACACGGTGCATCTGCACACTTCAAACATCTGTAAGAAAATAAGATTATGCTTGTATTACCTCATATGCAATGCAAAGCAAAGTTATTTACAGTAAGAACAGAGACTCGGAGCAGAACTTAGTGTCGTCGCCCCACTGGAACGGCACATTCCAGCCAATTACAAACACTCTACGGCACCCAGAGGAAATCAATCCCAAGCTTTTGTGCCGGAGGACTTTTCTCCCAGCAACTACATCTCAAAGACGCCATATTGATGACACACCAGTTTTGAATGACAAATAGGATAATTTGGAGCCGCCCAATTAAATATTCATGCCCAATCAGAATGGATGCGGTACGTTTGGCCCCTGGATGTGAATGGCGTGTGACAGGAGGCAGCCGACTGGGGCTGCTGGGAAAGGAGGGAGGGCTGTTACTGTAGCTCACAATCATTATTTCGCATTTTACAAACACACAGCTGTTTAAAAATTCACCACACTAATGACTTCAGATGATGTATCAGTAATTTGGAAGAGTGCTTTTCCTTTACAATGAGCAGAAGGGGGAGGAGGGGACGCACACCGGGAACAGAGCAAATCGAGGCAGGAAAGGAGACGCGGAAACAAGAGGGGGGAAAAAAGACTCCCCGTCGTCTTCGATGTGAAACGCACAACTTGTGACACAAAAAGTGCACAAAACACACCATAAAAGCAGCACAAACGCTCAAGTAACACCTGCACGTTTAGATTCACACGCAGCTGGATGCCCATAATAATCCCGTCTCACAATTCTCTGAGCTCAGCGCGGACTAGAGTGCACAAGGCTGCCATTAATACCACTTACCGGGGTGACAGTGGGGTAATTACTGTAGTGCAGCGGCCAGGTACCGATGCCACAGAGGACCACACAGCGCTGCCGTCCCAGTCCCGCTTTTATAAACCAGACTGGCTGATCATAATGTGACATTAGTTTTGACCTGCTTTTCTATATTTGATCATAAATTATCCTTAGCCTAAAGGATTAGGGATATTGCAGGGGTCTTTGCCTGGGAGAGGGTCTGGAGTGGGCTTTGACGGTGAGATGAAGGCTAATCTCGGAGGATGCCGGGCCTATCGCACTTCTGATCTGCGCGGAGATGATTAATACAGAGAGGGGACACAGAGCAGCTGCGGGAAGACATAAAGCCACGATCGCATAAATATTTCTCTCGCTGGCGTTCCTCTCTGGTTATTGTGAAGGAAAAGGCACTCTTCCAAATCAGTGATATATCATCTGTTATGATCATCGCTGTGTGTATCTTACAAAATATGCATGTAGAACATGAAACGGTGCAGTGGTTCATATTCAGCTTCCTGTACAATGAATACATTAGAAATGAATTAAAGATCATGTATCATGGAAAATAGATTTTTCTTGCTCTTCAAAAAAAATGAATTATTCTATATTATGTATATATACTCTAAAGTTCAAAATCATTTCCTTCTCGGTCCATCCAGACTATTAAAACAAATAAATGGTAGTGATATGACTAGGGTTGAAATATCATCCAGAAAAAGTAACCAAATGACATTTATTCTGCCGATTAAAATCAACATCAAAATGTAATAACTTTTAGTATGCGTGTAATTTAACACATAGCAACCAATTTTAATTTTAACTATAGCAATCAAGTTTTTGTTAACTATAGCAACTGTTTTATATTTTCATATATTTAAAATTTCTTGTGATGCAAAGCTGAATTTTCAGCATCATTACTCCAGTCTTCAGTGATCCTTCAGAAATCATTCTAATATGCTGATTTGCTGCATATTTCTTATTATAAGCAATATTGAACAACACACTTCTGTTTTATGCCAGAGAACCTTTTGTGAAATAAATGATTTTTCAATAAATACTGTTAATAATTGCATCCTTTTCTTTCATCATTGCTTTATACCAATGTTTTTCCCTTGCCTTATGTAACTTTTGTAAATTTGAGTCGGTTTTTCTGATTTTTTCGATTAATTCGAATTTATGTTTTGCCTCGATTTTATTATTTTTTGAATCGAGAAATCGCGATTTTGAATAAAAATGTTAGCAAGCGTTCAATTAGACATGTTGACAATACAGCAATGATAACCGTATTAGGAGAAGAAAACGATCCGACCTCATGATGGCGCCGGCGCGCCTGATTAACCGCTTTCATGTGATGCTCTATGAACGTAGAACACATCACTGTTCTTAAGCGGCTGTTCATTCAGAAATCTGTTATTGCGTTATAAAAATGAGACGCAGGCAGTGGAATGAGAAAAAAAGGCAAAGTTATTAAACGCGAGTTGAGCTTTTTTTTTTTTTACTTGACCGCCGTGTTTTTACAATGCCGTTTCATGGGTGAGACGCTGCAAAAGATGCGACACAAGTGCAACACCTAAACATGTCCGTCATAAAAAACAATAGGACAAATAGCGCAATAGAATGCAAAAACCTGTAAATCTGTTTGATATTTCATGTTTGCATGATGATGACAGGCTGAAAGCTGCTGCTGTTTTCTGTTTTTACAACGCATTTGCTGTTAATAATATCCTATTACTGGTGTTTTTTATTGCTATTTTTGGCTGAGAAATATTTAGTATTTTCTTATTTTATATTATTTCTGAGTAGGATGTGTTTAAGATAAGTTTGTACAACATTTGTCTTCATATTTCAGGCATATTTCTGCAAAGATATTTAACAAATTGTTTTACATTTACACCATGTTGATCACTTCATGTGTGGTGCACTTGGAACGGAACTTTTTAACCAGATTGTTAATAAAGAGAATGTTAGGTGTTAATGATTGGTCAATCGCTCTGCAAAATCGAGATTTAATTTTTTTGCCATATCGCCCAGCCCTAATTTGAGTTTAATCAACTTCAATCATTTCCGACAATCAAACCATTTGAGTAGCTATATAGTTGTGTAGACTTGATTAGATTTATTAAATGAACTCAAACCAGTTAGTTTGAATTAATGGAATGAACTTAGAATCTTTAAGTTACCCATACTCTAAGGCCCAGTTTCACAGACACGGCTTAAGGTCTTTGCACACTGAGTACGAAATTTTCGCACGTTAAAAAATAAATACGACCTCAAGTTATGTCAATCACATTTACACACTGCCTCCAAAACTTTCATCCGTCATAAAAAAAATTCGGATCAGGTTCAATTTTCTGCATTTTTCGCATCCGTGGCACGCATTTTGAGAGAAGTTTTGACAATTCAGAGCCACCGTACAAGCGAACGCCAAAATCCCGAATGCCATCTGACAAGTTGATCCACGTCGTCTACAGCACAAAGCAGTAGCACTGTATGACAAACAAAGTGCGGAATACAAAGAGACAGAATATAAAGACAGATTGTGCCAGCATCAAACTGAGCCACTGACATCCTGAAGTAAACTTTGAAACACTCGGGATAATCACTCAGCTCCTTGATGAGGTGGAACTCTCCTTTCTCTCTATGCAATCTCGGGATTGGATAGACCCAATATTTCCTCTTTCTTTTTCTCTTTTTAAGAAGAGAGAGGACAACTAAATCATGCTCACTGCTTGAAGACTCATTTTGTATTGTTTTGCGAATTTTTTCGCAATAGATTCATTAATACGCATGACGAATTGCGTGACGAATTTTTAGGATCACAAATACGAAAAAACGCATACCAAAATTTCGGACTCAGTGTGCAAAGGCCTTTAGACTAAGCCAGGATCAGGCCTTAGTTCAATTAGGATATTTAAGTAACTTTTATAAACATACACTTGAAACAAACATTACTGGTGTGCATCTTGAGATAAAATAATGGCACTATTTTAAGAAATGTCAGTACAAGTTGCTTTCAATTAAAATAGCTCGAACATGCATTTTAGTCTGGGACTTGTCTGTAAAACCAGGGGAACATGATTGACTAAACTAACACTAAATTATAAGTGAATATGACTCAATATGTATAAGTTCACAATACTCATATGTATTTGTTTTTAAACTTAAATTGTTTAAAGCAATCAGTTTCCTTAATTGATTTGAGTTGAGTTAACTTATTGGGTTTTACAGTAATGTTGAACACAGTTGTGCTGCTTAAATAATAAAAAATTTGTATATGTTTGTGGAAACCATGATACATTTCTTTTCAGGATTATTTGACGAATAAAAAGTTAAAAAGAACAGCACGTATTTATTTTTTTTTTAATGTCTTTACTGTCACTTTTAATCAATATAATGCATCCCAAATAAAAGAATTATATACCAGAATAAAATAATATTAATTTCTTTGAAGGCCATGTGAAATTGTAGTTTTGTGGCTTTCAGTCCATGTTTCTAAAAGTCCAATTCTAATATGGTCTACATTTCATTAAAGTATGAATATTTATGCATTATATTGGCCTTTAGATGTTCTGTTCTCACTGAAAAACCCTTATTGGTCAACCTCTAGTTATGACATCACAGCCGTGTCGATGTAGAAATCAACACCTATTCACTATTCTGCAACTTGGCTTGCCCTAATGAGCAACAGTGTGCTGCAATTAGCCAATCATAACAGAGGTCAATTGCATATAGAAGCCAGCAACAAAAAACAGCTTGTTTATTTCTAAGGGTCAGAGAGATGGAAAATGGTCGTGCAAAACCAAATGAAGATGTTTTGGTGCGAAAAACCTTGACTAATGTTATAAGTGGACTTCAGAGGAAAAATAAAATGCTAAAAAAATGATAAGCTGACACACATGGCCCAGAAAACAGCTGTTCCACGGCAGGTCAAAACGTATAAACACATTCATAAAGATGAGACCCAACAGATCAAAATGAGAATCTGTGAGAGGGGCACCTTCAGTTGATTGCTGAGCGTTTTTGTCTCTCTTTTCAAAAACTGTAGCTCGGGGGGGGGGGGGGGGGAGAGGGTGAAAACGACAAAGAGTGAGAATAAAATAACCTATTCCCTCCTCTGACATGCCGGGTCTCTGCGCTATGGCTGTGGACAGGAATACCATTGTCTTTTTTCTCCTCCCAAGGTAACATTAAAGACACGGCACATCCAGACACATTTTAGACCCTCATCCGTCTCCCCTGGCCAGCAGCCCAAGCGCTTAGCAAATGTCAACAGAAAATAATGCACACACGAAGGCAATCTTATTTGTTCAAGAATTGCTCTAGGTCACAGCAATTCAGCTGGGCTTTGAAAGCGGCGCTCAGGAAAAGACTGCCTAGCAGTGCAGTGCATTAGATACAGTGCTAGGGCTTTTCTGAGCTGTAACGCAATCAAATGCATACACAATTTTTCCTTTCTTTGCTTCCCGTATTTTTTTTACCCTCCCAAAAAAATAATCCAGTGTGTTTAAATGAAAGGAGCTGTTGATTAGCGGACCACTGTGAGCTGATTTATTCTTCCTTCTCTCTCTGCTTCCTACCTTATCATTTTACTTGAGTAATAATCTAGCGTTTGAATGTTTTCCATGATGAGAATATTATGGGGTTCTGGAATGTGCAGTAAGCTAATCTCCCAATTCATTGTTTTCATTATATCTCAACCAAAATGAACTCACAATGGAAAAGTACAATTCAATAAAAACCTGGGCCTCCCAGGATTTGCCATTTTAATGACTGCTTACCTTTATGAATTAGTTTTTGCCACAAATTCAGCTCTTCACTTTTTCTTGAAGAAACTAATAATTCTGTTCATAATCTTGGGGTTGCGGCAAATTTTATCTTCTTTTAATCAGGGGTTGTTTGAGGAATACAACAAAGGATTTAAAAATCCCTGCTGAATGCAGCACTGAAAGCAAAAAAATACACATAGAGAGCCAACAGCTAGCTATAAAATCTAATGTTTAAGAAATGTCAAGAAAGATTAACAAAAAGGCCGGAGCTGTGGCATACCGAGTAGTGCATGTCGGATGGAAACCTGTATGTCCAAAACCGCTACTTTTCAGGAAATGGAAAAAAACTGTATTTTTTAACTAATTAAACATTATGTTGTCAGAGTTGTTGATATTGTGGCTTTATATATGGTCAGACACTTAAATGTACCATTATATTAATATTTTACCATAATCAAGTTCAAATGTATGGAAGCTTGTTTCCGCCACTAAACAAAAACGATAAGGTAAATGCAACTCACAATTCTGACTTTTTTTTCTCAGAATTGCGAGTTTTAAAAATAAGAATTGCTTGTAATAAATTTAGAATTGCGAGAAATAAAGTCACAATTCTGACTTTTCTCGCAATTGCAAGTTTTTATCATGCAGTTCTGACTTTATATCTTACAATTCTGACATTTTTTTTATCAGAATTGCGAGTTTATCACGCAATTCTGACTTTTCTCGCAATTGCAAGTTTTTATCATGCAGTTCTGACTTTATATCTTACAATTCTGACTTTTTTTTCTCAGAATTGCAAGATATAAACTCACAATTGCGTCTTATAAAGTCAGAATTGTGAGATATAAACTTGCAATTCTGAGAAAAAAACGTCAGTGTTTTTCCCCTCACAACTGGACATTATAACAAGTAATTGCGATTTATCTCACAATTCTCACTTTATATCTTGCAATTCTGAGAAAAAAAGTCAGAATTGTGAGATAAAAAGTCGCAATTACCCTTTTTATTTGGAATGTCATGTGGAAGCAAGCTTCCATACAAATGGAGGTTTGACCACCGAATGTCAGACATGTTTGTCCATCATTAGAACGGCCGCTACTGAGGCAGTAAGTGCACAGCATTACATTTTCATCAACTTGCAGGTGATGAAGTTTACTGTAGCTATGTGGGCTTTTAGTTTTTACTGGCGTTTTCATTTGGCCAAAAATTTAATTTTGGCAGGGATGTTATGAGGTTTTTTTTTTTTTTTTTTTTTACAGACAGTTCAAGGATCCGATGAAGTTACAAGGTTTAGTCACAAGCTCTTTTTAATACTTTTCATTGGTTAAATATTTGGATGGATAAAGTACATTATAAACTGGATGGATGGATGGATGGATGGATAAAGTACATTATAAACTGGATGGATGGACGGATGGACAAAGTGCATTATATACTGGAAGGATGAATGGATGGATGGATTTTAAATAGTTTTTTTTTTTTTTTTTTTCAACAGAGCCTTGGCCTAGTGGTTAATTGCAGTACTCATAATGAGCTATTTTCAATTTGACATCTTTGCAATCTAAACGGGTTCAAACCCAATTTGCAAACTTTCCCTCCTCTTCCCTTGGTTCTCTTCTGTACTATCCTATAAAATACAAATAGCATAAATTCTAAACTTAAAATTAATAAATATTTACAAGTATACAAGTATATTTTTGAGTAGTATAAATATATATAAAAATATTTTGTGAAATAAATTAGACCACTACTGAAATGCATTTTTTTAAATTATTGAACTAATTTTATATTATAATTTGAGTTAAAGTTGAATTTAAATTTCTGAAATTGAATTAAAACTCCCCACAATGTAATCATCTGAAATACAGTGGAAAAACCATCATCACAGTACATCAAATCAAATCATGAGGTCATTATGAAGTCACAAAACCATTGTGAAGTCACAAAATCATCTGTTCTCCTCTGAATTGTGTTCTAGTGCTTTATTTTGTATTATGTTAAC
Organism: Hypophthalmichthys molitrix; assembly: GCA_037950675.1. Classification (NCBI taxonomy): domain Eukaryota; kingdom Metazoa; phylum Chordata; class Actinopteri; order Cypriniformes; family Xenocyprididae; genus Hypophthalmichthys; species Hypophthalmichthys molitrix. The sequence continues at coordinate 20,273,432 of CM075514.1, read as the reverse complement.
TCCCATCCAAGGCACAAGCTAGGCTGAACATATGAGTATGCAGTGTTGAATCTGTCTTGCCCGATAGACACAGCTGTGTCAGTTTGCTCGGGCATCTGGATGCAAGTTTAATGATGTCAGCAATGCAGCTCGGCTGGGGACAGGTGGGAGGAGAGCGCCAGGTGAGGTGAGATTACTCTGTGCACTGAGGGTTAGGACAGCGGCCGTCAGAACTGTCAAAACCATCCGGCCTGGGTCTGTCTGGGATCAGGGGGATAACCAACAGCTGCAAACACAGCACACTGAAAAAATGAAGAGTGAGAGACCTGCATGGCTCTCTGTGTATGTGTGTGTGTGTGCGCACAGATCTCAGCCTGAAGGATCATATGCATTTGATTGACACATCACTCAAAGCTGTCATTTCAGAAAAAAGTGTAGACCACGTTCTAGATGTTCAATTTCCCTAATCCAGCTGTAGCTAATCTAGCTATAAAAATGCCCACGCAGGTGACAAGAACACAAACCGTATACACAATTTTCAAGGATGCAACCATCAGTCAGAAATCCCATTTTCCCTTTTGGTGTATTTAAAGCTAAACAGAATCAAATGTGTGGCTACCATGGTAACATTTACAGCAGGAGAACATAGGATCTGTCAAAGTGGAGGAGTAAGGTTAAACGTACATGCCTGCTGCACGGTTTCACCTGTCATCATAATTGCTTTGACACTTGTGCTCTCGACCAATTAAAGCAGACTCTCAGATGGTCTGGTGAGAGAAGGCCTTTGCTCCGATACTACTGCATAGTTTGTATTTATGAACGTTGAGTTATCTGTCAACATGCAAATCACAAATATAAAGTTAACTTGTAACGCATTACAAGTAACTTGAGTTACGTAATCAGATTACTTTTTTCAAGTAACTAAAAAAGTAACGCATTACTTTTTGAATTTACAATAAATTATCTGAGATACTTTTTCAAATACGTTACGCAAGTTACTTTGTTTTCACATTTATTGACTGACAGCTCTCCTGTTCCCATGTTGAAAGAAATAGGGTAAGTTCAGAGGCGTGTGTGCGCTGTGTGAACATGGCGGTTATTGTAGTTTTAGACTACTCACTTGTCAGCATTCAGTCAGTATTCCTAAAAATGAATAAAATCTCATGCAATAATGCAATAATGCAATAATGCAATCTCAGAATTTTACACAAACCTGTAATTAAATATATTAAATCACACAAATATACTTTATGTATTTAATCTCACTTTATTATCCAATGTCTTTGCTGCTGACATTCAATGATCCAATGCAACCATACTAATAAGCTAAATTTACTTTAGATTAGATTTAGACATAAGATTGTTGAACTTCCTTCTCCTGTATCCTATTCTTCTTTAATCCAGAACGGCAGCACAGCTGAAAGATTTGTTTGAGCTGCGCCCTCTACTGTACAGGTGTGAATTCGCATTTCCTTCATTTCACTTTTGGTGTGAAAGGGTTTTTACATTTGCCAAAAACTTTTTTGTTGTTATGAAAAAAAAAAAAAACAAGCAAGCCCAGCCCAGGTGAGAAAAAGTAACGCAAAAGTAATGTAATGCATTACTTTCCATAAAACTAAGTTACATTACTGCATTACTTTCCATAAAACTAAGTTACTTTTTTAGGGAGTAACGCAATATTGTAACGCATTACTTTTAAAAGTAACTTGGTTGTAACAATGCTAGGTTGTTATGGGTGGTTGCCAGGGCATTAGTATATGATTGCTAGGATGTTCTAGGTGGTTTTTAGCCTGTTGCTATGAAGTTGCTAGTGTAATGTGGGTGGTTGCCAGGGTGTTGCTCTACAATTGCTATGGTGTTCTGAGTGTGTTTAGCATGTTAATATACATTTGCTTTTAAGTTTGTAGCACATTGCTATGCTTGTTTGGCTGTTGTAGATGGTAGTATCACCAGCATGAGCACTACAGCTCAATGTGTCACTAATTACAAAGCCATCACTTTATAAAATTATAAAATAATTTAAAAAAAAAAACATACATAAACACATGGACCGGCATTATTCAAATGGCTGTACTTGTTCACTACCTTATTGTGCCGGCATTTTCAACAATTTAATAAGAAAATGCTTACAATTACTGTATATTTATCAAAATTACATTTCTAATATCAAATCTGGTAACATTCCAAAAAGATGATACAATTTTGAAAGGGTATAAATAATACAATAAATAATCTTTTTCTTAAAAGAAATATTTATTTAATGTATTTAACATTTCCATGATTTTAGAGTACTAAATTTACTATAACTAAAATAAAAAAATAAATTAAAAGAACTTAAAATTACTAAAACGTAAAGTAAAAATTTACATGAAACCTAAAAATTTTGATAATACAAAATATTAATAAACACCATAATAGTATATAAATAATACTAAAATAACACTGTTTTTAGGCATGTTATTGGGTGGTTACTAAGTTGTTGCGAGGAGTCAAACGCTCCAATCCTCACATTCTGAGGCTTGTGGCCTTTTTCAATGTAAGTCTATGGGATTTTTTAACCTCTTTTGCTGAGTAAAAACAGCAAGACTGATTGCTTAGAAAAGTCTTTTCTCAATAAGCCTCATGATTTGAGGTATCATTCATGTCCATAACAGTTTGTGATGAGTGACACTGAAGTTCTGTGCAGAAAAATACAGTAATAGGTATAAGCAACACCAATAGCAACACTAGTTTAAGCATTAACAGGAGAAAAATTCACTATAAGCTATTCAGAAAAGTAAAAAAAAAAAAAAAGAAACCGCAAAGGCCCTGATGTCATTTTGAAGGTGAATCTTCAGCCTTGATCCCTGCGCTCGAGGGGGTTGAATATATAAGCACTCTCCCCTACAGTGGTGCATTGACAAAGGTCACCCAAAGTCCTCTCAAGGTCCAGACCATTTGAAATCCAATTGAAATTCATATATCTATTGGATGTGTGTGGAGATGCTTTAAGGGCAATGTTTACCCCCAGCCAAGTTCATCACTCTCTCCGGAGTGACAGAGGGGTTAACGACGCCCGGTGAGCAGCTCGGTGGACAATCAGAGCAAATCAGAGCGCAGACGGATGACGGCCGTTACATCCGTGTGAGTCATAAGCTTGCATTTAGGGAACGGGTGGCCATCCTTCAGCGTCGTGACAGTACGGATGCTGCTCCGCTGACTGATCAGACACCGGAGAGACAGAGAGTGCTTTGAATAATAGGGAGCACTACGGGAAGCGAGGCATGAGGCATGGCCGAGCATTCATTAGCCCCTTCACTAATGCTGCGACTGGACACCGTACCCCTGGCCTTCACGGTGACCTCCAAGACCACCTCCACAGCTGCAGACGGGCCCCGCCCCTCGCCACCTGGAGTCCGAGTCGCTCAGCGGGTCTGGAAATCTGTGCCTGGAGCTTGAAAAAGGATTTAAATAAAACATCTTGCTTGCTTAGTTAACAGGTGCTTGCTTACAGTGTCTTTCATTCATTCTCTCGCTGAGTTTACAGACTGCAGGAAGGTGAGCGGTGAATTTAGCTTGCTAAAACAGACATAATTTCAACTCAGATGTACATTTCTTTTTCCCCCCTACTCAAGCCATTTTATCTTTCTCAGCATCTTACTGTACTGTCGCACTGCCGCACTGTCTATGAATCTCCACACAAACGACTCATGCGCATAGAAAGCCCCTTCAGACAGCGTGCCAGTACAGCACTGAGTGCTTGAATGGACAAAAACACACAAAATTATGCCAAAACTTTTGTTGAGTACCCTCTTAAATGAGTTAAATAAAGTCTTAAAAGAACGTAAAGAGTTGTGAGAAAATAGGATGCGTGTCAGATCCATGTCATGTGTCTTAAAGTGACAGCAGCCAAATAAACGATAAGTGATGATGATTCGATACGTCATGATTCGATACGCTGATTCATAACGCTCCGAAGCTTCATGAAGCAGTGTTTCGAAATCGGCCATCAATAAATAAGTCGTTATTTTGTTTTTTTGGCGCACCAAAAATATTTTCATCGCTTTATAATATTAATATTGAACCACTGTACTCACATGAACTGATTTAAATATGTTTTTAGTACATTAATGGATCCTGAGAGAGGAAATGTCATTGCTGGCTATGGAGGCCTCACTGAGCCATCGGATTTCAAACAAAAATATCTTAATTTGTGTTCCAAAGATTAACAAAGATCTTACGGGTGTGGAACGGCATGAGGGTGAGTAATAAATGACATTATTTTCATTTTTGGGTGAAGAATGGGTGAACATTTTTGGGTAAACTAACCCTTTAATGGCTAAAATTGAGGGGGGAAAAAACTTTTATAGAGCCATCAGTAGCAGCATTGGTATCATTGATACTGGCCTTAATTCATAAAAAGATGCCATTAAACAAATATTTAAAGTATACTAACTATGTTGTTTCTACATGTATTTGGAGATTAAATGTGAAATTATTCAAATATAAAAATATATTAAAAACATTAAGGTTAGGTGCAATGTTAAAGGGATAGTTCACCCAAAAATGAATATTCTGTCATCATTTACTCACCCTCAAGTTGTTCCAAACCTGCATGAATTTCTTTCTTCTGCTGAACACAAAATAAGATATTTTGAAGAATACAGTTAACCAAACAGTTGATGGGCTCCACTGACTTCCATAGTATGAGAAAATATTTGACATATACATTCTTCATAATATCTTCTTTTGTGTTCAGCAGAAGAAAGGTTTGGAACAACTTGAAGATCTATTTATCAAAAAATTCTGAAAAATGTGTTTCCACATAAAAAAAAAAAAAAAAAAAAAAAAAAAAGCAGCACAACTGTTTTCAACATCGATAATTCAAGGAAAATGTTTCCTGAGCACCAAATCAGCATATTAGAATGATTTCTGAAGGATCATGTGACACTGAAGACTGGAGTAATGATGCTGAAAATTCAGCTTTGCATCACAGGATGCTAAATAACATTTTAAAATATACTAAAATAGAAGTTATTTTAAATTGTAAAAATATTTCACAATATTACAGTTTTTACTATATTTTTGATCAAATAAATTTAGCAAACTTTTGAATGGTAGTGTAAATCTAGTGGTCAAAAGGTGTGGGAACCTGCAATTTTAACATTAAATTGGGTCCTTAATTTTCCCTAGCAAAAGAAAATTGAGCACATCAGGTGTGCCACTCCAGAGGAACAGTTAAGCTATGTTATAATGCTTCCTTTAGCTTGGAGAGCATAAGAAGTTTCAGCCAGTTTCCCATTTCTATCAGGAGATTAATGACATGATTGCCTAAATTTATTCTCCTGCACTTGTTTTTGGGCAAAAGGTTTATGGATATCAATTCTGAAGGTCTGCGGAGTGATTTGTGCAGCGTGAAATTGGTAAAGTGTAGCTAACCTTGTTAACTTCCTCAATTAAAGTCATGTCGCAGGCTTATTTCCGTGTGATTATGCGCTGAGCGCCATGGAACAGGCGTAATTGAGGAAAGGAACCTTTTCCATCGTCACCAATCTGTGCTCACCTCAGCCACCCTGCCAGCCTACCACAGGGTCAGATATAAGCTCTGTTCGTTTTTTTGCAATTCTAATCATATTCTCCTTCTATTCTGTTTTTGTCTTGTTAATTAGCAGGTAAGATCGCTTTTAATTCGGCGGACTGAGGTGGGCAGCAAACGGTGAACATCGTGACATCAGATAAATCCCATGAGACGAAACCACACTTCAATTTGATTTCACCTGCAAGTCCTTCATGGAAAAAATCTTATGAACTAGAAGAAGCAAGCTACAGTATAATAAGTACTATGAGATAAAACTTGAACCTGGGCTAGTTGTCACACAGGCACATGGACGTGAATGTTTTCCTATTTACATTTGCATGTATGAACACACTCCCTTATATACTTGCTGTCATAACCTTTGCCATCGATCCAGCCAATTACCACAACCTGGCCATAATTCATAAGGCCTGGCAACTAACGGACAATTTTCCATAAAGGGAATTTAATTAATTGCTATTTTGTTGCTGTTTGTGCATCCCTGATGATGTATTTATCTATGAGCCGCTTAAATATTGCTAGGAATTATGTTCATATACATGCAGTTCACTGTAATCCTCCTCGATCTCTTCTAATGAAGCTAAGCAGATTAGAGGAGATTTTTATAACGCTCACTGCGAGCGCCGGATTCTGTCATCTCAACACACTCCTCAATAAATCTATTCTTGCACTGTGGATCAGTGAGATGAAAGTGGATGAGAAATTAATTTAATACTCTTATTATTTTTTAAATATACAGGACTTTAATATAGTCACTTTAGAAGCTACTTTATATTCAAAGAAGTTGTAGGCTGTCCAAAAAACGAACGATGATGAACAACCTGCTTAGCTATTTAGCGACGATGAGATCATTGCACTGATTTTGAGATTCCTTTCGCTACATGACCTAAATTCTTTAAGTGCCACAAAAGACATCATAATCTAAACAGCTCAACTAAATTCCACCGTATTATCTAAAGTTTTCATTTCAATGGCAAAATTGACTGAACTAGTATTTAGAATCTGAACAGGTCAACTAAATGTCACTATATAACCTAAAATCCTTGTTTAAGTACCACAAATGATTAAACTAGTCATCACAAAATAAACAGATCAACAAAATGCCACAGTTTTATATAAAGTTTTAGTTTAAAGTAACACAAATGACTGAACTAGTCATCACAAACTAAACAGGTTAACCTAAAGTACCAACAAAGTCAACAAAATTCCACCGTATCATTCTAAAGTATTTATTTGAGTGCCATAAATGAGCACGTTTATATGCACACCACTAAGCTGATAACTAACAAATATCACCTTATTGAAATAACCAGTTTTCCCCGTTTACATGCAAACCAGTAAACTGACAACGCAAGTAAACCGCGTTTACATGACTTTATTAATAAATCGGGTTATTTCCCTGTAGTGATGTCAAAAATAATGCATATCTGACTCTGAGTATTCCATATGTTATGTCAGTTGTGATGTTAAAGTCCCCCTGAAATCAAAATTTACGTTTTTTAGCTTTTAGTATGATTATGTTAGCCTTAAGGTTATGAATAAGCTGGTGTGTTCCAAAACAATGACAAAATTCGCATTTAGGAGATAAAAGCATTCAAAACTTACAGTCTCTCACTTCTGTTAAAATGGATCACGGATTTTTAAGACATCACATCACACTTCAGTTTCTCGTCAAATCTTCGGTCCAATCAAATGCTCTCTAGAATCTGAAGTCCCGCCTCCTCCTACACTCTAACAGACGCTGAAGCCTCGGCTGAAATTTATTCACACATTTACTAAGGGAACGATTCAGACAGTGTAAATATGCTTTACATTGACGCGAATGAAGTCCGTTTTCGCGTTAGTTTCACATGAACCGCCGCAACGAGAGCAGCACAGTCTGCTCTGGCCCAGAGACATGAGAGCACAGAGCCAATCATATGCGTGAGTCGGCACAGACCACAAAAGGTATCGGACACATTTGAATTCTGCACAGAATGCTGCATATAAGCGATATAAAGGACATTTTGAGGAGAAACGGTTAGAGATTAGAAGGAAACAGAGGTTTTACAGAGTCTAAAGGCAGGAACACACCAAGCCGACCGTCGACCGTCGGCCGTCGGGCAGTTTCTGTTCGTCGGCCGACTAAGTTTTCTCAGTGTGTTCCGCACCGTCGGCTGAAGTTGGTCCTCGTTGGCTTTTTTTCGACATGATTCAACATGTCGAATCGGTGTCGGAGCTCGTCGATCTGTCGGGCCATCTGATCATTCTGATTGGCTGTTCAGCTACTGCCACCTGCTGATACGGAAAGGCATTTCATCTTACGCAGGTGCAGAACGGACGTGCTACTTGACCGTCGGCTGTTGAGCGTTGGTTTGGTGTGTCAGGCCAACTTTGGACCCAGACGCTGCCGACGTGAGCCAACCCCGCAGTCTGCTTTCGTCACCACTAGTTCGTCGGCGTCGGTTTGGTGTGTACCTGCCTTAACGGCTCTGGCCGAGCTGTAACATAAACAAAACGCTATTGGCTATTTAAAAAGAGGGGCGGGGCTGTTCGATATATCGCCATGTCTTCCTGTTTCAGTTGAAATTATGTCAACACATTGAATAATGCTGCGTGTTCCAACACTCTTCAGTGGGCCTTTAAATAAAGCTTGCAACATGTCAGCGAGAAACTTACGGCTCAATTATTATTTTCTCATACAGTTGCAGATGCAGTGTTTTGACTGAACCACTTCTACTTCTGCTGCACGAGAGATGAGAACACATTTTTACAATTTTCTGGGTCTTGAAAGAGTCTGTGTTTGTGATATTTCCTTCTTCCTTTCCCGCAAAACGCTTGCTCTGTCTGGATGCGTTTAAATCTGCACCAAAGATGCGTTTCTGTCACGTATCACACATGCACACTTTAATAAGCTGACAGAAAGCAGGAAATCGGGGTAAGAGCCAAAAAACTACCAGTTCCAACCGGTTTATGCTTAAGCCGTTTATGACCTTACTCCGATAAAAGAAAACGGGTTACCGCGTTTACATGACCACGTTCGTTGTCAGTTTATTAAGCATAAATCGGCTTAAGAACATGCATGTAAACGCACTCAGTGACTGAACTAATCTTTAGTAACTAAACAGGTCAACTAAAGGACGCCTTTATGTCTTTAAGCACTACAAATGACAGAACTAGACATCACAAACCAAGAGGTCAACTAAACATCAGTATATGACCTACAGTTTTAATTTAAGAGCCACAAAGGATTAAACCCCATTATCAGAAAACTAAATAGGTTATCTAAACACCACCACTTTACCTTAAAGGGTTACTTCACCCAAAAATTATCCCATAATTTACTCACCCTCAAGCCATCCTAGGTGTATATGACTATTTTCTTTCAGCCAAGCACAATATCCTGGCTCTTCCAAGCTTTATAATGGGATTGAATGGTCTCCTAGATTTTGAAGCCCAAAAAAGTGCATCCATCCATCATGAAAGTAATCCATACGGCTCTAGGGGGTTAATAAAGGCCTTTTGAAGTGAAGCGATGCATTTTTGTAAGAAAAATATCCACCCCAATTATAAAGCTTGAAAGAGCCAGGATATTTTTTAATATAACTCAGATTGTGTTTGACTTAAATAAGAAAGTCACATACACCAAGGATGGTTTGAGTGTGAGTAAATTATGGGATAATTTTCATTTTTGGGTGAACTATTCCTTTAAGTCTTTGTTGAAGTGGCAGAAATGAATAAATTAGTCATCAAAAACAAAACACCAGCATATGATCTGAAGTCTTCAATCAAGTGCCACAAATGACTGCACAAACAGTGTGAGTTACAGTATCTGTCAAAGTTGAATAGGAGGTTGTACAGAAGTATGAGCAATTACACTAGTGGTGTTGCCTTTGCACTAAAAAGATAGAGACAAGCATGAACGCCACGGCCGATATCGTGCTCCAGAGAGTCAAATTAAACATTGACAGGTTAGCCGAGCGCAGTTTGTTCCGTCGCCATATAGCTGATCTGGAGCCCTAAGGGACGTCTTCTCCTCGCACAAATTAATACCTTCGAGAGGCTGACTGAATAGTGGCAATAAACTCATTTGTTCCCCAAATAATGAAGAATGACTTCCCCCAATCCCCCACAACCACCACCAACACCAGTACTTTGGTCCTCGGCACATCTGTGACTGTTGCCATGGTGACCTGGTCTTACCTCACCGCTTCCCGAAGTGCTCCACGCTCACTCAGAGTCGTGTGTTTGATGTCATCAAAATTGTTCTCTAGCTTCACGCAGCTCTGCAAGAGAGAGAGAGAGAGAGAGAGAGAGAGAGGGAGAGAGAAATGAGATGACAGAGGAGGTGCTGTTATTTGTTTGGATGTTCGTGTGTGCGCGGTACATCTCATTGATTGGGGCTGTTACACAGGCTTTGAACATAATCCACTCAAACATCATCAGCGAGATTCCTCCACGCTCTCATGCAGATTGTAGCGCACTGCCAGGGCTGTGCCGTGTGATTCATCAGATGTGACACGGCCAACTCCTGGGCTGGTACAAAATGTTGAAGCGTTCTGGGGCTCGGACTGCAGTTGTCATGGCAATCGACCCCTCTCTAGCCCCTGACCCCTGAAGGTAGGTGCGGAGTTTGAATGAAACCTGCTGGTACGGACAAGCAGGTAATTACAAGGAGACACAATTTCCGCTCCCCAGTACTCCAGATTTAGACCACATAATAAACTGACTCACATGTACATACAAACAGGCAAGCAAACATGAATACAAATAATGACCTCTGCCCTCTGCAACTGCCCGGAATCCGCCATCATGCTTGAGAACAAGCTTTTTTTTTTTTTTAAATTATGGCTTTTATTTTTGCTTTGATTTGTTGTTTCTTTCTGTTTTCTGACCTTTAAAGCATGTTATGTTGTATTTTATGCATGAAAGGTTTTATTCAAATAATGCATTATTATTATTATTATAAATATCTTTATTATTAATACTTTTAATAATGACAACAATATTTAAATCATTTTATTTGAATAGTACCTTTCATACAAATACTAATAAGGCATTTTATCTGAAATACACATTTAATAAGATTAGATAGATAGATATAGATAGATAGATAGACAAACAGAAAGAATGATAGAGGGATAGAAGATAGATAGATAGATATAACGATATAGACAGATAGATAGATATATAGATAGATGATAGATAGATAGATAGAGGGATAGAAGATAGATAGATAGACAAACAAAGAATGAAAGAGGGATAGACTGACAGAAAGAACGAGATAGATAGATAGATAGATAGATAGATAGATAGATAGATATAACGATATAGACCGATAGATATATATATATAGATAGATAAATGATAGATAGATAGTCAAACAGAAAAAATGATAGAGGGATAGACTGACAGAAAGAACGAGATAGATAGATAGATATAATGATATAGACAGATAGATAGATAGATAGATAGATAGACAAACAAAGAATGATAGAGGGATAGACAGAAAGAACGAGATAGATAGATATAACGATATAGACAGATAGATAGATATATAGATAGATAGATATAACGATATAGACAGATAGATATATAGATGACAGATAGATAGATAGATATAACGATATAGACAGATAGATATATAGATAGATAGATATAACCATATAGACAGATAGATATATAGATGACAGATAGATAGATAGATAGATATAACGATATAGATAGATAGATATATAGATAGATAGATATAACGATATAGACAGATAGATATATAGATGATAGATAGATAGATAGATAGATAGATATAACGATATAGACAGATAGATATATAGATAGATAGATATAACGATATAGACAGATAGATATATAGATGATAGATAGATAGATAGATAGATAGATATAACGATATAGATAGATAGATAGATATAACGATATAGACAGATATATAGATGATAGATAGATAGATAGATAGATATAGACAGATAGATAGATATATAAATAGATGATAGATAGATATATAGATGATAGATCGATAGATAGATAGATATAGACATAGATAGATATATAAATAGATGATAGATAGATAGATATAGACAGATAGATATATAGATGATAGACAGATAGATAGATATAGACAGATAGATATATAGATAGATGATAGATAGATATAACGATATAGACAGATAGATATATAGATAGATGATAGATAGATATATAAATAGACGACAGATAGATAGATAGATAGATAGATAGATAGACAGATATTTTATCTAATAGAGTTGGAAACTGACTTCAAGCTCAAGCCATGCATGATGGTTGGGAAAACTTACAGCAACATGTAATGCAATTTCACATGCAAACTTGACCGTGAATAATTTTTTTATTTATCCAGCTCTCAGGTGACGGTTGGTCCCCACTCAGAACTTGACAGCTCACATCAATCACAACCCTTGAAGAAGCTTTTCCACTCAGCGGAACGAATCCAGGGTTTCTCCCACATTTAAACCTCAGCACACAACCGGACTAACAGCAACAAATTAGTAATATTCAGTGAATGATTCAGAGGATGTTGGTTAACACTAAACTAGATAAATTGGGCTTTAGATCTGTTAGAAAAGTTTTTAAGTGAAGAGCAGTGCTGCGGAGTAATTAAGACAAACAAGACTTGCTGTATAACTAATTATAACTAAACTTATAACTTAAGTACATTTTCCAGTTGCATGTCAGGCAGCTCAGCTGGTTAAAAAAATAAGATTTAAAAAAAATGCTACAATAAAACAAAACAAAAAACTATTTATATAAATGAGTCTAAAATGCATTGAAAATACACAGTTTTGCTAAATGTAACAAGCAGCATAAATTACTTTGTAAAATTGTTATAATAAATAATATAATATTATGTTTAATATATCACTCCAAATAAACATTGCACAGGTACAAACTAAGCTTCAAAGCAGTTTTCAACTAATAAATCACTTCACAAATGTAAACAGTGTTAATATTTCTGCTGTAACAACACTGAGTTTGTCAGCACTGCCCGCTTGGGTCTCGTACAGTAGAGACGGTGGCAAACTCAGTGTTTGGCAAGTCACGCAGCTGGCACAAGGAGTTTAGAATCTAATAACAGAACGTGCTCGCCATTCTGACTGACATTCAATTTACATGATTACAGACAAAGTGCAAGTCAGAGATTTTTTTTAATTACATTTCCCTCCCTCATCTTTCCACGCTGCTCTCGTCTAACTGAGTGGCATTAACAAATGTTTTATTTTATGTTGCTCAAACAATAAAAACACAATGATATGGAAATTGATAATTATTGCACTGTCTGAGCTTGTGGGTGACAAGGAAATATTGCATCGGGAAGCAGAGATATTTGGGAAATAATGTGCGTGGGCACTGCATTCTCGGAGCGCTCTCTCTGCAAGCCAAAGTCTGTGATTTGAATAACTCAATAACAGCGCTCGCACACACATATACGGTTTACACTGCAAAAATCAAACTTCAGCTCCCTTGACAATGACGAGGGACAAAGAATAGCAAATATTCATATATGACAATCAATTTAAAGGGGTGGAGTAAATTCTGCCTGAAAGTGAAGGTGAGTAGCCAGAATAAAATTGCTGGGATCAGAAGCCCATTAGTGCCATACCATGATGAAAATAACCTATAATTATACCAAAAAAAAAGAAAAAAAAAGAAAACATCCCAATTTGACTATAGAGAATAAAAGAGTATAAATTATAAAAATATATAAATAATTCAAAATTTATATATGTATATATTTTGTATACGTTATGTACATTGTTCAAACCATTGGAATCATTTGAAAAATAAGATAGATATTTGTTTAAAGAATTATTTAAAAGGACACACAATTGATCAAAAGTGACAGCAAATTTATAACGTTACAAAAGATTTCTATTTTAAATAAATGCTAATCTTTGGAACTTTCTATTTATGAAAGAATCCTGACAAAAAGTGAAGTGACGAGAATACTTTGTGTGCGCAAAAACAAAACAAAAACAATTACTTTATTCTACAATATCTTCTCTTCTGTCATTTTTCTATGCTGTTTACATCCAACGCTTCCAGGTTCTGTCAGAACGCCGACTCATTATTGGCTGGCTCTTGAGTCAGCATCACACGGATGCCTCGTGCTGCTCATGTGAACTGTGATGGCCAATACCGAGCTAGTCTCAACCTCAGACGTCATGTCCACGGACCGTTGGCTGAACATCTGATGCATATGGCACACTTATCTGGAAACGCTTCAGGAGTTCCATAGTCATCATCTGGTTGGTTGAATTCTACAGGATGTCAGGGAGACGTGTGTGTTGCGCTTAATGGTCCACCTGAAAACAAATGCCGTGACGCCAAACCCTCTCGTAGAAGAAGAACGAAGAAAAAAACGTGATTGGTTGCGTTACATGTCTTTTTTTTTTTTGCGTTGCATGTCAGTCAAACGTCCTCTTGGGCAGTCCTTGGCCAATGAAAACTGCGATAGAGTCCAGACCTTCTGCCGTCAGTCTGAAGGTCTGGCTATGTGAGACTAATACTGAGCCGGCGTTCGGACGTAGAACCTGGAAGCGCTGAATGTAAACAGAGCAGAAGAATGAGACAGAAGAGAAGATATTGTTGAATAAATTCATTATTTTGTTTTGTTTTTGCCCACAAAAAGTATTCTCTTCGCTCTCATTGAACCACTGCAGTTATGTGGACTATTTTAACAATGTCTTTAGTACCTTTCTGGACCTTGAAAGTGGTGGTGTCTATGGAGTGGTGTCTATGGAGGAGTCAGAGAGCTCTTGGATTTCATCAAAAATATCTTAATTTGTGTTCCAAAGATGAACAAAGGTCTTATGGGTTTGGAACGACATGACAGAATTTTCATTTTTGAGTGAACTAACCCTTATTTTGTTTAAAGATCATATTTTTTTCATTTACCACTGCCCTTCAGAAGCAAACCCAAAATGTTTCCAAGGACAAAATAAGTACAATTTACCCCGATCATCCAATTCAAAAACGTTACACCCCCTAGCTCTTAATGCATATTCTGCAAGAGGTAAGTAAACTTATGAACTGTATATATGCCTGTCTAATGTATGAATAGAGCACAGAAACATTCACATTATGTGACGACCAGATTAACAGTCCTCGAGAGATTTAGAAACAATCCTTTAGTATAAGTGTGATTAATAAGACTCATTATGTATAGTGGTATGACACGCTTCTTATCAAGTCTGTGATTTTTTTTTTAGGGATCTCTATCAATAAAAGTTCTCAGCAAAAGCTTTTCAATAATGACTGTCTTCCCTCCCCTCAGACAGAAAAGACCCTAAAGACACTGACAAGACGACCAGCTGTATATGGAAATCTCATTAATGAAAAAGCATGACAGAAAGCAGCCCGTTCTGAGCTGAAAACCATTCAGATGATTCCAGTGCTGCTGGTACCGTACACCCAGCCAGCTGAGCGGGCATAACAAGCCTTTTGTGTTTTCCTTTATACATTAAGAAGCATGTAAAGCACAAAAAAGGACTTATTAAGGGTTTCTATTAACATCAAACCCCAACATTGTAATCTCCTCCCCTTCGCCTGAATGGATTAGGTGGCGGATGCGGTGCTCTAATCCATGTAGTGGAGGCTAAATCCTGTGAGGAAAAGGAGGAAAGTATGGCATTATGGGATGGGTGGCATTGGAGGCGGTGATGTATGCATGTTCCAGCAGATAAAACTCATTGATTACTTCACCCTTTCCTCACCCGAAAATTACAATCTAGCGCAGTGAAGTAGGGCCGATATCAGCTCAGACGGCAGCAATCAATAGCCGTGTTGATCTGTGGCGTGTAATTGTGCCAGGTAATTAGAGATGAGCACATGCACACACTTTAATTCACTGCTTAAGACTCAAGCCTATGTTAAAGTAATACTTTGACCAGCCCAATGCATCGCAAGACCTGCTGGCTTTTCTGTTTAAGGACTACAACAAATGGCTGGTAGGGACTATAAAGAGCTTCTTCCCAGGTTAGTGACATCACTAACCCTAAAATTTACATAAACCCTGCCCACAAGAACATGCAACAAAGGGGGTGAGGCCATGTTGGGCTGCTTTAGAGAAGAGGAAGAGTTGTTGTAGTAGAGTGCTTTACAAACAAGAGTCAATTCAATGCTGAATATGCACAAAAGATTAACATGATGGCACATGCTAGTCGATGAGTTGAATCAACTCCACAGCAACTACATACATTTATCCACTAACCATTCAGAAATGTCCAGTTGCATTCTAAAAGTTGTAACTTCTTCCCGAGTCTCTCCATCAGTGTCCGACTCCGGTTTGAACAATGTAAGGCTGAACACCGTTACTGACAATCATCATTTTGGCTGCGTGAGATTCTCCAGCTTTGTTGTTGTTGAGCAATCGAAGCGCGAGCTGTTAAAGCTCCGCCCTCTTCTGGAAAGCGGGCCAGGAGCAGCAGCTCATCCGTATATCTGTCTGTGGTTACATCTGTCTGTCTGTCTATCTATCATCCTGCCTATCATTTTATCTATGCCTATCTATCAGAACTATAGATAGACATAGAGCGATAGATAGACAGACAGATATAACAACATAGCATTTTATTTGAAAAGCACCTTTAATACTGTTTAAACATTATTATTAATAATAGCCAGTATTGTATAGCGCTTTAATACATATTGTTTACAGACAGACAGATATATAGATAGATAGATAGATAGATAGATAGATAGACAGATAGATAGATAGAGACAGATAGTGTGATCTTAGACTCCAACAGAATTCATAAGTATAATTCATTGGATGATTTTTTAAGTAAAAACATAATTACTTACTTTAAAAGCTTCAAAGAACCCTAATATCACTTAGAAAAAATGGTTAGCACCCAAATTGTGGTAATTTGTCCGTAATTTATTCATCTAATGAGTGTGAGGTCGAGACTAGATTCAAGGAAGACGCAAGATGATTGTGCTATAAAGGAAAATCTATTTAAGATATTCAGTTTACATTCCATCTTTGGACCTCAGCGGTGACCTGGCACGGAACAGGAATTATGAAAGCCAATTTGAATTACTTAACGAATTCCAGAAAGGATTCAAATTAAGTTTTTTTCCTTTGCCTCCTTTCCCTTTCATCATGTCTCATTAAAGCAATTAGCTCTGATGCCTAATAAACTAGAAGCAGTCCCAACTATAAAGCCCCAGCCAATGACAGAGAACAGAGCTGACTATGATGAAGAAGGTCACAATACACATATATAAGGTCACACAGCATCTCAAGGCCTTCCTATTCAACCTGTATCATGTGTAGAAGTTCTGTGGAAAACTTCAGGGGATAGCTGGGTAATCTATATACTGAATACTTACAATTCAGGATGCACAACCATTTAAATTCTGGACTAAACTGATTAAACGATAATTATTTCCATGTTATGGCCAACATAACACATTAACTAAAAGTATGTACAATTGTGTCTAAATTGATAATTAAAATGCTAACATCATGGGATCAAGATTTAAAAAAAAAAAAAAATCTAAAATATACACAGAAACAAGTTAAAAAGTTTAATTATTTTATGAAATACCAGCCAATAAATATCCAATAACAACCAAAACAGTACATACATAAAAAATTGAATTAATTCCCCAGAATCAAAACTCTGATTCAATGATTTGTGTGACCTCAGCCCAAATGTTAATGAAAATTCATGTAATATTATATATATATATATATATATATATATATATATATATATATATATATATATATATATATATATATATATATACACACACAATTAAAATGCCATTAGAAGGGTCATGAACTGCATTTAAAAGTAAATTTTGAGTAGTGAAATGCGAAGTGACGTGAAGCCAAGTATGGTGTCCTATACTTGGAATTTGCGCTCTGCATTTTACCCATCCAAGTGCACACACACAGTGAACACACACACACCGGAAGCAGCGCGCAGCCGTATTTGCTGGGGCGCCCGGGGAGTGATTGGGGGTTAGGTGCCTTGCTTAAGGGCACCTCAGTTGTGGGTACTGAGAGTGGAAGAGAGTGCTGTTCATTCATTCCCCCACCTACATTTCCTGCCGGTACTGAGATTCGAACCTGTGACCTTAGGGTTACAAGTCATAACATCTAAATGGAAAAATGCTAGAACATTTACAATACATACCATGTAAACACACCTACTGAGGCAACTCAAATCTGAAAAGCCTGTTTCTTTCTACTTTACGCCCTCCCTCCCTCCTTGTTTTGCCTAAAACCGATGGGAAAAAAACATTAGCTTTTGCTTCTGGCAGATATACCTGCCCTTCACAGGACCTGGGGATCATAATGCAATCTGGAGACTCATTAAATTGGATTAGACCTTACAGACAGATTATTAAAAGAAAACCATCAGTAAACAGCGGCGTTATCTGCAAAAAAAAACAAAAAAAAACAAGGGCACTTCAAGTGTGTTTCCACTTCTATCTCCACAGCTGCTGCAAAACTCAGACTTGTTTTTTGTTTGGTAGATTATCTCCAGCCTCAACCTGTGCTGTTGAAGCAGACAAATATTGGTAAGGCTCCGGTCAGCTAATAGCGTAGACTTGAACCGTCCGCGTTCCCGTACGAGACGTCGCCTGCAGGGAAGTGTAGCGAAATCTGCTCACGGACAGTGTGCTACGGGTGCCCTGAGGGGGAGGGGAAGGAAATGTGCGGGCACCTGAGTCCTGACGGACCGAGATAACGGCTGACTACATGCCACCATATTTTCCCAAGAACTCATTTGGAAACTATAGACACCCAGCACTCATGGATTCCCTGTAAAAACTAAGTTTACAGCCCCTCTGGCATCCGGCACAATTCCGCAGGACAATAATGATGCCGCTTTCAGGGGCCTACAAAAGTTATTTTAAGGATCACTAAAACGTTCATTGCTTTTTCTTTACAAAGAGGATAAATCTGGTGCAGACGATCCATACGGAAAATCACGAGCAGCTTCACAGACTCAGCGTTCTCTGCAGCTCTGACATTTATTGGTGAATTGACAGTGAGAAATGCATTGCATGAGAAAATAAGCAGGCGGAAAGCATGCGGAAGCATTAAGGTTGATTTTGCAGTGAATTCTGATTAATCGTACATAAAGAACTTCCATTTCATCCCTTGGCATATACTGTATGTCTATTTTCAGGGACGTGTCTTGAAAAAGGTACCGTATATATCTGCACAAGCGTAGCACGCAAAAGATACACATGTACACTCCTGACAGAGTAAAATCACATGCCATATGTTCGATTTATAGCACACAGCCTTTATGAATTAAATCAGGCCTGCGATCCATCCCCATTGATTAGAATGATGAATTAGGCAGCTGTACTTAGCAACAGTGCTGTCAGCAGGGAGTAGATAATCTCCCCTACAAAACACCTCCATCTTGTTGTGTCTCCGCATCAAACAAGCAGGAGGCTCAGTTGCCTTTAAAAGGACAGACGAGGCATAGCGGCCACCTGCCAAAAAACACAAACCCTTCCCGTCGCACGCTGGTCTGGGGAGATATTCGTGAGACTTTGATGGCATGTGCCTGGAATCGTAAGATAATTGCGTTTGAGCGACTGTCTGAGCATGTGTGTTAGCGAGTGTGTTAGTGTGTGTAGCTCACTAACACGCTCTTGTCTGATGATGAAATACCTGCTCACTCCCAGGAAGTCAATAGAGATTGTGTGCATGTGAGCCGGTATTTATCTGCTAGGTTAATTTTAGTGTTTGTATTTTTTGATATACACACGCATACAGAATTAAAGTGAACAAGATACATATACATAGGATACATACAGCATATTCTATGCAAGACTTAAATGCAGGTGTTCAGTTTTCATAATGTGCATTCTTGCATCGCTGTTGTGGAAACAGTAGAGCATGCTTTGGATGTTTTATATATTTATATGTTAATCTAGTTAGTTCTTACCAGCTGCGATCGCAACAAGCAACAAGTTAGTATCTATATCTGTCACGCAAACAGTGAAATCTATGGAAAGAGAGTTTAAAAAAAATAATTGTGACCATATTTATCATACCTGTGATTTTATTTTTGTTAAAACAGAAATGAAAATTCTGTCTTCATTTAAAAAAAAAAGTAGAAAAAAGAAGATATTTTGAAGAATATGGGTACAACTTGAGGGTAAGTAAATGATGACAGAATTTTAATTTTTGGGTGAACTATTGCTTTAAATAAATTGAATTTCTCTCCAAATTACATTTTCTTTTTTTTACTTTAAGGTGGAAACAGGCTAGCAAGTTTATTATTTATTTAGCATAGAAATTAAGATGTATCATAAACTTTGAAATGGGAAAAACTAGCAAATAGTAGGAGGAAACTATTTCTAAGTCTGCTTGTCTGGAGTTATTTATATAACAAATCTAAATTTAACATTTATCATAATGGATTTGTGTTACATTTGAATGTGAATTTTATTATTTAAAAGATTGAAATTAAAAGTTAAAAGGTTGGTGTTAATAAAATGATAAACAAAACCAAAATTCTGATAATTGGCCGCTTAGGTCTGTTAAATATTGTAAATAATGACTTTCAAATTTAATATGATAATATGATAATATGCCTAATTAATCATTTAATGCTCAAATTGCAAAAACTTTCTTTCTACAGGCATCAGTATTGACAATGACAATGCTAGCATTAGCTGTACTTGGTATTTTCACTCAAATTGTTGCTGATAATATTATTTTAAAGAATATTTACTATATTTAATATATAGATATTAAAGCATTTTCACTATTCGCAGGCCTTCTGAGTGTGTCAGTTTAAGATCATGTATGTGGGCAAATTCAACTTGAGTTTTTGCAGTTGTAGTGCTGAACACAGCTGCCGATTTCTCAACAAGGCCAAACGAAAGGTTAAAAAGCAGAAAAAACGAAGAAAGCTAAACAGATGGGTCCAGTGCCAGGAAGGAGCCCTTCTAAATCTGGAAACAACACTAGGTTCTTCTTTTTCTACAGCTGA
This sequence comes from Hypophthalmichthys molitrix, assembly GCA_037950675.1. Taxonomy (NCBI): domain Eukaryota; kingdom Metazoa; phylum Chordata; class Actinopteri; order Cypriniformes; family Xenocyprididae; genus Hypophthalmichthys; species Hypophthalmichthys molitrix. The sequence continues at coordinate 20,252,867 of CM075514.1, read as the reverse complement.
TTGGTCAGTGAGAGTCCTATGTAAGGGCAGGTGAAAAGATGAGGGTTGAGGGTGATGGAGGAGACGCACCTCACAGCCTTTCTCTCCATTTCTTTTCCAGTGTTTTTTCTCCATTTTCTTCGTTGCAGTAGAGAGGAGCGCAGCATGAGTCTGGACCCGAGGGTTCAAGGCCAGGATACTCTGAATAGATGGAGAGAGAGAAATAGTCAAGGTACGCTAAGGTAGTTTCATATTGTGCATAACTTGCGATACACAACGGCTTTTGCTTGTGTGTATGTGTGTGTGTGTGAGAGAGAAAGTCTGAGCACTCCCACTCACGTTCTTGTACTTGAACAAATGTGAGTCTCGGCAAGGACATTTTCAGCGCTCTGGGAAAATAGCACGCTTTAAGTTTCACAGCTGAACAATTAAGGGAGTTCTGAGGACAAATCAAAAAGGCATGCCAACAGGCTGTCTTTAAAAAATCAAGAGTGTTTTAGCAGATCCTTGTCATTCCTAAACTAACATGCCGCAGCATCGCTTCACACTGGAGAGATGCAGACAGCTGACCTTCAAACTCATTCACTTTTCAAATACGCAATTCTTCTGCAAAAACACACACAACCATTCAGACAATGTCAGCTTCCCACACAGCCATGTATATGAAAGGAATTTAAAGAATCTTAAGAGGGTAGTGGTGTTTGCTAAGGTAGAATCTAGGGCTGTCACGATTCTGCGATTAAATTCGAGTACTCCATTTTAAAAAAAATCCTCGATTGCAATTTGCCCGTGTCAAATAACCAAAATACCGGAATGCCGCATTCTACAAACGAGAATCTATAAACCACAATAGACCATTTTCTAAGACTACACGATATATTAAAACCATTTAAAAACCATACTATAGCATATTGCTATTGTGAATTCACAAAGGCTGCGATTCAATTAAATAAATATATGCAGTGTTGGGGTAACACATTACAAGTAACTCAAGTTATGTAATCAGATTACTTTTTCAATCAACTAGTAAAATAACGAATTACTTTTAAATTCTCACTTGCACAAAAACTGATTCAGTATTCCTCAAAATGAACAAATCAGTGAAATGCAAACTCAAAATATTATGCAAACCTGCAATAATTAATTCAAAACTACACTTTATGTATTTAATCTCACTTTATTAACCAGTGTCTTTGCTGCTGACTTTCGATGATCCAGTTCAACCATATGAATAAGCAAAAATGACTTTAGATAAACATCACATTTTTTTTATTTTGTTTTTCCTTTTTCTTTCATTGCTGAAGCAAGAGTGTTGAACTTTCTTCTCTTGCATCCTATTCTTCTGCAATCCAGAATAGCAGCACAGCTGAAAGGTTTCTTTGAGTTGCGCCCTCTACTGTACAGGAGTGAATTTGCATTTCCTTCAGCCCTGAGGTTTATTCATTTCACTTTTGGTGAGAAAGGGCCTTAACATTTGCCAAAAATAGAACTTTATTTTATTATTAAAAAACAAACAAGCAAGCTAAGCCCAGCCCTAAAAAGTAATGCAAAAGTAACATAATGCATTACTTTCCATAAAAAGTAATAATGTGATGCAATTAGTTACTTTTTTTTTATTGAGTAATGCAATATTGTAATGCATTACTTTTAAAAGTAACTTTCCCCGACACTGCCTGCAGGTTTAATATATATGAACACAATAAAAAACATTTAGAACATAACATATTATCCACCATATAGCAATGTTCTTGGAAGTACCCACAAAACCCTAGCAACCACATAGCAGGAATTTCCACTCAATAACTTTAACAAATGCTGTTACAAAATTGCGTGTGGCACATGAGAAAATAAGACAGACAATAATGTAAATATGAGTTTTTTCTTTTTTCTCTCTTTCCTGTAGATCACAGGTGTAGTTCAACCTCTCAGAGTACCTGAGGCCACTTCCCTTTAATCAAACCTGAGTGTCTCTCTGTGCCCCTCTCCAGCGCCACGCCGTTATCGACCCCTCCCCTCTCATCCTGACAACAAACACACAGGCTCACACCTCTCCATTACAATCAGGAGTGACCCACTCAGCGCCAGAGACCAAGTGTTCCTGCAGGCTAGCAGCCAAACCAATCCGTAATCACGTCCCGTCTCATTTCAACATTCATTCAGATGCCTGTACGAAAACATAGCCTTTGTGTTTTTCGATTGGAGGAGCCGAGTTTGAAGCTTTTGTAAAATAAATGAAATATGTGAATGTACAACAACTGAATAAGATTATTAATGCATCAAGTTGCTAGGCAATCATAAACATCCCACAGTTCAGCAAATGAAATAAAATAATTTGAAAAACTGAATTTGAATAGATAGATAAAGCAAATTGTTTTGTAATAATAATAATAATAATATTATATATATATATATATATATATATATATATATATATATATATTAAAATGATCAAAAAATGTAAATAATTTATTTATGATAAATATAATCAATATAATTTTTAAATATACACTACCATTCAAAAGTTTTTAGCTGGTATGATTTATTTTTAATTTAAAAAAAAAAAAATTATATATATATATATATATATATATATATATATATATATATATATATATATATATAATATTACAATTTAAAACAACTGTTTTCCATTTTAGCATAATTTATTCCTGTGATCAAAGCTGAATTTTCAGCATCATTACTCCAGTCTTCAGTGTCACATGATCCCTCAGAAATTATTCTAATATGCCGATTTGCTGCTCAAGAAACATTTATTATTATTATCAATGTTGAAAACATGCTACTTAATATTTTTGTGGAAACTGTGAATCATTTTCTTCCAGATTCTTTGATGAATAGAAAGTTCAAGAGAACAGCTTTTATTTGAAATAGAAATCTTTTGTAACATTATAAATGTCTTTACTGTCACTTTTAATCAATTTAATGCATTCTTGCTGAATAAAAGTATATATATATATATATATATATATATATATATATATAATGATTAATTGGGCAGCTTTATATATATATATATATATATATATATATATATATATATATATATATATATATATAAAAAGCTGCCCAATTAATCATAAAAAGATCGCAATCTCGATTCAAACACCCACGCGATCTTATTTTATTAAAGACCGCGATTCGCCACTGTCTATTAAATCTTTGACAAAATCATACTGGAACATTCAAATTGGTGTTCTTGTTGCCGTGCTGAGCCAGAGGGAGCAGTTTTGAACCAAACAGTTATTTTTGTGTTACAAATATTCAAATTATCACAAAAGTACTGCAATAAAAGTTTAAAGTTAGGATATAAACGCATGTGTACGATAGCGATCAAAATCGCGCAAACCACATTTGAAACTAACATGGTGCTTCAAATAATGGTTGTATCAATTACATCGTGCGCCACTAGGTGGCGACAAGTGACTGAAAATGTATTTGTCATTGAATCATTAATTCAAAAGATTCGTTCAAAAACACTGATTCATCCAGTAATGAAACAAGTATTTATTGAGTCATTGAATTCATTCAAAAACATTTTTTAAATAATCCATTCAAATTAACTGAACATTTTTCCAGCAGAGTCCAGCAATTAATATTTTGTCAGAACCTCCAGTAAATTACGTTATTTTGTTTAGTTGTATTCAGAATCGTGGGACAATCGTGATCTCTATTTGAAACCAAAAAATCGTGATTCTAATTTTATCCAGAATCGTGCAGCTCTAATGTATATAGAACCATGTGTCTATAACATATACGAACAAAATTAATTTAAACGGTGTTGGCTTAGCATATAATGTGTTTTTACCAAGTGCTTCTATTCCTTTTATTGTTTTAAGACTCTTTTGATGATGTCATTTCCTTACATATTTCCCAGCTTAATAGCTCTGAAAGCACCACAAAGCATCCTTCTCTTTTTTTTAAGTTCCTCAGTCACTTTGAGATATTTTTCTTTCTTTTTTTCAACCTTTCCCAACAACATCGGCGACCAACCTCAATTAGTGTCCCGCAGGCAATGTGACAACACATGAAGCTTCGTCTTTTAATATTTTCACAGTAGGCTAGATGAAAGTCTATTTCATACAGAGGTATGAGATGTTAAAAGGGCTCGCAGACGTTCGGGAACCCGCCTCTCTCCCGCGGCGCTCGACTCGACTGCCTCTACAAACGTCCCGCTCTTCCTAAAGCCAGACATCAGCCTATTAATATTTTAATTTCACACCTAATAAAATGTAGTTAAAGCACAGTGTGAGATACAGGCCGAAACAATAAAAATCCACCTCTTTGGGTTTTATTGTGTGTTACGGACAACATTACTTATCCATTTTCATATAGTGTGCAGAAGGAAACCTAATATGTTCTTTGGGGCCAAGCCTGTAGGTAAACCGGGAGCTAATAACAATGCCGTTCATCAGAAAATAAATCCTAAAGGGATTTGACTGTAATCAGTGCAAAAACAAATAACCTCCACATTTCTAACTATTTCAGTTTGTCCTCCATGTTCGTTCTGTGGCGCAGTCGCCAAGTTCATAAGCAGGACTAAATACAAGGCCTGCGACAGAAACATGCCATTTGTTTGAGGTCGTATGAATGATTAGAAATGTTCAAACACAATTAGCATCTGCTGCCCAATGGGAGGACAGGACACAGGAAAGTCTTTACTTTATTAATTAAGAAACGTTCTCCGCACAAAACAACTCCAGTGATCAGATCAACCAGAGGCGGTCAGTAAACAAACAGCTATTAGAAGAGATTAAACAGTGACGTTAGAAAAGTACATTTAAGAACATTTGCATAATAGATAAATGTAATTAATTATGTCAATGCTATTCCCTGGAACAATTCACAGAAGCTTTAAAACTTATTCATTGCCAAAATTTAGTTTTTAGCCAGTCATTACTAAAATAAAATGAAACAAAAAAAGAAAAGACAAAATAAAATAAATTAAGTATCGTAGTATAGTATATTAAGTACAAAATAAACAAGACATAAAATAAGACAAAATAAAAAACATTAAAGAAGATAAAAGATATAAAAAGAAGACAAAATAAAATAAATGAAGACAAAATAAAATAAATGAAGACAAAATAAAACAAATAAAATAAAATGTCTTTTTGCCTCATTTTATTTTATCTTTAATGCCTTATTTCAGAAGAAGAAGAAGTTTTAATTATATAGCGCCTTTCCATTTTATTTTTGTCTTTTATTATATTTGATGTCTTTTTTATTTTATTGTCTTATTTTATGTCTTGTCTTTTTTGTCTCAGGACAAAATAAAATGTGACGATAAAATAAAACAAACAAAATAAAATAAGACAAAATAAAATAAAATAAGACAAAATAAAATAAAATAAATAAATATAAAATAAAATAAATGCCTAGTTCTGTCGTGAAACTCTAGATGGTACAGGCTGATGGGTCCTTAACACAAGCTGATGATATTTACAGCTTTAACTACTTGACACAAGCTGATTGGTTCATGTCACATCTGCAGCCAATGAGCTTGCTGCTCACATTTAAATGGCTGGTTATCATTCACTATATCAGTTGCAGTGCGCTTTCAGAGTTCGTCTAAAACCCTTCACCTTCCCCAGCTCCACCTGTATAGATCTGCTATGGGTAATTGATATATGCTATTTGTGCAGCAGTGGTATGTCTTACATACTCACAGCAGCGTATCGGCGTATGTATTGGCAGTAGAACATTCCTGTACTTGCTCTACAGCAGCAGCAATAATCTACAACACAGCAATAATCAACAGCAGCAGCAATTCAGCAGCAGCATAGCAGATCTATTCCGCCAAGACCAAATCAATTAACATTGTCGTATTCATTGCCATGCTAAAATCTTCCAACAGTTGTCATGATAGAAAAAACACTGTTTCTCAATTCCAAGAATGCAAAGAACGGACTTGCTCAACTGACTGTTCCAGCATCTTATAAGTAGCGGCTAATTCACAATTAATACAACATAACATCACAAACAAATGTCACAACCTAATAAAACATTTCTTTCATATTATTATAGACATTATTTTCATATAATTTTATATCTCTTTATTTTACCGCGTGCATTTATGAAAATGAGTAGCCTGTGTGTTATATATGCTTTGTCAATGTTAAGACTCTTTTTAATATGGCAATAAAAATGGTGCAGGCTTTCTTCAGGTTATCGCTTTATTAAAATTAAGCAAAACAAGCAGACAAATGTTTACTTTCACGAGCTGTCATGTATTTGCAGTGGGAATCTCTTAAGTGAGAATGAGAAGGCTTCCGTACGTCGACTGCCCGCAGCGTCTTCTAACGGTTTGTTTCTCTCAAGTCTGCATTCGATGTATCCTCGATATCAAGAACACATCCGGGTACTTTCATGCGTCCTCTGTACTTGCGTTCTTGAGTATTGGAATTGAACTTCGGACGCAAGATCGCTGAAGAACGCATATTGAGAAACAGCCACTGTCTTCTAAAATTAGCTTAGGAAGATTTAACTAAATATAGTAAGTAAAGAAGCAATTTTGAGCCTAAATCCTTGTTTCCAACTTGAAATTGACCCTCTCTCCTCAAGTGGAAAATGTACAAGAGAAACAGATGTATGCTGGAACTGGGCTAAGGCAAACACTAATGATGTCTGACAGATGCTTATTCTGTCTCTACTACAGAACGTTTAGGTCTAGAAAGAGAAGACACTACCTGTTCTCCTAAATGTTCTGTACTTGATACAACAGGCAACCACCATTCATACCAAAAGTGTTCATTGATATTAGGACAGAGAGATATATATAATATACCATATTATATAGAGCAGGGGTATCCAATCCTGGTCCTGGAGGCCCACTGTCCTGCAGAGTTTAGCTCTAACTCTAATTAAACACACCTGAACCAACTAATCAAAGTCTTACTATAAGCTAGAAACCTCCAAGCAAGGTGTGTTGAGGCAAGTTGGAGCTAAACTCCGCAGGACAGTGGACCTCCAGGACCAAGTTTGGACACCCCTGATATAGAGGGATGCAGTCTTACAGTCTAAAAATGTTCCTCTAGGCCTGTTCCTCACACAAAGCACTTTACTTTGATTGCACAGAAAACAACAGCATGAACATTCTGCTAAACTTCTCATTTTTGTGTTTCACAAAAGAAAATCAGGTTTGCAATGACATGAGGATTGAGGATGACTAATTTCTAGGTAAACTATACTTTTAAAGGTTTCCCATCTTTCACCAAACGTCAGAAGGACTCTGTGATGTCAAGATGCCAATGAGATGAAATATGCATTCATGCATCCCAATCAATACTACTGAACACACTGCAGGGCAGCATTCGCATCTTAAAACATCCTTCCACAAGAGAGAAGGTCCATCTTCAGGGCTCAGAAGGAAAACACCATTCAGATTTAGAGTATAAACACAAACACTGTACAAGCTAAGCATTGGGCGTTCGCGCGCACAAACATCCAGGAGGCTTGTCGCTCCTCAGACAAAACGCTCGCCGCAGCGCAGCTGATAAATGCCAGAGATGCAGACAGTCTGAGTCAGGCATGGATTTTTGCAGTTATTCAGCAGTCCTTGAGGAGCCGAAGCCAAACAGGGGCTAAGTGTGTTATCAAACAATATTTAAAACAAAAACCGACCACATTCCCCCGACGTATACATGACCTTTGCGGTTGGAGAGGGCCGCAGCAGCGCGGAGATGCAAGCATGGCAGCGCTGACAGCCCTTTCCGCGCCGGGCCCATCTGCATGTCTTGGATGGTTCGGCGGGGGAGCCGCTGCGTCTGTTTTTATCACTCTCCACTGATCACGCAGCCCAAACAGATGGAAGATCAATAACCAGCGCTGCCCAGCCACATCAGGCAAACTGCAGCCCCTCAGAGAAAATCAGATAGGGAGCCTCTATGATGGACAACGGGAAATGGCAAATCAAACTCAGCTGCAAGTGCTAATTAATGTGGGGCTCAGGCCTGGGTTGTATTCTGCACCAAAGTGCATATGGAGCAAAACACTTCCTGTAATACAAATGCACTCGGGAAGCTTCTACTAAAAGCCAAAGTATAACAATTACACAATGGCAAAAGCTTTTTTCTGTTGTATATGTGGATAATCATTAGTGAATATACCAGCATTACTTTTACACAACCTGCAGACATAACATTCTAAAAAATATTTTTTAAATAATTAATGAATAAAAAAAAAATTTGTATAAAATTTGCTGATTTGCAAAGTCAAAAAAGGTGAAACTGTAGGGGGGTCTGGAGGAATCATCGAGAATTTTTTTTTTTTTTACATGTAAACGAAGCATTCTGGTGCAATCTGACAAGAAAAAAAAAGGGAAAAGACAACATATGCTTCAATTAAAAAATAATAATAAAATTATTGACACTAGGGATGCATTGACACAAATTTTACAATTGGATTCGATTTCGATTCAGAAGCTTGCGATTTGATTACCTTCGATTCAATATTGATTAATTTAGGGCCTATAAGGTACAGTAGCCTACATAGCAAATTTTCTCAAAGAAAAAAAAATCTCTCTCAACTAATGCTGTAAACTATATAGGGAACCACAGTTGGTTCGTTATATTAAAGGTTAAAATGAATTGATTTGTAAGCTTCTTACATATAAATTACACATAAGGAAGTTTTTATAATAATAACGTTATAATACATTTTTAATGGCATAATTATGTTTCTACTTGTTTTTTAAACATTTAAATGGTGGCTGTCATAAAACGGATTTATACATTCAATATTGAAGCGCGTTTAGTACAAATAGATTGAATATGCAATAGCCTATAGTGCATAGGCCCTATATGTAGCAAAAATGCTCCTCTCCAAGCTCATTTTTGTAGTTTTTGCACATTAAACGGCTTTTCTGAGATAAATCTGATGGTAAATGTGACATTTTTACAAGCTGTTTTATTGACGCCTTTCCAAACACTGATTGATCGATTACATATGACATGATACAGATTTTGGTGAGTTGGACTGTATTTTTCAACCTACCTTCGGATGTTCATTCATGTTTATGGAAGATGCTCGGTTCACGTGTGCACTGCTTGAACTGATCGGTCACGCAGAGTGCCAAGAAAGATCGCGACAGCTCGAGAGACAACTATGGTCTCACTCGTCTATGGGAAAGTAGTCCAATTGCAATTCTTGTGAGGTTTATTGTGCTTGCAATTTCACCCCGACACCCCCATTGTTTATATATATATATATATATATATATATATATATATATATATATATATATATATATATATATATATATATATAAAATTGAATATATTTTAAAATGCAATTTATTCTATACGTAGCTTATTTTTCATCATCATTACTCCAGTCTTCAGTGTCACATGACTTTTCAGAAATCATTCTAATATGCTGATTTGATGCTCAAGAAACATTTCTTATTATTAACAATGTTGAAAACAGTTGTGCTGCTTAATATATTGTATGGACTATGTTTATGGTGCTTTTGTCATTTTTGGAGGTTGAAATCCTGTGGCCAACATTCACTCACATTGTATGTATGCACAAAGGCAGCATGAACATTCTAATAAAAATAGAATTTTTGTGTTCCACGGGAAAAAGAAAGTCATACAGGTTTGGAATGACATGAAGGTGAGTAAAGTACAGAATTTTTATTTTTGTGCAAATTATTACTTGAACACACTGACAGAAAGGCTAAATATTCATCTAAAATTTGGCCGGGTGCATTTCCTGTGGTGCATGTAGCCTGCATTTTTTTTGTTCTAGTTCTGGTTTCAAGGTGGTGACACATGCTTGAAACATTTATATGGCTATTAGCAGAGCAGCTGGTACTGCCCTTTTGCTGTCTAATCAATAACAGCACCATATTGTGCAATAAATTACATTCACCGTCCTCTTGCAGCAAACCAGAGAACCTCCAGTGCCTCAGTATGCATGAGGCACTCCTGTTCTTAGTATATATGATGCAAACATGCAGCTAACATTTAACTCTATAACACCTTAATCCCCTTGAACAGGAAATGATTTAAAGTTAAAAAAGGTGGTGAATAACTAAACATCAGCTGGCAAGCCGCCACCCTGTTCTGTCTTTGGTTCGGATCAATAGGGGAATTTCCACATATTGATCTACCGTTAGCGAAATAAAGATCAGCAGTATCAAACAGGCTTTGAATATAATTTGCTCTCCCATAAGATTCGGAACAGTATATGAGACACAGATACGCATAACACATCAAATCGTCATCTGAGCTGAAGTACTTCACTGAAACAAAATATTTAGTCCACTTGAAAACTTGAAAATAATCAAATATCACTGACAGAGCCATAGTGCAATGTGCATGCATAATATAACACTATGTCATATAGGAATACCATTAAAGTGTCATATGTGTAGCCACAATGTAGCACTGATATGTACTGAACTGCATATTAGACAGTGTTTAGTGCAGAATAAATTTTAAAATAAGAGAGTTTTTACATTTGCTTTCATAGGAAACTTGGCCAATCTGTAGGTTAGATAGAATAAAAAAATAAAAAAATAAAAAATAGTAACCAGATATTTTTGCAGTGAGCAAGTGCTATATAGCACTAAAAGTGGTTCTTGGCTCGTAATCATAGGGGAACCACTTTTGGTGCTATGTAGCACCATATCTTTAAAGATGCTCTACAGCACCTTTGTCAAATGGTGTTATGTAGAACCCATAAGAGGTGCCATATCGCATTTTATTTCTTCATCAAAAATGGTGCTAAACAGCACCAACAGTGGTTCTTTGGCTCATAAAGGGCTTAACAGGTTCTTTGTATGGCAGTGGTGCTATATAGCACCTTAACCACCCCAAAGAACCACTGAAGAACCATACAGGGGCTTAACCGGTTCTGTATACAGTAGCAGTGCTATATAGCACCTCAGTCAACCCAAAGAACCAGTGAAGAACCGCTGAAGAACCACTGAAGCACCAAGATTTGGTGCTATACAGCACTTAAAGTGGTTCCCCTATGATTACTAGCCAAAGAATCACTTTTTAGTACTATATAGCACCATTTTTTTTTTTTTTTTTAAAAAGAGTGTAGGGTTGGCACATTACATGTTTTGATTCAGAAAATATGATTTCTTTAAAAAAAATTCAAATTAAGTAGTTATAAAAAATATTTAGCACTATTTCCTGAGAATGACGTAATTTTAAAAATATTATTTTTTTAAATTTGAGAAGTAATGTTTCCAGAAAAATAATAATAATAATTTAAAAATCCTGGTTTTTTTTGGCTCCAATGGCACCGTTTCCCAAGAAAGACTTCATTTTAACACATATTTAACACATTTTTTAATTAGCTAATTAATTTACTGTCATTAGAATGTCTACAAATCATATCTATGCTAACATTCAGCATTCATTTACTAAGCACATTATTGATATAATCACAGAAAGCCATAAAGAACTGTTATCCTTCATGTGTGTTACTTCTGTCAATAAAACAGGATCCATTCAGTTAAATAAAGGAGAGCTTGTGAGTGATGTAGCTCATTTTTAAAACAGTCGAGTGTTCAGGTTATACATGTCTACATCTGTGGAACTCTCATAACCTTGGACCTTTCAAAACAAGACATTTTAATTCATAAAAAAATGATCATATGGATTACAAGTCAGCAACTTCAGAGTATAGAAATGATACTGGAGTCAGGCAGTTAAAGGAAAGGCCTGTTTGACTGACTTTCTCCACTGAGAACAAAACAAAAAACACATACAGATCACTCAATTCTTCCCCATTGCCGAGGTAGTGAAGGCTGGAAACTTTGCTTGCTGGGAAATGTGGATGGACAGAAAGGGAATAGTGATACTGAACAAAATACAGATTTTGACCGACTGGATGATACAAAAATAATCAAATGTTTTCTTTCCTCTCTGTATCTTTCCTCTCTGCATTGTTACAGATATATTTCACTCTAAAATAAATATATTTAATCATTTACTTGCCCACATGTTGTTCCAACCCTGTATGATTTTGTTTCTTCTGTACAACAATAAAGCAGAAATTTAGCATAATGTGAGCTGTTTTTTCTATACAATAAAAAATGGATGGTATCCATTCTGTCAAGCTCCAAAAAGGTGCAATCATAGTCTTTTGAAATCATTTGATATCTGAAATTTAAGTCGCTCTTCACTAAAAATCACTATCCACTTCAACAATGTTCAAATTATACTCTAAATTTCTCCTTTGTGTCCCATGAAAGAAAAAATATCATACAGAGCAAGTAAATGATGACAGAATTTTTATTTTTAAAGGTGAACTATTCCTTTAAGGCAGTCTGAGCTATTTGTTTCTCTCCTATCTGTCCTGCAGAGGGCGTCTGTAGGTGCCAGTCAATAGCATATGAATTGTTTACTCTCCCTCTCTGCGCCAGCTAGACCGACCTGCCAGCCTTAAAAACCCATAAACCCTCCCCTCAGCCTGTCAATCAACATCCTCAGCCACTCACAGAGCAGCATCAGGCACGTCTGGTCCACTCCTCTTGCGAGGCGGTTTAATTCGGTAATGGCCAATATGCGCCAGAGCCTCATTATGCAGCATTTGAAATGGTCCCTGGCCATGTTGAGGCTCGAAAAACAATTAGCAGAGAAACAGAAGGGAAATGAACTGTAAAGAATCAGGGCTTGATGACCGAGGCTTTATCTGCTCTCAGTGGAGGAGAAACAGAGAGAGAGAGGGGGGAATGGGAAAGGAAAAGAAAAAAAAAGGTTGAGTATGCCACATGCTTCTTGGGTGTGTAAACGAGCCGGCTTGCCTGAGGGAGCCTGGGCGATGAACTCCACTGAGGGGGATTGAGTTTGCAGACAGAGATTGCAGCAGACAGAGGGGTCACATGTGATCAGGTGAACACGTACGGCCCTCCTCCAGGGGATCGGAGGAAGAGGGGGAGGTGGGCTGAACTGTAGATGGAGGGGCAGCCAGGTAAGTGCTGGCTTTGCATAAGGTTCTCTGCTTGCATTCAAGGGATGATGGCTCTGTGACAAACCCCTCCGTACCATCTCTGCTGTACTGATTGATTACAAGAGCAGTCTGACCCAACCCTGGCAGAGGTGCAATTACTGATCCACCACTGCACCAAACAACACGCATCACACAGGCCTGCCTGCATCTGAAACAGAGACGGCAATCAAAATACGACACACATCAGGGTAGAATCACAGTCCTTTTGAGGCAAGTCAGAGAGATACAAAGAGCCGCATACAAAGAGAAATCTGAAAATCTCCAAAACTGTGTGAAGATTATGTCTGAGTAACTTAAAAAACGAGAGTAGCATGCATTGACCCATTTCTATTCACTCACTTCTTTCCCTCCCCTTAGACCAGGGGTGTCCAACCCTGCTCCTGAAGGGCCACTGTCCTGCAGAGTTTAGCTCCAACCCCAATTAAACACACCATAACCAATAGGGCTGGGTATTGACACAAATTTAAAAATTCGATTCAATTTCGATTCACAAGCTTGCAATTCGATTCGATTCGATATTGATTATTTTGGATATGGGAACAGTACATGGCAAATTTTTAAGGAAAAAAAAAATCTAATGTAAACTATACATGGGAATCAGTTTTACATTACTAACTTATTAACTGATTTGTATACAAACACTTAAGGAAGTTTTTATAATAATAACTTAATAACTTTACAATTATGTAATTATATTTCTACTCCTAAATGGTGGCAGTTATAAAAACTTGACAGCTTTATACAAGCATACATTAAATATTGTAAAAAAAAATTAGAAATTATAATGAATATGATATGGTGCATATATTTAGCAAAATGCTCCTCTCTAGAGTTCAGTTTTATAGCTGACTAACGAGGTATGGTCACTGAATATGTTTTTTCTGAGGTAAATGTGACGTTACGTGACATTGCTTTCTTTTGCGGTTGAAACACTGATTGAGCTATTCCATGAGACAGGATACGGATTTCAGCAAGTTGTACTGTATCTTTCAACATACCTTTGGGTGTTCATTCATGTTTATTTCACGCTGTAACTGGTATTAGCGGAGGAGATGATCAGTTCACGTGTGCCGCCTCTCTTGAACTGAGGCGCTAAAGCGATCTGTCACGCCACATTAAACAGCGTCAAAACGGTTATTTTTTGAATTTCATAATAAACTGGACAGAATTTGAAATCTGAGATTTTGTTTCATATCAAAAGTAACAAAGCACAAAGCTTATTGCCATGTATTGGATGGGAGGAGCGCTATAATGTTCTGTTCATTCATGAGCTGAAAACAGACTAGACTAATCGATTCCTAGGATTTAAGAATCAATATCGGTTCGTGAAAAAGAGAATCGATTAAAATCGAGAAATCTATATTTTTTACCCAGTCCTAATAACCAACTAATCAAGGTCTTACTAGGCATGCTAGAAACTTCCAGGCAGGTGTGTTGAGGTAAGACAGTGGCCCTCCAGGACTGGACACCCCTGCCTTACCGTGTCCTAACCAGATGCGAAGCGATGAGATTCCAGCAACAAAAAAATTGTCTGTCCACACTAGACACGACACGACTTTGAGACGTGATAAAGTCAATCAAAAATCACAGCCAATCAGAAGAGCACTTGGGCGGGCTCTCTCGGCAAGCTCTCGGTACATAATCAAATTTATGAATATTACACCATTTTAACATTATTAAAAATACATACTGAGTTACTGAAACAATTTGTCATAGAATACACTGTCACAGTTTGAACGTTCTTGTTTCCTTTCATTTATTTTGAAGATCTGAGGTGAATTGTCGCTTTCAGTACGGCTATAAAGGCTGCGTTTACACTTAAAAAAACTAGCCAAAAAAACTGGCCAATCAGGACACAGCGAGTTTACATTTGTTTACATTAACGGTGCTTTTCCTCTGCATGGTACGATTCGGTACGGCTCACTTTTTGGTGCTTTTCCACTGCATGGGACGGCTCGGTACGGAACGGTACGGCTCGCTTAAATAGTACCACAAATAGTACCAAATAGTACCACCGATACACATTTAGTATCGGTACGGCTCGCTTAAATAGTACCACATTAAATAGTGCAACCAATAGTTCCAAGTGAGCCGTACCGATACTAAATGTGACATGTAAACACTGCAGATCACTGATTGGTCAGAGAGAATCGTCACTACATGCGTCATTGGATTTGAAACACAAGACACCAAACATGCTAGATTTAAATAGTCAGCAACAGTGACCGAAGCATCCTTTGTTTGCAAAACGACTTGCGTTAAACGACCGTCGCATGCAACTTAAAAAAAAAAATGGCTGTATCGTGGTCAGTAGACGAGGTACAGACTCACTGGTAGACGAGGAGTGGATCCGCAGCAGTGGAGGCAATGCAACTATACGATCAGTCTATAATCCCACCCACTTTGAAGTGTTATTAAGGCCCTGTCCCAAATGGCACCCTAAACCCTCACGGTCTTCCTCTGAGTCCGCACTTTCACGGCGTAATGCCGCTTTGACTGCCGGGTAAAGTCCTCTGCATAGCTCATAGTCTTGCGGGCTCAGCAGAAGTGCGCATCGAGGGCGCACAGCAGCCGCAAAGGGGGCGCTCACGAGCACCCTTCTTTTAGCTTAAATGACGAATATGACACCTTACTATCTTGTGGACTTAACGGACACGTGCATGCAGCGGCCATTGTAAGTCCACAAGACCGAAAGTGCACATGAAGTGTGCCATTTGGGACAGGGCCTAAACTGCAGTGGAAAAGCAAACCGAAAGTAAAGCAAGCCGAGTAGTACCACACAGTGGAAAAGCGCCATAAGTGGCCTCTGTATCTGACTAACCAATTGGATTTCTGTTTTACGACAATATTTAAATTAGGTCTGTGGCGTGTTTGAAAAGCAGATGCTTCAAATGGCTTCATAGCATAAAACAACAATCACTTTAGCCTCTATCAATGGCAGTGCACACAGCACGGAATTTTAATGATTTATTCAACAAAAATACAATTAATCACAAATAGAGTTGGACTTAATCTACCAATTTAACCTCTGGTTTCACAGACAAGGCTTAAGATAGTCCTAGACTAAAATGCATGTTTGAGCTGTTTTAACTGAAAGCAACTTATACTGACAGATCTTAAAATATGTCACTGCTAAATGATTTTTTTTCTAGTGTACATTTATTAAAGATACTGAAATATCTTAATTGAACTAAAGCCTAATCCTGGTTTAGGCTAAGCCATGTCTGTGAAACCGGGTAAAGTTTCCCAACATTAATCTTGTATGATGAAAAGATCATTATTCCAACGCATTTCATGATTGAAAGGAGCATGCAAGCATTTATATTGTATGTGTAATATGTAGAAAATGGCAGAATCTGAAGACATAGGCTTAGAAGACATTAGAAACATAGGCTATATGACACCAGATAAGAGTAAAGATGATACAAATTAAACAATGTCCCATTGCTTTCACTCACTTACTTTACTTTCCGATGCAATCTCCAGTCTTAGATCAAGTTAAGATGTTTAAATGAAGGAATAGTTTCAGAGTTGATCATACAAAAATAACTGGGTTGATCATGTTAAACAAGTCACATCATCCAGGTTTAAGGTTATGCAATGACTATATTGACAGAAATGGGAGATTAATAAACAATAAAAACATACAACATTTAAAACATTAAAAAATACAAAGTGTATTTCAATTATTCTTCTGGCAAATTGTACAGGGAACCTATAGTTAAAATAATGTTGCACAATTAAATGACAAATCAAACACAAGGTATCATGTTAGTCTAAATAAACTGTTTTAAAGATTGACGTTTATTGTAAAGTTCAAATAAGTTTCATTTCTTGTCAAAACTGCATCTGATTGGGCGGGGATTTATATTACATTGCCCTCTGAATGTAGATACGATGGCTGGATTGCGTTTACATTACACCGAGATCCGATCGATCACAATCCGTCCTTGACTACCTCTGAACCAGGACACGCTGATCGGACAACATTCCAATCAGAAGTGCGTTTCCACTTGTCTTTTCAATGTGTATGTGGGGAACATCCGGATACAGGTCCCATGTTAATGCCAAGTGTAAACGCAGCCAAAGACACACAAAATGATATCCAAACTCACATTAGATGCTTTTAACATTAAATAAAGCACATAAAAATTACCTGAGATTATACTTTGTGTTGTTGTTCCAGCCACAAAGTCGCAGAAAAGTAGAAACCGTTTCTAAAATAGAATCATTGCATGTCGCCGTCTGATTAACATGGAAAAGATATCTTTTATCGAGTGTCGTGGCATCGCTTCTAGTTAGGACACGGTGTTAGACTGTTGCTGGAGGGATATAGGATCTTTGTGGCAACCTTTGCAGCAAATAATTTTTTATGCCACACTCTTGTAACAGGATTTCCGTTCATCATATGTTCTGATAAATGGCGCGAATACCAGTTGCACACGTACTAGCTGATAAAATAACGGAAGCATAATTTTTGGACTAATGTCTGCCTGTAGGCGACCTCACCTCACACAGCAGGGGCGCAGCTGAAGCGTCTGCATGGTAAACTGGTGCAAATTGTACTCAAAACATCCAACATTCATTCCTGATGCAAAATTTCCATCTACATCGTGCAGGGGGTAAACAGAGCGAGGGAGATGTGAAATGTTTTGCAGCTACAGTCTTATGTTTAAAAAGCAGAGCGCTTGCAGCCTCAGTGATTTGCAATAACATGCAAGCTTTTCGAGTGGCCAACTATTTCCATAAAATTTCATTTGCATTTTATTTTGGAGCAATCCCCTGTCAGCGTTCCAGACGTCTGATGAGAGCGCGGGCCGGCAGAGGCGCAGAGGTCTGCCAGCGGAGTCATACCTCTTTGTTTAAATGCTGTATTGCTGTGGGTTTTTTAATGAACTCTAATAGCAGTCCAGGAGGATTTTAATTAATCTACATGTGCGCACAAAAGGGCCCCACATTTAGCGCTTTCAGAAGTGCGGATGGATATTAAAATAAGACATCTGACAGAACTGCAGAAAAATGGAGGATTTAATTGCTCCAGAGATGGCAATTATTATGAGATTTAGAAAGCCATTTTCAATGGCAGACAGGAGTCATTTAGTCCCAGTCTTAAGTGCAGCGAAGAGCCGAAGGTCACGTCAGTGTTGTCATTACGGCCTGAATAAAGATGCTAATGAAGGGCTTGACTTACTCTCCTCTGCTCTCCATAAAGGTTGCATTAGTGTCACCCGGCATAAAGACACGGCCATCTTTACTCGTATTAACATGCGACGAGTTTCACGACGAGAGCAAGTGCTAAACAATTTCCACCTTGCGTAGTGAAACCAACACTAGTATGTTCACAATCAACCAGATTGCCGAAGCAATGGGCAAAAAACGCATTAAACTGTGCTGTTAAATAAGGCTGTAGCCATGATTGGGTCCTACTGAAATCAACCTTAAAGGGGTAGTTCAACCAAAAATGAAAATTTTGTCATTGACACTAAGGAAGATATTTGGAAGAATGTTTGTAACCAAGCAGATCTCGCCCCTTTCTCGGTCTCGGTAGATTACCTACCATAGTATTTTTTTTCCAACTATTGTAGTCAATGGGGGGTGAGATCTGCTTAGTTACAAACATTCTTCCAAATATCTTCCTTTACCTAAACAAGGTTTATTTAATGTTTTACTATAAATACACTTTACATAGTACATATTGCATAATAGATTTTAAATAGATATATTTTGGAGGTCAAGATCTACCGCTGTCACCTTCCTCCACAAACACTCAGCAAAATGCTAAACTCTAAGAATTTTAGTGCATGATTGTCACTCATTACTGCAAAACTCACACAAACAAAAAGAAAACTTCTACTCAACAATTGGAGATATAACCTCTATATTAGCCACATCCTTGCCACAGGCTAATTCAGAAAATGGAGGGGAGCAAAGAAAAAAAACTATACCAAGACAGAAACAAAAAAAGGCTATAGCAGTCATCGAGAAGAAGTGAGTTTGCAAACAGGGTTTCTGAAGCCCTGGGGGTTTGTGAGTTGATGAAAAGCTTATTAAGTAAATTGAATGTGACATTAAAATAAATAAATAAATGGGGCTGTGTAATTAATCTAAATAAAACTGAAATAGCGATAGATCTTATCAAGAGTTGAGAATCAAAAATCGATACCAATTCTTGAACCTATACTTAAGGTTAGGAATCGATTCCACTTAACGATTTCTGTGTGCACGTTTTAATGTGATTTTAAATCATTTAGGTGCAATAAGACGCGAAAGAGAAATTAATTTGGTACACATGCGCTGTTTTCTGTGCTGCGCACACAGAATGGCACATCTCATACAGTGCGCAGATACTGAATTGAGTTCTCTCTCATTTTTTCTTGCATTTGAATGGACAAAATATCCTCATAAACAGAGGCTGTTTTGTCTTAAGTGAATGTAAACAGTGGAGAAAAAAAAACACATGAGTATCAGTATTGGATTTGTGCATTCAAAGTGACAGCAGCCTAATAAACCTGCTGCCATCAGTGTTATTAATTTAATTCTTTATTAAAAAAAATTTTTTTTTGATGTGGTATTTTTGTTAAAATATTTTTGTTGATGGTATTCAGCTGCAACAAAATGTTTTGCAAACACAGAAAATATATCTAAGTGTTTAACTTCTTTTTTAACTTATTGGAATTGAAACTGGGAATCATAAGAATTGGAATCAATAAGCAGAATCGGAATCGCTAAAAAACAAATAGCGATTACCAATTTAAAGGGTGTGAGATTTAAATAAAGAAGTAGCCTGTTATGCTGCATGTTTCTGAGTGAAGAGTTCATTTAGAAAAAATACTTACCAAAATAAATTCACAAGGGGCACTTCAAGATAATATTTTACATCTAAAACAAAAAGTTTGGTAACCCCTGCACTAGCGTGCTAAACCTTGCACGGTTATTTTAAACTAGACGCCTTAAAAACAGCAAGGATATTCTGAAATCTTTGGATATGACACCAAAGGGGGTTTACCTGTAGAGCGAGGACAACATGCTGCCAGATATCTGATTGGTTTGCCTAAACACATGCAGATGTTGAACAACCTAGAGCACTGAATCAGAAAATAAGCATAAACACAACTTATTTATTCCCAGTTAAACAACTTATAGGAGTTGATTTTTAACATCAGAAGCTTTATGGATTTTTCTATAAAATCAAATTCACTATTTTAGTTCTGTCACCATTCATTGTCAGATATCCTATTGCAACTTGATGAAGGAAAGATAAAAGACAAAGTTAAAAATCAGTTACACTGACTAAACGTCAGAAGAAAATCATGAGAATCTCACTAAACCATTAGCACAGGCCCAGAACAGAGAAATACAGTGAAAGCTTTCCTTTCTTATACTGTAGGTCCTCCTGCTAACAGTAAATGGTATAAACTGACATGTGATTCTCACATGGCTAATACAGCTTATTAACCACATGGTTGTGAGATGCATTGCAGCATTGCAGTCTGCAACTCAGACCTAACTAACCGTATAATAACTGGGAAATTGGATTATCTGGACATGCCATTATTTCCAGTGTGTTCACTGCTTCTTGGATCGCAATACTCTTCACAAAAATGAAAGCTGAATGCTAAATGAATGCAGCTGTCTATGGCACAACCCTTAAGGCACACATATATCATTAAAACACTTCAAAATGGTTTTAAAAGGAATCCTATATACCACTGAAATGATTTCCAACAATTCCGCTTCAACACTTTTTCACAGCACACACCATTTATATTCAACTAGTGGAACAGAATTTTTTATGGCAGCATTCCAAGAACACTTTTCTGATCTTAACCAGTCTCCACACACCCACATAGGCTATGTTCAAAACAGCATACTACTCTCATTATTTTTCCAGTATATGCATACTGCGCACAATAAGTGAACTTTCTGTATGCACAGAATTTACATTTGCTAAACTGACTGACAGGCGACTACTTTTGTATATTTATGTGCATACTTGCCTGCATACTCTGTAAAGAAGGGTTGATGCCTTCTGGAACAAAATGTCAGATGCGTGTCAAATTTAGGCCTTGTGATAAATGTATAGCCTAATAGATCTGACTTTGTCTGTTATGTCGTTAATATTAATCAAACCACTATAAACGTATTTGTTTCTAAATGTTTGCTTCAACATTTACATGAAAAACTTGTAGCAAAGTTTACTTCATTGAGAAATACTTGAAGGCTACATTGGCCATTGTTTGTTGCTTTAATTAGTTAATATATAATTATTTTTTTTATTAATGAGGGTGTCAAATAGCATATTAGTTTTTGCTTTGGTTTTGTGACATTTAACTGTTATCAGTATCAACAGGGAATTTTGGATTGTAACATGCTACAGTTTATCAACCATTAAAAAAACAACATAACGGTCACTGTAAAACATGGATTAAAAATGTTAAAAAATGGAATATGCAAAAAGAAATTTGTCACTTCCTGAATGAAATATGCAACATTATTAACAAAATAACACCATAACACAAATATTTAGATATTTTGTGTTAGATACTTTGCACTGTCCCACATACTCATTTTTAAGAAGTATGCAAAATATAGTGTATACTGCAGAGTATGCACTATTCTGGTATTTCAACACAGCCATCCACAAACACACAAATATACAATAGCAAGAATGTTGCATAAAGGTTAAGTGACCACAGCAAAACAGTCTGTTGTTTGTTTGAACTGTACAAAGTTTATTTTCATGCAAGACTGATATAAGAACGCAAAATAACCGACATACGTTTCAATTAGTGACTTAAGAAGAAACTTTGACTTGAAACACTCAACTACTGACTGAACTTTCATACTTCCAGAAAAGCAACAATGTAAACACAGGATAATACGGTTAAAAAAGGGAACGTATGGACATTAATCAAGTAAGATATATAAAAAGTTGAGGATTTTCACACGGAAATGCGATGATTTAAAACTAAGAAATGATTCAAGCCTTCTTTCGCCAAGTACAGCATTATTGTTTCATATTACCTGCAGACGCACATCAGACTGGCAATATACATTACGGGTTCATTTTTGTTATGAGAGAGGTTACCTCGATATCAGGCAGCTCCTTGCTCAGCATTCGAGCCATGTTTCCTCCAAATCAAAACGAAGGAAGATGAAATGAAGCCAGAGCAATAAAAGTGTTTGTATTCCGACGATAGTCCGCTTTCGAGCTGCACAGGTTTACTTCTCGAGTTCATGCGTCGTGTTTCTTGGGAAACTACAGGATCCTTTCACGTATATAGTCAGAATGGCTGAAAATCGTCCACTGCGACGTCGAATTGTCAGTTAAAGCAACCGCATAGATGTCTAGAGCTCATTGAGGGGCTGGTGGACACCTGTCAAGGGTCTTTCAGCAGAAAGATAAAGTTAGTTTGACGCCAACTTTTTGCACAACGCACGGCGCGTGTTTGCTAGCAGGTCTGTCAAAGCAGATGTTAACTCAGGGTTAACTTTGATTCCTACATTCTGCCCATACGTTTGGTCATTTTAATCTCTAAATGATTTCAATAAGTAATGTCTCTAAATTATGTCAATTTATTTCTAGATAGATGAAATATATATCCAAAAATATATATATTTCAAATGTTTCCAAATTTAAGTGGGCCTTGGGTGTTGTTATTGAGTTGCTAAGGTGTTAGACTGTTGCTATGGGGTTTCTAGGGTGTTATATAGGTGTTTGCTAAGTGGCACTGGATGCCCCCCTCATGTCTTTATGAATGAATCAGTGGATTTTTATTCACATTCAAAGGCCAGTAAGGCCTATTGTGCATATAACGTTCTTTTGATGCTTTAAATTACAGGTTGAAAAGATAACCTAGAAGATAGCCTAGTGTTTAATAATCAGGGCTGGTATAAAATTGTTTCCAGAATGAACCCCTGCATAGCTGTTTTCTTATAAAGTTACCTTTAATATTATCATAAGGTCAGAAAATGACAAGCATCTGCGTTCACAAGCATGCATGTAAAATACAATACATGTGTTTAGTCTGCTTACACAAATGTATTTTTATCCCTCGGACTAACCTGTAAAATGCAGATGATCCGTAAAGGCTTTGTTTGTTAGATCTAGTACAACACACATCTTGTATTGATCACCTTGTGACAGAAGCTTCTGCATGTCCGATAGTGTTTCAGTGGTGATGCAGTTCTTTGTAATGCAAGCAGAGGATGTTAACCTCCATTTGTACAGTGACTCAATGTTTGCAGAGATAGAAATCATTGAATATTGTGTCATTTTTTGATATGTATGCCCTTCAAAGCATTTGATCATCTTGATCTGTAGCTCATTACAGTGACCTTTTAAAGGCTTTGTATATTTACCAAAACAGTAACACTAATGACTAACCTTGAACTGTAAGTATCTAGGCTGCTTTAAGGTGAAGTAACATCACCGATTTGAGATGCTGTTTAAAATCATACTAAAAAATGAATGTCTTTACAAAGGTTGTTTGTATTGATCATCTCAGTCATCTTTTGTTCTCTGGGCTTTTATCTTGACAATACGTGTGTTTATTGGCAAATAATTAGAATTTGTGACTGTGGATCTGAAAAGCAGCACATTCATTGCGGTCAGTACTGCAGCAATGAGACAGTTAACTGCAAGTCCAGAGTGACTTGGCATTTTAAACAGGACTGCCATGTTTGTGGTTGTTATTTTTATTTTATTTTTTGTATTTTCTGCCATGTTTAAAGATCACGTCAGGAATTAATTAATCGCCTCAGCCACAGACAGCTACATAATAATGTAAAGTACTAGCATAATTGTATTCAATTGTGATAGTTAAGTATTTGTTCTTGGGTACTATTGAAACTGAATACTTCAGAAGTCGGGCTTTTGGTCCCCAAAAACGGATAACTTATAAAACGTAATAAATGAATTATCTTAATTTTCAGTGAAATCACAAAATAAAATTTGCCTCAGTTACTGATATTTACATCTATTGACAATGTTTATTTTTAAAAGATGTTTGTAGAGCAAGATTCAAACTTGCACTTAAACAGATAGTTCACCCAAAAATGAAAATAATTTAGTCACCTTTAATGTCATTCCAAAGCTGTATGACTTTCTTTCTTCAACTGTTTTTGTCTATGCAGTGAAATGCATTGACTTTCATTATATGTGCAAAAAAAAAAAAAAAAAAAAACTTTCAAAATATGTTATGTGTTCCACAGAAGAAGAAAAGTCATACAGGTTTGGAATGGCATGAGGGTGAAGACAGCAGCTGCGTCCGAAATCGTAGGTACTACTTTTGAATTTAAATTTACTTCACAACCATTGAAAAAGTATGTTCTATATAGTACAAATGCGTGTAGTATTAATGAAATCCGGACGTACTATATCCGCCATGTTGTTACTGTCACATGACCTACCAGCGTCAGTTACGTCAGAGATCGTATTATAGGGAGATGAGAGGGTCTGTATCTCTTATCATTGGAGAAAGCGTAACAGCTAACTTAATCACGTACGGGTTCAAAACCCCTCCCTGCGTACCGCCAGTTAGCATTAGCCGTTACGCTTTTTTGGCTAAAGGCAGGAACACACCAAGTTTTTGTTCGTCGGCCAACTAAGTTTTCTCAGTGTGTTCCACACCGTCGGCTGAAGTTGATCCTCGTCGGGTTTTTTTCAGCCGATTTGACATGTAGAATACGGAAAGGCATTTCATCTTACGCAGGCGCAGAACGGACGTGCTACTTGGCTGTCAGCTGTCGAGCGTCAGTTTGGTGTGTCAGGGCAACTTTGGACCCAGACGCTGCCGACGTGAGCAGTCTACTTTCGTCGCCACTAGTTCGTCGGCGTCAACTTGGTGTGTTCCTGCCTTAAAGGTTGCAGGCTTGCCTTCCAGTGGCTTTGGTTACGTCCCTTCAACTCCATTCACAAATCCTCTCCTGTGGCCTCATGGTATAGTAAAGTGTCCATCAAATGCGCACTTTAGAATCTCGCTGGAAGTCCATCCAGGTACTTTTCGCCTACTGTTTTTCGAATACTATGGATTCGGACATACTACTCTATTTGCATGCTGTTTTTCGCGTACAACATAGTAGAGAAGTATTCGATTTCGGACACAGCGACTATTTCCATTTTTGTGTGAAATATCCCTTTAGCAAGAAGAAACTACACTGTAAAACATAATTGTTGGTTTAACTTAAAAAAGTAAGTTACCTTGTTGCCTTAAAATTTTGAGTGGATTGAAATGAAAAATTTGAGTTAATACAATGAAGGCGGTTGAGTTAATCAACAAAAACGCAAAATATGTTATCTGAACCACATTAATTATTGAAGTTGTTTTGACATAAGAAAATGTTGTGTTAACAAATCATGAAAATAATTTTTTACAGTGCACAAACTGAAACTCAGGAACCTGCCCAGATTTGTACTATTACTCAATTACCTTTCCATGGCAAAAAAATTACAATTAAATTTAGCCCTTCAAAGTACATTTCCCCTTTTTGTAAATCTTGCTAGCTAAATTAAGCCTAATTACACTACTGCCAATTTTATTTAACTTTTACAGCCAATGAAATCCATTTTAGTGTAAAATGTAATTGACCACAGCAATGGTCATTTGTCTTTGTGAAGGAATGTCTCATCACTCATCGCAACACAGATTTTGACCTAAAGCTATTAGTGGGTGGTATAACAAAAATATCACAATATGAATAATCATACTCGCAATATAGTTATTTTAGCTGGAAATTCAAATATGGTTTATATTTTTGCTGTATAAACTTGTATAACCCCATACCTGTCACTCTCACAGGCATCGGCACTAGAGAACAGATCTCAGTATTACACTGATGATTATTCACTGCTTGGGCCATTTCTGGTCATGAGGTGAAAGACTGCTTGGTAATATAATGTTATGATAATCTAGATGGTTCATAATAGGCCTCAGCAACATTTACTGTGAGTGTGCATAAAGATATGTCTCCGTCCACATACAGACAGACAGACAGACAGGGAATCGCTGTGGTGCTGGATAAATGCTGTCATTTATTCTGTAAATGAAAGAGCATTCACAATAAGCTGAGTAATGCATGATCCTTTATTGTCTCAACATTATTCTGAACGCAGTGTGTGGGAGACTTCATTGTCAGATTTTGGCTTGGAAGTGTGTTTAAAAAGATTAGCTTCAAATAGGATTTGCTTCATGTATGACCATGTCAAATCCAATTCCCCAATGACCATTTCACACGTCAAGAATAATCCTTGATTTAATGTGCTTGTTCTCACTTTAAAATTTCTTAGTCATAATGCCATCTGTTACACATTCTTATATATATATATATAACTTGAACTTTACTTGGAAAGAAGAATGACTTGATTGTAAAAACTTGATTGTAAAATAAATAAAAATGACACATTCCTGATTTGTTAACAGGTTTGTTAATCACAGTTATCATTATTAGGATTATTAAACTGTTGTTTTAACATTAAGATTTAATATTACATATTATTAATTGTTTCATATATCAACTTAAACTCAAATATTTCTCCCCAAAAAAGGGAAACATTTGTCTTGCTGAGTGTTTGAAGCTCAAGAAGAGACGTGAGATTATAGGGCCTTTTTCTTAAGAGAAAAATCTGAGAAGATGGATATATTTCAACAGAAAATCTCCATTTAAATCACAAGAATTTCACATGTGCACAACATGTCACCACACGTTTCAAAGTATGTGCTCCACATGTGACCACGTGTTTTTGCACGTAAAATTTATGACGTTTTTCCATAAGGGTTTAATTGGATCACTTTATATGAGAAGCAACTGAGATATTAAAGAAATCTCATTTGTATATTCATTACGGCATACATTTTGATCTAGAAGATGC
Source organism: Hypophthalmichthys molitrix (assembly GCA_037950675.1). Lineage (NCBI taxonomy): Eukaryota > Metazoa > Chordata > Actinopteri > Cypriniformes > Xenocyprididae > Hypophthalmichthys > Hypophthalmichthys molitrix. The sequence continues at coordinate 20,226,028 of CM075514.1, read as the reverse complement.
TTTTACCATATGGCATCAAACATCACGCATTTAATTTGCATGGCATATTGTCAGCTTTAAAACTAACAAGACTGAAAATTTCATCCCATCAATAATGCATGATATTTACAGGCTGGCGTTGGGCAGAGAAGAGCCCAGGGACACGGCTTTCCCCTAAACTTCATTTGGCTGTGTGACAGGATCCATAACCCTCTCTGAATCCTATCAAATGATGTGGTATGAAGTGTCATCTTCTCTCTGAGCGCTTCTGAGGAGTTTCATCTCTGCGGGGAACTGTCATCAGGTTCCTCTTCCATTCTCTCTCCCCTATTCCCATCAATTGAATGGGCTATCAGACACGTCCAATCAGAGGCCAGTTCCATTGGTCAGGCTGAAGGTGATCAGCAGGTGAAGTTGCTCCCCTCTGCGTCTCTACTTCCTGTCCCACCAGGGCAGCATCCCCTCCACATGCTTTATCCATCCTGAGTGCAGCGAAACAACACAAGTAGTTTCTGAGATGCACAAAAGGTTTGTGTGTGCGTGTGTGTGTGTATTCTTGCTGCTTTCTCTGGTTTTGTGTTATTTTAAAAGACAGGAATGCAACCTTGGAAAATAAAGTACTTTATAAAAAACGAACTTCTGTTAGGGTTTACGTGGGAGTTAAATATTTTTCATGTACAATATTCATCACAATCAGTTCAAACAGTTCTCAAGCATTAGATTCGACTAAAACATTCTTGTTTTTCTTACATATATCATGTTTATTCATTTCCAACATTTATATTCAAGTATGTTCAAAAATATGAAACCATTTTTCTGTTTGTTATGAAAGATTAATCCCCAGTTGCTGGTGTATTTTGCATGAATTTGTCGTGCCCTGAGGACAAATCTATCCCATACAAATTTACATCCTCACAAGCTAATAAATCTCTCCACACATAGCAACAATCTTGCAAAATCATTAATGTTTTTGTCCTCTCTTATCAATTCCATTTTCTGGAGTAATTGAGCAGTAATCTAATTGGTCCAGTGACCCTTTGCATAATTAAATGTTATCAAAGTGATCTGTCGGCAACTGGCAGAGAACAGATGTTGCTCTTCAGTGGAGTAATCAGTCATCGACCCCTGGCCTGAGCCAATCACAATTACCTTGATTTGTGCAGTCCAGAGTGTGAGACCCCATGTCCTAAGTCACTCAGAAACCCCCGAATGGATCAATAACCCCCTCAGTAGCTCCGCCCACCTCATTCTCACTCGGTGACTTTGATGGGTTTAACACATTACATACGCCATTTCAGTTTACAACAGTCAATTTAAATCCTGAAATGGTGAAATGTGCTACTAGTGGCACCAAAAGTAATTGCAATTCTTTTTGATGCCACTAGTGGAGCAGAAATGACGAACTTTACCACGTCCAAAATTTCGTTTTGATTCTTAAGGTGTGGTCACATTTACTATTGTTCAGCAAATTTTCGCTTGTGAAATCCAATCATTTCAATAGGAATCTGTAAAATTGGGGATTTCGTGTGAGGGTGAAAGATGCAGATTTCACAACGAGTTCAAGTTTGTCACGTGAATTCGCCACATTGACAAGCAGGAAGCTGCTTGGTTTGAAAGTGACTAATGTGCAGTGTTGCCTAGTCTCCGGTTTTCCCGCAGAATTGGGCTACTTTAACACTGTTGCTGCGGGTTGTTTTTCATGTCCGCAGGTTGAAGCAACCCCAAATAACAAGATCTTTAGCCTTTGGAATGCGAAGTTTACCAGGTTAACCCGCCAAAAACGCAGATTTTATCCCCTGGAATGCGACTGGGGCTAGTTTGGGGCTAGTTTTGAGTAGCATTTGGGTGGGTTTTGTTATCAAAACCTGGCAACCCTGCTTCAGCATTAGCTGTGCTATATATATCGCTACACTAGTACTGACAATAGACAAAGGACCCTTTTTGCCTGGAAATTTTGCTAATGTAATGTAATGAACCGCGGACACTCACTCAAGTTTAGGGGGATAGCAACACTATGGCCGCATGACAAAATTTTCATTTTTGGGTGAACTATCCCAAGTAGTTCACCCAAAAATGAAATTTCTGTCAATGGAATTCAATGGGGCCCATCAACTGTTTGGTTACGCATATTCTTCAAAATATATTTTTTTGTGTTCAGCAGAAGAAAGAAATTCATACAGGTTTGGAGCGACTTAAGGGTGAGTAAATGATGACAGAAATTTAATTCATGGGTAAACTATCCCTTTAAGGTGTCCTTTTTGCCATTTTACTATACGTAAGAAGGATGCTTAACAGCGCCCCCTTTACGCCATTGCACCGGATTTCACCCCAAACTTCACAGCGGACTACAATATTTATTTTACAAGTAGTTTTGTTAAATTTAAATTTAAATATTTGTTTTACTTTGAATTTATAACAGTGACAAATGAGAAATAACAGTAAATTGTAATGTATTTTCTCCCTTGTGTGTTTTGTCAAATTTTTGTTCTTAGTTTAGGAGGATCGCTGGCTCATCTTGCATGCAAATAGGAATCAAACTTAATTGGAGTGTTGTGTACCTGTTACAAAGCCACATGAAAGTTGATCATCCTCCGAATGAAAGCTGAATCGTCAAATTATTTCTGTGTGCCTATAAAATCCTGATGTGATCTCACAAATTCAATGGCTTCTTTTGTGCACTTTCAACAGCTGCACTCACCATTCAAAGAATCAATAAAAGACCTTGAAGAAATTATGCCAGCTGATATGATGTAATCTTTTATTGTTGGCTAGATAATGCCAGGGCTGTACGTGACTGAATCACTCAGTACTCTTTTATTCTCTCTTTCTATCTCTCGCTCTTTATCTCTCTCTCTGTGCTATGGATGCCCTACCATCTCTCAAACAACCAGAAGACACACTCTGCCTCCTCTTTCGCTTCGGTTTCATCAGCAGTGCCTGGATAAAAGGGCCTCAGAGGCAGAATAATTAGATCAAACAATAGATTTAGGATTCAATACAAAATAAGAACATCCTCTGTGTTTTTGGAAAGGTTTACCGTCATTCAGAGGCTACTTTGAGCTTCTCCCATCCAAAAATACCGGTTAGCGCTGGCTTGGTTTACATTGGTCCATTGCTTGGTTTTAGAGAAAGTAATGACAGCTGGAAGCCTTAAAGTCTTTAGGAGGAAGGCATGAGCTCTTGCTGGGCTGTTTGAGAATCTGAAGATAGCCAAATAACGGTTTGAAATCAACGGCATGAACAATTCTGAAAAACAAGGCAGAGTTAAGGTTAGCTCAAAGGTATGTGACATACTCTACACAAGTGTGCCAATGTAACTTCTAGCTGTCTAAACTTTCAGTATCATAGTTACTCATAATAATTGTGTGCAAACAAATATTAAAAGAAATTAAATGTGAGAGAGCATAAACATACAATTTAAAACTGACCTCACATGCGACAAAATGTGTTAAAATTTGCACATTAGTTTTGACACGCCCACATTCAAACATACAATGTGCTTAAATGGCTGGTCCTTTTACAAAAGATTTAATTCACAAACAATTTAGATTAGAGATGCTTTTTTTTAAAAAGTTGACTTTTAACCCGACACGTCATTCTAAAAATATGGCGTTCATGCGCCAGACACTGGCTGCAAAATACACCAGCGCAATGACCCAAGATGTCCATACTCCATAGCGCATGTTTACATAAAAAAAAACAAAAAAAACAATGGGAAATCATCACAGCGGATACAGAAAGCAAAAGCACTTGGTTCTGGCTCATTTTTATTCAGGAGTTGTTGACAGGAGACTAGGACTGGCTCATTGCAAGTTCACACTACATGACTTTTGGCTGGATTTTGCAGTCGCAGACAGATTTTCAAGGTCTGCAACAAAACCACCGGATCGCGGCCAAATCTGTCCTCATTGCGGTCGCAGATGCTCATCAAATATGATCTCAGTGACGTGATATGAGCCTGAGCAGTGGGCCTGTTTACACTTGGTCACTTCATGTGTTTTTACTGATCAGATAGCTATCTGAATTATCAAAACGATTCCATTTACACTTTACACTTTTTTACACATTTACTCGCAAAACTGATATAAATCCAATCTTTAATTCCCATGCTATGTGCAGATTTAATGGAGTTCACGTGACATCACCGAAAGCAACAAACTGCATTTTATTGATCATCAACTAAATTCAAAATCAAAGACCGCAATAGCAGAGGGCGCGGCAACAGCACTGTTAAGATCATTTAGGCTATACGTTCTGCGAGCCTTAATGCTCAATTCCGATTTTCTGATTTTTCTGTATAGCTGTTCACATTAGCTGCATTTCCATTACAGATTTTCGCAAAACTTTTGCGATATTTTCTAAATGTTGATAAAAAAAAAAACGATTGCGAAATGACGGCGTTTCCATTAACCCGTGTTATACGGTTAAAACTCTCGCGATGAGTCATTTTTCTCTTGTGATAAGTAATTTTCTAATAAATACTTATTTCTGAGAGCTTTATTTGGAGCGTAGCCTAATATTTGCCCTTCTCCCTGCTTCCCTGGGTGCTTTTCAATACTCCAACAGATGCTTCCTCATTTCTTCGCTCCTCTATCCTCCAGCTTGTGATCTGGAAACCATTTAAAAAAAATTTTTTTTTTAAAAATCGATAGGCCTAAATGCCATTTCAATTCTATAAATGCACCGCGAAGAGGTACGAGGAGTGAGAAAACTTCCTGAGGAGCTATGTGCGAGGATGCACATCTAATACTAGCCTATTAGTTTCCACAATGTTAATTATTAATTGTTAATAGATTAATACTATTATTATTAGATGTCAAACTTTATAATAATGGTTCCCAGATCACTCGATGCTCGAGCGCAGCTGATGACGTTCTGAAGTGACGCTCGAGGGATCAAGAATATTCCAATAGTGTATACAAATCAGTTTTCCTTTGATTAGCCTACCCCGTCTTCGTTTTCTTTTCTTGCATCCTCCCGTTGCATCTATTGGGTGAAGCTGAGGCGCGAAAGATGCATAAATAAGAAAAGAAAAGCACCCCTTGTCTCGTCTCCTGTACAAACATACCGCGGTATCTTTAAAGAATGATGATGTGACTGCGTCAGGTGACCTGTAAATGCGAAAAAACTGTTTCCATTGCAGTTTTGCAAAATATTCCTTTTGCGAATTGCCTGAAAAACCACCTCATGTGAGCGTAAAAACTTTTTTGCGTTATTTGGGAGTTTTTGCGAAATTGACGTGTTTCCATTGAGCGTATTTTCAATTTGCAATTTCAATTTGAGCAATTTAAAGGGTAATGGAAACGCGGCTACTGTTGTTTTAAATGTCGCCAATATCAGATTTCCAGTGTAAACGGATCAAGTTTCTGAAATGACCTGTATGCGCAAAGAATGATACAAACGGGGTTGCCAGGTTTTTACATCAAAATCCACCCAATTGCTTATCAAAATTAGTCGAAAACTAGCCCAATAGCATTCCGTGGGGTATCCAGGTAAAAATCGTGTTCCGGGGGGTTAAATATCGCGTTAGTGCGGTCGCTTCCACCCACAGAGTTGCAAAACAACAACTGGCAACAGTGGAAGAGTAAGCCAATTCTGTGGAAAAATCGCGAACTTGGCAACACACACAGCACGCTGTCATTCGGAAGTAACTCAAAGGGCATTAAAGTAAGCGATTAGTTCTGACACATCACTGCCCTTCTACTGACTATCTTTCACAACTGTCTTGAAAACATTGAGTATGTAAAATCTTTGAATAGACTCCCATGAGCGCAGAATCGTGACGAATGTTGATCTCGAAAATCGCATGAATTCCGATATGACTGTTCACATTGCGGTCGCATTACAAAACATCTGACCTGAATTGGATTTAGCACCACATATGGAAGTGGCACAAATCGGAATTGAAAAGATCAGATTTGTGGTTTGTACTGTTCACACTGTCATGGGGAAAACAGATATAAGTCACATGTGGGCAGAAAAAAAATCAGATTTGGGACACATTTACTTACAGTGTGAACGTAGCCTTATCTCATTATTTTTAATGAAGATGATTGTGTTTTGAGCGTCTGTCCAGCAAACACAGAACATTAGTTTTTGCTTCCCATTTGGTTATTTTTTTGGGAACCAAATACTAATGTTAGGGGAATGTTCTTTTTATGGTAGGCCTATATTTTTTTTGTAACCATAAAATAACATTCATGTTGCAAGGTGTTTTTTTTTATTTTTTATTTTTTATTTAGTTAGCCTATTTTTTAAAATAACTTAAAAAAATAACTTATTATACAGATCGTTCCCTAATGGTTATTTTTATAACCATGTAAACTATCTTTCCAACTAAAGGTAGCATATGATTTTGTGTAATGATAGAGCCCTGAAATTCGTTTAATACAGCATTTACTAAAATATAGAAATTAGATCAATCAAAACGCGTTTTGAATGATAATATTAAGTCAGGGTTTAAGCTTAGTGTTAACAGAAATAATAAATTCATTGGTTTGTTTCTTCATTTACTGCGTGCCTCTGATCTGCACGCGCTTCCAGCACGCGCAGCACCTGTCTTCAATGAGCCGCGCGCTTGCAGAATTTTAAAATTAACGGTCATTTCGTTTTACTGGCTGACTGACTCATTCGTTTATCGACCTCTTTATTGAACGATTACTTATTAATATGATTATGATTAATATAGTTATGCGAGTAAATATGATTTCGAAGGGATTTGACACGCCTAACTGAAGAGAAAATGATGTTAATCGAGAAGTTTTTGTTTATGGACCAAAAGAAGAATGTCACGCTGTGGAAACGGTAAGTAAAGTGGTAAGAACTCAAGGGTGGGAAGTCGGTTTGACTGCCGTTCCAGTGCACTTTCACGGGTAGAAGGTTGGAAAAACACGGGTGGCCTGGAACGCGGCATTACATATTAATAAACAAACTGAATTTAATCTTATATGATGGTTGACGTGCTCAGATGATTTTTATTAATTTAAAAATAGATAAAAACTATATGTTTATACTAGGCGTCCATACATATCCATTTTTCATGCCGCTTAGCCTACTATGCCTGGGTCGCGGGCAAAGCCCCTGGAAGGCAAGCCTGCAACCTTTAGCCAAAAAAGCCTAACGGCTAATGCTAACGCTCCGGCTGTGGCGGTACGAGCTGTATGCAGGGAAGGAGACCAGAAGCCATTACACAATAGGCAGAAAGGTGCCGCACGTGATTACGTTAGCCGTTACGCTTTCTCCAATGGTAAGAGATACAGACCCTCTCATCTCCCTATAATAATACAATCTCTAATCGCGGGTGTGCTGAATGATTACTTGCCAACCAAAAACAAACCATAATAAAATTACATCCTGGGAACCAAAAACTAACATTTTGGGAACGTTAGAATAACGTTATAGGAACATTAAATTAACATTAGAATAATGTTCTGCGAACCAAAAACTAATGTTTGGGGAACAACGTTTTGGGAATGTAAAGAAAACTTTCCTAGCTTACCAAAAACAAACCATTCTGGGTTCTGGGAACCAAAAATTGTTATCTGTGTCCGACTTTTTCATTTGCGGCAGTTTGCACGTTGGCATGCTGAAGAGATACTCAGCTGCGGCGATGTGTGATGCATATCTGATCATGCAACGTATCTGTCATATCTGTCATATGGATGTCATCAGCTGGTTCTCCTGGTGTGAATTTTGTTTTACAGGAAGAAAAACAAAGGAGGAAAAAAAGAATATATGGGTGATCTTCTTTCTCAATACTCCACTTTCGTGGCAAATTTGTGGCTGCCACGTTTCAGCTATAGAAACACTCAATATCCGATTGGTGAAGCTTGCTTGCTCTCGTTGGCTATCGCGGGTATCACGTCAGAGGCAGCCCGATCAAGAGTCATAAATATTAAACATGTTTGATATTATGATTTGGGATTGTGTGGGCTCCGACGCGATCAGGAGCAGTAAAATAATTGTAATGACACAACACAACTGAGGATTTTTTGGACAAAAATTTGGTTGCGAGGACCCTCGAATCGGGCCAGACCCCCAGATCATGGGGGGGTGCAAATCCAGCCCAAAATCTGGCTTAAAATCTTCAAGTGTGTGGCCAGCCTAAGACAAGAAGATGACAGATGACAAGAAAACTTGCTGTGCAGTGTAAGCAAGCACCATGGCGATTCATGTAGTCTCAGTCTTGTTGTGTGAGCTTGCCCTTAAACAGGTTAATCGGAAAGAAATGGCTAATAAGAACGATTAGTTAGTGAATCGGACGTCACTATTGTGAATTTTTTATGTTTTTATGAAATGTAGTAAAAACCAAGTTATTATGAATGTATTTAGATAATGTTTTCCCAAGATAATAAAAAGCAAAATGAACTTCAATATGTAATAAAATGCTGTAGCTTCTCGCACTTGCACTTGCTTTGTGAAACATTCACATGTGCTTTTGCATTGGCTGTTTGCTTGGCTATGTTTCTGGTAGTTAGCAAATTATGAAAACCATTGAAACTTTTAATTGTGTAATATTTATAGTGGAGGTCAATCAAAATTCTAATTGTGGGTGTAAATGTGTTATTTTAGGAATCATGTGTCATTGTGGAAATTCCCCAGGGATCCCAGAGTGTGGCATCTGATTAGCAATCAACTGTAGTGAGTACAACCTGGCTTAGGCCTGTTCTACATTCCTGACACTTAACACATTAACTTCTTTAACTTTATCGAACTAAGTAGTTCACATACTGAAACAAAGACATTGTATGCAAGAACAAAACACAAAAACAGCATTTCCTGTTTAAAATTCACCATATCTGTTTAGGCTAAAATGTAACAGATTCATATGGAAATGATATTTGATTTCAAAACCCATCAGCACAAACATCAAATTACCACACAATTAACATTTACAAACCAATACAACACAATTTTAACACTCTCAAACAAATATTAATTCATGCACACACATACAGAGAAGTGTTCCCCTGCCAAAGCAAACACCACTCCGGAGAGGAGTGGCAGATTACCAGAGAGTTCGGTGTCCCAGCATCATGATGAAACTTCACGGAAATAACCTGCAACATCTGCACCGTGGCCACTGCTGCAGAGCAAATGCATCTCTGCCTTGCACTTATCGCTGCACTCACTTGCCCCAATGCATTTCATTCAAGCTTTGCCCTTTTATAAAGCTGTCACATTAGCCGTGCTCCAAAACCTAGTGAGCTGCATACCTAGACAGCACTCTGAGTTGCTTTTAAAACCTAATAATTGACAGATGATTGGAAGATGATGTTAAAAGGCACAAAATCATAATGCTAATGTTAAATTTGCAGATGCTTGTCAACAAAAAAATTGAGGATAAACAATGCTACACTCTTATAAATAAAGGTTCTTTATTGGCATTGATGGTTCCATAAAGAACCTTTAACATTCATGCATGTTCCATGGAACCTTTCTATTGTACAAAAGCTTCTTTATAGTGGAAAACAAAAAAATGGTTCTTTAAAATGTTCTTCACACTAAGAAAAAAAAGAAACTGTTCACTGAAAGGTTCTTTGGGGAACCAAAAATTGTTCTTCTATATTATCACTCTGAAAACCCCCTTTTGGAACCCTTATGTTTAAGAGTGTACTAAACTAAAGCTAAAAGTGCATGATTTGAATTTTTTTTACACTAGTTTCCAAGTTGCAACTGCCATTCTGTTGCATTTGGAAATTCCAACTTTTGAACAGAATGCAACAAAAGGTAGAATTTCACAATTCCCTTGTAAATGGCACAATCCCAGAATGCATTTATGTGTGCTACATGGAGTTGCTGCCTGCAGTTTTTCAAATCAGTCCATTTTTGAGGTTGATTCAGTTAGGTTGCCGCCTTAGGGTCTGTTCACACAGAACACATTTTTGCTGTTAAAAATGCAAGATGCAAGAATGAAAAAAGTGCAAGGTCTATCAACATGCTTTTTCAAAACTTAACTTGAGCACAATTTTAGAATGTTGTGTCATGCGCGAGATGTTGCAAAAGACACAAGACGCGAGTGCAGCGGTTAAAGACGTCCAGTGTCTAGTATGTGTTTACACTGAAAAATAATGGAAAAGTAGCGCAGTGGAATGGAAAAACACATTCTGAGTGAACGGCCCCTTAGAAGGCAGCTGCCTATGTAGACTGCATACAGCAACACAGCTCACTCAGTTTCGGAACAAAGCAATTATGTGGAATAAATGTATCAGTTATGAAAATTTGTCTTGGAGCTTCACCGGTTCCTCAGGTTTACACTTTACTCCCATAATGCCTCAGAGACCAAAGAAACTTTAATTACAAATCAAGCAGCACGGGCTGTTGCCAATGAAACGGCCGCTCTATGCACACACTCCAAAAAAGTGTTATTCTTAATTGCAGGTCAGTGTAAAACTGATGTGTCAGCTGCTGTGACTGCTAATTAATTCTGCTCACAAACGAAGCCAGAGACAATCTCCATCTGCTGCTGTTTAACCTGGAAGAGAGTGGCATGTCGGATTGTCATGCTCTTATTATGATAGAGTGCTCGTCTGTGATTATGACTTTTAATGGAAAAAAGAACACTGATGCATTAGTTTCTTCTTTAGGGGAGATCACACTGTCTATAAGTTTTAAGTTCAATAACACAAATTAGTGTTTTCTCTAGCAGTTATTTTGTATGCTTATTTTAAATGTCTTGTTTAAAGCTTTCATAAATAATAAAATAACCATCTTAAATCAGGATAATTTCATGTTTATGTTATAATTGCCTACCATTTATGAACATATCATATATATTAGCCAAAACAATTAAATATTTTCTGTTACCTTTTATTCTATAGTACATTATATGTTTGAAGTTTCATTAATTCTGTGGAAAATCATACAGTAAGCAAAAAGGTCACAAAAGGTTATTGTATTATGAACATTAGGCTATGGTATTATTGGTTAATATCATTTTTCCTGCCCACAAGGCCTTGGTTATGTCAGCTGAAAAGACTACAACATTTCTGAGATAGAGAAAGATATTACATTTTGAGAAAAATATACATTTTTCTTTAGAATAATAAAAAATAAAAATGGTCTGCACTTTACAATTTTTTTTATTTAATTTACAAAAGGGTAATAATTGCAAATGATTCTTTAGAATAATATGAAATAACTTGTGCACAGTCAGACATAATCATGGAACATGAAGGAACACTTATTAAAGTTAATCGATTCATTTTAAATTTCATGTTGATTATAAATGAGGGCTGATCATTTAATTCAGATGCGGGATTGGCTATGTGGACACGTGGTATTTCAGAAGAGGGAAACCAGCCCCCATAATGCTTCTGTCGGAAAAAACAGGCATCATCAATAATGAATTACTAAACAAGGCCGTCATTAAGTGCATCCCACTGTCTCTGTCCAGCTCAGGGATGGGGTGGGTTCAGACAGCATGACTCATGCATGGACTTGCAGAGATTAGGCTGAGAAACAGAGGGAAATAGAGAAAGGTTTAGATAGAGAGAGAGAGAAAGAAAGAAAGGAAGAAAGAGGAAAGGGGTCAGGGTGAAGGAAGTGAGAGAGAGAGAGAGGGCTGTCATTAGAGTTCATTCAAGTTAAGAGTCACAATGATAGTCTCTGGTCAGTAGAGTAGAACCAGAACACAAAAAACCACTCTGCGTGTATGTCTCTAAACGATACTAAAACCTGAAAGAGAAACAAGATGATCTAAGTGATGTTAAATAAGTTTAATTTATCTGTCTTTCTCTCATTTAATTATGTCTATATGTCTTTCTGCTCAACAAACACATCTATATCCATCCATCCATCTACCTATCTATACAAACATTTATTTATCTATATATCAATCCGTCTGTCTGTCTATCATATATCTGTCAGCCTATCAATCCATCCATCCATCATCTATATATCCATTTATCCATACATCTATATATCTATCCATCTATCTATCTGTCCGACCGTCTGTCCGTCCATTAATATAAAGCTAATAAACAACGGACTGTTTTTCCATTCTTTATTTCCTATTTATTCTAACATCTGTCTGTCTGTCCGTTTATCCATCATCTATACATCCATCTACCTATCTATCCATCCATCTATCTATACATCCATTTACCTATCTATATATCCATCCATCCATCCATCTATCCTATTTATTCTATCTATCTCACATCTACCTGTCTGTCCGTCCGTCCATCTATCTATCTATCTATCTATCTATCCGTCCGTTAATATAAAGCTAAAAATCCAGGAAAAAGAGGTGTTCCAAAAAAAAATGTAATCCAAATATGTGTTTTTCACATTAGCATTCATTGTTTCCTATTTATTCAGATTATTTATTTATAACTAATTTATTCAGTCCTTTAAATATTTGAGAACTGCGGTAACATAAAGGTGACAGAATAATGATTAAAGTGCTGATAAAAGGGACGAGTGCAGACGGAGTGAGATCTCACAGGGTCAGATGGAGGACAGACTTTCAGAATAACACCTCTGAGTCCAGTGAAGATCATTCCGACAGACAGCCGAATATCACAGTCAGTTGCTTATCGCAGGACCTTGAAAATACCAGGGAAAAAATCCCAGCCCCTCTTTCTCTTTCACCTTCAAAGCGGGTCTAATACGGCTTCAAAGAATACTTGATATTCTCCTATTGGTATTTGCAGATGGTGGTGCTGTTCACACATTCAGTCGGCGTGGAGGAAAGGTTGTGTCTTGGGACTTAATAGATTAGTAAGTCTGGGGACAAGTGCCTGGACGCCCCTGTTTAGCATGTGAATGACACACCAGTGTGCATTATTGGCTTTGGTCGTACAGGAGCCAAGAAGCAGTGAGAGGGACAGTGGAGAGACTATTCAAAAGCAATTGTATTTACATTAAATATGTATCAATGAAATATCATGTTACATGAGGTAGCTGTAAACTCTATTCTGAAGGGCGATGTTCTGCTGTGCCTGGACAATACTAAGATTCAGGATTTAGAAACATGTTGAATGAATAAGAAGTATTTAGGATTCTGGACTATTTATAGTTGTTGCGGTTAAAGTATGTAATCGCGATCTTTTGAACAATCGTGAACGATCTCATCTCAATAGCGATTCTTAAAACCCCAAGATCAATCTTTGTATTCCAGCCTTTCTTAATCTACAGTTCAACAGAAAAAGATCCATATTTTACCAGAGTGTGTATTGCAAATTCAATATGAAAAAATAAAATCATTGCCAATCACAAAATAAAAGTTCTCAAGGGCTGCGCACAATAAAAAAAACACTGTTCTTATGAAAAAAACACTTTTCTTTTCCGTGAATCAAATACTTACAGCACAACCATAGTCAGTTTCACCAATGACTCTTAAAAATTGGTTCATTTTAGTGAGTCAAAATCATAGAGCACAAACAGTGCAGTCTGATTCATGCACTCTCTTCAACCAATTTTTTTAGTGAATCAGCAACATGCAATGAAACCAATTCAAATTACTCTTTTCAACTGGTTCTTTTTAGTAAACCGTTAACATATCACGTGACTATTGTAGTCCCATTCATGAATAAATGGCTCATATGAGTCAGTTCTTTTTAGTGATTCAAAAGATACAACCCAACCAGTAGTTGTGTGAAAATGCATTTGTACAGCGCCACCTTCCGTCCTGCAAATTTCATTTTCCATCCATCCATCTATGTATCTATCTATCTATGTATCTATTCATCTATCTATCTATGCTATAGACAATTTCAACAACAGTGAGTATAAAAAAAACATAATTATAACAAAAAAAAATGTATGAAAGTGTTTTTTTACATTCTGTCCTTTTACATGCCACATGTATGACAATGCTTTTGGCTTCTAAAAATACACCTTCAAATCAAGAGATTATTTTCAAAGACAATCATTTAAGACTGGACAGTAAGAAACAAACAAACAAGCATAAAAACAATGAAATGAAACACCACTAGCGCTGCTAACACTGACAGACAGTGAGAGCAGGAGTCTGGTTATTGAACACTGAGTGCTCTGTGAATTTGTACTGAGGCAAGCAGACAGTAGATGCTTTCCTGCGCTCTGCTTGAACCTAAAATGAAAGTGTGATATTTTTTTCTCTCTCTCTCTCTGCTTTTGACAATGTAGCTCTCCGTGAAGATTGAACGCCCTGCGTTTACGGGAGGTGGGGACCTAAGAGCTTCACTCTGAAGGGGCCTCTCTGGGGGGTAGCCAGCATTTAGAAGATCTGATTAATCATAGTCTCTCTCTCTCTCTTTGAGGTGATAGCTCAGAAAAAGCAGGAGGCCTGGCCCTCGTTACGTGTGCGTCCGGGGAGAGACAGCAGTTTACAGAGCTGCATGTGAGCAGGGGAGATGAATGGACGTCACGGGGAAATAATCAATTATCACTCTCTTCACCACTGGAAACAGACCACACACACTGCAAAAATTATTATTATTATTTAGTCTTTGTGTTTATAGTAATATTTTATATCTAATATTTAACTAGTTTTAAGGATGTTATTTCAATAAAGTAAATTCCCAAAACAGGAAAAATCAAAACTGAAAGAAATAAATACTTTTTTTCTGCAAGCACGCATTAAATTAAATCGAAAGTGACACTGAAGATATTTATAATGTTACAAAAGATTTCCATTTCAAATAAATGCTGTTCTTTTGAACTTTCTATTCATCAAAGAGTCCTGAAAAAATTTATTAAGCAGCACAACTGATTTCAACATTGTTAATAATAAATGTTTTTTTGAGCATTAAATCAGCATATTAGAATGATTTCTGAAGGATCATGTGACACTGAAGACTGGACTAATGATGCTGAAAATTCAGCTTTGCATCACAGGAAGATATTACATTTTAAAATATATTAAAATGGAAAACAATTTTTTAAAATTGTCATAGCATTGCACAATATTACTCATTTTACACTATTTTTGATCAGATAAATGCAGCCTTTGTGAGCATAAGAGACTTTAAGAGACATTTAAAAAAATCTTACCAACCACAAACTTTTGAAAGGAAGTAAATTTACTTGTGAGTCAAAATTGAATAAAATGATATATAAATGATATATCCAAATTCTTGGATTAAGTTTTTTTGCATCTGCCTATCTATATATCCATCCATCCATCTGTCCGTCCGTCTATCTATACATCCATCCATCCATCCATCTATCCACTTTTTTATAAAACAAAACTATTTGTCAAAGTTAAAATATCATACACAATACTGCATCATTTTTCTGGTTTTAAGGATATGTTAAAATATTTTTACTATAAAACAAGACAAAAATACTGATTAAAACATGATTTTTGCAGTGCACACACTTCAAAAACAGACAAACGAACACCTTTTGTGTCTAATATTTAATTTCCTACTGTCAGTGAAAGCCCTTAACTGTGTTTTCTAGTATAGTCTGTGATCTTGACATCGCTGGGGATTTTTCAGGCCGAAAGGGTTTTTACTGAACACTCTTGGAGGAATATAAGTCACCAGAGTTTGTGAAGAGAGAAGCGATAAAGGGGAGGAGATGAAGAGAGAGAGAGCGATTGCACCAGAATGGGATGAGAGGTGTCCACTGAGAATTTGGAAGTGGAGGATCTCACTCTGGCGTTCAATCTGCACCAGCTCCAATACTGTGGAAATAAATTGGTTTTTAAATAGATTGCTAAGCCTCTATCAGCGAGCCACTGATGTGGGTACATTTCATAGGCGGCTATTTAAACCAACCTAAAGCCCATCCATAGTGTAACCTTATTAAAGATATCTGCCGGTTAGACTTCACTAGCTTAGCGTGCTTCACCTCCCTCCTGAAATTAATCTCTGAAACGATACACATGATAACCGATCTCACACCTATGGAAGAATACAAAGCAGGACTGTAATTAAAGTAACGAGGCTTAGTGGCCTGTATCAGCTTTCCGTAAGAAATGGACATGCTGTGAGATGCGACAGGCCTGAGATTATGAGGTTTAGAGGTAGTAAAGTTGACTGTTTGAAAGGTTGTAAGGTTTTGATGTAGTAAGGTTGAAAGTTGCAATGTTTTGAGATTGTAGGAACACCACCAGTCAAAAGTTTGGACACACCTTCTCTCTTTTTTTATTTTTATATTTTTAAAGCACAGTAATCAAAATACTGAAATATAGAGATGAACACATGCAAAAACAAGAGAAACCAACAAAATATTAATAACTGATTATGGTGTAGTCAGTGTATGCTTTTTCATGTAGGCTTTTTTTTTTTTTTTTTTTTGCATAGTAAAATAAAAACTGTAGTTGTAGTTTGCCTTTTTTTTCATATAATTTTGTCTGATAAATGCCTTAACCAAATTTAACTAATTTCAAGCATTTAAGCATAAACCTTTAAACAAAAGGTTTTTAAAACCATGAGAATCACAAATTCATTTACGTGTGTCCAAACTTTTGATTGGTCGTGTAGCTTCCATTTCCTGTACTGAGTGCAAAATATGCTAATGCAGCACATTTTCAATTGATTAATGCCACTGATCTTATTTGTGGAGAAGAGCATTATGGTCCTGAATGAAGTCAGGGGATGATAGAGCATCATGACATCATGCACAAGAAAATGAGGAACATCCCATAAAAGAGCTGACTTAAAAATGCTGAGCTTATTAAAAAAAAAAAAAAAAAAAAAAGAAACATTGGTCAGGCCTTTGTGCTGGGTGTAAATACCAACCAACACAACCATGAAGGGTAAACTAATTAGTTGAATGACTATCCATTAGTCAAAGAATAATCAATTGCAAAAAGATATAAAAAGAAAAACACTGATAATACTCCATAATCTGAATTAATCTAGTATATAGATTTTAGTCATGTGAATAAATTAATAATTCATACCTTAAATGTTTGCAAAGTTTACATAATTTGGTTTCAATTTGAATGGACAAATTGGACAATATCTGGAAAATGACGATAAATAAATGAATAAAATACTGACAAACATGCTTCACTTCTTGTCAATATCTTATATCCTCTGAAATTAATTAAAGTTCCTGTAAAGAAAAATTTGGCCTGTAATTTAAGGCTTTTTGCAACTGCAAGTTAATTCAAATGTCTGAGAGACATAAACCAAAACATTGATTCTAGCTGAATAATCATATATAGAGTGATAGACATTGTTCCTGTCACAAAAACATATCAGTCGTATTCTAATGAATATGATGATGACCAGAAAGAAATTGTGTTTTTTGGAGCTACATTGTGTCTTGAAAAATAAATTGAATGCTACAAGCTAAAACAACAACAAATAAAGAGAGTTCAATAGTGTCAATAGACCAAGCAAAAGAATACAAGGCGAATCCAGCTCTGCACTGATTATATATAAATAAATCTCAACATTATGACAAATGTTTTTTGAAGCATAATAAAACCATCAGTATAACCCAAAATTTCTGTTCATGGTTTGTTTGTTGTGTTCATGCATATATTTTTAAAATGTTTGTAATGTATTTTTTGTTTTTGGCTTACATATTTGTTCATGACCTATATTCAAAACTGATTCTTCACCTACAAGGGACAAAATATACAAATACATCATAATTTCAATTAAATCAAGCTTTATTTATAATATGAAGGGGAGGAACAAAGATGATGTGCATATAAAAATAATTTCAATAAAAAGCAAATTAAAATGAACTGCAGAGGCTTGAATAATTTCATCACGTCATAAACTGCAGACAGATGCAAGTTAAACAGCGAGATAACAGCATCAATAAAATTTATATCAGAGATGTTCATATACTGTAGAATATTTTAGTAAAAAAAATATATTTTAATCTTAAATACAGGTAAATATTCTAATATAACAGATAATTGTTAATCAAATGGTTTGCATGTGACCTTTTTCACAATTGCCACTCCTAAGGCACTGTTTAGCATAAATTAATAAAGAAATAAATTAAATTCCATTCATTCTGAGTGTACATGCTAAGAATAAAAAACACATTCTTTTTAAGCTGCCAAAACCTGTTATATCTAAAACTATTTTCATCTAAACAGTTATTTTCATTAGTTTTGAATCTATGCACCCCAAACACCTTAAGTATGATATAAAACATGACTTAAAAAGTTAAGCAACAGACAAAAAAACTGATATAATCTCCTCTGATTTTCAGTTGAATGGTTCCCCTAGTGGTAAAACATTACAATATTCCTCCTCCACACCTCTTTTCTCTCTATTCATTTAAACACATAGCCGAAAGAATGATAATTACAGAGTGATCAAGGATAGAGCGGGCTGATTGTTGCCTTTAGTCTATCTGAAATGCTAATACATCACTTAAATGTGCTGAATGATAATGGAGAACAAATTAAAATGTTTGCAGATTTACAAATCGTCCACGTCAATACATCAACAGCCGGTCCAAATGCAATACATTTGTTTTTATGCAAAATAGGTATAAATGTAAAAAGCAAAATAATTCTTTTTTATAAAACAATCTCATGTATATTTATCAGATCTGATCGTAAGCTTTCATAAGTCGAGTAGATCCTATTAGGTTCCCTAAATGGATTTCATGGACGTTAGAATGCAGCATCATACGCTCGACTGATACATATTCATGATATACGCGTGCCTACATGGGAAGCCACGCCGCAGTCAATCTAAAGCCGTGGTAACTGTTTATCTGCAGTGTGTTCCTTTACAATTCGCATAAATTTAGCTGTCAGTGGCATCGTGGACATTTCATTCCATTTTTTTTTCACTCCAGCCCTCACGGAGCTCCATATGGAAACCCTGCACGATAAATGTCATTTCAAAATCAATTTGCATTAAAAAGGTGGAGTGTGTGCGGTCCTGAGAAAAGAATATATGGCACAAACGGAACACATTTGCATCTACAACCCCTCCCGGCACGTTACAATATACAGCTTCCCCTTTCGGTGAGGACGTCGTAGCATTTTAAAGCAGAACTCAAATCACAACAAAACCCCAGTTTTTCCTTTCCGGTGGCTGAAAAGATGTTTAGTAGGAACAGGCGGATAAATCAACAGCACAAGCATCACACACAAACAGGAAATGCAGCTTCGCTGACTCAATAAATGGATGTGGGCGTGAACCTCGGCGTTAGCAAACGCATGTGTGTGTGTGCAGGCAGGTGGGCCTTCTGGATTCAACGCTCTCTCTAGTCCATTGCAGGCGCCGCCGATATGACTCTCCTCGACTACGCGTATTCTTAAGCAATAACAACGAGAGCCGTATTATCCACCCAAGAATACCCGTCACCGAAGAGAGTCTTTTACAGAGAGAAACAACAGAACCGCCGGCATCGTCCGCGGCTGTTCGGAAAACGCGGCCTTTTCAAAACAATTGATTGAAGACGCTTTGTAGCGCAAGGCAAGGGCCCCTCAACGGCTCGTCTGCAAACAGAAATTAACAGTGCATTTTTTTCAGTAAACGCCTCAGAGGAAATATGTGGTAAGTGTTTTTGTGCTATTTCCTCCCAGCAATCTGTGCTCTCACAGGGCCACTCGGGGGAAAGGTGCATTTAATGAAGGAGCGGGGGATGGGGCGGAGGTGGTGGAAGGGGGTTATGGGTAGTCCACCCGCCCCCCCAACAGCATAAACTCACCTGGGATGCAAGGACCCAGCGGAGGTCCTCCGGCGAGCATCCATGTCTTGACTCCCATTGCCACGGTGATGATTCTGATGATGGCGATAGTCCACTGTAGTGGGTTCACCTAAAAACACAGACCATCGGGGTTAGGATAGAGCGCTCGAGATATAAATGCTACTATGGTCTACTTCATCGCATGCTGCACATCTCATCTGTCTAAATGATATAGAAACGGGGGGAAAAAATTAGCCAAACAGTCCATTAGCACCGTGAGGAGAATTCTATATGGAGACACGGACTCAAATGAAGCATGGAGGCCCCCCTCTACACCCCACTTGAGTATGACGGGGGAGGGAAAACAGGGGGGTGGGGGCTAAACTGTGATTAGTCTATAGGAGAAGGCTTCTTTTGAAGAAGAAAAAAAATTGCAACTTGTATAAATGCATCATGTTACATAGAGAATTGTGCATTTTATGACAAAATAGGTCTGAATTAGATTATCTTTAAAATGCATTAACACTGAATGTTTGGTTACTAATATTATAATTTAGTGCATTTAGCAATTTTCTTGCTTTTTTATTTTGGTGTCATAATTTTAACATGAACGTTATTTCAGCTGACAAATGTAACTGAAATATTTCTATTCCGTTTAAAAGGTTTGCATTAATACATTTTCCACTTTTTAACTAATTTTGATAGGATCATTTAATTTTTATAAACCAACAGGCCTTATTTAAGGTCATTTAATTTTCATGCAAAATTGTATTCTGTTTCATTTGTTAATATTTTTAATTTACAATAACATGAGTTCCCAATATTTCTTATAATTAGCTCATTTCTTAAATTTACAGAATAATATTTTGATCAGTCTATCAGAATGACTCATAATTTAATAACAAATTTTAACAAAATAAAACAGATTTTTCTAAAAAAAAAAAAAAAACAGTGATTTTTAATATTATAAATGTTATTGTGTTATCACATCGGTTTTTATATTTTCCTCCATTTCATGCAAAAAATAAATAAATAAATAAAAAATGACACCTCTAAACTGATAACCTACTGAATTAAAGTCTACATACCTGCCCAAATAGATTTTTTCTATTTCACACCGATCATTTACAAAACGAGAAACACACAATCAGCTCTCATGCTGAAATCCACACGTTTCAAAGAGAGAGACAGAGAGAGAAGGCAGCACAAGAATCTGGAGGAGAAGCTAACGGAGGCAGATGGAGAGGGACAGAACGAGAGGGAGAAGCTGGACTCGAGCACAAATGCAACAAAAGCCACCGTACGGGCACACCGGCAGTGTAGCAGCCGGCTGCTTCCTCGCTCTCCAGTTTGCAAAACCATGAGACGCACCTCACACACACACACACACACAACCACCCTGACGCAGGGCACACTCCCCCAATGCTATAGCCCCAGGGCTCTCGCTTTCTCTGTCCATTTCTGAAGCTACACACACACACACATACACACAAACACTCAGAGCAACCAGAGACTCGACCCCCGTCCAAATCCCCTCAGAACTCCAGGAGTTAATCAATGGCCTCCATGCATGGATTTTGTGCTTTTTTTGGTTTGTTTGTCTTTGCCAAAGTTCCTCTGGGAGCATCTCTGTTTTCTCCCTTGAATTATATATATTGGTCCTACAGTTTTTTTTTATTCTACTCTCTTCATGCAAGAACCCACTCACTGTCTTTTTTATTTTAAAAAATGTATATATTTTTCAAATTAAGTTAAGCAGCAAAAAATATGACCAAATCTGTATTCTGTACCTCTCTCCGCTCCTCCCTTTCTAAACAAGTGATCTGCGCTATTCCACCCTACACTAAAAAAAAAAAAAAAAAACACTTCGAGCTGGACCCTTCACTGATTGCAATTTAATTGAAAGGAGCCCATGAATATGGTAATTTCACGAGACACTTGACACAAGCATCAGGAGGTGTAGACCACACCGGCAAAAATGACAAAAATTTAAAAAACGACACCCAATCACACTGACAAAAAACAATCAATATTTTTGAAAAAAGAAAGAGAAGCGATAGAGTCCACATGTGGATCCAACTTACCCCGTCAAACCTTCAGCATCTCGTCGTGCCGCCCGCCTAAGCGAGGTGGGATGCCTGATCGTGATAAACCCAGGACGGTACGGCGATGTTAGAGAGAGCCAGGCGGGCAGTCCTGTGGTGTGCAGGTGGACGCGGTACACGTTCGCAGGGGGGGATGCTTGACAAAAGGATCAAAACCCACTGCCCACTCCCGAGCCAGTTGTTGCTTGACACAGCAAATGAACTTACAGCACAAGAGCGAGTGAAGCTGAGGGAGGGAGAGACAGACGGAGAGAGAGGCAGAGGAGGAGAGAGAGAGTGTTTGGCGCGCGTGTATGTGAGAGAGAGATGGAGAATGAGTGAGAGAGAGGAGGAGGTGGGGGTAGAAGGGGGTTCGGAGTGAGCGGGCAAGCGAGGGAGAGAGAGAAATCACAGCATAACAAAACCTATAGCTACGTGGATGGACACTCTCTCTCTCTTTCTCTCTCTGTATATCTCTCCACCCTCTCCGGCTCAAAGGAAGGGAGAGAATAATTAGATTTGAGCCACACATGCTTTCCAAAAGCACTGGCTCGTGGATCCCAGGCACCTAATGTTGGATTAATTGAGGGAGATCTGATGTGCTACATGCACCGTGAGCCCTCGGCTCTGACTCCCCCCCTCACACAACACCAAAAAACTACCATCATGATACGACTCCCTGCTCTTCTCTCCCGGCATATGGTGACTGACACGGCACTGTAGGCACAGAGAAAAGAAATAATAGATTGTTTATTTAATTGCGAATACATACAGACGTTTATTAGGCTAGATTTGTGCTTCTGTCAGAGTGGAAAACAGTCAGTATCCATCTTAAAGTGTTGAAAATGCCAGTAGGACAGGGAAAATTTGATTTTTTTTTTTAGGTTTAATGCACATTTTGAGCATGACATTTCCAATTAAAAGGGCCTAAAATGATTTTAAAGAGGCTTTCTTCTCATCTGAGATCATTCCTACCGGATAGATGGGAATAATCAATCCATATGACATGATTTCCATCATAATATAGTATAAACAGATCTCTATATAAATACTCCTTACAAATATAGCTATAAATATTCCTTAAAATTCGGATTTTGGGAGATTATCTACACATTTTTGAATAATAATAATATAATGAATAATGAAAAACATGTAGAAAGGGTCAAAAATTGTGATTATTATTAAAGCTATGTTGAATGAAACATGATTTATCCGCTTCCATTCAACTCTACTAAAAAAACTGCATATATATATATATATATATATATATGTATATGTGTGTGTGTGTGTGTGTATATATATATATATATATATATATATATATATATATATAAAGACCCCCAACAATTCGCCACCATTTCCACTTCCACCTCCTCCCTTTTGATAAAAATCACTTCAATAATATCAATATGATATTCAATATTCAAGGTAAATGGAAAAAGAAAGCAGCTCTGGTAACTGGCTTTTAACAGACCAGCAGACAAAGGAATCAGACATGTTGAATTTCACGCCATTGAAAGCGGTCTACTGCCCCCTGTTGACCGTTCCGTCACGGTCCAAACAGGAAGGCCCAGACAGCTAGACCATATTGTGATGAGACACAGCGCAATTACTGCAGGAATAACAAATAATTCTTTATCAAGCTATAGTCATCTAAACAACATTAGGCATGAAACAAAGCAACTCAGTGATAAGGGAGAAATGGAGGGATGAGAGCCGGAGGAAGAGGGGGAGGAGAGGCGCTCTCGTTCTCTCTCGCTCAAGGAGAGGTGAGAATTCCTTACAAAAGCCCGGCTGATTCCGTTTTCACCCCTTCAAGGCCAGATGAGCTCGGCACAAAGACATACACCAGATGAAAAAATCCATCAGTTTTTCCTCTTTTACTTTTTATCTTCCTCTCGTTCGGTTC
The DNA here is from genome assembly GCA_037950675.1 of Hypophthalmichthys molitrix. Taxonomy (NCBI): domain Eukaryota; kingdom Metazoa; phylum Chordata; class Actinopteri; order Cypriniformes; family Xenocyprididae; genus Hypophthalmichthys; species Hypophthalmichthys molitrix. Next base: position 20,202,502 of record CM075514.1, on the reverse strand, counting down.
TTAACACAAAGTAGCAATTAAGGTGAAAGTGTTACGGGGGGAAGGAAGAGGCCATGTCTACTAACACCCTTTGTTTGCCCACGCTGAAGTAATTGAAATCGACTTTCAGAAGAGAACGAGATACATTAATTGACATCTTCAATAAAGAGCCGCTCTGGGCCCTGGCACTCTCTGTATGATTAAGATCAACTCACCCCCGTTTCAGGCCATAAACTAATAAATGGAAGGTAAAGACACATTGTGATCGGATGTTCCCCGTGGATTGTTTTAGAACACGTATGTAATGACCGGCTATTAGAGTACTATTTTTTCCTGTGTCGCCCAGCGTGGACACATTAGTTCATTAGCAGCTGTTTCACTGCTGTAAATATCCTCGCCCGGAATGTACGGGTGAAAAAATGATTTATTTAAATTTGATGCGCTGAGTTTATTTGCCTGGTGGCTTGTGCGAGCTGAAGAGAGAGATATTCACCTATCCTTGCAATAAACAACACCCCTCCCCACCTCGCCTGGCTGTATTTCAATTCAACAAGCTTATAAACACACATACGCTAGCGCACGCTCTCGCGCACACGAGTGCGCGGGCATCCGGCAAATAGAATTCCTTCAAACGTACGTGGGTTGAAACATACTCCAGGGATAGAGAGAGGAGAGGTGCAGGGAGCAAAGGCCAGGCGCGGAGCTCCCTGTATCCAAATGGCATTACTCACTCTGAGATATATTATTAAAGAAAGAAGTACCGCAGGCCATCGCTGACAGACCGTGCAACAGTAAACAAGAAAAAAAAAACAGCAGCGTTTGACAGCTAAAACACCATGTTTTCATTCTCACACTGATACCGTCAACACAGAGATGTGTTTGAATAATTTGCCATGTGTATACCTGCACGCATTTGGGGGGAAAAGTATCTTTGACACTCTATTTGAAACGTTTTATGAGGTTGCAATGACTTTTGATATTTGATTTGGGCTTTTTTCTTTGGTGTTGGCCCATTGGTGATCCTAGGAAAGAAAAAACAAACAAAAGCTCTTGAATATCTTATGTGTTTCTCTTAGCTATGAGGTTAAATGGAGATATTTGCAGATCTTTTACCTAAGAAAAAGACTCTAGAATCACACATGCTTTTTCTCTGGAGTTTTAGAAGAAATCTCAACTATGTCTCAAACTGTGCTCAGATATACCAAGTGTGCAGTCTTATTAGTTCCAATATGAAATTTTAATACCTGAAAGTTGATACTTATTGAGATCTCAATATGAACTCATGATTAATTTTATAGCTCTTTTATTGTATCTAATTTGTGATTTTATTTCTCCAAAAAGGAATTAGGAGATCCTCTGGAGTTTCAGAAGAGATCTCAACTACTACTTTGACGCTTCAAAAAGTTGTTTAGTCCAAATTTTCTGAAAAGACACAATCACTTTATATTATGAACAGATTAAATTTAGGCTTTTATTCACATATAAACACTGATCAGCGAACATAAACAAGCTCAACCATACTTGCTTGATGTGCAAGAACAAACCTCATTGGTTCTTACAGAAGCTTAAACATGTTGTGTAACACACGAAAATGAACCTCATTGGTTCTCGCACTTCAAGCGAACATGCTTGAGCTTCCGTTTACCATATCTGATGTGTGTTTTGATGAATGTTTATATGTGAACAAAAGCCTAAATTCAATCTGTTCATCTTATAAAGCGATTGTGTCTCTTCAGAAAAAATTGGACTAAACCGCTCAATTCATGTGGATAAGTTTTACGATCTCTTTATGATCTCGTCAAAGTGGTAGTTGTGTAGGCTGTCAATGGGGGACAGAAATTACTCAGATTTTATTAAATATATCTTCATTTGTGTTTTGACATGAGGGTCAGTAAATGATGACAGAATTTTCATTTTTGGGTGAACTAACCCTGTAAGTGAGATCTCAATATTTCTCACCCAAATCTTTTAAGACCAAATTATCTGAACTATTGTATATATTTTAATTTTATAGCTCTTTACTCTTGTATGTCAACTCAACAGTCTAATTTGTTTAAAAAAATAAAATAAAATAAATAAAGCAACATTTTGAACAAAAAGCTGAGAAAATCACATTCTTGTCAAAGATTACATCAACACCCCCATAGCATTACATAACATTTCATTCTGTAACGTTTGGCAGTTTTGATTTATATGCTGTTTAATGTTGATGATAACGTTAGTTTACATGTGCGTAAGCAAAGCTTTTATCACTTTTTTCTGCTGCTTCTTCACCTGTGTTTTGATCTGGAGATTCTATACTCTTTCTTTTTTGCATAATAGCGTATAACAGTGAAAATATGGATTGCTGGAAAATTCCAGCAATGGCTGGGAAAGTGTTAAAGAGCAAAACAATTTTCTTCACAATTCAACAGTGCTGTAATGCCAACCTTTAGTAACCAAAAGAAATGCATAGTAAAGGAAAATCACAAACCTCTTTAAAATCTCAGTTGTTTCTCCCAGCTCCTGAATATTAGGTCCCAATAATTATGTCCTCAGAAGAGATCTCAAAAATGTCTCAATCTGTGCTCCAATTTGCCAATACACCAAAGTCTGTAATAAAAAAAAAAACAGATCTCAATATGAACTCAAACATTTCTCATCAAATTCTTACAAGACTAAACTATCTAAACTATGCTATGCATTTTTATTTTACAATTCTATACTGTTATACTCTATTGTCAAAAATTATCACATTTGTGCCTAATGGAATTTTAGGAGAATCATCTGAGACAAAGATGAATCTCAAATTAAACATAACACCATAACAACAATGTTTGTAAGTGTATGTTATCAGTGTTTACAATGGGGTTTAATCAGCTCTTTCTTTCACACACAAATTGACTATACCTAGAATATTTCCTCACAGGGACACCTAAACCTGCTGATATTAACACTGCAAGATCATGTGACAATTCACATGCCAGTTACAATTATATAGAGGAAGGAACATAAAATATGCAATAAGACGTGAAAGACAGAGAGCGTCTAAACTGCTTTATGGCTTTTGTAGCACTATTATTTGTCATTCCAATAAAACCCAGTGAAACCTGAAACTTGAGAGAGAGAAAATGAAGTCTACAATCTAAGCTCCTCCAACTAAATCTGTTTTTAAACACTCTCTCTCCCCCACACACACATGCATATACACACAAAGGCAACTAGGTATGTAAATTGGATGCTCTCTCATGCAAATTATTTTCTGGTTATTAAAAACCAGCAAAGGTTGTTTGGAAAATCTGCCACTCTAGTGGGTTTCACTGTTTCAGAGCGTGTTAGAGAACATTTAAAGGGATAGTTCACACAAAAATGAACAGTCTCTCATTATTTACTCACCCTCATGTCATTTCAAACCCTTTCAAATGTCTTTCTTCCATTGAACACAAAAGGAGAAGTTAGGCAGGATGCTTGCGCTGCTCTTTTCCATACAAGTGAATCATGACCAGAGGCAGTCAAGTTCCAAATAATGACCTAAAATCTGCCATAACACTATCCATATGGCTTGTTTGCTATATTCCTAGTAAGCTAAAGTCATATGATATCTTTTATGGTGCATTTTGTCATTTTCTGGAGCTTGACTGCGGCCAACACTCACTTCATTGTATGCAAAAGAATGGTGAATGTGATTTCACCAAGTACAACATTCCAATCAACCAATCAGATTTGAGGGACATATTACGGTTTATGTCAAGTTCAACCAGGGTTAGGTGCTTCTACACCAGTGTTATTCACCTATCATTTCCCTCTGGTTTTAGGGATAAGTTATGGGTAGGGTTAGTTTTAGAATAGGGTTTTTCAGACAGGAATGTTGTTCCTGTATCAACAAAATATGTGACCCATTTTGGCAAAATGAGTCGAAATGTGCACAGGCAAAACAACTGAAAAATGTCAATTATGGTTGAATTTGAGTTTTATCACAAAAAAATGAGTTCATTAAGCCCTAGTCTAGCGATCCCAATGCTCCAAATAGCAATTAAACATCTAAAAGTATATTTATTTGTACGTTTTCTAAGAGGAATAGGCCTACCTTTCCTTTGTCCATGAAAATTGCCGTTTTTCTCTGCTCGCTTCTTGACGACTGGCGCTCCCCTCAGCACAAGTGTGGTATCGTTTTAAAGCACAGCATTCCAACTTTGTTAATATTCATAGCGAATTCTTGATGGCATGAGTCTGAACCAATGAAATGTGATTTTTAAACTCATACTGATGTAAACAAATCGATCTTACTCGCACTTATGGACACATCCAAAGTATGCGCAGAAAGACGCACAAAGACAGCGCGCGATCCCGATATACACACATACACAGAATTACAGTTTTTCAAAATATATGTCTTGGTGAGTATTCGCGCAAATATTATCTGTTATGTCTTAAGTGAACGTTTGGTTAAATGTTGGGGAAACGTGTAACATTATATTAGCATCAGTGCAGTACAGTAGGTCTTAATATATGGGCTGTCTGTTTCATTAATGCTAATCAAATTGGGGAGGGGGAGTTGAATATATATTTTTCCTATAGATATTTGTTTTTGACTTGATGTGTGCCAAATTTGGTGTTATTACCAGGGATTTAAGGTATGGTTGCTAGGTGATTTTGTTTTGGAACCTTCAGAAAAATTTTAACTTGATTTTTCTCAAAATGACTTTGCTGGCTGTGTCGACCTCAAACAGGTGTAGCTCATTCATTTTTTGTCTGATTCCAACAAATCATGCATCATTTTGAAGGTTTTTAATAAAGAATGAAGGTAACAATAACTCACTTTTGAAAATTTGCTCATTGCCACTCATTTTGTCAGCACGGATCACATATGTTGATCCAGGAACATGTCTTGACAAAATCACAGTGACCGCAAAGGAACAGCGTGATCATTCTGCTAAACTTATCCTTTTGTGATTCACAGAATAAAGAATGTCATACAGGTTTGGAACTCCATGATAGTATTGCATTTTGGGGTGAATTATCCCTTTAAAGCCAAGGATGTCAACAACTCAAAATCTGATTGAAACATGGGTTTTCTTGCTCTCAGGATTACACAAAGCATGATATACAGCAGAACATAAAATGCGTTGAAACCTCCCTCTCTCTCTGTTGCTGTCACATATCAATTGTGAACGGCTCACTGTCAAGGGACTCCACCAATCTCATCATGGTCTTGGTCTGTCAATACTGACAAAGCAAAATTATTGCTTGTCACTGGATATTTATGTCCAGAAGGCTTTAACTAGACAGAGCGCTTCCTTTTTATTTGTGTCTTCTGTCCATTGACCATTGACCTCTATGTGGCACTATAAGAGGAAACGTTCAGAAGCATGACAGCTCTGGAAGGATAATGCCTATAAATCCGACACCTGGACAAAATGTCGAAACTGGAGCAATGACTTGCAGTAGTTACCCGCTGTGTGCGTAATTAACCAATCAGATACTTCCATATATATATATGAAATATTTTTTCTTTAAATATATAACTTCAATACTTTTTAAATATTAACTATTAAATTTGGGTAATTAAATATACTAATTTATACTTAAAAATACTGATAGGTATAAATATAAAAAATATATATATAATATTTAAGTTTATTTGAGTAGCCAAGTCAAGTTTACTTAAATTTCAATGTTATAAAATATTAAAATTTCTATGTTGCAATGGTTTCGAGGGTGTTATTCCTTCAATATATCTTAAATGTCAAGATCTAAATCTTGAGTTCAACATTTACAATCAAAATTGAACAGTTTTTGTATCTAAAATGTATATAAAGTGTTTCTGAGACACATTTATGAAGGTGTGTGGCCAAGTATCTGTAGTCAGTGTCTTTTTGAATAAATACAGATTTGTGTATCTGTTTATATGGATATGTGTGTCTGAATAAACTTTAAACAAAATCTCCAAGTCTTATGAGCCAGAGTGCCTTTGAAACTACATTAACAGAACATCATACATTACAGCAGATTTTTCACATTCTGCTTTTTTCATGTGGAAAGGCTTGCAGATGAGTGGGACATTTCTATGCAGCCTTCGCTCCATTACAGGATCATATCATTGGACATGTCACCCATCTAAGTGTGTGAAACCACATCGGCGCTGTGACATTTTCACAAGATGAACAGAATCGAGGCCCTGAGCTTCTCCTCAAAGGCTCTGACTGAAAACTCCTTCCTACATTTTAGCATGTGTTTACCTCAGGAAGCTGCCCGCGGAAATGAAAGCCAATGTAGTACATTTACTGGCTTTGATTCATCCCAAAAAGAAGTTAATTAACTGTCAACATCCTCGTCGCTCTTTATTTTTCTGTTTTCTTTTAATTTGCCTCATTCTTTCTGCTCGGTTTGCTGGTGTGTCATTATATCTGGCACTCATTTAATGTTTACCCCTGAGTGATCCGATATTTACGTAGTTGTGGAGAGTGAACTGAAGTTGCCGCGTTGCCAAATCGATGACACATTTTCAAAATGTTCTGGCGGTTTCTGCAGCACATGACACTGAGGGAGTGGGCTGAGTGCGAATGGAATCACACACACACACACACACACACACACACAGCCCTTTTGAATACTGCCATCTGCTTTCAGCACTACAGTGTCATCAAACTCATATACACGATCAGTGTTGCAATGTTTGTACGATGGAAACATGTCAACAACGCACCACATATTCATAAACAGAAATAGCACTGAGGATGATTCGCATAAATCACTTCACAGTAAAATTGTGCACAAAAGCAAGGACCTATAAACATCTAATGGACCAATAAATGTAGTCAGCAAATCAGCAACCAGGAGCCAATGGAGTCTAGGCAGTCCACTAATATGATAATTTTATATATATATATATATATATATATATACACACACACACAGCTAGCGACATATATGCTCACATGGAATAAAGGAATAGGGGAATTTCAAAGAAATATTTTTGGAAAGTCAGTGTGTTTTGCGGTTGATGTGCAATATTCCATCTAAAACTATAACATTTTGTAAGTAATGATTCAGGTAAATCTGAATTAAAATCTTTTTTATACATATAATATACATATAGAGTATATGTATATAGTTAGTTAAACTCAATGCAAATATTTTCTAGAAAGCCAGTTATGGAAACATTATGTGGAATATTTGTACTTACGAACTTACGAGGGCAAAAAGTCATTACAATGGCTAAAAAAAGGGAGAAATAATAATAATAATAAAAACTAAAAAAGGTCCAGGCATCTGTTAACTGCCTATACGTGACATAATTTAGCTTTAGGTCAGCTGCAACTGAAAACCCAAGGCCTTCCAAAAGAAATTATTAAGTTTATGACACCAATGTAAAATAGTGTTGCCTTTTTGAAATGCACTTACTTTTGTTTTGTCTTCAGTCAGGGAGATTCTATCTTCCTGATATTGGATTTTGAGGTGAATTGAGTTGGTTTTTGGGGTGAGATGTGAGTGAGTTCTTAATGGAAGCTGTGAGGAAGTGCGGTAACGGCTGTATGACGGTCCTTACCAGAATCCAGTCGTGACTCACTCAGACAGGGGGTGACAGAAACATGGCACCCAGGAGACTAACACACACATCACCCTCCCTTACTGAAGCACCGCTGACGCATGGCCATCGCTGCCTGCCCAGACCTGCTCTCTTTGAGTTTCTCTCGATCTTCCTCTGCTGTTTTGGAGTCGGGAGTGTTCCATCATCTCCATATGTTGGTTGTATCTCTGTTCCTTTACTGCTTTCATGCAGGATCTGGCCTAGAAATGAGCAGCAATTAAGTTTACTCTGAAGTCATTTTCAGAGTATGTTCGTGATTGTACTGAAGATAAACTCAAAGGAAGGTTTTATTGTTCAGAGACTTACTGACTATCAACCACTGTATGTTTCAGATGTTTCTCGTAAAGCAAGTTAAAATAGAAGCAAATGAGAGTATAGAGCTAAAAACAATAATGTGGACATAATACATCAGGTTTGATGAGAAAATATTTTTATAATTAATATTGAAATCTGACAACTGATTTCAGACATCTTGGCAAATATCTGTTTGGCATAGTTTGTAACATTGTTGTGATGTACTCAGACAGAGGAAACACTTTGATTAGACTATGAAGAAAAATCTGAGAAGTGGGAGACTGAAAGTCTCCATTTGCTCTCTATATGGCCACGTACACACTGCAGCTAAATTCGGTTGTCAGGTCACCTTTTAGTGCTTAATTGCGTTCTGTTCACACACAGTTCAGTAAAAAAATGGGAGTAACAACCGCATTCTACAACCGTTTTAAAGGATTAGTTCACTTTCAAATGAAAATTACCCCAAGCTTTACTCACCCTCAAGCCATCCTAGGTGTATATCATTTTTGTTTTTTTCTGATGAACACAATTGGAGAAATATTAATAAATATCCTGACGCATCCAAGATTTATAATGGCAGTAATAAGTATGAGCTGAAGAAAGTGTCTCCATCCACATCCATCATCATAAACGTGTACTCCACACGGCTCCGGGGAGTTAATAAAGGGCTTCTGAAGCAAAGTGATGAGTTTGTGTAAAAAAAAAAAAAAAAAAATCCATATTTAAGTTTTGAAATAAAATATCTAGCTTCCATCAGTCCATCTTCCGTATTCTACTTACGAAGAAAGTGTAAAACTCTAGCAGTTCAAAACGTTTATACGCCTTCCCTATTCAACTTACAGAAAAAGTGTAACCGACGCGACGCCAGTTTACACTTTCTTCGTAACTTGAACACGGAAGGCGGTCTGCCGGAAGCTATATTTTCAGCTCATACTCGTTTGGTAATGCTTACAGCCATTATAAAGCTCGGATGCGTCAGGGTATTTATTAATAGCCTATTTCTCCAAATGTGTTCATCAGAAAAAAGAAAGTCATATACACCAGGATGGCTTGAGGGTGAGTAGCCTAAAGCTTGGGGTAATTTTCATTTGAAAGTGAACTAATCCACTCCCGAAAAATACAGGTAGTGACAACCGCATTTGCAGAAATTCTATGCAGTGTGTAGCCTACGGAACCGAACTAAACAACTAGTTGTTAATGGCGTTTTCAGCGTGTATCAGAGATGTTTCTCTCTTCTGTATTTGCGGTGAAGAAATCACAGGGAAAGTAGCACGAGCACTTGCCAGATCTTTCTAGAAAAAACAGTGAACAAGAACAAGCCCATAATAAACTCACTGAAATAAATCGAAATGCGTTATGCTGAAAATAAGACCAAAATAGTGTGACCCGCGTCTTTAATAACGCCGTAAACTCAATCAGCCGAGCTTAAACAACAAGCTCAAAAACTCTTGAAGTAAGTGAACATAGCAACACCGCGAAAGCGCGCTCTGTGAAGAAGTCTTTACAAGCATAAACAAAACACGACGCGTCCGTCCACTCTGCTTTGTTTAAAATGGCTGAAAATAACGAGTATTTTGTCGCTGTTATATTAATTTGGTGACAATAATGGACCCCAAACACACGAGGTGCCAGAACGTTTCTATGGTATCCAAGCTGTCAATCATCGAGTTTCCAGAGTGAGTCGTGTTCCGTACATACATATAATGATAATTTAGGGGATTCACTCCCGTGTGTAAATGCGGTTGTCACTTCTGAAACTTACAGTGTGTACGTGGCCTATTTAATATTATTGTTTGAGATATTAAGAGGTGATATATTAGAGATCTGAAATCATATAAAGATATCTATTAATTGATTTCTCTTTACTTATGGGTTGACAAATTTGAGCACATTTCCCTAAACATTGTTGAGGTTTAAAAAAGAAACATTAAATTATTAGGATTGTTTTCACATAATAAATATCTGAGAAACAGTAGAATTTTGTAAAAATCTCAATTTGCTCTTAAATGAGTCCCATTGTAGGAGAAACAGTTGTTAAAGAGATCTCATTTTCTGAGGTATTACAGATACTATCTAGCAATAGATTTGTCTTATATGTATTGGCAAATTTGAGCACATTTTGAGACATTGTTGAGGTTTCCACTGAAAGTCTAAAAAACCCATGCTAAATTATTAGGACCTTTTTCTTAGAATCAAAATCTGAGAAGCATTAGAATGTCTTTCATCTTTAATCTTATTGTCTAAGAGTAACAATTGAAATGTTCAAGAGATCTCATTTTCTGAGGTCTGAGATCTCATATTAAAGATATCTATCAATGGATTTTTCTTGAGTGGCAGTTGTGAGCACATTGTTCAGCTCTCTTATGAACGTCTAAAAGAAAAGTTGTGGAATTATTAGGTTCTTTATCTCAGGGTCAAAATATAGATTTAGCAAAAAAAAATCTCATTTGGTGTCTAGAAGAAACATTTGAGATTTCTCATTCCTCAGAGTGTTGTAGGATCTGTTAATCTCAACATGTATTGTCTTTGATGCCGTATCTCCTGCTTCATTCCTGTGGACTCAACATAACCCAATGGCAGATGCCTCGCAGGGCCCTCGTTGCTGTCAGTGATTGATCCCCTTGTTTTTATCTGGCGTAATTAAACATTTAGAGCCATGCACTCCCTGTTGCTCAATGTAATTTCCTCTGAATTCAGAAGTCTCGCAGCCCAAGAAATCTTTATTATTGGCAATGAACCCAGCGCGATAATGAGCCAATGGGATGAAACACCCAGTTTAGCACACTCTAGTTACCATTTCTAGGGAGAGGAGGGGACCGCTCGATTTGTTCGCAGCACTATGGAGTCGTTCTCGAAAGAAATAGACGTGTTTACATTAACGCAAACACTGCATGGGGAAAATAAGTGTTTTTCTGTGCATGTTTTGCTTTAAATGGACAGCTGGTCTTGTAGAAGCAAACTGCACAATAATGACCTAAGTGAAATAAAGTAATGCAGAAAAAAATAAAGGACAAATTGAGAACCAGCTGTGTCTCAAAATGTGTATTGTTTAGAATAGCACACGTATTGCCTCAATATGCATGTAAAGATACAATACTTTCCTAATATTCATGAAAAGCACACAAATTAGTTCCCAGTTTCCCCCGCTGTGCTTTTTGAGAAAGCCGGTCAAGGTTTTTAGACCTATTTAGAGTGCAGTCAAAACAAAAAGCTTGTTTACATCTAGTATTACCATTTAGTCTATCAATTTTTGTTTAAATGGGATAATCCACCCAAAAGTGAAAATTCTGTCATTATTTACTCACCCTCATGTTGTTCCAAACCTGTACGAGTTTCTTTCTTCTGTGGAAAATTAACATTTGTCCATTATATGGACCAAGGCTGCAATGGAAGTCCATATCGAAGAATTAAGGTAAACACTTTATATATTTTAGAAAATGTAATCATTCAAAAAAAAAACATTGTTTAACGCCATGCCAGGCTATTTTCATGTCAAAAACTATTGTTGAGTTATTAAAATAAAATAAATAAAAAATGAAGATATTTAAGATCCATTTTTATTAAAAACTAAATTTGGATTTATATATAAAATCATAACTTTATAAAAAATATTAAAAAAATAAATATGTGTATATATATATATATATATATATATATATATATATATATATATCACATATATATAAAATCATATATAACTTTATAAAAAATCTTTAAAAAATAATTAAATATATACATTTAAAAAATACATTTATATTTTATATTAATATAAATATCACATATATATATAAAATCATATATAACTTTATAAAAAATATCTTTAAAAAAATAATTAAATATATACATTTAAAAAATACATTTATATTATATATACATATATAGTTTTTTTTTTGTGTGTGATATTTTGGCCTTCAAGCTCTCTGGATACTTGTTTTTTTTTATTTTTATTAAATTGATAAAAAAAGACTATATTAATCAACATTACACCACAAATACTGTCAACTAAGCCAAACTTTTACTAAACACAAAAAAAAATTCCTAATTGGTCAAACTTTGGCATCTGTATTTGCTTAGATTCTTTTAAAGACACCGATTTGTTGCAGACACATACCCTAGACAGACAAAACTTCTCTCATAAATGATTTACTCAATGAACATTTGAGTTGTTCATTGTGCTGGAGCTGAGTGGATCATTACAGTACATCCACTCTACAGTCATCAATGGCTTATAAAAACACATGTCTGCTGTAATTCCACATGTCCACAGTTCTGTGACCCACCCAACACCGCCCTCCCCCCATTGCTTATGCATTAATAATATTAGGGCAAATTTGATGCTTCAGTTCAGGGGAAGCATTACTCATTTAAGGAGTGCATGGCACTATCTGTCTCTATCTTTCTCAGTGTGGGGCCTAATGGCTCTGATTGAACTCCAAATTCAATTTAGACAGGATATTACTGTTACATGAGCTCTTCTCAACAATGCCATTTCCCTTGCTTACACAGTACATTACCCAGTAAAGCTCGGCCTTTCCTGCTAAAACAAAACCAGAAAAATGAGAGAACAAAAAGAAAAGGACTTTTCCATCTCGCAATGGCAATGATTGTCGATTTCCAACTGTATTTAGCGCTAACATCTTGAAATCTCATGGCAAAGTGAGCTGAATCTATTTTCATTACCCCGCTACAGACAGAGCCAGTGCCCGTCTCTCAGTAAAACTGCACCTATCGCAGACGCCAATCGCAATTTTGTTCCTCATATTTTTATTCTGTCAGCTGGAGGAAAATAACGTTAGGCATCTTGCATAAAACTTCTGATCGCTTACATCAAGGTCCGAACTTCATTCTTACAAACCACACAGTGTTGCGGTTCCTATAAACGTTACTGGCCAACTGGCGAGTGGAGCTGCATGATATAGCCAATTCATGAGTTCACATGTCCATCTGATCCTTGAAAGTTGTAAAGATAAACAGATTAGTAAGGGTAAAAAGATTTGGCTTGCTGTTTGAAAAGGAGGGGCTTATGCATGAGATGTGAGTCAAATTCTATGATGCTTCTTCTGGATTCATTCATTAAAGAGTTTAAGTTTTTAAAGCCTTAAATGGCTTGGCCCCAGAGTACATCAAGGACCTATTGAAAATTCAATCCTCCTCAAGATCACTAAGATCTAACTCGCAGATTATGCTTATGGTTCCACGTACACGTCTTAAGTGTAGAGGTGATTGTGCTTTCTTAGTTGATGTGTATAGTTTTATAGGTATTTACTTATGTATCTTAATTAATTGCTATTATTATTTTTAGTATTTTGTGTATGTATTGAAATGTTTTTCTTGTACAGCATTTTGGTATAATTTGCGGTTTTTAAAGTGCTTTATAAATAAATGATTGATTGATTGATTGATTGAAAGAGAGTTCATGCATATTAAAATAAAGGTGGAGTACATTAAAAATTAATTAAATTAAATTAAAATAAAAATGTTGTGATTAACAGATGAACAAGTGACTTCTAAACATTTGTTTATTTCTTCTGAAATGGCAAAAAAAAAAAAAAAGTGCTAACAGCTATTGCCAATAGATTGAAAATATGTAAGAACTAATACACATAAAAATAATCAAGGCATGTTTTCCACATTGGTTTTAACTAAATGAATTATAAATTATATTTAATTCATATTTATTATATTAATTAATTATTAATTAATTTATTATAATTATATATTTATTTTTTTCATGCACCAATATAACAATAAACAGCAATAATTATCTACATATTTTTTATTTTTTAATTGATTAAAAATTCCTTTGCGGGACATTTCTGAGGGAAGATGCAAATTAATAATTTTTTTTATATTTGATTTATTGATTCAAAAGATTTGAAATGTAAAAACTGTAATATTTCAGTTACCGATTGATACTACTGACAATAGAGATATTAAATTAAAAGGGGAGCAAATTAATAATAAATCTAATTAAAATAAGGGTGTTGTGATTAACATGATCAGATGAACAAGTGCCTTCCAAAGTTTGATTTCATCTGGCATAAAATGTGAACAGCAGCTATTGCCAAATAGATTCAAAATATTTAAAGAACTACACAGAAGCTTAAATTCATTTTAATTATATGATTTATTATAATTATATATTTAAATATTTAATTATTTTTACACACTAATATAACAATACACAGTAATAAACGGCAATAATTATCTACTTATTTTTACATCTTAATAAATTGAAAATTCCTTGTGGGACGATGCAAATGAATCAAACTTTTGAACTGGTTCATTGATTCAAAACTGGCGAGTCACATGATAAGGAGGAATTGCAACAGGAAACTCAACAAAAAAGTGCATTAAAATCATAGATACTTGCAATGTTACTTCATTTTAGCAAAAATCATAATGAATATATTGCAAATCTTCATTTGAAGATAGAATCTGACCTGAATAAAAAGTTTTTGAGGTAGATTTCCAATTTGTAATATACAGAAAGTTTTCCAAACTGTATTTGACAAGTAACATATTTGAAATCATGTGCCAGTATGTGCTGAATCTATTTTCATTATCTTCCTTTATCACAGAGGTGAAACCATACAAGGTGAAGACAGGAATCCTACAAATTCCATGACCATCACCTTCCCACTGAGATCAGACACCTCTGATCACACCACCACGTTCTCTCTGGACATCACACATGTGAATCCATAGGTAAATGTGTCTTCCATCCCTCCCCATGCACAGACAAGAATAAGGGGTAATGAGGCAAGGTGATATTTTTAAGCACCGTGGGTCCCTGCGGTGCCGTGTGAATAAGGCTCTCTAAGATCGTCACGGCCCATTGTGCTGGCCAGGCCTGGAGAGTTGCGTATAGGCCAGTCCGCCACTGATTATTTTAACAAATAGCATTCCTATTCAAGTCAACAGAAAGGTTTCCAATGACAGCTCGCATGACAAAAGGTCAGGGGCAGGCTGCTTGCCGTTAATTAAGTAAAATTGGTGAATGTCAGAACTACAAAGGTCAACGTTAATCCACGGCATTGTCTCATCTCCTCAGGTTTCATCCAATGTGTTGGGGGAAGGTGGGGGTGGGGTGGGAGGGTGGTTCCTTGCCAGATATTAAACAAGCTAAATTCATTCAGGACTATTTAAAGATTAATGCAGCTATGCAGGTCCAACCACACAGTCAGCACATATTGAAACAATCACATCTTACAGACATGACCAGAGACTTGTAGGTGAATCTGCCAACCTGATCTTTTAATTATCTGCACTGTTTGCATTGGCTTTGGAGAGTGTGCAGTTTGACTGCAGCGTAGTAATGCATTGATCATAGCTGCTAATTATTAGGGCTGATAACCAATATAATGACATTAAAAATTAATTCGTTACAAAATCATTTATCCTAAACTCCAAACTTAAATCCTAAAATGGAATGTAGATTTTTATATGCATTAAAGGGATAGTTCACCCAAAAATGAAAATTCTGTCATCATTTACTCACCCTCAAACCTGTATGAATTTCTTTCTTCTGTTGAACACAAAAGAAGATATTTTGTCGGAAAACGTTGATGGACCCCATTGACTTCCATAGCATTTTTTTTCCCATACTGTGGAGGTCAATGGTGCCCCACAACTATTCGGTTACAAACATTTTTCAAAATATCTTCCTTTGTGTTCAGCACATCAAAGAAATTTATACAGGTTTGAAACAACTTGAGGGTGAGTAAATGATGACAGAATTTTGGGTGAACTATCCCTTAAGTGAAATCAGGCAACAAAACACTGTAATTCACCATAAAACAGATATATGTTTGATACCGTTCAGATGTTTGGGGTAAGAAAGAAGGGCACATTACATTTATTGAAAGTTACAGTAAACACATTTACACTATAATTGCTTTTTTTTTTTTTTTTAATTTTCCTGAAAAAAGTTTTGCACAAAAATATTATAAGCAGCACAACTGTTTTCTACATTGATGATAATAAAATTTTGAGCAGCAAATCAGCATATTAGAAGGATTTCTAAAGTATCATGTGACAATGAAGACTGAGTAACGATGCTGGTAATTCAAATTTGCTGTCACAGGAATAAATTATATTTTAATATAATATAACTGTTTTACTGCATTTTTGATCAAATATATTTATTTATTCATTTATAACATACTGTACAATACATGCATATGCATATAGTACTGTAGTTAATGCAATCCATTACATTGCACATTTTAGGTAATAGACAGTGATCTAACTACTTTATGATTACTTTTAGATTACTTTTGACCTCACTTTTAGCCTTGTTTATACATAGAATAGGATAATTTCGTACTATAGTGATATAAAAATACAAAGAGTTGTCAACAAAATTAAAGGATTAGTTCACTTTCAAATGAAAATGTCCTACGCCTTCCCTATTTAACTTACGGAAAAAACTTAACTGACATGACGCCAGTTTACACTTTCTTCGTAAGTTGAATATGGTAGGCGGTCTGGCGGAAACTAGATATTTTACTATAATGACTTGTTAAATATGGATATTTTTTTACACAGACGCATCCCTTCGCTTCAGAAGGCCTTTATAAACCCCCCGGAGCCATGTTTATGATGGATGGATGTGGATGGAAGCACTTTCTTCAGCTCATACTCGTTGATCCTCGCTCACTGCCATTATAAAGCTTGGATTTGTCAGGATATTTATTAATATTCCTCCGATTGTGTTCATCAGAAAGAAGAAAGTCAGATACACCTAGGATGGCTTGAGGGTGAGTAAAGCTTGGGGTAATTTTCATTTGAAAGTGAACTAATCCTTTAAAATGCAACGTCAGATTTTCCCAAACTGGGTTTATGAAGGAACTGCAGGGGTTTGTGAGTTGATGAAAAGGTAATAATTAATTAAACCATAAAAATGAAAAATTTAAAATAAAACAAAAAAATATTAAACATTTTATTTATACTGTATCGCCTCTGACTTCAACAAAACTGGAAGACTTTCTGAACATTAAATATTATATTATATAAGTCTGATTAAATATTTTAAAATGTAATATAAGAATATAACTTTTTGAAATCTGATTATGTAATCCAGATTACATATAATCAGTTATACGCAGCTGACTACAAACAGAAGTCAACCAACAGATTTTTTGTCCCTCTGGACGGACACAAATCTCCAGCTGTGATTTTACAGTACAGTAATGTCATCAAAACAGTACCTGCGGCTTCAACAGCTGTAGATGTGAGACTATACGGTATGTTGTCAATTAGGAGAGTGAGAGTAAAGTGAGGGTTTATTACGGGTCGGGTCAAAAGCAGCAGTTACTGATAGTGAGTACAGCCGCGCTGTTCCAAAGACACTGTTGTGCTGCTACAGCTGGAAGCAGCCGCTGCCTTTGAGGAGACCGTGCATTAACTTGTCAGGAGATCTGACAATCGTACAATGGCATCGTACCAGCTGCCAGCGAGCACTCTGCTGCTCCTCGCAAGCGCAAATCTAATTTCCATTACAATTAAAACCTCGCCGATGGATTGAGGATGATGTTTGCGCTGCAGGGGTCTAACACGGCCTCTCTCACAGTTTGATAATGTGGCGATCCAGGTGGCTTCATACAGCCCCCACCTCTCCACCAAACTGAGCACACGAAAAACACAAGCACACCGCAGGGCTTAGGTGGTTCTACAGCCAAATGCTTTAACTTTCCCAGAAGGTGTGTCTGTGTTTGTGTTCTCCCAGAGGTTATGTGTTCATTGCATTCATTAAGAAGCTCTTTACAGAGCTAGAGCTTGAATGACCAACATAGTTTAGTTATCTCACCGCTGTGTATCACATAGATCCTGCTCTGAATATTACTCCTGTCCATCATATTCAGTCAAAGCATTCGGCTTGGGATTCTATGAAGTCTGCACCTCCAGACTTTATAATGAAGTTGGATGCATTTCAATCTACTTTGTTGGTCCTAGAACAATATTTCTTTAAACCAATTAGACTTTAGCTGTAGGTTAGAGGCTGGAAGAACATCTCGATCAACCAATCAGATTTTAGCATTAGGTTTGCAGTAGGGATGCACAGATATAAACATTTCAATTATTCTCATGTTAAGATGGTTAACTATGGAAGGTTGTTTCCGCCACTAAATAAAAATTAAAAAAAAGTAATTGTGACTTTTATCTCAAAATTTGGTCTTTTTTTTTCTCACAATTGCGAGTTATAATGTCAGAATTGCGAGATGTAAACTCACAATTGTGAGAAATAAAGTCAAAATTGCGAGTTATAAACTAACAATTGCGCATTATAAACTCACAACTGCGAAGATATAAATTTGCAATTCTGACTTATTTTCTCAGAATTGTGATTCACTATGGCAGGTTATAAAGTCTAATTCTGAGGAAAAAAAAGACTGACTTGTTGAGTTTATATCTTGCAATTCTGAGAAAAACGTCAGTCTTTATATTTAGCTATAACACACAATTGCGACTTTATATCACGCAATTTTGACTATAACTCGCAATTGCAAGTTTATATCTCGCAATTCTGAGAAAAAAGTCAGAATTGCGAGATGTAAACACAATTGTGAGAAAAAAGTCAGAATTGCGAGATGTAAACACAATTCTGAGAAAAAAGTCAGAATTGCGAGATGTAAACACAATTGTGAGAAAAAAGTCAGAATTGTGAGATAAAAAGTCGCAGTTACCTTTTTTATTTTTTATTCAGTGGCGGAAACAAGCTTCTATAGTCAACCGACAAATGGTTGCTATTAAAAATCTATATACTAAATCTATGCTATAAAAAACACAAACTAAAATCAAACGTTTTTTATATGCTACAAGTGAATTTAGGCACCAAAACATTATAATGTACAGTAAAAAAAGAAATTATTTTGAGATTTGCAAAAGATTACATTTAACAATGACATTTACATTTAATTTTAAGTGCGTTAGATGATGACAAATGTAATATAAAGGTTAAAATAGGGAAAATGCGCATGTACAGTAAAATATGAAAAATCTCTCAATCCTCTAATATTGGCTGATATAGTACTGATATATCATGCTAAAATTCCAATAATTATTTTCATGTTATGGCAAATGACTGATAAATGGTTGATATTAAAAATATATGTTTTGTCTAATAAATAAATCTATAAAAAACACTAAAAACTAAAAATCAAACATTTTACATGCAACAAATAAATTTTGAGAGCGATATCAGTAATATCGACTGATTTGGTATCGATATACAGTATTATGCATTCAAATAGTTAACAGTAAAGGAGTCATAACTATAACATTCCTATCAACCAATCAGATTTTAGCATTAGATTTTATTTATTTTTTTCACAAAATCGGCAATCATGGATAAATGACACATTAAAATTCTATACTATTTTGTCTAAATAAATTCAAAATAAATAATAAAATCAATCGTTTGAAACGCTACAAGTTAATAGGCAACGTTATAATGTAAAGTATGAAAAATGGATATTTATTCTGAGATTTGCTAAAGATAATACATTTAACACTGTTACTGTTACTGTTCTAAATTATTAGAGTTTTTAAAGACAAACAAAGTGACCAAAATATGACTGCAAAGATAATCTAAATGTAAAAGAGAGGCAATCAGCATACACAATTTAATAGCCAATATCATCCAATATAATCGAAAAATTGTCCAATAACCAATAAGGTACCGATATATCGTACATCAATATATACCGATATATAGTTTACAAAAAAAAAAAAAGGTTCAGTGGGGTTTAATATAGAACCATATGGGTTCTTAACTCAGTTTTAAAGAAAAGTTATGCCAAAAATGCTTCTTTTTGAGTAAAAATGAATGCATTTTTTTTCTACAGATAAAGTATGTTAACGAGCTTTTTAATTTATAAAATTTACTTAAAATTAAAAAGTGAATTAAAATTAATTCATTAAAACTAAATACATATAATAATCCCATGATGGGAACTCCTAAAAGGTTCTATATATGAAGTGCCTGACAGAACCCTTTAAGGTTCTATATAAAGGGCTTGAAGAACATTTCCATGAACCAATCAGATTTTAGCAGTACGTTTAATGTTATATTTTTCAGCAGCATTCCTATCAACCAATTATTTCACTCCACATCTATGACTCGCATCCATCAAAGGAAAATGCTCTAAACCACATCATGTCCTCCAAGCTTTTTCTGACCTCTCTCACCCTTCAAGTGGGCTTGCCAAACAGAAGTCGAAGGCGATTTGCGCTCCTGATGTCTCACGGAGACGGACTGACACCACAATGTTATTTACAATTACAGCAGGGACTCTCGGGAGAGCTGCAAAATCACTCCGCACGCCACCCTTTATGACGGAGGTTGTCGCAGTAATACGGAAAAGCATTTCTGCGCTCGCGTACTCGGCATTAAGCATGAATTATTTATGCAGGTGCCTCGATGTATTTTTAATCATTAGACAAATTGAACACAGAACAGGGTTGCTTTCATTAATATCTGTCTGCTATGTGAGTGTTTCCTGTGCTCCTGTGCGCATTTTTACCCAAACTGTAATTGCTCATTTTCAGGAAATGATTAGAGTAAAAGGGGGCCGCATTACAGCGGGAATGTGAAAAGAAAATAATTAGCAGTGCCGCACAAATCTCATTTGGAGGCATACAGGAGCCTTTTAGAGGGAGGTCACCGCATGCATTACATTGTTGATTAGCCCTGATGCTCTTCCAGGGTGACGCTGGCCTTCCCCTGCCAATGATCAGAAGGGTAAGGGCTTTTTTCCCCTCTGACGGCCGCTCGCATCCCAACCGTGGCAGGAAGATTAAGTGCGAGCCTCTCTTGGATGTGAGGAATCATAACTGCGCCCTGAATGCTCCAGCGCCCGGACCAGCTCACCGAACACACTGGCCCGGAACAGAGAACCTGGAGGAGAGCTGATAAAACTAACAGAGCAGGAGAGGAAGAGGGTGAGGGAGACAGCGAGCGTATCGAAAAGTCCAACTTCCTGGGTCAGCTTCAATTTGTATTCATGCATTTATTTTTTTTTTATGATTTATTTCACCCAAGGCTGAGGAAGAATCAGACTTGGTGGTAGTGGACCAAGTCCAGTATTCACTGATAGAGGGACAGAAAAAGGGGGGGAAAAAGAGAGAGGGGAGGATCACTGGGGCGGAATGAAATGAGTGATAGCACCTGCGATGAGTCTGAAAATATATACAGCTAAATAAGACAGACTGTAAATCTTCTGAAGTCAAGAGTCTGGGGTCTCGGCTATACTTAGCACTGACTGACAGATTCACTTAATGCGGTCAAATATGCATAAATGAACCAGTGTTAAAGGGTTAGTTTACCCAAAAATAAAAATTCTGTCATTAATTACTCACCCTCATGTCGTTCCAAACCTGTAAGACTTTCGTTCATCTGCGGAACACAAATGAAGGTCTTTTTCATGAAATCTGAGAGCTTTTTGTCCCTCCATGGACAGTCTACGCAACTACCACTTTGACGTTTCAAAAAGGTAATAAGGAGATCATAAAACTAATCCATATGAATTGAGTGGTTTAATCCAAATTTTCTGAAGAGACACAATTACTTTATATGATGAACAGATTGAATTTAGGCTTTTATTCACATATAAACACTGATCAGCGAACATAAACAGAAGCTCAACCAAACCTGCTTGACCTAGCAACATAAACTGTTTGTTCTCAATTGATATTGTTCATTGAAGCTTACTGTATTATGTAGAAGAGTATTATGAGAAAGAGATCGAGTGAGCGAGTTTATTACCTGCATTCAGATTTAGCATTTTCCTTCAGGTCAGTCTTATGTTCATAATAAAAAATCTGTTTAAATGTCCAATGTATTATCTTGTCCTTTTAACAGTTAAGGGGTTTTCCCATGACTGACAGTCACTAGTCAAAGTATTTGTCAGTTGCATCTTGTTCCGTGTTCACAACAATTCAGTCTTTTCAGTGTGAAAGTCTTCGCTACTGACTGACACACTCATAAAGACAGTCTTTGCCGCCATCTAATGGCGTAATAATGTAACTTCTGTTGCTGTTCATGGTCAGGGACTAATTTTTCTGGTGGAAGTAAGGCTTTTAGTAAGAGTTTACTTCATGAAAGTTGCATTGTTACATATTTTTGGCTTTAATGTTTGTATTGTGTGGTAACCGTTTTATAAAAGCAATAAGGTACTCGTGGCTAGTGCTGTATCGTGAATAAGTCACGGCTGAAGGGGTTGCCCTTAACAACGCCCTTCAACCGTGACTTATTCACAGTATAGTACAGCCTCTCGTACCTTATTGCTTACATAAAAGCCTAAATTCGATCTGTTTATCATATAAAATTATTGTGTCTCTTCAGAAAATTCGACTAAACAATTTAATTCATATGGATTAGTTTTACGATCTCTTTATGATCTTTTTGAAGAGTCAAAAAGTTTTTGGGTGAACTATCCCTTTAAGTACCATTGATATACACTAAAAAATGCTGGGTTGTTTCAACCCATGGTTGGGTCAAACATGGACAAACCCAACCCTTGGTTTAAATGTTTTAATTAAATTTTTAAACCCAACGGTTTGGTTTGTCCATGTTCGACCCAAACATGGGGTAAAACAACCCATCAGAATACAATTATAGTTTTTCTTAATATGTTGAATTAAATTTTATTTTTATATATTCACTTCAGTTTTACATTTTTTTTTAAGTAACATTTTTAGTAATTTTTTTGTGTTTTTGCCATTTTTTAAAAATTATGTCTATATTTATTTCCATTTATCAGTTTTAGTTTATTTACTTTTAGTTATTTTAGTACTTCAACTTTAAAAAAAATGAGAAATGTTGGTTTAGGGTTACGGTTAGGGTTATTAGGGTTTTTGGTAGATTACCCTAGAATGATTTTCTTTCTTCTGTTGAACACAAAATAAGATATTTTAAAGAATATTGGTAATCAAACAGCTGACAGTAGCCATAGTAGGGGAAAAAAATACTATGGAAGTCAATGACTCATGTCAACAGTCTGGTGGTTACCAACATTCTTCAATATATCTTCTTCATTTCATATTCAGCTTGTTCTTGACTGACACTGTTCTCTCCTTACAATATCTCTCCATACAATAACCCTTAAAACATTAGGGTCAAAATTATTGTTGGTTATTGTGGAAATGACACCACAACTAAGGAAGTAATCTGTGTGCAAATAAATAAATAATTTTCACACTTACACACAAAAATTGGTTTCATTCTTTTTTTAAATTAAAAGTCAATAATTAAGAGTTAAAAAACATAACAATAATAATAATAATACAGATTTTCTTAGTTTAGATTGGAACTCTAGGTCTAGGACAAGAGTAAAACAATAAAATCTATACGCCATTTGAAAAGCAATCCCGTCCACAACCTGTACTACAGGCATCAAGAGGTTTAAATGTAAATATCACAGCCCCCGTTAGTGAAAAGTAAATGACATCATGAACAGGACTCATCATGTGGAGATTTCAGATGCCCCACTGACCTGTGGGTAATTCACTTCGTAGAGAGGAACATTGAGTATTACTTCAGACTAAACCCAGTAGACCTGTGCACGTCTCACGGGGGCAGTTACTGTGGATTGAGACATGGGATGGACATAACCTCACACACGCACAGGCATGATTGCATGATCTCATGTTCCATTGTACATACAGTTAGCAGCCATTGTCTTGGTCGTTTGTGAGCCAAGCCGAGGTCAGTTGCCAGGCAGATGCTTTTAATGCACATAGGAATAACTAAAGACCTGTGAGGTCTGTGAAAGTTAAAGGGATAGTTCACAAAAAAAAAATTATATATATATATATATACTCACTCTCATGTCATTCCAAACCTGTATAACTTTCTTCTGCAAAACACAAAAGAAAAATGTTTGAAGAATGTTAGTGTCCAACCAACATTGGACCTCGTAGACTTTAATTGTATGGACAACAAAAAAATGTTTTTCCAACCCAGGTTCATTATAAAAACATTTATGACGACATGTCTGTAAAGTGGCATTACGCTGCTTCTTGCACATTTTGCAACACTTTTTCAAAGTGAAATGTCCAGTGAGTGGGACTAAAGGTGAGTTCAGATTATCCAAAACAGATGAACGTGAATCTGGCAATGTATTATCATGTTGGTTGTTGTACATATCAAGGCAGTTCAGACATGAAGTGTCTAGTGAGTTAATGCATTTAAAAACAGCATATACACTAAACTCTACCCTAAAAACAAATTTGTTGAACCAACCATGGCTGCGTTTCTCAAAAGCACTGTGAGCTAAGTTGATCGTAGAGACCATTGATCTATTTACAATGTTTTTGAGAAACGCAGCCCATGCCATTTTAGCTTGCTTCTGCAAGTCTTTAAGCTCTTTTATTGTGAATATTTTATTGTGACCAGGTGAGTTACAGAACAAGTTTACTATATCAGAAAAGTCATACATATGGTGCTGGTTATGTTGTACAAACATCAAAATGTATTAGGCCCTGTTTACACCTGGTATTAATATTTGTGTTGGTCGATTGGATAACAAGTGGACGACGCTAAATGCAAGTGTAAATGGGGTCCAAGATGTTTTGAGCTTGTCCATTTTCGACCACTTCGACCTGTAGATGCTCATGTTGTCGAATGTGTTCAAACGGCCACAAAAGACCGCCTAATGACTATGGTAAGCGCGCTAGCCAGACGCGATTTAAACTTTGTTGGCTGAAGACAAAAAATGTACCAATCACAATGTTCTCTCATCATTCCTGATTTTTAAACCCAGTGGGAGCAAAAACAACAGCTGATGCTCTCCATATGTTTTTCCGTTATCTCCAGGTGCTTTCATATATTGCACAAGCTTATTTTGTCCATTAGATCGAAAGATCTGAAAAAACCCATACATAGACTCTCTCCTGAAAGTCATCAGCACAGAAGTGGTTGAAAGTGGACAAAAGAGACGGAATAAAATACCAGGTGTAAATGGGAATGTGTCTCACTCATCTACTTGTGATCTGATTGTAAACAGGGCCTTAGTTTACAAATCATGTGGTATTTTTAAAGTGTTTTAAGGTCATAACATGGTATTGTGCAAAACAAAAAGTCTTTATTAATCAATAACCTGCCCATGTAATCATAATTTGTGTGATAAAAGTCGTTGGCATTTTATTGCCACTAGTAGTCATTTTAGCTGAACTGCAGTTGAATTGTATGCATAGGTACGTTTTTGGAGTTTAACAAAAATGTAAGTAGAGGCACATTTTTCCAATGGTCTTTGGTTGCATTTTTCATGCAAACAGTGTTCTGCAGAAAAAAGAAAGTCATCCAGGTTTGGAACGACATTAGGGTGAGTAAATGATGACAGAAGTTTCATTTTTAAGTGAACTGTCATGTTAACATCAGAATGCAACTGATGTTTTTAAAGGTACACTCTACCGCACTCATTTCCATCCGAGACAGCTCTAGCGTTATCAAGTGTGGCGTTATCAAGTTAATGACTTAACTAATTGCAATAAAAACCTGTGGTGTTTAGCGAGTGTGAGGAAAACGGGTCTAATTAGAGAGCGGTGCCGGCAAAGTTCTTGGATAGTCGGTCTGGGGGAAAAGAGGGGGTCACACGAGACCTCTGATCATTGGTACACTCTCAAAGAGAACGGTTCCTCCATTGATCTAGTGCACTCTCTGCTACCAGCTGATATATGGAGCCTGTTCCTGCTAGTCACCACAACACACACATCAATACGAGCGTATAAGCACACACGCTCTTCTGTGCCTTGATCCACTCATACGCTCGCTCACGTCAACACGGACACACTCGCTCAGACAGGACACCCTCATGCACAAACAAATGCTCAATAATGATGTTGAATCCACTCTCATTGCTTTTTGATGAGAGTGTGTTGAAAGAGCAGGCTGCTATGATGTGGTCTAACAATCCCGTTCCCTTATTTGCATTAAGAGCAAGCAGGTAGCCCCAGTAATGGCTTTGTGGCTCTCCAGAAGATGTCTTTGAAGCCAGAGAATCGATGTGCCTCTTCAAAACTTCATATCCTTCCAGATACGACTCCTCGACCCACTCAGACACCACCGTGAGACCAAAGCAAAACACTCTTTAAAAAAAAAAAAGAGAAACGAGCGAGAGGAAAGAGGCCACGGCACTTTTTTGTAAGAGAAAATGCGGACATTTGGACTTTCTGTTCCCTCAATGTGACTGTAGCATTATTGCGCAGAGCTATTTGTGTATATCTTGCTAAATGGAAATAGAGAGGAATCATGATGCCAATTTGCATCATTCAAGCGTAAAGCCCGGCTGGCATAACAAAGATAATAAAAAAGTAGCACAACTCAATTTTAAACATCAGAAATGAGCCTCATTTTGACAAAACCCCCAGATTTCCAAGCCTATGACAATAACATGCCATTTTCAGAGACATGTACAGGGTTTTCCACAGTCCACTGAGGCTGAAAGGCCATTTTGATGGGACAGGCTGAACCTTCTGCTATTGAATGTGACTGCAATGATAATTTGAAGAATGGGAGGTGATGGTTAGTCATTACGGCCGTCACTGAAGGTTCTTGAAAATGACTCCTGGCAGGCCCGGCTCCTTCCCAGATGCAGCCTGTCAAGGCGCACCAAAGCAGAGGCTAAGCTGATTAAATAGGACCTTTCCAGAGTGTTTGTTTATTTAGCGCTCATATGAAAAAATAACTCTTGCCGTGATGAAACCGGGCTAGCACTTAATTGGGATGCGGGTTGCATCTTTTAGCAGGCGGTGACCTGCGGGGAACGTCCTGGCAGACGTGTTGGGGTCACGCAATCGGCCCGGATTAACATAACGGAAACTACATGCCAACTTTGGGTGGCTCCAAAGGATGCTAATTATGGAGCCAAAGTTGAAATCAATACCTCGGAGAGAAAATGGCGATTCACGTATAAAAACACACAGCCAAATTACAGTTGGCCTTTTTTCCCCCCCTCCACAAAGGCCTCATTAGGGAGCAGGCAGCATTATCGCCGGCTGCGGCAGCTAGCCTCAGTTTCTGCGGTTAATGCCACCCAATTCCTTCTGTTTACTGAAAAGCCTCTGCTGTGGCCTCATACCTAATGTGCTGCTTTAAATTTTAATGCTCCGAGTTCACATTGGAGCCTTCTAGGGGCCCATCAAGGCGCGAGCGAGGAGCCAGATGCCCATCTCACCCCCAGAAGGATGTGGAAGTATTACATTAGACAGTAAATCCACACCGGCCTTGTTAATTATTTAGGAAAACAAAGTGCTGCAGTCATAGACACTCCACTGTACAGCTGAGCAATGTTTAATCTACATAATGTATCTGGAGGTGGATGAAGCTGGGAGAACGGGGGATAAAGCGGTGGGGAGAGAGAAAGATGCATCTGATAGAGAAGTGGAGAGCGTGCTAGGCTACAGTAATGGCAAGGAAGGGAGAAATGAAGATGAGAAGCGCTAATGAGACAGCGCGGACAGCGGCTGTGAAACTGCGCGCAGGAAGGTCACGAAAGCCACGGCAGATAAACAGGGCGAGGACAGAACAAGCAAATGATCTGAAGATTTGATATAGGGGAGGCCGGGGCTAGTTGTCACACAGAGAAGGGCTATATCACAGTAGCTAGAAGTCAAAAGTCCAATTATACAAATGTGCATTTTCTCTGGTTTGGTTGATGTCAAACAGCTAGTTCAAAAATGTTGTAAATTAGGTACTTTTCCATCCTTCACGATTTTACATATATATATATATATATATATATATATATATATATATATATATATATATAATATATTTTAAATAGCTGTTGGGTAAGACAACAAAATATATTTTTAGCATTTTTGATCAAATAAATGCAGCCATGGTGAACATGGGTCTTCTTTCAAAAACATTTTAAAAATCTTACGGACTTTGTACAATTATATTTTATTGTACAAAAGCTATTACAAACAAAATGCTGAATATATATTATTTGATTATTAAAATAAATATTATATATTATACATGGTTTAATATAATATAATCCAAAATTATATAATATATAAATACCTATTTAAATATAATGAAAGTTGATGTTAACCAAACATTAGGACAAGGGTATTTTTCATAGATGTCAGGTGGGGGCAAGTTGTCACATACGATTTAATTGTTATAATTTTATATTGTAAGGTAGTCGGTACAGAAAATACACAATTTACTGTCAATCTAATGTCAAAAAGTGCCGACTTTGATACCAAGTCGATACTGAAATTTTAAAAATGTGACGCTTTGAGCGCTGTTGAGTGGATTCGTAAACAGCTCTGCTTGGCCATTATGTTCATGCACTCAACAGATATGTCTGTGATTGGCTACAATGATCAACACACAGGACCATTTGAAATCACAAGCAAGTGTTTGAAAGCAGACGCCTGCTTTCAAACGCTCCCGTGTGTATCTGTGCAAGCACTCGTTGAAGATTGATGTTTATTTACAACATGTTTTTGAAGCGTTGATCATTGTAGTCAATCACAGACATATCTGTTGAGCATGTGAACACAATGGCCAACCAGAGGTGTTTACGAATCCGCTCAACAGCGCTGAAAGCGTCACATTTTTAAAATTTCAGTATCGACTTGGTATCGAAGTCAGTACTTTTGACAACACTAATACCTTCCCTAATAAATATTTATAAAAAGTCTTACAACCAGCCCTGGTCTTTGGTCCCTCCTCTTTGATTTCAGGGACAGAAAAACACAGCGAAACTGGGAAAGCAGAGTTGACAAAACTTAGTTTCAAAACTCACTCTATCCTTAAATCCTCTACATTTTTAATCCCATTATTGTTCAAAAGCCCTGACTCCTCGCTACACTGAACAAAGACACGCAATTTCCCAAGTATTTAATGTTAACTTTTATATGATTGCAACAAAAGGACATAATAACAAAGCCCTAATTCTCACCATTACACACTTTTTAATTCTTTTATTTTTTTTTTAAGTCTTTAAAGGTCTTAAGGAACATTGCCTGCATAAATTCGTGTTTGTAAGTGTGATCTATTATGCATTCAGAGGGAGCAAATAGGAACAGACCGGTGGCATTTTACCATTTATCATTATAATATTGGAACCACAACGCTAATACTGCCAATGCATTTGAGGACATGATGAAGCATCTCAAAGAGATCGTGATCGTCATTATGGCAGAGATACTGAAGTAATGTGGTCGTTATTGATGAAACATATTGAGCTGGGCTGGAATAGAGTGAGAGGGATAGTATGTGGAGGTGTTGGCAGTGGGATGATGATGTTGCAGCTATAACCCTAATCATTGAAATCAGATGAATGCTATGTCTGGCTATATTTATATGCAGACCATCCCCCATCTGTTTAGAGCTGTTCTGTATCTCCTGACCCGTGATTTCTGTTAGATGCTAAAACAAGAGTTGATAGCAATCTGGGAGGAAATTTTAGCACTATGGATGAGCACTGCATATGTCTAGAAGATATTACTAAAGATTTCTGTATTTAAAAATATATGTTGCTTAAAGAACCCATTAAATATCAAGGTTTTGTGACTTTTAGTCCATGTTTATAAGCATTGAGGTCATCTATATGCTAGTGTGTAGTAATGTTTAAATGTGTATATATATGTTTTTTTATGGTGATAAATTGTATAAATTATCTTCCAAGAAAATGGACTAAAACTAAAAGATGCTTTAAAGCTTATATGTATATATTATAGACAATTTTAATAATAATTATTATGATTATTATTTAATAAAATGGTCTATAAAAATGAAATAAATAAATAAACATTACTGAGCTCAACAATGGTATCATTAAAAGTGGCAAAATAAAATAATAATACTAGCTATTAATATATGAACAAAACATGAACAAATAAATAATACAGAGCTTAACAACTCTAACATGTATTTTAGACCATTTTAATAATAATAATAATAATAATAGTTTCTTATATATGGGTCATTGACGAATATGGTTTTTAAAAGTAAAAAAAAAAAAAAGTCTTATTCAGTGTCTTATTCAGTGTTAATGAGATTATGCAATTTTTATAATCAATTAACACTGCTTTTGTCATTTTTTACAAGATGGACAAAATTTGTCACCAAAAAAGTCATTCAGTTTAACCAAAATTTCGGTTTTACCGAATGACACTTTTGGTTATACCGAATGACGATATTTTCAAACAGTGCTATTATGCTAATATCTAGCTAACTAGCTAGTTAGCTTGCTAGCTAGATAGCAAAAGGACAATCAAACTGTGACGAGCAGGGTGGGCGAGAGCCGTGAGGGAACGGCGCGAGGGTCTCTCGGAGGATCTCGAATCTCTCACGGAGGAGCTCCGGAAGCATAAAAGGGGAGCGACGACAGTGAAAGACGAGAGAGGACCAGGCCTGGACTTTACTTTATGTTTTATTATGTTTGTGTGGCTGGCAGACATCCGTGAGGGTCTGCCGGCATTACTTTCGTTTTGTATTTGTTTATTTTATATATTAAATCGTGTTGTACGTTCGCCGGTTCCCACCTCCTTCTTCCCGTATCTACAAGTCTACAAATATCTACAGTGTTACACAAACCTTTTATATTTAGTACAAGTTTTTAAATTATTACAACATTTTCAGTATTTTATAGCGGTTGTACCGAATGATGATGTTTCGGGACATGCGTACGAGCAAGTGAAAAATAGTTTTAAATAGTTAAGAGAGATTTAGTTACTTTGCGTCAAGACCATGTGGTCCTTTGCAGGTGTCTGAATGATGTCACATCCTGTCACATGATATTGACCGCATGACTTGATCCAAAATGGTCCCTTTATATTGGTTACTCCGAATGACATCAATGAAATTAATTTTTCCAGACATTCTTTCTCATAACAAAGCAACGACTTCTACAAATAATTTTAATACCATTTTGCACTATGTTAATATGATGTTATAAAATCATGCCAGAATAAAAAATATATACATTTATTTCATTTTAAGATATTTTAATCACAAATGAAGTGGCTGTATTGGCCTTTGGACGGTTAAACCAAATGACCTTTTGATACTTCAAAATCTTTAATATGTGCAAAATATAATTAATATATAATTATATGTGCAAAATATAATTAAAACCTTTTGGATTCAATAAAAGTATGTACTACCTTACATACTTTGGATGTCACATCTTTGTTTTGTTTTTTTATTATTAAGGCCTTTGGACAAAAAAAATTACCTGTCATGTCATTGCAAGATCTGAACGGCTAACAACTAGGCCACAACTTTTACATAAAATGTATGAATAAACTCATAACAAAATTTCATTAGGAAACCCAAAGAACAGACAACTCTCACACGTGAGACTTTTTTACCATTTAGAGTGTTAAAATAAAACTTTTTATTGTTTGAATACTCTCTTTTGAGAAGTTTGGTGCCCTTGCTTTAGGGGTCACATAATATACTAGACTTTACATTAGTTAAAAACGGACATGAACAATGAATGCATTGAGAAGCCGCCACACCTTTTGCTCGTGTGCGTTCGCCGCTGTGATTTAGAATTGTACGGAATACATTTGCGCTTGTTTTCACCTCTGCTTATCTCCCACTCTCAGCCCTCTATCTCGTGTGCCCCTCCTCTAATTTATCTTCTTTCTGGCTGATTGATTAGTAATGCCTTTTTTTGTTTGTTTGTGACTGAGACTTAATTAGATTTCACAGGTTAGAGGTCTACATACTGAAAGTTCAAGATTATTATTATTATTTTAATTAGATTGTGCCATTAAAGCGGGTTATTGTGGGACATTTCAGAGAAGGGAAGGGCAGCACTGTGGTTCCACCGGCAGTCATTAAGTCTGTGATGGAGTTCCACACATGTTCGAGAGCCCTGGATGTGTATGGTTACAGCCTAACAACGTCAGAAATGAGAAGTGCTTCGGGGATCCAAAAAAGTGCTGTGTGCATGGGCATTTTTAGTGTGCTATGGATCCACCTGTTGACTCAAAGAGAAGTCTGGTCAATAAAATAATATTAAAAATCTCAGAAGGCAGCAAACACATCCCCAGATTAGCCTTGAGAGCTTATGGTTGAGTGCAATTAGAAACGGCCTTCTGTCTAAAGGCCTGTTCACAACAAGGGCGATAACTATAACGATAACTATAAAGATATAGATCTAAAAATCATTCTAAATATAAAAGAAGAGCAGACTCCACACTACAACTATAACGATAATCACACAGTGAAACGATATCGTTGGAATCACTTTCAGAATGATTTGTTCCAGCTGATGAATGATAAAAACATTGACAGCCAATCAGAATCCATCCTGCTTTAAAGAGCTGGAGCATTAAAAGCAGCAAATGACAAAACTCACTGCGCACTTAGAATAAACAGAACGATATCATCCACTGGTGTGGACGCTAATTTTGACCCTGAACAATTTTGGCCACGATTTGGGCATCTGAGGGTACATTTACACGACAACGATGTACTAAAAACTGAAAAGTTTTTCCTTTGCACAGTCACTGAATGAGTCACGGACTGATGATGTAAAACTCCAGACGAGTCTTCTTGTGCATCTGTTTTTAATGCGTCTTGACTGCCGTACAGTCTGACATTAATGATAACTGAGATCCTACATTGTGACATGACTTATAGTGGGGATCATGTTCATACAGTTTCACATGCAACAGTCGTAAAGGACTATATTATATCGTACACTGTGCACCTATAATTATAGTTATCGTTCTTGGTGTGAACGGAATTAAATTCTTCTGATTAATTACTCACCCCCATGTCATCCAAGATGTCTTTCTTTCTTCAGTCGAAAAGAAATTAAGGTTTTTAAGGAAAACATTCCAGGATTTTTCCTCCATATAGTGGACTTCACTAGGGTACAACGGGTTGAAGGTCCAAATATCAGTTTCGATACAGCTTCAAAGGGCTCTACACGATCCCAGACGAGGAATAAGGGTCTTATCTAGCGAAACAATCTAAAAAAATAAATAAAAATGTATATACTTTTTAACCTCAAATGCTTGCCATGCAATGCTCCACGCATTATGTAATCACGTTGGAAAGGTCACGCTTGACATAGACGGAAGCACCGATCCAGTGTCTACAAAGCGAACATGCAAAGACTAAGTCAAACTCCCTTTACAAAAAAGGTAAAACAACAATGTCAGATGATTTTGTTGGAGTAGAAAATGAGGTATTTCCACCTACGTCATGTGTGACCTTTCCAACGTGATTACATAATGCGTGGTGCATTGCAGAGCTAGTGCAAGACGAGCATTTGTGGTTAAAAAGTATATAATTTTTTTTTTTTTTTTAGAAAATGGCTAATCGTTTCACTAGATAAGACCCTTATTCCTCGTCTGGGATCGTGTAGAGCCCTCTGAAGCTGCACTGAAACTGCAATTTGAACCTTCAACGCGTTGAACCCCAGTGAAGTCCACTATATGGAGAAAAATCCTGGAATGTTTTCCACAAAAACCTTAATTTCTTTTCGACTGGAAATTTTAATTCTTAAGTGAACTAATCCTTTAACACCACATCCTCACCTTAGAGGTCAATAATACCTGAAGAAATGGCATTGTCATTCATATGAATGGCAATTTCACGGCTGACACAGGTTGTTTGCGGCCTGCTAGCGGCCATCATGAGTTTGGGCCATTTTTGAGCTGTAAATGTGAGGAAAATTGCATCATGACAACTTTGAATGGCTGACGATACTGCAAGAACGCACACAGTTCCAAACCCTTCACTAGCAAAAATCCGAAGCGGTGGCATCAACGGTGGCATATAGGGAAAAATATAAATCCATTTAACTTCCATTTATTTGCCTTCCTCAAAGACTCATTAAAAGCCTTCTTGAAATCATGCAGATCTTTCTAATGGAGACCATGAGAGGAAGTTGAACCTTCTAAAGGCATTTTAATAGATGAATTAAAAGACAAAGTAGTGTCCAGCTGCTTGGCCACAAAAAAAGAGAAGTGGCTTATAATGAATAGCCATTATTACAACATGTACTAGTTGCTAATGAGAGTGATCATGATGGCACAGTTGTTGGATTGGACACCTGGTAGGTATTGAACAGCAGTCACATTTAAAATGCATTTAGAAGCTTTATTACAACCATATGAAATAAGGTATAATAGTCCTCGTCAGAATTCACAGCGTCTCAAACAGTGAGTCGGGAAAAAAAAAAGTGAATATCGTAAAAGCGATAATAACTATTGCACCCGTCTGGGGGGTAATAAATAAATAAATGTGTGCTTTGCAACTGTGCATCAGCCAGCAACAAGAGAGACTCGGCTGTGTGCGGATTTAATTAGAAAGCAAAGCTTTTTGACAGTAAATTGATTTTTAATTGTCTTCTTCTGCATTCGCTCCAGGTGGCTCAAGTCTTCTCTATTTGATGTTTTGTGTGCTTTATGTGAAGGTTTTTTCCTCCTGCCAAAACACAGTTTATTATGACACACTGCAGATTAGCAAGCGGTTCTCCCAAATCAAGCCTATTCTACATCTGAGGGACATCCAGTGGGGTTTTAACAGAACTGTCGAAATTCTCTGCGGCACGGTCCAGCAAATGCACTCAGAAACAACAGCAATAGGGTTTTTTTTTTTAAAACATGGTCTGGTCGACATCGCTAATGGGCCCAACAGGAAGGAAATGTAATTTGAAAGGAGCTGATCTATGTACGCCATTGTTGTGGGGTAATGCTGATGTAATTATTATCTGCCGTTGATGGAGGTCGGTAGAGGAAGGATTTGGGACCGTGCCACAAATCAGGATGCCAGGATGTCATTCATTCACACACAATCACACTATATACATATGGTTACGATCGTTCTGCTACAGCTCTGTGCTGTATATCAGAATCACACAGCTAGATTCAAAACAGCCATGATGACTAGCAAGTCTGAATGGGTGTGGTCTGCACTGAATCTGATCTAACAGGCTTATATCTGTAGTTTTGAATCATGTTATGTAACGCATTCCCAATATTCTGCCTTACAAATGACTTTCCAACGGGCTATTTATCATTTACAAGAAAAACAGTTTTAATTAACAGCTTGCATTGAATATGCTCGCTGCAGTGGCTAAATAAAGATTGTTTCACAGCAACTCATGCATCATACGGTGTGATAGTGTGACACAGTTATGAAAGTCTTTGATCGTCACACATCAAAATGAGAAAAAAGGGTCCTCGCTTCAGCTTTAAATCAGTTATGAAAGCAAATGATATAAAATGACAGTTCGCTAATGTGATCGAGGTGGGGCTGACCTTTTCTGTGCTTAGCGCTACAGCTGCCTGGCTCAGGCACATGTATGGCCTGCCCTTTCTATAGATATTCTAATACTTTATATGCTTTATAATGCAATCTATGCAACATTTCAGGGAGTTCTTCTTATGCGGAAGGGCGAAAAATTTTATTATTTTTTCCTGATGTGTGGTATAGGAGAGCTCTTGATTTATTTTCATACCAAATTTATGTAATAAGTAAGGGGAGGTAAAACAATATAAAAAGCAATATCTAGTACCATTTTCACTCAATGATATTGATTATGATAATATAATGGATAAAGTCCAAACTCAAAGAAATATGATCAAGTCCTACATTCATTATATCCAAGGGGATGGTCTTTATTTGATTAAATAAATGAAATAACTGACAACTAATGAGGAATTCTGTGGCAGAATATTTTATATTAATGACAAGAGCGGTTTCATGATAAGTACTTAAATTCAATATAGCCTGACTGGCATGTCCCTAATTAGATATTTCCTAATAAGTCTCTTATTAGATATGCCCAATTTTGTCCCATAATGCAGTCTCACACAGCAAAATACTGGAGTGTTTGCATAGCTATATAGATTTGTAATTGCCACTGTCATATGAAGTCTTAATTATGAGCTCTGCCACATTATAAAGGCCTTTAAATTGAGCAACAGTGGCATCTGCTGGTTGTAAAAAGATACAGCAGGAAATCAGTGCCAGTTTTACCAAGTTTTACACTAAGTTTACAGTTCTTTAAGTGTTAGGCAAACCCCAAATTGACATGAATGAGTGAAAATAATTAATTAATATTTAAAGACACTTGCTATCACATGTCTCTGAGATTGTAATACATATTCAATGTATATTACATATTTTTATTATACAAAGCATTGCACGTGTATTTTTTATAAAGTGAAAAGTATTTACTGTAAATGAGATTTTAATTTATTAGTAACCTTAGGTTACGAACCGTCCTCTTAAACCCAATATTAATCTCTCATTTCTTACCTCAAGTTTATTTTGAATTATGCAAACCACGTAAGCCTGCATTTCAATCTTTAAAAACAGCCATCTGATGTAAATCACTATTATTTCACGGTTTAGCACTGAATAACATATAAAGGCAGGAGCTTTTGGCTAAAAACCAACCAAAACATCAAGTCAAATACAGTAAATATACTCCTTCACGTGGGCGTCCCGCAGCGCTCAACTCGGCCCTTCCTCGTCTCGCGGTTTCCGATTCTGCGCAGTTGATCCCCGCTTCGGCTGAGCTTTAGAGATCTGTGCGGAAAAACTGATGAAGTCCAGAAAACTTGTAGCAAAGTAGCGATTTGAGCAAAGATGAGTGGACCTGTCGTCGACAACGCCGTGCCATCGGGCAATCCTTCGGTTGCGATTCCGACAGACATCAGCGGGCAAATATTAGATCTAGATGAAGACGATGACTTGGAAGTTTTCAGTAAGGTAATATATAATCAACTGGTTTAAACTGAGATGATCGATCGCAGACTGTAGTTCAGTGCTGTAAAACAGGCTCATAACTAGAGTTAAAATAGTTTGATTCTACATCATAAAGCACGTAGAAAACTCTCTGAAGTTTTCTCACTGAAATCTGGGTGTTTTGTTGTGATCTGAAGTTTCAAAGGTCAGCGCGATCAGGCGCTGTCATGGTATGTTTTTTTTTCACATCGGAGTTGTGTATTTTCTGTTGAGTTCGTCTTAAACTGCAAGAACGATGCCAGATATTTCGTTAAAACTCATCGCTCAGCTCAGTATAGATACAGCCTGTGTGTGTTTCACGGTCGCTGACATATATCTGTCTATCTGACTGTCAGTATGCCTCTCTGTCGACGGTCA
This sequence comes from Hypophthalmichthys molitrix, assembly GCA_037950675.1. NCBI lineage: Eukaryota > Metazoa > Chordata > Actinopteri > Cypriniformes > Xenocyprididae > Hypophthalmichthys > Hypophthalmichthys molitrix. The sequence goes on along the minus strand of CM075514.1, from coordinate 20,165,555 downwards.
AAAATGGGCTAGCAAACTAGACAGAACTCCATAACAATTCCCAGCAAGCAGTTAGAACATAGTAGCAATGCCTAGCAACAGTTACAACACCCTAACAACTTGGAAGAATAACCTAACAATTCCCATCAAGCAACAACCGCTCAGACCACTTTAGCAAACATTTGCTTGCACTTTGTCTGTTTTTAAGGTCTGTATAACCTTAAAGGGTTTGTTCACCCAAAAGCTAACATTCTGTCATTATTTACTCACCCTCATTTCCACACCCATAAGACGTTTGTTCATCTTCAGAACACAAACAAAGATATTTTTAATGAAATCGGAGAGCTTTCTGTTCCTCCATTGACAGTCTACGCAACTACCACTTTCAAGCACCAGAAAGGTAGAAAGACATCATTAAAGTAATCCATGTGACTCCAGTGGTTTAACCTCAGTTTTATGAAGTGACGAGCAATTAATTAATTAATCTCCAACGCACGTTCACGCAACAATGTCAGCACTCGCGTCAACACAACACGCATGCGTCTCGTGCTGCTTGTGAACGTGCGTTGGAGAATAATACTTTGTAAATAAAGTACTAAATTATGTTTTTTTGGGGGGGTTTTTTTGCGCAACAAAGCACTTGCATCGCTAGGGCTTGAAAGTGTCAGTTGCGTAGGCTGTCAATGGAGGGACAGAAAGCTCTCAGAATTCATTAAAAAGATCTTAATTTGTGTTCCGAAGATGATGGAATGTCTTATGTGTTTGGAACGACATGAGTGTGAGTAATTAGAATTTTCTTTTTTGGGTGAACTATCCCTTTAAAACTTTCCGTCACAGTTTTGTCAGTCCAACATCAAAGTTAGTCTTGACAAACTTTCATTTGGAGCTGGAGTGTTTGTATTTCTCTCAAACGTTTTGGGTGGTGTTGTAGTTAGTATTAGCAGTGAATGGTTATGAATGGAAGTGAGGTGTTTGTAGTGTAAAGCAAAAGTGCAGTTTGTGCTGACTGTGGGTTAGTTTGTTATGACAGGAAACAGACACACGGGCTTCTTTCCCAGCAGCTGTGGCTAAACGAGAGGGATTTGCATGCGTCGGTATTTGGATCAGGAAAAGATAGCAAAACAGTAGGAAAATCAGATGTTTGTCTCTCACTGTGATAAAATCACAAACGCAGCAGGTTTAAAGTAATATTATGTCCAGTTTTAATGATACTCTTAAAATGGCAATCATATTGTAGTCCTGTGGTTTAGTAACAATAGCAGAACCATTTATTGTGAATTTTTATATTGTTCACTAAAATACTTTTTTTTTTTTTTTTTCTATTTCTGAAAACAAAATTGAAACCTTAAATTTAAGCACAACAGCTATTTAAAAAAATGTTTTTAGGTACAAGTGTAAATTTAACTCTTATTAAAAGACCAGCACAACACTGGTGATAATAATAAGAAATGTTTCTTGACCAGCAAATCATCATATTAGAATGATTTCTGAAGAGTCATGTGACACTGAAAACTGGAGTAATGATGCTTAAAATTCAGCACAGGAATAAATGACATTTTTAAAATACAGTAGAGGCCAAAAGTAATGTCCAGCCTAGGAAAATTGACATCTTCACCCCTTATTAAAATATTATTAAAAATGAAAGATTTTGTAAAATTGCGTAGTTGTGCTAAGAGTCAGTCGTTTTATTTTTGATAACGCAATGAAACATGCCAAATTGTGTGGACATATTTTTTGGCCAGGCTATCATACAAAAAAAAGAAATTATGAACATATGAAATCAAAAGAGAACCAACAAAATATTAATTGTAATCAATGTATGCTTTTTCCTCTGAGCTCTTGTTTTTCTATGCATTTTTTTTTTGCTTGCTTAATAAAATAAAATCTGTAGCTGTGTCAGATAAATACCTTAACCAGGTATTTTTCTTCCCTTAAATTAAAAATATTTAAAAAATATCAAATAATTTCCTCAAATTTTCATGGTTTAATCAAACTTGTAGGGTTGTTAAAAACAAATATCCCCTCCAGACATCACTTTTGGCTACTACTGTATATTAAAATAGAAAACTATTATTTTAAATTGCAATCATATTTTACACTTCTATTTTTACTGTAGTTCTATGATCAAATATATGCATCCTTACCAACTTACCAACCCCAAACTTTTAAACGGTGATGTATATCTATAGTTTTGTTTTAAATAGTTGTTTTAAATTCAGTCAGTGGTACTTTTGTTGCTGTAAACCAAGATATTTATTTTTTATTTTATTTTTTGCAGTAAGCCAATCCACATCTAGTTGGTATTGTTTGCTTAATGTCTGAACACTTGTGCTGTTGGTCCCTCGCGTGTCCTGATCCACGTCTTGTATTTTGTGTAGGATACGACTCTCACAGAGGGAAGCTCTTTCAACGCCTCCATGCAGACCTCCCCTGCTTCAATGATCAACCAGTACAAGTTTGAGGAAGAAGAGGAAGACGGCGACACCAAAGATATTTTCGTCACAGTCGATAATCCAGAGAGTCTCGTGACGGCTATCGAGACATACATAACCTACCGGGTCATGACCAAAGTATGGCAGATCTGAGCACACATTCACTAAGTCAGGTTCTGTGAATAATTCTCTCAACTTTTTCCCTCATTCTCCCTCACATCAGACCACACGGAGCGAGTTTGACGCGAGTGAGTTTGAGGTGCGAAGGCGATACCAAGACTTCCTGTGGTTAAAGGGACGTCTGGAAGAGGCTCATCCCACGCTCATTGTTCATGTAGGTGAAGTGTGTGAGTCTCTTGCTTGTCAAACATTCTGGAAGAATGAACACAGTTAGTTTGGAAGTCTTTATCATTTATCCATGTTAATATGTTGGTAAAGTTGTTTTTTTATGAGTGGAGGAGGTTCTAATGCCTTTAAGACATCATTTCACTCCCCTGTCAAAATAAAATAAATAAATAAAGTTTGTCCTCTAACTCATAATACAATGACTTGATTGTGTCCCATCAGCCGCTGCCTGAGAAGTTTGTGATGAAAGGAATGGTGGAGAGATTTAATGAAGATTTCATTGAGACGAGGAGGAAGGCTCTGCACAGGTTTCTGAACAAGATAGCAGAACATCCAATTTTCTCCAGCACTGAGGATTTTAAGATCTTTCTCACAGCAGGGGTAAGACTCTTTATTTATTTATGTATTTAAGCATGTATGTATGCATTTATTTATTCATTCATTCATTTTTAGGTAGTTATTTATGTACATTTTTGTTTATTTATCATTTATATTTAGTTATTTATCTATTTATATTTTTAAACATTTTATATAATTTATTTTTATATTTATTCATTCATTCGTTTGTTTTTATCTATTTATTTATTTTAGGTTTTATACAACTAATTATACATTATTATTTATACATTTGTTTTTATATTTATGAATTAATTCACTTTTTATTTACTTATTTATTTGTTACGTTTTATTTATTTAAACATTTATGTATGTATTTTTTTATTTATACTTTTATGTTTATGCATTTATTTATAAAATGTATTTTTTAAATTAATATTATTATAAATATATAATTTGATTTCTTTATAGGTTTGTTTTTTAATACTTAAAGGTACAGTAGGTGTATTAAAGTATTTAATATTTAAGTATTAAGTATTAAACTTACATATAATTAAAGGGATAGTTCACCCAAAAATGAAAATTCTGTCATCATTTACTCACCTACAAGTTGTTTCACACCTGTATATATCTCTTTGTTCTGCTGTACACAAAGGAAGATATTTTGAAGAATGTTTGTAACCAAGCAGATCTCGCCCCCATTCACTACCATAGTAGGGGAAAAATACTATAGTAATCAATGGGGGGGGGCGAGATCTGCTTGGTTACAAACATTCTTGCTTTGTGTACAGCAGAACAAAGAAATACAGGTTTGGAACTACTTGAGGGTGAGTTAATGATGACAGAAGTTTCACTTTTGGGTGAACGATCCCTTTAAGTATTAAGTATTAAACTTAAGCATAACTCATCCTAAACCATATCTAGAGACCAAAAGTAGAAACTTGGGGCTTTTTTGACCCGGGCCAGTAAGTGATCACCTGGCAACCACCCGGAACACATATCAGTTATATGTTATAATCACCATTTTTGTGTTGATGTTCCACTGGAAGATTTTGCTCTTTTGCTAGAGACATTGTTTTCTTCTTAATAAGGACATTAAATCTTGCCTGCACACACACAAACACAGACACACACACACACAGTCCCACACTCTACTTTACCCTGATAATCACTGACCTTCTGTGTGTTCACTATATGTCATCTCAGTTTTGCTTTATAAGAGGATTATGTTGAATGCACGGGGATAATGTGACAGTTTCTGTTTAGACCTGACTGAGTGACCTCTAAGATAAGTACTCTCCTCACCTCCTTTCAGTCATAATAGAGGAAGATTTGCTGTTATGGATATTTGATGCTTCATAGGCTGTCGACCACATTTTCAGTCATTAGAGGCTTTTGCTGAGAAAAATACGTAGTGGAAATGGGGGTTATTTTGCTGTTGTCAACCTGCATCAAACACCGTTCCTCTGATCTTCTGTGCAGGAGTTAACCTCTCATAAGAAACAGGGTCCAGGTTTTCTGAGCCGGATGGGGGAGACGGTGAAAGCTGTCGCTGCTACAGTCAGAGGGGTCCGAAACCGGCCTGAGGAGTTCACTAACATGCAGGAGTATGTGGAGGCCTTCAGTCAGAAGATCAGCTCACTTGATAAAGTTACTCAAAGAATCGTCAGAGAGCAGAAAGGTTGGACACACTTTTCCATGAATTCTCCTTCTCTTTTCTCATCTCACATGCCCGGTCTCATCTTTTTCTTACGTTATTGACTGGCAAAAGTATTCATATTGGCTGTAGCTGCTATAGAATGATGGGAACGCTGCATAAACTGGCTGCTGCTGTTGTCACAGAGTACCTGGAGGAGCTGAAGGAGTGTGGGCCGATGTACACGCTGTGGTCACAATCAGAGGAGGAGCTGGCCGAGCCCCTGACGAGCATGGCAAGCTGTCTGGACAGTTGCTGCAAGGAGACAGAGGAGCGGGTCAAACAGATCAATGATCACCTGATTCCAGCTCTTCATGAGTACGTCCTCTGCACTGAGACTCTCAAGGTAGACCTGCTGACAAGATGATCCTGTTTTCTCTTTCTTAAAGGGATAGTTCAGCCCCAAATAAAAAGTCTGTCATCATTTACTCACCTTCATGTCATTCCAAACTTGTATTATATTCTTTATCCTGCAGAACACAAAAAGGGGGGATCTTGAAAAATGAAAGTTTTTCTTTCTTTTTTTCTTTTTCTTTTATTCAGCAAGGATACATTAAATTGATCAAAAGTGACAGTAAAGTGACTCTTTTTTTTTTTTTGGTCCGGACCAAACGAACAAAGGGAACTGAACTACAAGTGTGAACACACTTAGAATGATTTCTGAAGGATCATGTGACACTGAAAACTGGAGTAATGATGCTGAAAATTCAGCTTTGATATCACAAGAATAAATTACATTTTAAAATATATTAAAATGAAAAACAGTTCTTTTAAATTGTAATAATATTTCATAATTTTTTCTTTTTTTTACTGTATTTTTGATCAAATACATGCAGTCTTGGTGAGCAGAAGACTTCTTTCAAAAACATTAAAAAATCTCAGACCTCAAACTTTTTAACTGTAGTGTATATATGGATAAAAATATCAATATATCTGACATGAGGGTGAGTAAATGGCGACAGAATTGACATTTTAGGTGAACTATGCCTTTTAAGTGTATAATGTTATTTATTTGTTTTGGTTAAATAAAATGTTCTGTCCTAGTTTGTTTGAGGCAAATGACCTGCTTGTTTTCCTAGTATAAAAATCATGTTTGAATTGATATGATATTGACATACACCTTGACGCAAAGCTAAGATCAATACAGCCGGCATATGTTTTTTCTGAGGCTTATTACATATTTCATCCAACCTTAAATTTCATTAAAATATATTGATTACAATTTTCATACTTCATGAGTATCGATCATGGGTTTCCAGGCGGTACTAAGGAGGCGAGACAACATCCAGGCGGATTTCGAAGCGAAGACTGAAGCTCTTGCCACGAAGAAGGCAGACAGGGATACGGTAGGTCTATTATTGACTCTTTCCATTCTCTACGTAATCCATCCAGCGCTCCTTTGAAAATTCACACAGATTATTTTTAATAAAACCGAGCTCTAGCCGTTCATTAGACAGCACTCCTTTTTAAGCTGTAAAAGGAATTTGGAGAGATTATATAAATATCTCCGGATAGCTGTAGATGTCCCTTCAAGCCAGACTGCTCTTGAAAAAGGACGCTTTTAAATATTACTCATAATGCCCAAGCTAATATTGCCATATTTAAGTCTCTTTGGCTTTTTGAGTTTAAGTTTTGTCCATCAAATATCAGGGTCAGGAAGCTTGAACACTCTGAAAGGGCATTACTGGACAAAGAACCAAAGGTGTCTGGAGAAGCTTAGCAGCATCTCGGCACTCTTGTCAATTTAATTACGTGCTTTGATTGAGCGCGGTCCCTGCTGACTTCTGCTGCTTACTACAAAAGGCCATTTCCAAAATGAGAAGGTATCCCCAATGCTCTGATTTTTCTTTTTAACCAAAAGAACTATAAGTATATGCTCTGGATTCACTCACTCACAGCAGGTAGCAAAAAAATGATAAACCATATATTTGAATGGTGTCCTAATGCAAATACATGTTATATTAAACAATACATAATAATGAGCGGTGTTGGGAAACTTACTCTAAAATTGCACTTTGGACAAGCTACTCATAATTTGAAATAGGTACAGGTTCTAATTTTTTAATGCACGGACCCCCAATGGCTCCCTTCCTAAAATATAGACAGTTATATATTTAAAAGTATAAAGACCTATTTTATTCTGTGATAAAATATTACATGGACAATTTATAACGGTATAAATGCTTTAAATGCTGATCCACAGCATTTAAAGGGGTCATATGGTGCTTTTTAATGTTTTCCTTTTCCTTCAGTGTGTAATGTATGTTTGTGCATGTCTACAATCTGCAAAGATACTCATAGTCTCCCACAAAGGGATTTATTCTAACAGAACGCTGATCCAGACCGACCTAAAAACTTGATCAAAGTCCAGATATTACTTCCTCAAACGTCTACGTCACAACAGGCCTCCAGACTAACATTTGAGTTCAACAGATGGTGGCGCCAGCACCTGATTTGGTAGCACTGGGGGGATTTTTAATTTAAAGTTTCTTTTAATCATAAAATTACTATTGTTTCGCATTATTAAGTGCAATTAATATTTATATTACATGTGTTTTTTATTGTAAATGTAAGGAAATTAATTAATTAATTATTACTGCAGCGTATTCAGACGCTTTCTTACTGGATCTCCCAGCGCTGTATAGTAACGGTGTCGCATTCTCGAGATCGGCCCGAGTACCTGTTCTGAGCTCGCTCTGCGCTGTCTAATATTGGTCTGAGCTGATAAACGGTCCATGCAGCTCAAACAAGTAGCGCAGTTTCATTCCACTTTCATTTTGTTTGCCGTTTGATGTTTCTCATATGCAACATTAATGGCCGCTCCTATCAGTTGGTCAATGTGGTGGCGGCACCATCAGACCTCTAACAAAATTTAGTCGCACCAGCAGGAAAAATGGTCGCAAAATGCAACCATTTTGTCTCAGTCTGGAGCCCTGCACAATGTGAAACCATGTCATGGTGATTCTGTCTGTTTGGATGCGAAAGCAAAACAGCTTAGTTTGGCTTTCCGAAAATGGATAAAATTAGGAATCAGAGGTTAAGATTTATTTATAAAGCTGTTCTTGAGCAGTACAACCCAAAAGTTTGTTTTACAGAGGACAGCTTCCTGAACTTGGAAGAGTACAATGCATGCTATATTAAAAGACTACTTACCACTGTGAAACGTTCTGCTGAAGTCGTGCATGCAAAGTTGATTCTGATCGATCTGGTTGATCATCCGCATTTTCAGAATCCGACTCTGGCTCGAACTGATACAGTAAAACCCATGACATTAACTGTGTTTAGTTGCTTAAGGCCTTGGAAGCTGAAGCTTGCAATTATGATAAGGGGGCGCTACATTTGCGACACACGCTTGAGGTGTTTGGCCAATCACAATGCACTGGGTCTGCAGGCCAATCAGAGCACTCTGATCTTTTCAGAAGGAGTAGCTTTGTAAAAATCAGCGTGTTTCAGACAGACTGGGAATACAGGAGCTGCAATAATGTACAGTATGTGAAAAATAATTTTTTTGAACATTAAAGCATGTTAACCCATTCTATTACAGCCAATAATCAAAATAATGAACTTAGCATCGTATGATCCCTTTAACATTTTGCTACAAAAAGAAATAAAACATCAATAAAAATACTATGTAAATTGTTTTTTGTACCATTTCATTTACAATAAAGAAGAGATTCACTAAAATGACAAAGGCGTTTGAATATTGCTTCTGTTTACTCAAGTGTAAAGCTACTTGTGCAATGTAATGTGACAAAAAACTGCAATGTAACATGGTTGTTGATGGCTCGCAGCTTGCAGGGATCTAACCAGTATCCCATTATAAACCCAGTATAGCATTTCTGAATTTCCATAGTGTGATATCATTAACATCATTCATTGCAGTAAACGTGTTTTGTGACTTCAAGTCCAGACTTGTTCATTTTCATGTGTCCATTGAAGGAATCTAAGGTGCTGAGTTTAGCATGGGACAGCTTGGTGGGACGATCCCCCGAGGAGGTCAAACAGCAGAAACAGCAGAAACTTAAGGCCGAGATTAAGGAGGTAATATTTCCCATCAGCGCTTGAGCTTGGCCTTACTAGCTTCTTCTGGCTTTATCTACTCGAGCGTTCGTTTGACATGGTAGATGGGTTTTCCAAGGTGACACACCCTGATATCAGGGTGTGTTGTTGCCTTGTCTTTGTTTCGCACATTTTTGTTTACAAGCGTAGTTTAGGCAAGCTTTACATTTGAGTGCTGTGGTGTGTGATGTCAACATATGCGCTGTCTAACATGCTGTGGCTATTTTGAGTGGATAACCGGTTAATATCTCTCTCTGCTGAGCATGTTAGTGTAGTAGGTTTTCTCTTACAGAATTAGGGTGTGGTGCATGTGAACTTTTTCTCGTCTATCTACTTTGTGTTAGAGACATGAATGAAACCTCAAATCATGGCTTGTTGAGGAAATTATTTGTGTTATTAATTTTCTTGGAGATCAGGACTGTTTGCAACAGACCCATGAGGCTGGGAAAACCCTTAGTTATAAATCTTAACCTAATGGGTTTGTGTTGCAGGATTATTATTGTTTTTAATATTTTTTAAAAAATGTTATATTTCCATTATTGTTACTTTTTTGTTCTTTTATTGTTCTTTTTATTTTGTTCTTTTTTTTTTTTTTTTTTTTGGTTTTTATTTTTAAGTTAAGGACTCCCAAAGTCAATATGTTAATTTTAACAAGTTATTTTATTTTGTTTTATTTTTAATTTATTTTTATGTAGTAATTAATTTATTATTATGCAGTTTACCCTATTATTGTTGCTTTTTAAAGCATTTTCAGTTTTTATTTTAAGTTTAGGGCCATCAAAGTTAGTGTATGTTAATTTTAACAGGTTGTTTTTTTTTTTTCTTAATTATTTTTACATAGTAATTAATTTATTGTTATGTAGTTTACCCTATCATTGTTGCTTTTTAAAGCATTTTCAGTTTTTATTTTAAGTTTAGGGCTACCAAAATTAATGTGCTAATTTTAATAAGTTGTTTTATTTTCAATTTATTTTTCAATCTAGTTTTACCCCATCATTGTTACTTTTTAAAGCATTTTCAGTTTTTATTTTAAGATTAGGGCTACCAAAGTTAATGTGTTATCTTGTATCATTTAAAAATGTTTAACGGTAAAATTTCTCAGCAGTCTAGTGTTCTCATGGCATTTTCATATTTTCATATGCAACCTTTCATAAAGGTTTCAAGTTTTATAATATACCACCACATATCACAAAAAAATAATAATAATTCATTGGTGGTCATTTTATATTATTTTGGCTTTATTTTAGTTTAGTTAAATTTTTTTTCCAGCTATGTTGGAGTTAACTCAAATAATAAACAAAACAGCTAGTGATTTGGTTTGTTAATATCATAGACTTGATTTGGGTCAGAAAGTATCCACACAGAATGCCGTAGCAACTACATAGCAACACCCTGGTAACCACCCAAAACTTTAGCGGTGAGTTTTGCATGGGCAAGCAATGTACAAATCTCATTGTTACTGCTTCTTTCATAGTGTTTGCAAGCAGACTGCATGAGGTTTTAACGGTTAGCACATCGAGCTGGGGTTCTCATATTGAAGTTATGGGTTTTACCCCCTCTTTTCCCCATCATTTTCTGTCATCTCTTTACTTTCACTATGAATGGGTGGAAAAAAAAGACTGTAGGAGGCAGTGATGTGCTTTCTGTCCAGTAGAGGGTAGTAAAGGTCACTATAAACAGGTGGAAGTTTATCATCCCATTTATGGGAATCTCTCTCCAATAGGTCTAAATAAATAATGCTCTTACTTCAGTAAGTTATGTAATGCAATGACATTCAGACATTTTTAAGTGTCCAAAAACTTGAATACCTGAATCCACCGCAAGTTTGATCAAGATGATTCATTCATTTCTTTAAGAGTGGATGTTAGAGTCCGTTTGTTTGCCTGTGTGTGTGTTTATGAGCGTGTGTTTTAGTGACAGCTACATTAGATCAGCGGAACTAACGATCTGGCCTGCTTGTCAGAAGGGAGACGTGGCTGTAGACAACGTCTCGTCCCTAGAGCACCAAACACAACTGCTGTTCCACAAGACAACCTCACATCTGATTCACACGAACACACGCTGCAATGGAAATGAGATGGAGCTCTAACAGACAGCCACCTCTGACCTTCATTAGCTTACCTGTCAATAAACATCTCGCTCTTTATTTCCATCTCTTTTAAATGTTTCTCTCAGTCTTGGCCCACTGATCTGACATGCTGCAGCTCTCACAGGCCTGTCATTCCTGACATTACTTGGCATGTTTACTGTTCATCTCTCGCTCGGTTTAGACACTGATACTGTTGAGTGTCATCTGGAGGTGCTTTCACCCCCAGAGAGCTCTCGCACTAAATAGAGTATGATAGAGTTGTTAACGGCCACCTTGTGAGCCAATCACAAGCTGCACAGTGACAGGAAAGCAATTGTGCGAAGACCCTAAAAATACACAATGTAGCTGAAAGTTTGTCAACACTGTTGCCTAATTAGTTTGAATTGCATTTATTGGACAGTATAACAGTAGTATTGTGAAATATTATTACTATTAAAATTATGGTTTTCTGTATATTTTAAAATGTGATTTATTCCTGTATTTTCTGCATAATTTCTTTAGTCTCACATGACCCTTTTATTAGAAATCATTCTAATATGCTGATTTGATGCTCAAGAAACATTTCTTATTATTAACAATTTTAAAAACAGTTGTGCTGCTTAATATTTTAGTGGAATTCAATTTTTTTGATGAATATGTAATGGACATGGGCCAGGTCTTTAGCCTCCCTGTTAGAGCGCCCTATTCTCATGATGGCGGACCCGGGTTCGAGTCCCGCTTAGAGCGGGCAGTTCGAACAGGAGGGGTTACATTGGTGCCATGACCCAGATGGGAGTGAGGTTTAGGTGTGGGTGAGTATAACGGACATTGGCCAGTAAGAGCTGCGCATGTAAACTTCACTCCCCTGATATAAAGAGGCGCGCTAGTGACTGACGCTACAGGATGCAGTCTTTAGCCTCCTTGTTAGAGGGCCCGACTCCCATGCCAGCGGACCCGGGTTCGAGTCCCGCTTAGAGTTCGAACAGGAGGGGTTACACATAGAAAGTTTAAAAGAATAGTATTTATTTGAGTTAGAAATCTTTTGTGACATGAATGTCTGTACGGTTTTGATCACTTTAATGTGCCCTTGCTGAATAAAAATATTAATTTCTTTACAAAAAAATATTACTGACCCCAAACGTTTGAGTAGTAGTACAGGCAGTACAAGGTCTGGAAGCAGAGTAAATATAAAATGGATAACTATAATAGTCTGGTTTGAAAACAAATTAAAAGCTGTCAGATATGCTTAGCGCCATTGTTTAAACAACTTGTTTAGACTTTCAAGACAACTTGCAGTGAGCCAAGAAACAAATTAACTTAATTACAGTGACCGATGTAGTTGATATCAGCATAACAGAATTTTTCCTGCGTGCTCAGCAGGTTTTTACAGGAGTTATATGGCTCAGTAATGAAAGTTTTTACAACACTCTAAAATAAAAATGGCTATACGTCAGCAGTCTAATGGTGGAAGAGCTGCTCTAGTAATATTGGTGTTGACATGGTGGTTTTTACTTGTCCTTTCAGAGCTACATGATTTATCATCTCTAGAGCCACAGGTCAGGATTAGGGATGCGCAAAACTACATATTTTCAAAATTGGTTAGTCAGTAGGTCATCTGAAGGATTAGTTGACTAGTCTGCAAAGGAAATCCTATACAATTAGGCGGGTTTAGGGTTGTGCAGCCCTTTCAATAGAATGAATAACAGATTTCATATAGGATTTTATTGTAAAAAAAAAAACTATGATACATAGTGCTTTCAATAAAAGACAGCTGTAGCTTAATTTAATAACACTGATTCTAAAACACACATATACATACATACTTCATATATATATATATATATATATATATATATATATAGTATATGTTTGTATGTACTTTGCTACTTGTGAATGTTCTTCAATAGAGTAAGATGTTTTTTGGCTACCTGATGGACTTCTTATGCCACTGATACTATAGAGGCTAACTGGACCGTGCTAATCAACCAATCCTTATGTGCTCAGATGAGAGATGAGCTGGACAAGATGGAGGACCGCCTGGAGTGGGCAAATAATGCACTCAAGAGCGACTGGACCCGCTGGAAGAAGGTCATGAGAACTGACCTACGGTCAGCCTTCATCGATACAGCAGAGGGGAACATCAGCTACTATGAAAAGGTGAGATGTTTGCAAAACCAGTCATAAGTCGCACGGTTTTGTTTGTAGCAATAGCCAACAATACATCGTATGGGTCAATTATCGATTTATGCCAAAAATTATTAGGATATTAAGTAAAGATCATGTTCCATGAAGATATTTTATAAATTTTCTACCGTAAATATATCAAAAATGTATTTTTGTGAGTGGATATGCGTTGCTAAAGACTTCATTTGGAAAACTTTAAAGGTGATTTTCTCAATATTTTCACTTTTTTGCACCCTCAGATTCCAGATTTTCAAATAGTTGTATCTCGAACAAATATTGTCCTATCCTAACAAACCATACATCATACATCTATAACTTTTCTATTACTATTTTCAATTTGATCACGCATTAAGTTAGTGATTAAAAAGAGTGATTGAGATTAATTGAGAAGATTTCAGAACTGATAAACATTCAAAGCTGTGAGGTGGTAAAGACACTTTGGAAAAGACTTGGACAGACCTCTGACAGATTTGAGAGGGATGTATGTGGCCATCTGCCTGCATTCATTGGATATGTGCCAGCAGAGGGTGGTAGTATCGCATTTTTATCCCCGCCGACAAGTAATTGCACTCCAAGGCTATAAATGTTGACATTGCTCACTAGATTGGATGCGTTTAAGCCGGTTCACTGCTTAATTTATCTTTTTTTTTTTTAAAAGGTCTTTTTCTTTGCTTTTCAGTCTTAAACAATAAATTATGGCCTCAAAGTTGAAGGTCTTTTGCAACAGCACAACATAAAATGAGAAGCAAAGGAAAAAAGTGTTTTAGAGATGTTGTGATCTCTGGTTACCTGCTGTGACCTTAGAGGCTCTAGAGACCAACCTGCTGTTGGACAGAAACGGATGAATGCGTTTATAGCGAGAACAGAACAAACTCTCTGTTATGTCTCTAGAGAGTGTGAGGAGACATCCACTGGGATTTTTAAGATGGAAACAGACTTAAAAGTAAGCCATGCTGCAAGAACTGTCATTCACTGCAGTGTTGAGGGAAACTACTTTAAATGAGTAGTTTGGCAAGCTGTGGTTTCAAAGTAGTTTTGACTACAGACAAAAACAGTTACCAAGACATAAACTAGCAGGGAAACTTTGCAAAACAACAAAAAACTGAAACTAATTACATGCACTACAATTGGAACAAAAACTAAATCAATTACAGGAGAAAATCATAGATGTTTTTGTAATTTCAGGTCTGAGTTATAAAATGAATTTCCCAGGCCTGACCTCAGATTTTTGTTTTGTTTTATACATGACATTTAGGGGCTTTTGAAGCTTGTTTCCGCCATGGAATAAATGGAATTCTGAGAAAAAATGTCAGAATTGTGATTTATAAACCCACAGTTCCAACTTTATATCTCATATTTCGGACTCTATAACTTGCCATTCTGACTTTTTTCTCAGAAAAATATAAAGATAATTGCAACTTTATCCCACAATTCTGACTTTCTTGTTTTGTGTGTTATATGGTGCTAGGCAACCAAATAATATATAAACAGTGGTTTGATGAAATCAAGCTGTTCATGCATCATTAAAACTGACAAGAACTAAACTGAAATTGAAAGCTAATATACACTACCAGTCAAAAGTTTGGAATCGGTAAGATTTTAAAAAGAAGTTTCGTCTGCTCACCAAGGCTGCATTTATTTAATTAAAAATACAGTAAAAACAGTAATATTGTGAAATTTAAAATAACTGTTTTCTGTTTGAATATATTTGATAAAGTAATTTATTCCTGTGATCAAAGCTGAATTTTCAGCATCATTACTCCAGTCTTCAGTGTCACATGATCCTTCAGAAATCATTCTAATATGCTGATCTGCTGCTTAAGAAACATTTATTGTGTACAATTGTACAACATATTTGTGTACAATATTTTTTTTTCAGGATTCTTTGATGAATAGAAAGTTCAAAAGAACAGCATTTATTTGAATTATAATCTTTTGTAAAATTATAAATGTATTTACTGTCACTTTTGATCGATTTAATGCATCCTTGCTGAATAAAAGTATTAATTTCTTTTCAAAAAAATAAAAATAAAATTCTTACTGACCCCAAACTTTTGAACGGTAGTGTATAATGTTACAAAAGCTTTGTATTTCAGATAAATGCTGTTCTTTTGAACTTTCTATTCATCAAGGAATCCTGAAAAAAAAAAAAAAAAAAAGTAGACAACTGTTTTCAACATTGATAATAATCATAAATGTTTCTTGAGCAGCAGATCAGCATATTAGAATGATTTCTGAAGGATCATGTGACACTGAAGACTGGAGTAATGATGCTGAAAATTCAGCTTTGATCACAAGAATAAATTACTTTATAAAATATATTCAGACAGAAAACAGTTATTTTAAATTGTAATAATATTTCACAATATTACTGTTTTTACTGTATTTTTAATTCAATAAATGCAGCCTTGGTGAGCAGACGAAACTTCTTTTTAAAAACATTAAAAATCTTACCGATTCCAAACTTTTGACTGGTAGTGTACAAGAAATGGAAATAAATACTGCATGCTCACAGGGCTCTGCAGACAACCTGTTCCTCACATGCGTGTTTTCATGTGTAACCTCCAGGCATTTATTTTTATTTAATGTGGAAGGAAGAGTCTGACAGCATCAAACACAGACCTAAAAGATAATAAGGTGTAAGAAGAGGTAGAAAAACAGAGAGAGATGAGTAGACGAGACGGGCAAATACGTTTGTGTAAGAGAACTTCGCCAGTCTTAAAGGGATAGTTCACCCCAAAAAAATCATTTACTCACCTTCAAGTTGTCTAATCTAAACCTGTATGAGTTTATTTGTTCTGTGAAACTTAAAAAAAGATATTTTGAAGAATGTGGTAACCAAATTGTTTCTGGTCCCCATTGACTTCCATAGTATGAAAAAAAAATAATACTATGGAAGTCTATGGGGACCAGAAACAATTTGGTTACCCACATAATATAATTTGTTATGTAAATGTTTAGTGAAGTTTGTGTGTGTATTAGGGGTGAAACGGTTCTCTGTAAAAAATCGAACCGTACCGTTCGGCACGCGCTTGCAACGCGGTTCATCTCATATCTGACGACGCATACGTATCTATAATATGGTTTGTAGAAAATAAATAAAAAAGACAAACGGAGTTAGGCTAATGTTTCTGTTGATGGATACGCATTCTGGCTTCCCTGCACGTCACACGTTGCTATCTGTGTTTAAACTAAACTCATTTAAGTCTTGCCAATTTAAACATTCGAGTACAAGGCGCAAAAGAGAATTTACATGCGCTCTGTGAGAAGATTTGTGCGCGCACGCGACAGTATTTGACAGTAGTAATTTTTTACCTGAACATAGCACATAGCGAACAGTACCGAAACCGTGAGCCTAAAACCGTGATACAAACCGAACCGTGAGTTATCTGAACCGTTGCACCCCTAGTGTGTGTGTGTGTGTGTGTGTGTGTGTGTGTGTATGTGTGTGTGTGCAGTCCTGGTAAATATTTATTTATTTTTTGGTCCCTATATAGAAAACAGCACATAAATCATCCTGAATTATGTTTTTTGAAAATGTAAAAATGCAGAAGGTTTTCTGTGATGTGTAGGTTTTGTGGTAAGTTTAGGTTTAGAATGAATTATACTGTTGTAATATTGTTTGTTTTGTTCTTTTGGGCGCTTCTACATTTACCGTTCTCCCAGCTAAAGTAATTTTCTTACGACAAATGGGACAATTGCCGACAAGCCAGTCTCCGCTGAGAATAGCAAAATGCATTTTCCACCTCTGAATGTCCTCATTTTACAAAGTTTTGCTGGAGGGGTCAACCAATATTCTTTTAAAGGTTACTTCACCCAAAAATGAAAATTTTGTCATTGTTTACTCACCCTTGTGTCGTTCCAAACTTGTATGACTTTTTCTTCTGTGGAACACAAATAAATTGTATATTTTTTTTGTTTAAATTATAATATTTATGCATTTATTTATTTAATTAATAATTACACTTTTATAATTATATATAATTTATATATTTAATATAATGTATATAATATAAGTATAATAATTAATAGTAGCTTCCAGGTCTAAACAACATTACTACTGTGTATTTTAATTTATTACTCAGTTTCACTTTGCATTTGACCTCACCTCTCTGTACACATTATGCTAACAATGCAAACTCTGATATAAGAAGCACTGCATGCTGGTGTGGGTGGATGTTCAGCATTCACATGCCGTACATTACAGACAAACACAGCAGCCATGTACTGCAACATGGCAACTTCAGAGAATTGCCATGGAGACGCCATAGCAACAAGGCTGTAGCTGAAACGATGGCAAAGATGAGGAAGCTGTTATTAAATGTTACATATAATTCAACCGGCACAGAGCGTTTGCAGGATTTTCAGACAGCAGAAACGTTTGCTTTGTTACCAGAGTTAAAGCAACAGCTGATGCAACTGACATTTCACAATTCACATCTCGAGCCCTCGACCGTGTAGCTTCTCCTAAATCTGTTGTTTGCCGTTTGATCTGCAGTTACGTCTCAGGTGTGTCTGTGTTGCATCGCTGCTTGGATACCGACACTTTTGGCTTTAGCGTCAGAGCTTGAAAGATAATGACCCTCCTATTACAGAGGTTGAAACCATCAGCAACCATGTTTCAGACAGAGATGTGTTGCAAAGCAAACCCTTTACTGTCTAGACTACTGAAATGGCTATTGACATGATAAATCTTTGCCAACAAACTCTTCTTTTCAGTGCTTCTCACCTAATCTGGAATGGCCACATGTATTTTACCTTTATTGTAGTTTTATTAGTGTGTGCTTATGTGCAGTGAATTGCAAATAAGGCTTTTGTCATTGATTCTGAGGCTTGTAGGACATATTCTTAAAAGTTAGTTGTGCTCAACTTTTCATTCTTCTTTGTTCTTTTTTTTTTCTTTCACTTCCACAATTTCTATGGAAAGCTGAAGTAATTTTCTCACGACAAATGGGACAATTGCAGGAAAATTACAAGTCATTCTTTGCTGAGATCAGAAAAATGCATTTTCCACTTTTGAATGTGATCACTTCTTTTTCATATTTTTTTTCCTTATTTGACTAAGTTGTGCTGAAAAAAAAAAAAAAATATATATATATATATACTATCAGTCAAAAGTTTGGACACGGTAAGATTTTTAATATTTTTAAAAGAAGTTTCGTCTGCTCACCAAGGCTGCATTTATTTAATTAAAAATACAGTAAAAACAGTAATATTGTGAAATATTATTACAATTTAAAATAACTGTTTTCTGTCTGAATATATTTTATAAAGTAATTTATTCCTGTGATCAAAGCTGAATTTTCAGCATCATTACTCCAGTCTTCAGGGTCACATGATCCTTCAGAAATCATTCTAATATGCTGATTTGATGCTCAAGAAACATTTATGATTATAATCAATGTTGAAAACAGTTATGTACTTTTTTTTTCAGGATTCCTTGATGAATAGAAAGTTCAAAAGAACAGCATTTATCTGAAGCTTTTGTAACATTATACACTACCATTCAAAAGTTTGGGGTCAGTAAGAATTTTTATTTTTATTTTTTTGAAAAGAAATTAATACTTTTATTCAGCAAGGATGCATTAAATCAATCAAAAGTGACAGTAAAGACATTTATAATGGTACAAAAGATTATATTTCAAATAAATGCTGTTCTTTTGAACTTTCTATTCATCAAAGAATCCTGAAAAAAAAAAATATATATTGTACGCAAATATTTTGTGCAATTGTACAAAATAAATGTTTCTTGAGCAGCATATCATCATATTAGAATGATTTCTGAAGGATCATGTGACACTGAAGACTGGAGTAATGATGCTGAAAATTCAGCTTTGATCACAGGAATAAATTACTTTATAAAATATATTCAAACAGAAAACAGTTATTTTAAATTTCACAATATTACTGTTTTTACTGTATTTTTAATTAAATAAATGCAGCCTTGGTGAGCAGACGAAACTTCTTTTAAAAGCATTAAAAATCTTACCGTGTCCAAACTTTTGACTGGTAGTGTATATATATCACCCCCAAAAAAAGGTTTTAAGCCAGTTACTTATATCTTTTGCTGTAGTGTGTTAGTAGGAAATATCAGTTCACATTTCTAAACATTCATTTTGCCATTATTATAATAATCCAGTGAGATTTTTGTATGCACAATGAAGAAACAGATGAAACTGAGACAAACTAAATCCAGAAGAACTGTGGCCGTGTCTCCAAGACGCTTGAAGAAACCGACCTGCAAAGCTACCTGAAAAACAATGCCCAAGTGTACCTGGATAAAAGCTGTTTTAAATGCAAAGGGTCACACCAAATATTGATTTGATTTGGTTAATAGAAGTTAATTGATAAATAAAATCTATTTATGACGGTGTTTTTGAAACCATCCTTTCTTTACAGCATTTTTACACAAGTGCCTAAAACTTCTCACAATACTGTAGCTTTGCAGGTTGGTTTCTTCAAGCGTTTGTCAGTTGTCTTTTCCAATATGAATGCACAGTTTCCAAACTTTAGCAAGCGAAATACGACGGTTCTTTCGTATCAATCTCCTGCAAGTGAATGGCACACTAAAGTCTTGAGTGATCGCCCTTTTACCCAGCTGCTGGGATTTGGTGGTGCCAATCCCGATCACATCTGTCCCATTCAACTTTGACACACAGTCTTATTTGCTGTGCTTATTCAGTATCTTGAACCAGAGTTATATAAATGTCTGCTTCCCTAAACTGGGCTGCTTGGTACTGAGACAAATATAGCTGTGTCCTAGTGTGATTTGGAGGGTGACTGTGGTCCAGCACCCTGACACATGACCTTGGTAAAAGACTTTAGACAGGCCATGTCACGTCTGAATTCTATGGTGATGGAGTACATTGATTAACTGCTTTTGACAGTCAGTCGGCCGCAGCCAATGCGCCTCCAGAGATTCTGCTATGAAACATGCTTGCAAGTGGTATTCGAGCGGTTTGGGCCGAGTTGTGTCGAGGTGTTTTGGGGCTTGGGGCAGCGGCTGACGAGTCCCTGTGAAGACATTTATCAAGGGCTTAGAAAGTGACACCTAAATGGCACTCGGGATGAGGAGCGACCACAGCTTCTGAATGAAATTGGAAACCAAATGGCAGCCACTTGTCAGGCCTCGCGGTTAACAGTGTTTAAACATCCATCTATTTCACTGCAGTCAGAGAGTTTTTACTGATGTGAGAAATTGATGCATAAGGATAGAGTTGCATCACTCACATTAGCTTTGGAAAATTTATATTGAGTTATATCTTTTTATTATATAAAATGAAATGATTTTATATATATATATATATATATATATATATATATATATATATATATATATATATATATATATATATATATATATATAAAATTTATATAAATTAATATAAATTAAATTATTCTATAATAGATTTAAAAATATATAATTTTTAAATATATTATAGAATAATAGATTAATTATTAATAATTAACTATATACTATATAACTACACTGCTTAAAAAATTAAAGGAACACTTTTTAATCAGAGAATAGCATCAAGTCAGTTAAACTCCTGGGATATTGATCTGGTCAGTTAAGTAGCAGAGGGGGTTGTTAATCAGTTTCAGCTGCTTTAGTGTTAATGAAATTAACAACAGGTGCACTAGATGGGCAACATTGAGACGACCCCCAAAACAGGAATGGTTTTACAGGTGGAGGCCACTGACATTTTTTTCCCTACTCATCTTTTCTGACTGTTTTTCACTAGTTTTGCATATGGCTAGGGTCAGTGTCACTACTGGTAGCATGAGGCGATACCTGGACCCTAGAGGTTGCACAGGCAGTCCAACTCCTCCAGGATGACACATCAATACGTGCCATTGCCGGAAGGTTTGCTGTGACTCCCAGCACAGTCTCAAGAGCATGGAGACTGCCATTAGGTATCAGGAGCACCCTGCTCAAGAGCACCCTGACTGCCATTAGGTATCAGGATGAAATCCTTGGACCCATTGTCAGACCCTACACTGGTGCAGTGGGTCCTGGGTTCCCCCTGGTGCACGACAATGCCCAGCCTCATGTGGCGAGAGTATGCAGGCAGTTCCTGGAGGACGAAGAAATTGAAACCATTGAATGGCCCCCACGCTCGCCTGACCTAAATCCAATAGAACACCTCTGAGACATTGTTTCGGTCCATCCGACGCTGCCAGGTTGCACCTCAGACTGTCCAGGAGCTCAGTGATGCCCTGGTCCAGATCTGGGAGGAAATACCTCAGGACACTATTTGTCGTCTCATTAGGAGCATGCCCCGACTTTGTCAGGCATGCATTCAAGTGGGGACCATACAAACTACTGAGTACCATTTTGAGTTGCTGCAATGAAATTTCAGCAAAATGGACTAGCCTGCTGCATCATTTTTTCACTTTGATTTTTGGGGTGTCTTTGAATGCAGTCCTCTGTAGGTTGATCATTTTTATTTCCATCAAATGATGTGGCATCCTTTAGTTTTAAAGGCAGGAACACACCAAGCCGACGGTCGGCCGTCGGGCAGTTTTTGTTCGTTGGCCGACTAAGTTTTCTCAGTGTGTTCCGCACCGTTGGCTGAAGTTGGTCCTCGTCAGCTTTTTTTCGGCCAATTCAACATGTCGAATCGGCGTCGGTCAGTCGGGCCATCTGATCATTCTGATTGGCTGTTCAGCTATTGCCACCTGCTGGTACGGAAAGGCATTTCATCTTACGCAGGCGCAGAACAGACGTGCTACTTGGCCGTCGAGCGTCGGTTTGGTGTGTCAGGGCAACTTTGGACCCAGACGCTGCCGACATGAGCCAACCCCGCAGTCTGCTTTCGTCGCCACTAGTTCATTGCCGTCGGCTTGGTGTGTTCCTGCCTTAACACATTACCCAGTCCATATCAGTATAGATATCCAGCATGATATTTTTCCCCATTCAGATGTGTTCCTTTAATTTTTTTGAGCAGTGTATATAATTATATTTATATAAATTATATTATTCTATAATATATTTAAAAATTATATATATATTAATAATTTTATTTAAATTATTTATTGAACATTGTCTTATTGCTGTTAGCATTGTTTCTATAAGTCAGATTTCCTTTCAAGAAAAGTCTGTTCACTCAGCAGGTATTTTTTGCAACACCTCCAGACAGCTATTTCAGGCATCTAAGACCAAGTCCTGTCAATTTAAATGGGGGAATCCTGAAATCTGAAAAACTGCTTGCCGAACTCACAATTAAATAACATTTCAAATCAGCAACAAAATCCATAAATCGTGTTTCTTATGTTCAAAAAGCATTAAAAAAGCTTGTCTTTCAGGGTAGATATGCCAGTGCACATGTGCAGTCCTGTGCGATGACTTTACCAATCAGCGATTGGTTCTTTTATTTAGAAGACGGGACTTATTTGCACGTTGCACTTTCTCCCATTCATAAGTAATACGAGTGCACCGTCTTTGTATATCTAAAGACTTTGGTAAAGTTTGTTGTTGTGTCTAACGTGTCTAAATCAATTTATCACACTGCTTCCTACAGTTTATTGCTTTAATATAAATGTGTGTGTCTGTGTTTTCTTGCAGTGTTTGGCTGTATGGGAGTCGTTCTTGCATTCTCAAAGGACAGACGCTGAAGGAAATGCAAAGGATGACTGTTCCTAATCTCCCATGGTGCTTTTAGATATACGGGACCACCCAAGATGCTTTTATTCCTGCAGACACCAATGAGATTCATAATTAGAGACTAAAACACCAAAGAGAAAGACCGTCGCCCCAAACGAACATCTCCAAGCACTCACCAACTGACCCAGAGAGAACCATAATGGAAGTATATTTTTCTCTGTCATCAGTACATTTGCTCCAAAGCACGTTTGGTTTCTTTTGATAACGGGGAAAAATTATATTGCCAAATCTTTTATACTGAGACCGATTTTTCATTTTTGTTTTATACAAGTACAACACATGATGAGAAAAATAATGCAATTCCTAGAAAATGAAGATGCACACATTATGGCTTTAGTGAGAATTGTATCCATATGATGTTTGAGATTAATATGTCATGCCCTTTTGCAGATCAGTGCAAATGCAGTTTACCTCTTATCAGAGCTGCCTTGCTGCAAAAACCATTCGATTAGTGTATAAATAAATATAAATGCACTCTGAATGGATGCGTTTCTTGCGTTGGACTGAATTCATCATTGTGCTATTCCATTCAGGTTACTGAAGATGCATCTATGCAAACATCATATATTGGAGAAGATGCTGACATTCCAGAATTGTTTACATGATTTTGAATTCATAAATCAAAAGAATTTAACTGTTGCCTTTGAATATGAAATGAGTGTATTGTTTTAGATACTATGGTTTAAATGCGGTGCACTAATATCGTAATGTGTAATAAACTGCAGACTGGTTTAAAACTGCTTTTACAGATCACTAGTGAAATTAATGTCTTGGAATTATCTATGTATTCTTCGAATAAGTAAGTTGTTATTGAAATGATTGAAAGATGTTTTGTGGTGTGTGTGTTTTTTTTTTTTTCTCTCTCTCTCAAGAGAATGTGAGCAACCAGAGTGGCATGTTGGATCCTAAACTAGGTTACAATCACAGCTTGATCACATGAATCATTAAAAAGCTCTTTATATAAAAAACCCAAGATTGATCTCCTATGTCAGTACTGTTTCCTTCACTGCTTTTACAGTCATACTGCATCTTATTTTGCTGCAGATGTCACCCATTTTTGCAGCCTGAATTCATTGTCATAGGATAAAAAGGTAGTGTAACGGGAAATAATGGAAAGACAATGTATTTCTAGAACAAAAGTGAAACAAATACATTATAGTGGAATTAGTGTAATTTGATTCACGAACAAATGACTCTTATGAACCAGTTCTTTTTAGTACAAATACATTACAGTGGAATTAATGTAGTTTGATTCACAAACAAATGACTCTTATGAAATGGTTCTTTTTAGTGAATCAAAATCATACAGCGCAACCAATTTAGCCCCATTCACAAACAAAAGACTCCTATGAACCATTGTAATGGAAAAAATGGTAAAAAAAAAAAAAAAAAAAAACGTATTTCAAGAACAAAAGACTCATATGAACAAATACATTATAGTGTAATTTGATTCACAAACAAATGACTCTTATGAACCAGTTCTTTTTATTGAAACAAATATATTTATAGTGGAATTAGTGTAGTTTGATTTATGGACAAATGACTCCTTAGAATCAGTTCTTTTTAATGAAACAAATACATTATAGTGGAATTAGTATAATTGGATTCATGAACAAATGACTCTTATGAACCGGTTCTTTTTAGTGAAACAAATACATATATAGTGGAGTGTGGTTTGATTCACGAACAAATGACTTTTGTGAAATGGTTCTTTTCAATGAATCATAATCATACAGCACAACCAATTTAGCCCCATTCGCAAACAAATGACTCTTTAGAACTGGTTCTTTTTAGTGAAACAAAAACGTAGTGCAACCAGTGTAGTATAATTCACAAAGAAATGACTCTTATGAACTGGTTCTTATTAGTGAAACCAAAACATATAGCGCAACCAATGTAGCCAGATTCACAAACAAATGACTCTTATGAACCAGTTATTTGTAGTGAAACAAAAACATATAGCACAACCGATGTAGTACGATTCATAAACAAATGAATCTTGTGAACATTTTCTTTTTTGTGAATCAAAGCATACAGCGCAACCAATGTAGTTAGATTCACAAACAAATGACTCTTATGAACCGTTTCTTTTTAGTGAAATAAAAACAATAGATGTGTCTGAATTCAGATGTTGTGTTTGTTGGCTGCAAACATCAAGTCTCATCACATTTTTTCAAGTCCCTTCTTTGCTGTAAAGCTAGTTCCTTCATCAGATCCCTCTCATTGGACCACTGAAGCCTGTCCATGTGGACATAAATACTCCAGAAGCCTGGAATGGGAAAAGGAAAACCAAGCCCAGACTTTTCACAATCCAAGAATAGTCAGTACAACCCAAAACACTCTTAAGTGCTAAACATATGTGCCCACTGAGTTAATCACATATATATTGCCTCTGGCAGAAGCGGCATATACGTTAGTGTCTTCATAGCAATATTAATTTGCAATTTGGTTTGAAAGCAAGTGCACTATGAATGTAAAAGCAAATTAAGTTTCATTTTTTCCCTGCCATCAGCAGCAGCTGTTCTCTGACTCAAGCATCTGAGCCTGGCTGGCAGAAAGCAGGCCTGCTCTGGGCTTTCCTCATGGAGACTTGGAGAAGGAAGTACATGAATGCCTGAGTGGCCAGATGGATCAAACAGCCTCAGGGAAGCCCACGGTTGCCATGCTTCTCTGTTTCTTTCAGTATCTTCCAGCATAAGACTTAATTCAGCATGACTAAAGAGAGACTGCCAGAGAAAGATTTCAAATATTTCCATTTCAAAGCTAAAAAGAATTTGGAGTTCTCAAGTGCCTCAGATGTTTTTCCTCAAATTCTTTAGAAGAAATAAAATACGTTACATAATATTTAAGAGTAGCTATTTAGTGTAGTTTTTTGGTAAACCTGATTTATGAACCACTTTTTAGTGAAACAAAAACATTATAGCGCAATTAGTGTGAGCAAATGACTCTTATGAAACGGTGTGAAAAGAAAAAAAAATGCACTATAGAGCAACCAATGTGGTATAATTCACAAACGACTCTTGTGAACCGGTTCTTTTTAGTGAATCAAAAGCCTACAGCAAAACTAATGTAGCCTGAGTGAAGAAATAAAATACATAACATTATGAGTAGCTAGTGGTAAGTTTTGTTATGGTAAGCCAGATTTACGAACAAATGACTCTTAATAACCAGTTCTTATAGTGAAATAGCAATTGTGCAATTTACGAACAAATGACTCTTATGAACTTGTTCTTTTAAGTGAAATAAAAACGTAAAGTGCAAGCAATGTAGTAGGTTACAATTCATAAAAAAGTGCAACTAGCCGGATGTAAGAAATAAAATGCATAAAACGCATTACGCCCGTTTCAGGCCGGTTTTACACCGCAAGCGTCAGCGGCGCGTGAGCGTCGCGTTAGCAGCGCGTGAGCGTGAACTGCAGAGACGCGCGAGTATTCACACTGGAAGCGTTTGTATAGCGTCACAGCAGCGGCTCGAAGCTACATATAAAGTGAGCATTTCTTTTACAAAGACAGCTATAAATTTGTTTTTATAAGTTGGTCATTTATAAACTTGATAGTTTTGAAAGTTTGTTAACATGGGGAGGTGTACAACATTCGCATATAAACGTAAATAAATAAATAAAACCCTCGTCTATTGCTGCACATGAATGAGGTAAGCTTTGTGTTTTACATCATCTGCCACATACACACGTTTACAAGACCGCAAACTCTGAGAAAAAAAGCCGGCAAACTCGAGTTTGATTTGGGGTATGCTGCAGCCTATATATCTCTCTGTGTAATAGGCTAACTAAAATAATGTTTATATATCATATTTTCCGGCTAGTTTACTTTAGTTTTTTATAATACACTATACTTTAACCGAAACTGAATAATTAAAAACAAGTTTAAATGGGTAAATCTTCTTGTTAAAACACATTAGACATGCTTATTCTGTGCATTTTGAACACTTTTTGTGTGAAATTATATTTATTTTGTCCATCAAAAGTGTGCTTTCACTTTAATTGAGCGTCAGCAGCGCAGCAAAAATAGACTCGGCGCCGAAACCCCCGCTTCACTGCTGCTCACGCGACGCTCCTGCTTGACGCTCACGCGCTGCTCCTGCTGCCGGTGTGAATGCATCCGTTGGTTAACATGCACGCCGAAAAAAATACGCGCTGCTTACGCTTGCAGTGTGAAACCGGCGTTACAAGTACTGCAAGTTATGTAATCAGATTACTTTTACATTTAGGCAACAACAAAATATCTGAGTTCGCTTTTTCATATAAGTAATGCAAGTTACTTTGTTTTAGAATTAAGTTAATGTAATGTTACCTTGTTATTTTTATTCTGTTTTGCCATAATTAACACAAAAACACTATATCATTGTGTCATGGCGACATCATGTGGTGACTGGAACTCACTGAGGTCTGAAGTGGGACATTTAATTTGGGATATTCCAACGTCCAACCTCAACGCAGCAATATACTAAATTACACAAATATAGCCTACTTTATGTATTTAATCTCACTTTATTAACCAATGTCTTTGCTTCTGACCTTCGATGATCCAATTCAACCATACTTCAAGCAAAAATGACTTTAGATAAACATCTTGTTTGTGTTTCCATGGCAGTGGGAAGATCTGCTCAGCCTGAGCCGCTGTCATACAGTACGTCAGCTTGACCAGTTACTGACCTGTGTACAAGTTCCTGGTTACTGTTGCGTCTCTTGTGTGTAATTATGGCATTGTGTGTGAACATGAGCGTGTCAGAGCATTCAGAAGAGACCACAAGACAAATGTGTGCCAATATGCAGCTCACGGAAATTAAACAGAAGAGTAAAAGGTACAGTTATTAGTTTGATTTGACTATAATGCTTCCTACATTTTAAACTTTTTAATTACATAACGTGGTCTGATATTATCTATCTATCTATCTTAAAGTTTAGTTTTCAGTTCTCTCTGTTATGGAAGCCCATTTTCCAAACCATCAAAACAAGCCATTTCTATTGTTTGCTGCAGCAGGGCTGTAACGGAGAAAATTACTCTACTTTGTCTCGCTTGTGCATTACGCTTTCCCAAAAAGTATGCTTTAGAGATGTTAGTGGTGGCTTGTGAGTAGGGCTGATATGAGGTGTCGGTAATGGAAAACAATAGCCGGGAATAATTATGGCCTTCCATGACTCATTGGTCCTGGGCTATCAAGTCATTGAGATTTGATGAGCTGCAGGAACATTCACAGGGGATCTGTTAGTATTGTACACTCAATTCATTTGACTACTTACCAGCAGGAACTGATGTTGTGTGCTATAGTAAAGAGCTTCTATTGTCTTGCCTGTTTCCATCACATCAGAAGCAATTCAACACCAACTATTATGATGAATACAACACACTAGCTGTTGTGTCCTAAAAAGTGACCTGTCAGTGCTTTCTGTGGAAATCAAGTTTCATTTTTGACTCCACTGTGATTCAGTTCGGTTAGCAAATCTCTGAAATTGCATTTTATTGCTAAAAGGTTCTTTTTAGTAGCTCAGGAGACAGAGTTTTGTCAAGTAATAACTTTGACTCCAATAAAAGCTGACATTAATGACATAAATGAATGTGAGTAGAATAAATGGGATGAGTTGGTGTGTATATATACACAGTACCAGTCAAAAGTTTGGAATCGGTAAGATTTTTAATGTTTTTAAAAGAGGTTTCGTCTGCTCACCAAGGCTGCATTTTTTTTTTATTAAAAATACAGTAAAAACAGTAATATTGTGAAATATTATTACAAATTAAAATAACTGTTTTCTGTTTCTGTTATTCTGTTATCTGAATATATTTTATAAAGTAATTTATTCCTGTGATCAAAGCTGAATTTTCAGCATCATTACTCCAGTCTTCAGTGTCACATGATCCTTCAGAAATCATTTTAATATGCTGATCTGCTGCTCAAGAAACATTTATGATTATTATCAATGTTGAAAACAGTTGTGCTGCTTTTATTTTCAGGATTCCTTGATGAATAGAAAGTTCAAAAGAACAGCATTTATCTGAAATACAAAGCTTTTGTAACATTATACACTACCGTTCAAAAGTTTGGGATCAGTAAGAATTTTTATTTTTAATTTTGAAAAGAAATTAATACTTTTATTCAGCAAGAATGCATTAAATCGATCAAAAGTGACAGTAAAGACATTTATAATGTTACAAAAGATTATATTTTAAATAAATGCTGTTCTTTTGAACTTTCTATTCATCAAAGAATCCTGAAAAAAAAAATATTGTACACAAATATTTTGTACAATTGTACACAATAAATGTTTCTTGAGCAGCACATCAGCATATTAGAATGATTTCTGAAGGATCATGTGACACTGAAGACTGAAGTAAAGATGCTGAAAATTCAGCTTTGATCAAAGGAATAAATTACTTTATAAAATATATTCAAACAGAAAACAGTTATTTTAAATTGTAATAATATTTCACAATATTACTGTTTTTACTGTATTTTTAATTCAATAAATGCAGCCTTGGTGAACAGACGAAACTTCTTTTAAAAACATTAAAAATCTTACTGTGTCCAAACTTTTGACTGGTAGTGTATATAAAATAGAAATATGTAATTTTATATAATCCTGCATGTTGTGTCTGTCATAACAGTCTCATTTACTCGTTTACAGAAGTTGGTTTAATGTGATTATTAGAGAAATTGTACTTCAATCTTTACATTTTCAAGGAACATAAAAACACTTTTAAAATGTGTATTTGGAAAATTCTGGTCTTTTATGCACTTAATTCACAATGTTTCCACAGAAAGGGTGAGAAGAGGAATATGTGCTGTGCTTGGGAATGTTCCGATACGGATAGCGGAATCACCGGTAAGCAATCAAACATATTCATATTCAGGGTATGTTTACACCACAATGATGTACTAAAAACGGGGGGAAAAAAATTTAATTTGCGTTTTTAATGACGCTGTATTATGCTGCCAGGCCAGTAGTTGGTGATGTCACTTTGTAAAAAAAAGTATGCGCCTGTAGACGCATATTTTCAAGTTTTTGTAATTTACATGGGGATGATAACGGTATCGTTTTTCACACTTTGAAACCCATTTTCAAAAGTTTGGATTTTCAGGCCCCCAAAACGCCATTGTTGTGTAAATGAACGGCCAAAACTCATAAAAAGTTTTTAGTTGAAAATGGTGTCATGTAAACACCCCCTCAGTCAGGGGATCTATTAAGCTATGGCTTGCATCGTAATGAATCTGATTGGAAGGAGTAAAATGCTGCCAAAGAAAAATCAATACACTCTCTGAAATGGCTAATCAGCTCAGAGTCTTGAGTGACAGTCCCACAGAGTTCCATGGTTTAGTTCAAGCAGCGGGAGAGGAGATAATGGGCGACGTTGCCGTTTTTTCCTCTGAATGTTTGCAGCCATGTGCAACCTGTGTCTAATTACACTGTTGCTTTCACCTGCTGCTATGGGAAGTTCCTTGTGGAGATCTGGAGGCATCCATTATGTGTGGCGCAAACATTTGTCTGCCACTGAGTTTAGCTTGCTATACCCAGCATGCCTCAAAATCACCTCGCAGTGTGTATCGAGACTGAAAAGAGCGACTTCCTGCCAATCACTCAGCGTGCAGAGGTTTCTCTGCATGTAGAGACATGAGGCTAGAGGTTTAGTTTGTTTTGACAGGTTATTCCTGTTTGTTTGAGCTTTTTACGATTGTTTTGAGTAGAAGGCGAGAATTTACTTGTTGATAAAGCAGGCATGGCATTTCACAATCAGATACAAAATGAATGTCATCTGGTTACATTAAAAAAATGTATGTAATTACATTCATAATAAAAAGAGAATACTAGCAGGATTCCAATTTTTTTATGTATAACAAAAGCAAAAGAACAGCTAAAGACACACATTTCACTTTCCCCGCTGAATGAAAGATTTATCCTAAATATCCTAATTGATCTGATTTTCTAGTTTTAGTAGTCTACATACTATAGTCGTTTCTTTCCTTTTGTGACTTACATCTGAGTGAAACGGCTTCTCGAACAAGTAGGGCGGGGCTTAATTTTGTCCATTTGGAATTGATTGGATGGTTGTGGTTTGCTATTGGTTAATTTATGCGATTGACAGGTTGTCCCGCCCTTATGCTAGTAAACACGTCAAAAGAGAAGAGTTGTCACTGCAAAAGGGAGGGGAAGTTATTCTGATTAAAGATTTCAAGGGCACAAATTAAAAAACAAAATGTGCACGGATAAATCGTTTATAATAAATACTGCAATATTCCATCAAAAACAAGAATTGTCCATTTTGATTTCATGGTGACTTTAGGACCAGCTTTATACCTACAACATTTTTACGGCATTAAATCTGCTTTCTGTTCCACCTGGCCCTATTATTTTAAATGAACATATCATTTCATTTTTTTCCTGAGCAACTTCAAGCAGCCTCATGGTGGATCTCAACAAGGGCACCATATGAGTCATGACCGCCACTGACTATTAGATAATCAAATGACACTTCATTCACAACACCACTCTGGTATTGAGTCATATGTGCTCAAACCATATACACAATTATGGTAACTGATACCATTACCAATGCACTGCAATGAACTATTTTGAAAAAAAAAAAAAAGCTTTTCTTGTGTTGAACTTTTTTCTTTCAAAGATAAAATAGTGCCACTTTACAATCGGTCCTTATTCAATAATAATTTTGCTTATATTGCGTATTTAAATATTCATAAAAAGTTCTCACTGAATTTCCTATGTAACAGGTGCATATGCACAGAAACTTCTTCCTGTCATTGTTCATCATTGTTGATAAATCCAGGTTATTTTAAAGGGTTAGTTCACCCAAAAAAGAAAATTTTGTCATTAATTACTCACCCTCATGTCGTTCCACACCCGTAAGACCGTTTATCTTCGGAACACAAATTATGATACTTTTGATAAAATCCGATGGCTCAGTGAGGCCTCCAATGACAACAAGATAATTACCACTTTCAATGCCCAGAAAGGTACTAAAGATGTATTTAAAACAGGTCATGTGACTACAGTGGTTCAACCTTAATGTTATGAAATGACGAGAATACTTTTTGTACACCAAAAAAAAAAATAAAAAAAAATGACTTTATTCAACAATATCTAGTGATGGGCGATTTCAAAACACTGCTTCATGAAGCTTTGAAGCTTTACGAATCTTTTGTTTCGAATCAGTGGTTCGGATCTTGTATCAAAATGCCAAAGTCACATGAACCACTGAAAATTTGAAATTTCATAACTGACATTGAACCACTGTAATCACATGAACTGTTTTATGTCTTTAGTACCTTTCTGGGCATTTCAAAGTACAAATTATTTTGCTGGCAATGAAGACCTCACTGAGCCATCAGATTTGATCAAAAATATCCTAATTTGTGTTCCGAAGATGAACAGAGGTCTTACGGATGTGGAACGACATGAGGGTGAGTAATTAATGACAGAATTTTCATTTTTGGGTGAACTAACACTTTAAATGAGACCGGGTGTGTCTGTAACTAGTAATTTGCATAAATCACACCCAGGGCATGTCCATATAAGGATTTCCCATACAAACTCAATTCTCAAAAACTTGTTTTGTACCTTATCAATTGTAAGCTGTGTACAGGATGCAATTTTGAGGTCATTTCTTGTTTATTGTTGCTCAGAAATAATGAATCATTCTGTTTTACTTACATGTAGTTATTCCAATTCTAAAACTATTTCACCAAAAAAAAAAATAGGCTTAAATTACTTGTTTCTAAGGTTACTTGTGAGTGATTTTTGCATGTGTGGTTATTAAAATATTTTTTAGCAAATTAACTTGACTTATTAATAAATCATGATTTGTGTGTGAAAACATTCTAAGCTGACATGGGAAAATTAAAGCTAAGAATAGTGCATATCTTGGATATTTTTACAAACTCCAGTATTTGGCATCTTCTAAAAATGTTGTGAAAAACAACACATTGATATTGCATATTATGCAGAGGTCTCACAGGAGAAAATATCAGACAGATGTTGTTTACTCCAGTCTCATTAGATATACAGTCTGAGACCAAAGTAAAGATTTATTTTTATTTAAAAAAGCTATGACATAAAACAAAGAAGAAATATGTAAGATTCTGCCTTATTTCTTGCTTTCAAACACTTAAGATTTCATGTTAGTCCATTGTGACCAGGTTTTATTAAGTCTACACCGGCAGAGGATAATGTCAGGCGCCTCCTACATATAATCGATGCTGCAGTGGGTGCTAATGCCCCTTCAGCAGTGCTGTCCCTTTATGCGATGAAGGCATTTGATAGGATGGAATGTTCATTCTTGTGGTCTGTTCTTGAAAATATGGGTTTTACTAAAGGTTTCATACATATGATTAAGGTCCTTTATTCTAATCCTACAGTATTAGTACTCACGGGACAGCTTTCCTCACCATTTTCTATCACTAGGTCTTCACGACAAGGGTGTCCTTCAAGTCCAGCTCTTTTTGCTCTCTCCCTTAAATTTTTTGCCCATGATTTGACAATCCACTGAGATAAAACCTATTTCCATTCACAATACTTTGCATCATGTAGCATTATATGCTGATGATGTTCTGGTTTTCTAGCCTGCTGTCTATTTGTGAAGAGTTTGGCCATTTATCTGGTTTCAAGGCTAACTGGTCTAAATCTGCCCTTTTACCTTTAAATGAGTTGCTAAAATGTTGCCGTATCCACCCATTATTTCTGTTGCTCAGCACTTAAGTATCTTGGGATATAAATTGTTCCCTCTTTAAACCATACTGTGAAGCAAAATGTTTCAGAAGTAGGCAAGGACATCAAGAGAGATCTGGACAGATGGATTAATCTAGCCAACTCTCTGCAGGCCCAAATCTCTATTGTAAAAAATGAATATTTTGCCTCGACTAAATTTTTTTTTTTTTGGTTTTATGATACCCCTCTCCCTTCCTGTCAACTTCTGGAATAAAATCCATGGTAATATCTCCAAATTCATCTGGAATAGAAGAAGACTGCGTTTGAAGTTGTCTACTTTAGGAAGAGTGTAGATTAGGGCTTAGCAGTACCTAATTGTAAATTCTGGCAGACCTACGCCTCCTTCGCATTGGATAGGAGTGGTATTTGCTATTTGAAAGACATTTATAATGATTCTGGTTTGTGCACTTTTCAAGACATTGCAAACTTATTCAATTTGCCAGCCTCATTTTTCTTTTAATCACAGCTTAGATCGGCTCTCAAAGCATATGGTGTACCTTGGCAACAATTTGCTTGTACACCCATTGTATAAATTGATTATTGCTCAAGGTCTTTGTGTCGATATTATGTAATTTTATTTTGGAGGCCTCTTAAGCTAAACTGTCATTAGATAGGCTGTGGAGATGTGACTGCCTGAATTTGGATCCAGATTATACTTGGGAGGATGTTTGGGTAAATATTAAGGAGGCCTCTCGTAATCCTGACCATCAGATACATTTCAACTTTGTACATAGAACGTATTTAACCCCATCACAAGCTCCATTTAATGAAGAGATTAACCGACCCTATGCATTCAGTTACAACTTTTAGAATGCAACTGGACGTTTCTGAATGGTTAGTGGATAAATGAATGCAGTTGTTGTGGAGTTAAGTTGATTCAACTCATTGACTAGCATGCACCGTCACGTTAATCTTTTGTGCAAATCCAGCATTGAACTGACCCTTGTTTGTGAAGCAGTCCGGCGTAAAATGATTTGCGCAAATATATAACACTTTACCGACACTTTTTTCCAATCAGGGACAAGTTTACAGTTTGTCAAGTTTAGGCTTACAACTAGGGTTAGGTGCTTCTACATCAGTGTTATTCACCTATCATAGGTTAAGTTATGGGTAGGTTTAGGTTAAGGGGGAAGGGATAGGGATAGGGTTAAGATTAAATTTTGTTGTTCCAGGATCAACAAAGTATATTAATCCAGGAACGCATCTAATTCTGCAAAATCAGAATGTGCTTTCAAGCACAAGACTTTCTTTGGATCATTTTGCTGGTTGATCATCAGGTTTAACTCGTGGACGTCATTAAGCTCGAGTGCTATTGTCATTAAAGCAAAAAAGAGGGACAAAACAAATACTAAGACACTAAAATTCATTATAAAATAACATTTCAGAATTTTTTGTGTAATATAAATGTGTAATATTAATCAATATTAAAATTAAACCTCATTATATCTCTCCCTGCTCTCCAGAGGTTAGATGTTGAACACATTTGCATTTAAACCCTTTACCACTCACCTTCTCTGGAGCAAACAGTGAGTCATTCTGAGTCCCACAGCGTCAGAGCAGCTTTCTGAAAGATAGCCGTAGAGTGGGACATCGATCAGAGCCGGGCCACGCTGGGCTCAGACCTGACATTTAAAAACCGGACCTGTGATTAATCATCGGCCTAACAGGGCTCAGACTTCAGAGCATTTGTAATGCAGCCCTGTGGATATCCAAGGACCCAAAAGCAAGAAAGTGGGAGTGTTTATAGACATAACCATGTTAAACAGACTAAATAGGAATGTTTATATTTACCCAAATGTCCTGTGAGGATGTGCTCTTGTACTCAAAGCAGACATACAGGTAACATTACATTTTCTCAATGCAGGTATGGATCAATATGACGCAGTTTAGATCCAGCCTTAAACCAGCTAATCAGAGTTTATAGGATTATTAAAATAGCCTTTCCAGTTATCCTTTTTGTAGAGGCGTTAGCAACAATAATAAATAGTACAAAAAGTGGTAGTGTGGTAATTTTGCAATAGAAATAAAGCTTTCCAGAAAACACTCATTATCTGTGGCAGCACAAGAATGATAATGGTGTATTCAAATCCATCTTGGAAGTTCGTATTCATGAGTTGGGAAGTTGTAATTATGATGTCAGTTCATATTTTTGGATATATAATATGGTAGTTGACAATTTAAAAAGCATTAAAAGACCACATAGTTTTAATGTTGAAAACATACACCCATCTTATTTGGTTAATTTCCCTCCTTGGTGCGGATCTTTTGGGCAGGTATGAAAACAGCAATCGCACTTGGGTGCGGACCAAACAACCGGTTCCAAACAAACTCTGGTATGGTTGAATTTCTGACCAATTAATGGATGACCTTAGCACACGTGTGGTTTTGTTTACAAATTTTGGTTCACTTGCAAAACGGACAGTTTGAAAGCGAACCACACCAAACAAAAAAAAAAATCAACATTGTATTTGGTCCGGACCAAAGCAAGTGAACTAGCGCACTTTCCTGGTGTGAATACACCCTAAGTGGAAGAGAGGGTGGTATGCAGAAGGATGGTTAACCCCTCAGGGGGTATGGCACTCTAAAAAGTTTGGGAACCACTGCGTTAGAGGAACATTAAAATAACATTAGAAGAACGTTAGGGAAACATTAGGAGAACGTTAGGAGAATGTTAGAATAACATTAGGGGACCGTTAGGGTAATGTTAGAATAACGTTAGAATAATGTTAAAAGAACGTTAAAATAACTTTTGAATAACATTAGAATAATGTTAGGTGAACGTTTAAATAACATTAAAATAACGTTAGAGGAATGTTAAAATAACATTAGAATAACGTTAGAATAATGTTATAAGAACGTTAGAATAGAACATTAGCGGAATGTGAAAATAAAATTAGAATATCCTAACATTATGGGAACATTAGTGTAATGTTAGAATAAAGTTAAAATAACATTAGAATAACACTAGAATAACGTTAGAATAATGTTAGGGGAACGTTAGAATAACGTTAGAGGAACATTAAAATAACGTTAGGAGAACGTTAGGGTAATGTTAAAATAACGTTAGAATAATGTTATGAGAACGTTAGAATAATGTTATGAGAACGTTAGAATAACGTTAGAGGAACATTAAAATAACGTTAGGGGAACGTTAGAATAACATTAGAATAATGTTAGAATAATGTTATAAGAATGTTAGAATAACATTAGGAGAACATTAGGGTAATGTTAGAGTAACCTTAAAATAACATTAGAATAACATTAAAATAACATTAGAATAAAGTTAGGGGAACGTTAGAATAACGTTAGAAGAACATTAGGGGAACGTTAGAATGACGTTAGAATAACATTTGAATAACGTTATGGGAACGTTAAAATAACATTAGAATAACGTTAGAATAACGTTATGAGAACATTAGAATAATGTTAGGATAACGTTAGGGGACGTTAGAATAACATTAAAATAACATTAGGGGAACATCAGAATAATGCTAGGGGAATGCTAGGATAACATTAGAGGAATGTTCATATAACGTTAGGAGAACGTTAGAATAATGTTATAAGAACGTCAGAATAACATTATGGGAACATTAGGGTATTGTTAGAATAACATTAAAATAACATTAGAATAAAGTTAGGGGAACGTTAGAATAACGTTAGAAGAACATTAGGGGAACGTTAGAATGATGTTAGAATAACATTTGAATAACGTTATGGGAACGTTAGAATAACATTAGAATAACGTTAGAATAACGTTATGAGAACATTAGAATAATGTTAGGATAACGTTAGGGGACGTTAGAATAACGTTAAAATAACATTAGGGGAACATCAGAATAATGCTAGGGGAATGCTAGGATAACATTAGAGGAATGTTCATATAACGTTAGGAGAACGTTAGAATAATGTTATAAGAACGTCAGAATAACATTATGGGAACATTAGGGTATTGTTAGAATAACATTAAAATAACGTTAGAATAATGTTAGGGGAATGTTAGAATAATGTTAGGGGAACGTTAGAAGAACGTTAAAATAACGTTAGCATAATGTTATAAGAACATTAGAATAATGTTAGGATAATGTTAGAATAACATTAGAATAAAATTAGGAGAACATTAAAATAACTTTAGAATAACGTTAGAATAACGTTATAAGAATGTAAAAATAACATTAGGAGACAGTTATAAGCATGTTAAAATAGAATAGGAGAATGTTAGACTAATATTATAAGAACATTAAAATAATGTTAGGAGAACGTTAAAATAACATTAGGAGAACGTTAGAATAATGTTAGGGGAATTTAGAATAACATTAGGGGAACATTAAAATAACGCAAGGAGAACATTAGAATAATGTTATGAGAATGTTAAACACACGCACGCACAGTATATTATATATAAATTTGATTTTTTTTTTACAGATGATAATGCATTTCATCAATACCGGGAGGCTAAACAGAAGGTTAGGCAGAAATGCAGTTACTTGGATGAGAAGAACTTCATTTTGTCCCCTCATTTATTTGCTCAGCCCAGGTCGTGTGTATCTGCAGCAAATGATGCATCATATGGAGCAAACTCCAGATGGAAAGCATCACAAATCACTCGTGTTCCTGCTAAATCTGCCAACCTGGATGTGAACATTACCAGTGAGAGATCAAGTGTACCAGACCTGAGCTGTGTACCCATAAATCCCAGTGATTCAAAGACCCAGAGACAAAATATTGTCAGTGAGAACTCAATGCAAGTACATATTGTAGAGGTGAGCAGGATTCTGCCAATGATAGAGTGGATTCCGGAAACATCTCATGAAGAAATGACGGAGGACACCAAAGCCTGGAGGTGCACAGGATTTGTCACGGCAAACCATGAAACAAGGAGTCCTGAAGCTTTTTGGAAAGAGGCATCTAGACAAAAACTTGAATGGAGCCATGGGCGCCTGGCTAAGGCGGCCCACCTTGGGTCATCATTGCCTGCCAAAGGCCTGCCAACCGCAGCCAGACACAGGGTGGTGATCCAGAGAGTAGCACGAATAAGAGATTACAGAGGGACTCGGATGCAGGGCAGCCATGGGGAACGGAAGCTCGAACCATTACCGAATCACAAAGACCTGCACAATATCTACAGTCTGTCAGCACTACAAAATCAGTATGAATGTCTCTGTAGTCCTTTCCAACCACGGTTGAAACACAGTCCAGTGGGAGACCAGCGAGACGCTGCACAGAACATTGACAGGAAACAGGAAGGACAGCGGAGTGAGTTTTCAGATGCGATTGGGGTAAGATTGATATGGAAGCTTGTTTCTGCCACGGAATAAAAACATAAAAAAGGGGTAGCACTTTATTTTACAGTCCTGTTCCCCATGTACATACTATGTATTTATTATAGTAATTGCAATAACTGGGTAATAACCAAGTCCTAAACCTGAACCTACCCCTAAACCTAACCTTAACCCATGCAGTTGCCTTATATTACCCAATACTTTCTTAGGTACACGTAAGTGCACAAACTGTAAAATAAAGAATTTTTCTCACAATTCTGAGTTTATATCTCATAATTCAGACTTTTCTCGCAATTCTGAGGGAAAAAAGTCAGTAAAGTAAACTCAGAATTGTGAGATATAAACAATTCTGAAAAAGAAAAGTCAGAATTTTGAGATATAAACTTACAATTGCAGGAAAAAGTCAGAATTGTGAGATAAAAAGTCGCAATTAGCTTTTTTATGTTTTATTCCATGGCAGAAACAAAAAAACAGAATTGCAAGATGTAAACAGAATTCCGAAAAAAAGTCAGAATTGCGAGATGTAAATGTGCGTTCACGTCATATTGTAATTACGAGATTACGACTAAAAAGCGTTCACATTTTCAATGAACTTGTAATTACAGCTTGTAAACAGGAAATTTTCTAAGAGCTCCAACTTGTATCCCAATTGCAAGATATAAAGTCACAAAAAAAAAATCCAAAAAGTCAGAATTGTGAGATAGTCAGTTACCTTTTTTAAAAATTTTATTCCATGATGAAACAAGCTTCTATAGGTCGATGTTCGAAAGATTTTTTTAGTCTAAATGGCAAAACATACTATTCCATTTGAGATTCACAAATTTGTTCTCTGTCCACTTTTTTCTCAGTCACATCAGTTAATTGATGTCCTGACTCGAACACCTCGCCTTTAAAGCACAAAAACCAAATTTTCCAGTTGTATGAACTGAATGAAAACTCAAACAATGTGCGACACAATAAGGCTGCCTGTTCACACTGGGAAACCTGCGATGCAGATTGATTATTTTATAAAGATATCGACCTGTTTCGTGGTAAACAGAAATGCATTATTTTGTTACACAATCAGCCTCTATTTGATTCCAGATGAATGCTGGTAGCTATTGTTAGCTGCTAAGTATTACAGGAGCAATTTAGTCTCTATAAATGAAGCACTTGTGTTGTGTGTCCTACACTGGTCTGGTATTGGTTTTTGGAGGGCATGCTGAACTACTGTAGTAATATGGTTAAAAATGCATCGGCCTGACAATGAAAATTCAATATTAATTTCTTGTAAAAATACACCAAATCCAGACAGAGGCAGAAGATCTAACATGTCAGGGGGAACTGACTTTACATAACCATTAAAAATTACCTTTTTGTTACTAAATTACAAAATCGGTAGCCTAAATATCCATTTGGATATTAGTTAATATTATTTTCCATGCCTAAAAGGAAAAGCAGAGCTTTTTTTGGCATTCTTTCTTTAGAATAACTTTCTCCAACAATGCAAGTACAAATAGACCAGAAACGTGTATTAAGAAAGCAAATAGGATCAATTTTGATTTCATGTTGAGTTTAAACAAACTGATTAACTTTATACAAAAACTACTGAAGCATGAAGTGACCAGAGCAAGTAAATTCCCCTCCTAATGTGGCCCAGTCATGCCAAATTAACCTTTATTAGTGTGATTTCCTTGCCCTGCTTTATTGTGAGCAATGATAAAACATTTTTGGCATTAGATTTACCTTTAAAATAAGCTCTCAAAAGATAAAAAGACATTTCTACGCCCAGGTGGCGTGTTTCACGGCAGTTCGCCAATGGTTTCAGTCCTCACCGGGAGAGTTCAGCAGCAGTCAGACTGGAGGAATAAAAAAGGAGGGAATCTCAGTGCAGGAGAATGTGTTTCCCTTTGGAAAAGAATCAATCCTTGTGTGATGTGGGGAGGGTGGAGAGAAAAATAGAGACGTTCCACTTTGACCCTGTTGAGTGACAGTAATAAATGTGAGCTGGTGGAATCGCTACATCTTTTCTGATTGCTTGTTTGTCTGTTTGTTGCTCCTCAGGACATTCGGTGTCAGTCAAGATGCAGGAAGAACGCCGAATCCCCTCCAGCTCCGCACCATGTCACTTTTTCACATATTTTACAGGTTCTCCAGAGCAAACCAGGCAATTTTTCAGAGTTCAGGGGCCAGAGATGCCACAGGGCTCTTTAAACATTGCTGAGAGCGTTCAATATAAGACTTCCTTTGCTTTATAGTCCATACACATCAGTGAAGTGCTGGCCAAAGAATACACTACAGGCTTTAGAACATATTTATATATATATATTTTTTATTCAAACTTTAAATTTCATCGTCTCTACAGTGTAAAAGGTCATGAATTCAAAGCCCTAAACGGACTAAAAGAGATGGATTCACATCGATTTGGTAGGAAATCCATCTAGAGTATCCAAATAAACCATTTAGGAATAATTTTCAAGGTGGAATGGGAGAATAAAATATAGGAATCAGAAGTTAAAAAAGCTTTTAACAACCAAAATGTCGATGCAAGCTATAAAACAGAACATAAAATAAATATAAACACTATTAAAAAACATCCATTTGGTACACAGTAAACCAGTGTGATACTACAGCTAAGATTCAAAGAATATCAATGATAAATACAGTACAATATGTACTTACAGTATGCCATCGTACACCCACAAAGCCCCAGTCACACATACATGTACAGCACAAACATGAGAACATAAATAAACATTGATAATCTCTGACAAAAATTATAGTCATGTGCATTTACACTGTACACACCATGTTTCATTTTAATACTGCTGCAAGCGCTAATCGCTTTCATTTATCATTTTTATCCCTTTTTTTTCTGCATTTTGAACTGCAGCTATCCCAGACTTCTGAGATTAGTGCTTTAGTAATAATATACCATTTATCACACCAATATATTATATATGTATATATAATCAATAAAAAAAAATACATACCATTTGAGGGGAAGCCAAATGGGAATTTTCTAATGAGATAAGGAGAAACACATTATTGCTCTTTTAAGGTTGGTCACATCAGCAGGACAAGGGGAACCATATATTTAATCAA
This sequence comes from Hypophthalmichthys molitrix, assembly GCA_037950675.1. Taxonomy (NCBI): domain Eukaryota; kingdom Metazoa; phylum Chordata; class Actinopteri; order Cypriniformes; family Xenocyprididae; genus Hypophthalmichthys; species Hypophthalmichthys molitrix. Next base: position 20,123,694 of record CM075514.1, on the reverse strand, counting down.
GCACCAAAAGGCTAAAACCTTTAAAAGAATATTCTGGGTTACTTTATGGGCTTATGAGACCATAATCTGCATATGGGGATAACATACACCGCCGTTCAAATGTTTGGGGTCTGCGAGATTTTTCATGTTATTGAAAAAAGTTTTTTATGCTCATCAAGCCTGCATTTATTTGTTCAAAAACAGTAAAAACAGTGATATTGTGAAATATTATTTTTTAAGTATTTATATTAGCTGTTATTATTTTATATTTCATTTTTTTTTTATTAAACAATTTATTCCTGTGATGGAAAGCTGAATCATTACTTCAGTGTCTTCAGTGTCACATGATCCTTCAAAAATCATCCTAATATGCTGATTTGCTGCTCAAGAAACATTTATTATTATTACTAATGTTGAAAACATTTGTGCCGCTTAATATTTTTGAGGAAACCGTGTAAGTGAATTACTGTAAGCACATTTTACGAATTGAAGGACAACTTGAAACGTGGTCATTAAACCGATGCTAGACATAGACATTAAGCTAAATATAACCCAGAATATTCCTTTAAACTGCACCGAAACATGACTGAAAAACAGGGCCAGAGATCTGAAACATAAATTAGCGCAGCACTGCATCTCTTCAAAATAAAATAACTAATTCATATCCACAACTTTACACACGAGGTATCATGGTTCGTTTTTAAAGATCACAGGAGAAGAGGTGGCTTTCTGACTGATTAATTCCTTGACATTTACTTTAACATATCTTTCATTCCTTAACATATCTATCATCAATGAAAGATGTGCTGTCCATTAAAACAAATGCCTATGTGAGTATCATTATGTCAAGCACTGGTTAAATGGACTGACTCATTATTCTAGTGAGATGGCTGGTGATTGTCTTAGCAGATGATCTGTCTTTCACAGCTGGGTTTGCACCCAGCTTTACTGTGAATGTTCATTGGCCACTGGGTAAAGTTGGCTCATAAATGATCTAACCAATGGATCTGGAACTGCTTTTTTGCTGCCAGTACAGTAGGTGAGTACTTGAGTTCATCTGAGCTTTGGTATTTTTAATGTGAGCTTTCAACAGGTATTTTTAGCTTATTTTCTGCCTTATTTTTGTGGACACAGTGTATTTACGCATGTATGGAAGCACGATTCCGCCTCGGAGTAAAAAATAAAAGGTAATTGCCAAGAATAATGTCACAATTTGAAAAATAAAGTCACATTGTGAGATATAAAATCACAATTAAGAGAAATAAAGATGCAATTGGAAGATATTAAGTTGCAATTAAGAGAAATAAACTCAGTGTGAGATATAAAATCACAATTATGAGTAAAAGTTGCAATTGTGATGTAGACACAATTTGAGAAATAAGTTGTGAGATATATGAAAAATTGCAAGATATTAAAATCACAATTATGAGGAAAAAAAGCTGCAATTCAGTGAAATACAGTTGCAATTGTGACATATCAAATCACGGTAACACTTTAGTTTAGGGTCCAATTCTCACTATTAAGTAGTTGCTTATTAGCATGCATATTACTAGGATATTGGTTGTTTATTAGTACTTATAAAGCACATATTAATGCCTTATTCTGCATTACCATATTCTACATCCCTTAATCCTACCCAATACCTAAAATTAACAACTAGCTTACCATTAATAAGTAGTAATTAGGAGTTTATTGAGGCAAAAGTCGTAGTTAATAGTCAGAACTGGACCCTAAACTAAAGTGTCACCAAAATCACAATTATAACAAAGTTGCAGTTGTGAGATATAGTAACTTTTTGTGAAAAAAGTAAAGTCACAATTGTGAGATATTAAGTTGCAATTAAGAGAAATAATGTCATATTGTGAGAAAAACACAATTAAGAGAAATAAAGTTGCAATTGTGAACTATCAAATTGAGTGACTTCAGTCACACTTTAGATATAAACTACTAACTATAAGTACCTTTGCAACTACATGTCAACTAACTCTCATTAGAGTATTAGTAGACTGTATTAGTCTATTAGTAGACTGTTAGGTAAGCATTAGGTGTTAGGCTTAGGGGTCCTTATAGTCAGTACAATGTCTGTTGGGGAACCATCACAATAACATGTTATCAGATATTAAGTGGACAGTCTACTACTCTCATGAGGGTTAGTTGACATGTAGTTGCAAAGTTACTTATAGTCAGTAAAATGTGACCAAAAGTCACATTGTGAAATATAGTGTCACAATTCCAAGAAATAAAAGTCACAATTACCTTTTTTTACTCTGAGGCGGAAACAGGCTTCCATATGTTTGCACTCATCCAATGCAAGCTCTAAAAAGAAACAAATTCATATAGGAATAAACACTTTCTGGAATATATGCAGACGAAGAAAAAACATATCCACAAATACAAGTTAAGTCCATTTTTAATTCCATAGGTAGGTATTCGCATCAACCTGCCATAAATCCTATAAACACAGACAAACACGCTCTCCATATACACGCGCAACTGAGATATTCTGAGCTCTAGATGTGAGCTTGGTCTACAATAAAACCAACGGAGCCAGTCTGGGAAATGTGAAGTGTGAAGCTTCAGTCATTAGTTGCGTGATGGTAACAGTTATTAGTAGACAGGACCAAGATTTCCACACACACAAAGCATGGGCAGAGCGATCCAAAACGACACCATAGAGAATATGACCACTGCGTTAGCGTTGAGCCGTGACTATCGGGACTGGACGGTAAACAGCGTGGATGTCCAGTGTGTCTGCCACACCGCCGACTCAAGGTCACGTGATCTCAGCGAAGGCGATGTGATTCTGTTGACAGAGTTAGACAGAAGGAAGGACGTCAGCAAAAACTTGAGGACATCAAACACATCAAATCTGCTTTGGAAGAGGAAAGACTGTTTGAGATGCAAACCGTTTCCACACAAGGTTTGAGGAGAGAGACGCTTACACTTTTCACACAGGTGTGACTACTAGCAGCAGTTATTTAGCGCTGTACTTAAATACACTGCAAAAACGTCTTGTTTTCCGTTAAAAATTTCGAAACATCCTTAATCATTTTTTCCTTTTCATTAACCTGTTTAAATTGTTACATTTATTCTTACAAAAAGAAATAAATATTTGAAAAATAAACTACAATAAATTATCTAATTTCATGTATATTAATAAATATTATTAATAATTTAAGTATATAAGTCCTGATATCTTTTGAGAAGCAATTTCACTACTTAAAAAGGGTTAGTTCACCCAAAAATGAGGACTGTCATTAATTGCTCACCCTCATGTCGTTCCAAACCTGTAAGACTTTCATTCATCTTCAAAAACAAATTAAGATATTTTTAATGAAATCTGAACACTTTCTGTCCCTCAATAGACCGTCTACGCAACTACCACTTTCAAGCACCAAAAAGGTAGTACAGACATAAAAGTAATCCATGTGACTCCAGTGGTTTAACCTCAATTTTATAAAGCAATGTGAGTGCTTTGTCTGGGCAAAAAACATAATTTACTACTTTATTTACAAAAACTAATATACAGAATTTTCATTTTTGGGTGAACTAACGCTTTAAGAAAATCTTAAGGATGTTTAGAAATTTTTACTGAAAAAAAAAACAAGAAAAAATATTGAAAGAAAAGAAAAACAAAGTGTTTTTTTTTATTACATTATTGTTCAAAAGTTTGGGGTTGGTAAAATATTTGAATGTTTTTGAAAGAAGTCTCTTATGTTCACCAAGGCTGCATTTATTTGATCAAAAATACAGTCAAAACACAATATTGTGAAATACTATTATACTTTAAAAATTTTCAGCATCATTACTCCAGTCTTCAGTGTCACATGATCCTTCAGAAATCATTCTAATATGATGATTTGCTGCTCAAGAAAACAGTTGAAAACAGTTGTGCTGCTTAATATTTTTGTGGAAACCATGATGTTTTTTCATGATTCTTTGATGAACAAAGTTCGAAAGAACAGCAATTATTTGAAATGGAAATCTTTTGTAACATTATAAATGTCTTTACTGTCACTTTTGATCTATTTCTTGTGGATTAAAAATATGAATTTCTTTCAAAGAAAAACAATCGGTCACGATTGTCCACTTTAGACATTCTACTAACTATAAGTAACTTTGCAACTACATGTCAACTAACTCTCATTAGAGACTGTTAGGTTAGGGTTAGTAGAATAAGTTGACTTGTTTGCAAAGTTACTTATAGTCAGAATGTCTGTTGGGGAGCATCAAAATAAAGTGTTAGAAGATATTAAGCAGACAGTCTACTAATACTCTAATGACTGCTAGTTAACATGCAATTGTAAAGTTAATTAAAGTTAGTAGAAAGTCTAATCGAAATAAAGTGTAACTCTAACTTTGCAACTTTTGAATGGTAGTGTATATTCCTTTGGTTTTAACACACACAGAAAATTGTACTGAATGCAAATTATGTGGATACAGCAATTGCATTATACTAAAAAATAAAATACTCTAGTTCACTTCCACATCAGACCCTTGTTTTTAAGCAGACCCGTGTACGGTTCCTTGTTGTGCATCAAATAAAAGTACAGTAATCAGGTTTCACAAAAACCAAACTTAGGTCCAAACCAAATGTAGTCAAAAATGTCTGATACGAGCACCCGTGTGTGCCAGGTTATAATGACGTGAGTTTCGGACAAATATATGTGACCCATGCAGGCAAAATGAATCGCAATGAGCAAATTTTCAAAAATGAGTTATTTTCACAATCTCTATTAAAAAACCTTCAAAATTATGTATAATTTGTGGGAATCAGAGAACAAATGACTGAGCTAAATCTGTTTGATAGAGTCAGCAAAGTCAATTTTGAGAAAAATCAAGTTTTCTGAAGGTTCCAAAACAAAATCACCTAGCAACTATACCTTAAAAAATATATATTCAACTTTTTTTCTTAATATTTTACTATAAGTACAGCAATTCTGTATACCGGGATCGCACTGAGGGGTCTTTGTACGCGCGCTTCAGATCTGTCAGTCAGCGTGTGTAAGATCGATTTGTTTACATCAGCATGAGTTTGAGAATCACATTTCACTGGTTCAGACTCATGCCATCAAAAATTCGCAATGAATATTCACAAAGTTGGAATGCTGCGCTTTAAAACGATAGCAAACTTGTGCTGAGGGGAAGCGCGAGCGGTGAAGCGAGCAGAAAAAAAAACTGGATAAATGCATAAAGGAAAGGTACCCCTCTCAGAAAACGTACAAATAAAGATACTTTTAGATGTTTAATTGCTATTTGGAGCATTTAGATCACTAGACGTGGGTTTAATGAACTCATTTTTGTGAAAACCTCAAATTCAGTCAACATTTTTGACTTGTTTTGCGTGTAGCTCGTAATTAGCCCAAGCGCATTCCGACTCATTTTGCCAGCACGGGTCGCGTATATAGGCAGCTTTGCTTAGGCCCAAATATCTCTGTATTCTTTTATTCATTTCACACACAGCCGAAGTTCCTGCATGAGGCTGACCACAGGGACCAGGTAACAACATACACCAATGCTTCTGTTTAACCTTTAGCTGCAGTTTATGGGCCCAGTCCCGAGAACCAGAAGACAGATCGTTTCAGTCAGAACTGATGGAGCTTATGACTCCAGTTAAAACTCTTTTCTGAAACGCAATGTTCAGTTTTTTACACACGTCACGCAGATATACATATAAATTGGTGTTGAAAGGGATTCTGCTGGAGTTGTAGCTGAATTTAGAGTGATAGCTAACAGTACACAGTGCACTGTGTTAGAAAATGTATAAATAATACAGCTGGAAATGGAGTGAGTTCATTAGAGATTCAGCAAACATGAAGAGCGATCACAGAAAAGCGCTCCGCAGGTCATATCGCTGATATAAACACTGTGACCTCGGCAGAGAATGCGGGGCGGATTTTCCCAAGCAAATTATTTCTTGCTTCCAGCCATATTTGCCATGATCCCGCAGTCTCTGTGATTTGAAGAGACAAAACAGAGATGTGGATTTTCCTCGCCTTGTCCTCCCACTTTCAACAGCATTATGGTTTCTGACAGCAATCTGTCTAGGGGATATTTCAGCAGAAAGCAAAGTGGAATCTTCTGTTTTCCACCCCAGTAACCTCACGGGACATTATTGCATCCAAACTTCGTCTACATCTATATAACAAATAAATACTTTGAATCAGCACCCTCGACTAAAGAAGAAATAGAAGATTAGCATTTTTATTGGTGTAAAGAGCCCTCAGTATCCTACACATTCATTTGCTGCATTTCAATAAACCATCCGTGAACCGACATTGTTCCCAAATGGTTCGTTGCAGCTGAATAAGCAAACAAGTACAACATTTAATCCCTCATATTCTGCAGAGAGAAATCAACACTGCAGTCTGGGATTAAATAATTGTCTCGTTTGCTTACTTGCAAGATCATGAAACAAATGGTACACAGGCATAAACATTTAAAGGGCCATACTTGCAGTTTAATTACAGTCTGACAGGGCTCAGCGGTGGCTTGTGGCTTAATTAAAAGCTGAACATGATGTCTGACTCTCTGCCATGGAGGATAACGGCTGCTAGGGTGCTAAATGCAGACGGTATCGCCTCAGGAATGGAGGTTTTTCAAACATGTTTCAAGTCTCTGAGGGCTTAGTAGTGCATTTCGACTTCGAGGTGTGGAATTGCTTAGAGTTTTTAGGTCACTCAACTCAAACACCAACACCAGGTTTCAGATCAGGTTTTTAAATGGATTGTGAAGCACCGGCTATGAAAGAAAACAAACTGTGTGTGCAAAGAACCCTTATTAGATCACAAAAAGCTTCAAATTACATGACTCTGAGGTATACTGCTAAAGTCTCACAGTGAGGATCAACTGAAGTATCGTGGTATAAAAAAAACCACAATAAAAGCCCATATCCTGTAACAAAATCAATTCAATTCTTTCAGCTAATCAGCCAATATCAATGTGTTTTTCATATATTTCTGAACCAAACACACTGAACATACATTCAGCTCGTGGGTGTTCATCCAACACCTCGTGGTCTGAAAAAAAAATGCATAATTTAATTGAGATAAAGAAAAAGGACATGATAACAGGAATCTTTAACTAAATTTTAAGCCAAGTGCAAAATTATGGGGGGTTGAGGGTGACTTAAATGTAAAAAAGTATGATTATTAATATTAAATCAATATAATTACTGAATATTTACAATATTACAATAATATAACTATTGCATCATACTTTAAATACTTTATTAATATAAAGATGTATATTAAGATGTTGCTTATATATATATATTTAATAATTATAATACAATATCATTTTTACTTGACCAAGACAAACGTCAACCAATTGCACCCTGAAAATGAATGAAAGATCGTTTAAAAATCCGTCTCCATAAAACTTAATAGATAATTTGCATATTAGCTTTAAGTTCAGAAGAAGATCAGATACAACCATGAAGACTGAACTGCAAAAGACTTGAAAACATGCAGCCGTAGATGCCAATGCTCTGGGTACGCTGTAATTAGGTACAGGTAATTGTTTTGTTCACTTGCAATGAATATGATTGGGTTTTAACTGGGATTTAATGACGTGTCATTGTACTCCAGAGGTTTGGCAGCCTGAGCTCCTCACACAGGTGCGCATACGTTTATTGCCTTGTGTTCTGCAGGTGTCTGAAGCGGCTGCTTTTGCCTGTGATCCAGCTAAAGAAACTCAGGAGACGGTCTTTCAGAGTGCGGGACGACAACTCCTCATCATCCATTCTCAGTTCTGTCACCTGAGGGACAGGAGCGCATGGATACACATCTTGTTGTTATGAGTGCTCAAACTGACACAATTGGGACCCTTGAGAGCTGATTCAACACTCTGCACACAGGGCATGTACCATGTGTCAGTTCTTTTGACAGTGCGGTTCCAGAGATATCAGGTATGCTTTTGTCTATGTGCTCAGTACCTGTGAGGCGATGTATTTCTCCAACGGACTCTCAACCCTGGGCGAGCTGACCATTGGATTGTCACTTAGGTGGTCCTGTGGGGGATCCTCATTCAGCAGTTGTTTTCCTTTGAAGTTATGGACCACACACACCACCTGAAAACATAAAAATGTATTACATTATTTAAGGGAAAAAACAGGATTTTCTTAATACTAAAGTACTAATGTAATAATAATCAGCCTGATTATTTCTACAGATCTAAATGTGATAAAATGGTAGTGGTAAATAAATTGACTGAGATTTTAAGTTGACTTTATACAAAAAAAAAAAAAAAAAAAATATGAAAGGAACTTTGAAAGGAACACCTCTAGCAGGAAATAATGTAAAACATCAGTAGAAGAGAGAGAAGCTGTATGAGTGCCAGAGGAGATGCATGAGTGCCAGTGTACAATGAAAGAAAAAATTTCTAAAATATTACTGAAAAAAAAAACAACAAAAAAAACAAGCAAAATATAATTTAAGTAAGGGTGAATGTAAGGATTCATGCAGTTGTTGATTGTGATGAAGCTCTGGAATACAGTGTCAACATAATAAAGCTGCTCTGTCGGCATAAAATCACAAACTTAATACAAAGACACTGTGAAGCACACAGTCAGGGACAATCTTGTGTCAAAGTGGGAAGAAAGAGTAAAATAACAGTAATTTTGTTAGCAGTCATGTGAGTCCTCGACACATAAAGAGGAACATAGCTCCTTCTCTTCCTACTCTTATAAATAGAATGATAGACAGAACATTAGAACGACAGAATGATAGAATGATAGACAGACAGATAGATACCTGTAGAAAGAAAGATAGATAGACAATAAGACAGATAGAAAGACTGACAGATAGATAGAATGATAGAAAGATATAGACGGATGGACAGATAGACAGACAGATAGATATACAGAAAGAACGACAGATATATAGAAAGAATGACAGATGGATAGAAAGAATGACAGACAGAAAGAATGACGATAGACAGACAGACAGAAGGACGGACAGACAGATAATTAGATAGATAGAACAGACAGAGTGACAGATAGATATACAAAAAGAATGACTGATAGATGATAGATAGATAGATAGATAGATAGATAGATAGATAGATAGATAGATAGATAGGCAAACAGAAAGATTGATAGAGGGATAGACTGACAGAAAGAATGATAGAGGGATAGACAGACAGAATGAACGACAGATAGAAAGAACGAAAGATAGATATAGATAGAAAGAACGATAGATAGACAGAAAGAATGATAGAGGGATAGACTGACAGATAGATAGATAGATAGATAGATAGATAGATAGATAGATAGATAGATAGATAGATAAGCAAACAGAAAGAATGATAGAGGGATAGACAGACAGAACGAACGAACGATAGAAAGATAGATAGAAAGAACGTTAGATAGATAGATAGGCAAACAGAAAGAATGATAGAGGGATAGACAGACAGAACGAACAATAGAAAGAATGATAGATAGATAGATAGATAGATAGATAGATAGATAGATAGATAGATAGATAGATAGGCAAACAGAAAGAATGATAGAGGGATAGACAGACAGAACGAACAATAGAAAGAATGATAGATAGATAGATAGATAGATAGATAGATAGGCAAACAGAAAGAATGATAGAGGGATAGACAGACAGAACGAACAATAGAAAGAAAGACAGATAGAAAGAACGTTAGATAGATAGATAGATAGATAGATAGGCAAACAGAAAGAATGATAGAGGGATAGACAGACAGAACGAACAATAGAAAGAAAGATAGATAGAAAGAACGTTAGATAGATAGGCAAACAGAAAGAATGATAGATAGATAGATAGATAGATAGGCAAACAGAAAGAATGATAGAGGGATAGACAGACAGAACGAACAATAGAAAGAAAGACAGATAGAAAGAACGTTAGATAGATAGATAGATAGATAGATAGATAGATAGATAGATAGATAGATAGGCAAACAGAAAGAATGATAGAGGGATAGACTGATAGATAGATAGATAGATAGATAGATAGGCAAACAGAAAGACTGATAGAGTGATAGACAGACAGAATGAACGACAGATAGAAAGAACGATAGAAAGAACGAAAGATAGATATAGATAGAAAGAACGATAGATAGATAGACAGAAAGAATGATAGAGGGATAGACTGACAGATAGATAGATAGATAGATAGATAGATAGGCAAACAGAAAGAATGATAGAGGGATAGACAGACAACGAACGATAGAAAGAAAGATAGATAGAAAGAACGTTAGATAGATAGATAGATAGGCAAACAGAAAGAATGATAGAGGGATAGACTGATAGATAGATAGATAGCTAGATAGATAGATAGGCAAACAGAAAGATTGATAGAGGGATAGACTGACAGAACGAACGAACGATAGAAAGATAGATAGAAAGAACGAAAGATAGATTTAGATAGAAAGAACGATAGACAGAAAGATTGATAGAGGGATAGACTGACAGATAGACAGATAGATAGATAGATAGATAGATAGATAGGCAAACAGAAAGAATGATAGAGGGATAGACTGACAGAAAGAACGATATGTAGAAAGAACGATAGATAGATAGATAGACAGACAGACAGACAGACAGATAGATAGATAGATAGATAGACAGACAGACAGATAGATAGACAGACAGATAGATAGATAGATAGATAGATAGATAGATAGATAGAACGACAGATAGATAGAACGACAGATAGATAGATAGATAGATAGGCAAATGGAAAGAATGATAGAGGGATAGACTGACAGAAAGAATGATAGAGGGATAGACAGACAGAATGAACGACAGATAGAAAGAACGAAAGATAGATATAGATAGAAAGAACGACAGATAGACAGAAAGAATGATAGAGGGATAGACAGACAGACAGATAGATAGATAGATAGATAGATAGACAAACAGAAAGAATGATAGAGGGATAGACTGACAGAAAGAACGATAGAAAGAAAGAACGATATGTAGATAGATAGATAGAACGACAGATAGATAGATGGATAGAATGACAGAAAGAATGACAGACAGACAGAAAGATTGATAAATAGATAGACAGACACATGGGAGCTTTATAATAAAGCTTTCCATAAATCCTCACTGCCATGTTCTGCTTGCACAGCTCACTGTATATAATTCTCCAATGTGTATTTGTATGTTGCTGAGCATCTGCTTTTCCTGACTTCTGTGCAAAAGCTGTAGATGATATTAATAAAAAGCTCCAACACAGCAGCCAAGGGCCAAAGTAGGTCACACATTCTGTTGGTAGTTTAATATTCTGCCATCATTATGCAGCTTCTGGGTCTCGAGACTCCAGCTAAACAGAGCATGTTTGAATCACTAACCCACTGTGGTATAAATGAGGCCGATATCTTATACAGTGGGCTCCTTATGCGACAAGAAAGCTTAGCACATGCAATTTCAATAATTGGAGCGTGTCAGCTAATCACGTGATTCTTTGTGCATTTCCTCGAACAAAACGGCAGCTAAATGTTTTCATAAATCACGATCTTAGTCGCCGGAGAGGATCTGTAATGGCCTTGCAGCAGGGCTAAACACTTCTGTTTGACCCTCAAGACCAGAGGCTGATATGCCAGCATGATTTTACATTTGCTAAATAAAATCTGAGTTGTGCTTCAGAATGTCTTTTTTTTTTCTGTAGAAGGTTTATAATGACAGTTGAGTATTTTGTATTGTATCCTCCAATACAATAACTGCACTGCCACACTGTTTGTTCAGCACCAACACTACCTACTCCCAGTCAACCAAATATTCATTAAAGAGCTCTGTTTGACAGTTCAATACAAAAGAAATATCTGTCAGACCACTCAGGAATACTTTTCTTTATCTTGACAGAGACTGAAATGAAGTTAGACAGGAGTTACGACATTTTTTAAACTATTTAATTCACTCTCTGATTTAGGAAATCACAAGAGGGAAATCTTTTGACAGAGTTTTTGTGACCTGAATTGACACCAAAGCTTTGCTAATGGTATATCATAGCTCTCTAAAAACTGTGTGGTTTGTCAGACACTAAACAGTCTTTGTGGCTCCATAGCTTCTGGGCGTCTCAGGGTGTGAGAGCAACATCAGAGAGATGTTTTCATCTGTTATTCCAGGACATTATCTTAAATCAGGCCTTATCTGCACATTGGGCTGGAGGCTGTCATAAAGAAAACAAATTTGAACGCTTAAACATGAATCACACGCAGTGGGCTCTCTCATTAGCGGTGCTTGCTAAGACAAACATTCCTACTATTATTGCTCAAGCATTACAAGACTAGTAAACATCTTGCAACATCTGAAAAGCAACTTGTTCTAAGTATCAAATTTGTGTGCACTTCTGTTCAAAAGTTTGGAGTTAGTAAGATTTTTAAGTCTCTTATGCTTATCAAGACTATTAAAAATACCATATAAACGGCAATATTGTTAAATATTACAATTTTTTTTGATGAATAGAACATTTAAAAGAATATTATTAATAAAACTGAATTATTTAGTAACATTATAAATGCCTTTACTGTCACTTTTGATCAATGTTTTAATTTCTTTAAAACAAGTACTGACCGCAAACTTTTGAATGGCAGCGTAAACACGTTTGATGCTTCAAGAGATCAATTTTTTCTTCCTTTTGTCTGGAACTTCAGTCAATTCACTGTGGCAAGCCAACCTAATTAGCAGCTAGCATGAAAAAAATCCCATTCCAGTGTTATTCTACTGCATGTGCCAAGAATTGGTCCTTCCAGACGTTTCTGCATGCTCAGGATGGTGGAGAGAGCTTGGGATTTGGTACATTACATGCTGAATTTACCACATGTGAAGTTAAATTTCATGGATTTTCTTTCAGGCTACCTTTTTATCCCAAAATATGGCATTCTTTCTAGAACAACCAACTGATCCCAGTCCATAGAGAAATCAAATTTGCACCTGAAGTTCATCAAAACGAGAGTCATTGTGCTTGACTGTAGTGCTCTAAAACTTATTGGACTCAAGAGGACACAAATGCATTAGCATTTGCTCTGAGCTCCGGTGCCCTGAGAGGAAACCTGTATCATGATGTGCCCAGATGTGGGTGGTGGAACGAGGGTGAAATCCATCTTTCTGCATTTGGCAGCTCTACACAACACAATTGGCTTTAAAGCAAGAAGAGGCCTAGAGCAGAGGGTCTGCAACAGGGCTGCATGCTGGCATGAGCTTAGCTGGTCCTCTACAATGTCAATATGTGAGCAATTCTTCTACTTAACTTCCCACCATCCAACATTATCCTTTCTCTATCCTGTTATTCTTGCTAAATTGCTCTGGACTTCTACCACTCAACTCCATGTTTTGTCACTAGTGTTAATTTACCAAAAATTAAAATTCAGTCATCATTTACTCACCCTCATAGTTTGCGCATTACAAAACTACTGTATGGCTTTACAAGATTTACATGAGAAGGATTCCCACACATTTTGACCAGTGAGTTTTTATGGCTTTTCTATTTAATTACGATTACTACATTTAAAAAAAAAAATTATAGAGACTGTATTCATAAAAAGCAATTTCTAGCAGATTACATTTTTTTTTTTTCACAATATGTTAGCAATATACAGTCAAACCAAAATTTATTCAGATACCTTGAACATTTTATTCATTAATACAGTTTATTCACTTTAGTTTAAAAATAATGGTAATAAAATATGACAAGATCTCAGAGTTAAACTGTGTCAGAAAAAATTAATCTTAATTATGTCTGATAACACTTAAGCAAAACATGGTCAGGTCAAATTTTTATCAGTTTTACTGATAGTCCACTGTATGAAGAACTTTTGGGTATAATATGTCACAGTTTACTTTATTTTGCTATCCTTACTTACATAAATGAACTATAGTGTCCTGCACTCACTAGTAAAAATATATCAAAAAGATCAAAATTGTCTGAATAATTTTTGGTTTGACTGTATATGTTGCTATAGTAACTATTAAAACGTTTTCATAAAGCTGAAATAAAGTAAATTATAAATATTAAAACTATTATTATAACTATTAAATTATTTAAAAAATATATATTAAAACAAACTTAAAAAAAACGTAAATGAAAAATTAGTAGTGTTGCGTTAACAACTAACTGAAATAAGTGTAGGCTGAAGTACTAAAATTACTAAAACTAAAAAAAGCTAAATTGAAATATTTAAAAGAGACAAAAGCACATTACAAAGTTACTAACATTTAAACTCAAATGAAAACTGAAGACATAAAAATAATAAAGCTAATTCAAAATATGAATACTACATAAATATTAATATATAGGTCTGATCATGACTATTCAAGATCGTTGTCCAGTGTAAAGTCCAATCAGATATAGTCATGCAAATAAGGGAATTTTAAGTTAATGTTGAAATGTATGTAGTATTTTACATCAAGAAATAAAAATGTAAAAAATGTCAATATAAGATTTTATTCATTTCTTGACTTTGCCTGAAAATCGCATTAAAAATCCTTGATATTTCTAGGTTTTCCATGGAACCCTAAATAAAGTGCACAAGCCTAATTGATTACATACATACACTGGAGCTTTTTAATCTCCATCCCCTTTAACTCTCATTGTATAGAAAAGTTCAGCTGGGACATTCTGCAAAACATCTAAGTTTTATGTTCCACAGAAGAAAGAAAATCATATAGGTCTTGAATGACATGAGAGTGAGTAATAGAAATATACAACAGGAAACTGATGAAAAACTTACTAGAAAGGTGGCGATGGCCACACCGATGATAAACCCGGCGATGACGTCAGACCAGTGGTTTCGATACTCCGCAACCCTGTTAATACCCGTTAGAAAGGCCAGGCACATCAGACCCAAAGACATGACTGGTTTAGCCAGACGAGTTCCTTTGGCTTTCACTGTAAATGTAATGTACATCTGAAATCAGAGGAAAACAAAGTAACAAATTATATTAAAATAATAAATGATTTTGATATGCAACCAATTGTGCTTTATCTCACACAACCCAAATAGTTTTTGTAGCTCTACAAGTAGGCATTTAAGAACACTTACTAGTTGGATAGTTAACCAATCATAAAAATATCAAATGTAAATATACTCCAGAATGCATAGCAATCCGACCACACAAACCTCATGACCTCAGGAGGTGATTTGAGATGCAGATGTCAATGTAAATGCATCAAGTTATTCAGGCCACATACGTAATCCTTCCTCCTCCCAAACAGAACGTCAGCATACGGAGACTCGGGAAACATACACTACTAGTCAAAAGTTTGGAATCGGTAAGATTTTTAATGTTTTTAAAAGAAGTTTCGTCTGCTCACCAAGGCTGCATTTATTTAATTAAAAATACAGTAAAAAAAGTAATATTGTGAAATATTATTACAATTTAAAATAACTGTTTTCTGTTTTAATATATTTTATAAAGTAATTTATTCCTGTAATGGCAAAGCTGAATTTTCAGCATCATTACTCCAGTCTTCAGTGTCACATGATCCTTCAGAAATCATTCTAATATACTGATTTGCTGCTCAAGAAACATTTATGATTATTATCAATGTTGAAAACTGTTGTCTACTTTTTTTTAGGATTCCTTGATGAATAGAAAGTTCAAAAGAACAGCATTTATCTGAAATACAAAGCTTTTGTAACATTATACACTACCGTTCAAAAGTTTGGGGTCAGTAAGAATTTTTTTTTTTTTTTTTTTTTTTTTTTAAGAAATTAAAGAAATGAATACTTTTATTCAGCAAGGATGCATTAAATCGATCAAAAGTGACAGTAAAGACATTTATAATGTTACAAAAGATTATATTTCAAATAAATGCTGTTCTTTTGAACTTTCTATTCAAAGAATCCTGAAAAAAAAAATATTGTACACAAATATTTTGTACAATTGTACACAATAAATGTTTCTTGAGCAGCAGATCAGCATATTAGAATGATTTCTGAAGGATCATGTGACACTGAAGACTGGAGTAATGATGCTGAAAATTCAGCTTTGATCACAGGAATAAATTACTTTATAAAACAGAAAACAGTTATTTTAAATTGTAATAATATTTCACAATATTACTGTTTTTACTGTATTTTTAATTAAATAAATGCAGCCTTGGTGAGCAGACGAAACTTCTTTTAAAAACATTAAAAATCTTACCGATTCCAAACTTTTGACTGGTAGTGTAATTATAATTGAGACATATGGAGCACCACAAAACTCGAATACCAACTGCCATATAGGGCAGAGAGAGCCTTAAACAGTGACAGAAACTGTTGTTATGGTTACCTCCTCAGGCGAATGTGACTTCTGTTTGCGAGCATCTATTTGTGAAAATATGTGCTCTGACTACCTTATAACTTCTGTGGTTACTGAAACGTTTGTACAAGGCCTCTCAACCTTTTGTTTCGTAATGCACACCCTGGTTTTACAGACATATCAGGTGGAAAAACTAGAGGAAAAACACAAGGAAAATGGTTGCAATAACACAATGCACTAAAACTTACTCTGAACTAACACATTCACAAGTCCATTAGCATATTTTCACATGCAGGATGAGAAAAAAAAAAAAAAAAAAAAAGATCTGAGGGTAGAGATGCACGATAAATTAAAATAAAATCAATGTGCTGTGATTTAAAAAAAAAAAAAGAAAAAAAAAAAGACATACGAACCTGGAAGCATTGAACGTAAATAGTGTATGAGAATGACACAGAAGAAGATATTGGTAAATAAAGTTGTTATTTTCAAAAAGTATTCTCGTCACTTTATAAAATCAAGGTTGAACCACTGTAATCATGTCGACCATCTTAACGATATCTTTAGTACCTTTATGGACATTGAAAGTGGTGGTTAAACTGCTGTCTATGGAGGAGTCAGATACCTCACGGATTTCATCAAAAATATCTTAATTTGTGTTCCGAAGATGAGCGAAGGTCTTACGGGTTTGGAACGACATGAGGGTGTGTAATTAATGACAGAATTTTCATTTTTGGGTGAAAAAACCCTTCAAGGCTGTGTATTAATGGTTGAGTCCTATGAAAGGATATAGGCATGTCATTGTGTGTGTGTGAGTGTGTATATTTTCTAAGGGAGGCTCATGAGGAGGTGAACAGCTATCAAACACACATTTAGATCAGTCAGGCAAAGAGAGAGAGAGTGCCCAAAGCAAGCCTAACAATCCAGAGGGAGATGTGTGTTGTAACTTTAAAAGTCATGTCACAGCAAAGTGAAAGAGAAAATGTGAATAAATGTGGGACAGTCCTGCCGACTCATTCTTGAGTATGCATGTGTGTCAGCGCTGAAGGTCGTAGATAATCAGTCATCACTCCTGAGGACGCCACACAAAGACAGTAATTGTTGCGAGTTTGAGACATTGTAGCTCCGTCTCTCGTATAGTCTCACTTTTTCAGTGTCTCTCTCTAGTATTCAAAGGTCATTGTCACATTGTGACCTGATTTTATTCCGCCTGAGGAGTTGAGGTGAGCAGGCATTTTCGGTGTCCTCAAATCTCAATATATATGACTTTGTTTTTATATGACACACAATATACTGTAATGCACTTACAATGGACGTCTATGTGGCAGGGCATTCTGGAGGTTTTAAAAACAGAAATATGAAGCTCACATTTTTCTTATAGCAGTTATACAGTGTTATTTAAGTCATTTGGCATTATTTAAAGCTTACTTAAAGTCAATCTTTAAAAACACCAATATTTTATTAACATTAACAATATAAAATGAAATCTTTAGGAAATCTCAAAATAAATATCCATTTTTCATAGTGTACATTGATGCCTAAATTAACTTTTAGGATTCAAATGTTTTTAGTGTTTCATTTTTAATCTATTTAGGAAAAAATATATAGAATTTTAATATCAGCTGTAACACACTAACATTCAAAAGTTAAAGGTAAGGTGAATTTAAGGTAAAAAGGTAAGTTTTTATTATTTTTTTTTCTCTTATACTCAAAGAGGCTGCATTTATTTGATAAAAAAATACAGTCAAAACAGTAATATTCTGAAATATTACCATTAAAAAAAAAATGTGAATATATTTTAAAATATAATAAGTTAATTAATAAAGTTTATTCCTGTGATGGGAAAGCTGAATTTTCAGCATCATTACTCCAGTCTTCAGAAATCATTGTAATATGCAGATTTGCTGCTAAAGAAACATTTCTTCTTATTATTGATGTTGAAAACAGTTGTGCTGCCTAACATTTTTGTGAAAATCACCTTTTTTGGAGAACTCTGATAAACAAAGTTCAAAAGAACAGCATTTATTTTTGAAATGGTAATAGTAGTATAAGACTTTTCTTTTGTTACAAAAAAAATGTCACTTTTGATCAAATATGTCCTTACTGAATAAACGTATTAATTTCTTTAAGAAAAAAATTCTTACTGACCCCGAATGTTTTTTGAATGTTAGCTTAATTATTTTAATATCTGTGTATTACTACTTAAAAAAAAAACAGTCACACTTTAGATTAGGGTCCAATTCTCACTAATAACTAACAATTAACTACGACTTTTGCATTAATAAACTCCTAATTACTGCTTATTAATAGTTAGTAAGGTAGTTGTTAAGTTTAGGTATTGGGTAGGATTAAGGATTTAAAATATGGTCATGCAGAATAAGGCATTAATAAGTGCTTAATAAGTACTAATAAACATCCAATTATCCTACTAATATGCATGCTAAAAAGCAACTAGTTAGTAGTGAGAATTGGACCCTAAACTAAAGTGTTACCGAAAAAACTTTAAACTTGGAAGTATGTCAGACTCCAGAAGTGAAAAAATGGGTTGTGAGCACTGTTGCATGTTGACTTTTCACGTGTCCTACATTTTGCATGTGCGATTCAGAAGCCGGTTGAGTCCTCAGTCATCTGCCTTCAGGGCTACTGTCAGAAACCATGTAGTCTTTGTGAATGCAACAAAACGTCATCTCTCAG
Organism: Hypophthalmichthys molitrix; assembly: GCA_037950675.1. Lineage (NCBI taxonomy): Eukaryota > Metazoa > Chordata > Actinopteri > Cypriniformes > Xenocyprididae > Hypophthalmichthys > Hypophthalmichthys molitrix. The sequence goes on along the minus strand of CM075514.1, from coordinate 20,104,802 downwards.
GTCAAGGGCAGAGCCTCTGGACTGCCTGAAAGCTGCTCAAAGTAAGTTGTCAAAATATCAATTTTACACACTGTTGCACAGCCGTGAACTTCTTCCCCAAGAGATACAATGTCTCATTTCTGTCAGGTCGACTGGCCATCAGCTGTGATATACTTTCATTTACATCATCTGAAGACATAAAAGACATTTTTATTGTATTTGCAACAGCTATCATGTTCAGGATTGAGAACGTCACGTTAAAAGAGTATTTTGTTCAATGACTCTCTGAGTTTGCCTTAATAGTTTTTGGAGAAAAGTCAATCCCACAGGACTCTGACAAATTCATGAAACTCTGGGCTGACTCACAACATCCCGCCATCTATTCTGACTTCATTGCCACCTCATTCTTCAAAAGTGAAAAAAGTGTTAATATGTATTTGTAGATCTGTTCCAAAACCTAGTGAGCTACTCCCTACTTAGACTGCTGACTCTTAAGTGAAATGAATCCCTATAAGAGACTGATTTGATTGGCTGTTCTTTAGAACTTCAATTTCTTTCACATTTTACAAAACTGCATTGTACATTAACTACTCTAAAATTACTTAAACCTGTTAAATACCTATACACATGACCGATGTATGGAAATCTACAATTGTGAATATTTTATCAATGCAAAACTCATTTGATCAGAAAAAAAAAAAAAAAAAAAAAGCAGCAGTCACATACTCAGTGTGGAGTATTTAATCTAGATTATCAACTCTTTAATCTCTAATTAATCACAATGTTAAAGAGGAAGAATTTATCCAACTGCAGAACATACAAGCTAAAACAACAGCTCTACACTACAAAATGTGATTGATCTGTTCATTTGATTGGAGAAGCACGTTTGTTCAAAGACACCTTGCAGAAAGTCAAAAATTCAAAGCTCTCTGACACAGTAAAGCACATCCTAGACACTAATCAGACTCCTCTTGTGTCTACATTAATAATCGAACCTCCCGGGACACCATGATTCTCTCCGAGTTCTAGCCATCAGTGCTCGACTCCACTAACAGCCGGTATGAGATATTCTCACTCCCCACGGAGTGCGATTTCCTTGTGGGCCTGGCGCACATCTGCAGCTGCATCACTGATAAAAGAGAGGGCTAAACCGAGCCAGATGCTCATTACTTGATTTTTGGATTCTGTCCTTCATAGTCTGCTCAGCTGTATGGGACGTCTCGCATCATAACCGGGTCATTGTAGCTAATTAGACCATGAAGTGAAAAATTAAGGGAAGCCATAAAAGTGGTGATTAAAACTGGAATGAATAAGTAAAGCTCATATGTTGTCTAATTTTTAGGGCTGGTTAGTGCAGCCCATTTCTAAAATGATTTGTGGGATGTATCATTCAGCAAAGATAATTCATTTAGTTTTGATGGGCTTTTGCACAGACAACAGGCAAAAATCAGATTTTTTTGCTACTCTGTAAAAAAAGATATTTTAACTCATCAAAATAAAGTAATTTCAACCTTTTTTTATTTCAATTCATCTCGATTTTTAATTTTAATGTAATTTAAGTTGAAATGACTTGTATAGCCAATCTGAATATACTTAAAAATTTAAAGCAACAGTTAAGTTTCTAATTTGAACTGCAAATTTTTTAAGTTTGAACTGCAAATATATATATTATAATTTAATAATAATATAATATATTAATATAATTAATATAATTATTTTTTAAAAATCAATTCCAGATCCAAAACTGAAATTGGATTAAAATCTATCCATTTGTTTGTTCATAGTCTGAATAGCAAAAAATAGCAAAAAACACAAATGTGGTTTGAAATCTGATTGAAACCTGATTTCAAACCCAAACTGATTTAAAATCTGATCTGAATGTGTTTCAGTCTGAATGACTTCAAGTAGTTTTTTTCCTCATTGGGTTTACGATTTTTACAAATCCCAACCACAAAAATTTTAAAATCAGATTTTTGAAAAATCATTCAGATCACATTTCAAGTCATTTTTTGTAATGATGCACAAAGTGCATCTGAAAAAAATCAGATTATGTTCAGTTTAAACAAAGCCTCATTCAAAACTCTCATTCAAAACCAATCATGTCACCAACTGATCCCATACGAGAAATGTCCAGACACAACCTTTAAAATTGACATTAGACCTTTTCACACCAATCCAACTCTTATTTCCTCTCTCAATGGCAACACTTCCTATCGACAAATTGCTGACAGACAGGGCGACCACAGCGTTCGTGGAAAAAGAGTTACCACTTACTTCTGTTGCCTATTACATAGAAAAAAATTCCTTGCTACAAATGACTGCATTCACGCTATAGTGCTTTGTGCCATATCTGTGCTCGATCAGGCTATGAACAGAATCCAAATGAAGCTCAGGCGAATTTGCATCTGCATTTCAAACGGAGTCCTGCATGGTACCATCTCTCCTGGATGCACTCAATATAAGCCTGCTTCATGACGATCACTATATGAAGCAGAGATATACATATCATTGATTCACACTTTGCATTAAAAAATTCAAACCTGCTGAATACAATACAATGAACAAGTTGTGCTTGCTGTAAGAGGAGCCAAAACCACCTTCATATGACCGCTGTATTTAAACAAGAGCTCAAAGGCAAAAGCAGATTGACGGTTGTCACTCTACATCACATTCATTAATGGAGGTGAATGTGAAGAGCAGCAGAAGACATGCTTTCAACATCCTTCTTGAAGAACTTCAAAGCTAATGACTTTCTGAGACAGGGAAAGCTGCAGGTCGGAGTAATGAGCATCCCTATGAAAGGTAGGGGCGTTGCGAAAGGTAAGGGCATGCTGAAAGGTACACAGTGCTACAACAGAAACTAACCCCAAACCCTACCCCACACCCTAACAGGCAGCTTTCGCAACCAATTATAAAGACCTTACAGCATGCCCATTACTCTGATCTGCATATACCCACTCTTGGACTTTCTAAGGTCTCACAGATGACATAACAGATACAAGGTCTGTGTTACATGTTATAAACAAATAGAATGTTTTTATGGAGGAAAAGTTGGACTATTTTAACTTGATGTGCCATCTTAAAATGCAAGGTTCGGGGTGGGACACAAAAAAACAACACAAGACAATGCAACAGCTAAAGACATTCATCAGCATGTTTGTGTATAGAAGTGCTTTAAAAAGGGATGCATTTAAAGACAACTTCTGCAAGAAAGTTTTACCATGGAAACAGTCTAACAGCTAAAGCACAGCATGTTAATTAAACCATCACTGCTAAAAATATCAAAACAAAGAAAAAAAGTCTGCTTTTTAAAAAAAGATGCATTTAAAGACATCTTTTTTCAAGAAAGGTTTATCATGGAAACAGTATAACAGCTAAAGCACAGCATGTTAATTAAATCATCACTGCTAAAAAAAAAAAAAACAACTGTCGTGCTAATAAGAGTGTTCAAAGATGCATCAGCATAATTTCTTTAAAAAAAAAAAAAAAAAAAAAAAAAAAAGTTTATCAAGTGAAAAAAGTACAGAAAAGTGCCTTGATCATTTTTGAAGAATTTTGGATGTTTGATGCATTTAAAAAAAAAATCTTCTAGTCAAAATATGCAATGAATGGCTGAAAAAATAGAATTCTTTCTACATTACAGTTCAAAAATCTCCCTTTGATATATACTGATAAAATGTAACCAACCAAGATGATGTCATTATAATATTTGCATACTTCTTTCACTGCCCTGCACTGGATAAAGGAAGAGGAACCATTAAGGATTTATGCAACATAGGCTGATAAGAAAAAAAACATACTTTTATTCCCTTTCCCACAAATTATGATTACAGGGGCAGATGATCAATTAATACTGGGGTTCCTTGTATAATACTGTTACAACCTCCAAACACTTTTACCATCCCGCATGATTTGTAAACTAATACATTTTGAAGTTTGCATCACATAACCAGCTCTATACGTATGGCTTTTCTGAAATAGTAAAAAACCTGGTACAGCACTGCACTTGTGATGCAGAGTGCTTGGGTATGAGTCCGGTGAAACGCAAGTCCACGATAAAAGAGCTTAAAGACTTATTAACAAGCTTAAATGACATGGCTGCTTGAGCAAATGAGTTTTTATCTTTGCTTTTGGGTTTAGTATAGGTGTACGTTATTTTTAAAAGCGATAGAGCATTAAAGGGTTAATTCACCCAAAAATGAAAATTATGTAATTTATTACTCACCCTCATGCCGTTCCACGCCTGTAAGACCTTCGTTCATCTTCAGAACACAAATTAAGATATTTTTGATAAAATCCGATGGCTCAGTGAGGCCTCCATCGCCAGCAATAACACTCCCTTTTTCAATGCCCAGAAAGCTTCTAAATACATATTTAAAACAGTTCATGTTCATGTGGTTCAACCTTAATGTTATGAAGCGACGAGAATACTTTTTGTGCACCAAAAATAACAAAATAACGACTTTATTCAACAATATCTAGTGATGGGTGATTTTAACTGTTTTAAATATGTTTTTAGTAGCTTTCTGGGAATTGAAAAAAGGAGTGATGCAGGCCTCACTGAGCCATCGGATTTTATCAAAAATATCTTAATTTGTGTTCCGAAGATGAACGAAGGTGTTACGGATGTGGAAACATCCAAGAAGCAAAGTAATATCATTTCGCAGAAATGTCACCGCAGGCACATTTTTCCAATGAGCCTGGGTTGGATTTATGAGATACTCACAGCCATATAGACAGCGGCGTACACACTGAGCGCCGCCTCTTTGGAAGGGAAGGTCTTGCGGGCACGCAGGATGTCATCCTCATTGCCAGTGCAGGCTTCCTGATGGCTGATATAGCGTAGAGCTTGCTGGCAACCCAGAGCTGTGAAGTTGGGCTTACATACTGTCAGGAAATGAGGGGCCAGGTTCCCTGTTACCACCTGTCCGGCATTCACGAAGATGTCTGTGGTGAAAAGACCAAACATGTATACACCTACAGAGAAGAAAAACAGAAACAGATACCAATTACTACAAAAACAAGAAAACAAAAACACATTTTTTTGCTAATTTTGAGTAACTATTTTGACCATCAGCCAATGAAAAACCAAAACGACTTCCTATATTTGATATTAAAATTCACTGCCTTCACTTTACATTTAAAGTATGTAATCCCTTAAAGAGAATCCATTAAGATGGGGCTTTAAATATGCATTTGACAAACATGACCTGGAAATTGGCGTAATTATTCAGCGGTTGTGCCTGGCCTGTTAATGTAGGCTCGGTTAGCACAGGGTGTACCAGAACCAAAATTTCCTACTTAAGCACATTAAGGGGACGGATTCAACTAAGACTAGGTGATCTCCAGTGGCACACATCTCGCCGCTGAGCTGTGAGAACACATTAGAGGAGCTAATGTTCTGAGTTGATGAGATAATAACTGAACTGAGTCTTTCTCTTCGGTGCTCTGTAAATCAAACCATAATGAAGAGAGCTCAAACACTCACAATGGTTATCAGATGTGATTCACATGCTCTCAATTATATTCCAATTTCAATTCTATTTGATTCCAATTCATATATTTTTTTCAGTTCATACTTAGTTTTCACATTTAGCTGCAGCTTCAAGTATATTTACACCAAATATATAACTGGACAGCAGTTGCTCTTTATCAGCACAAAAGAGTCTTTGCTTTGTGAATCAGATTACACTAGTTACGCTCTATGATATTGCATGCAGCCTGCAAAGATGATCGATAGAAAGACACATTTTCTTACCATCGTTCTGAGATACAAGCACCTTTATCTGATCAAATTCAATTAGTTCTGCAAACTCTTGTCAAACATGATGGCAGGAATCACTAGGAAAGGGTTACAGGTTGGTCCTGGGATTTTAAGAATCAATATGGAGATTGATGAATATTAATTCATATTTACACTACCAGTCAAAAGTTTGGACACAGTAAGATTTTTAATGTTTTAAAAATAAGTTTCATCTGCTCACCAAGGCTGCATTTATTTAATTAAAAATACAGTAAAAACAGTAATATTGTGAAATATTATTACAATTTAAAATAACTGTTTTCTATTTATATATTTTATAAAGTAATTTATGCTGAATTTTCAGCATCATTACTCCAGTCTTCAGTGTCACATGATCCTTCAGAAATCATTCTAATATGCTGATCTGCTGCTCAAGAAACATTTATTATGTACAATTGTACAAAAAATTTGTGTACAATATTTTTTTTCTTCAGGATTCTTTGAATAGAAAGTTCAAAAGAACAGCATTTATTTGAAATATAATCTTTTGTAACATTATAAATGTCTTTACTGTCACTTTTGATTGATTTAATGCATCCTTGCTGAATAAAAGTATTAATTTCTTTAATTTCTTTAAAAAAAATAATAAAAATAAAAATTCTTACTGACCCCAGACTTTTGAACAGTAGTGTATAATGTTACAAAAGCTTTGTATTTCAGATAAATGCTGTTCTTTTGAACTTTCTATTCATCAAAGAATCCTGAAAAAGAAATACTGTACACATATATTTTGTACAATTGTACACAATAAATGTTTCTTGAGCATCAAATCATCATATTAGAATGATTTCTGAAGGATCATGTGACACTGAAGACTGGAGTAATGATGCTGAAAATTCAGCTTTGCCAACACAAGAATAAATTTTAAAATATTTTTAAATAGAACAGTTATTTTAAATTGTAATAATATTTCACAATATTACTGTTTTTACTGTATTTTTGATATTTCTGGTGAGCAGACGAAACTTCTTTTTAAAACATCCAAAATCTTACCGTGTCCAAACTTTTGACTGGTAGTGTACCTAGCCCAACATGGACATGCCCTCACTTTCAAAAATATAAACAAAACTATTCAAGGTAAAAGAAAATGAGCTAGACTACATTGAATATAGGCAACATTTTTGTTGTTCACCACTTAATGATCTTGTAGCAAAATGAGAACCACTGAGCTTGAGAAACATGAAATCATGACGGACACATCACGCATCCCTTCATAATATACCCTTCTTTTCTGAGGATTTTTACAATGGTAGATATTTGCCGAAGAACAGGAAGTCACCATTGTTTCTGAAAGAGCTTCATTTTTCTCCTTCACTCCTAAATGTCATGTTCTTCTTGTTTAGAACATCTTTTCGCTCGACAGAATGACAGGCTTGACAAGGCTATTATTATAGCCATTGAAAGACCTGTATCAACAATAAGTCATTTTCATAACTGTTGGCAGACGTATTCAGACAACATTAACAAAGTGCCATTTAGCAAGTTTCCATGCATAAATACAGTCGCTCACAGGACGGCCTCGTGGAGTTTTAAGTGACACATGGCAAAACAAGTTTGGCAGATGATTTGGAGAGAAAATATGGTCTTATTTTACTAAAAGGTGATAATGCCAGTTGAGGATCATATAAAAATGTCATCTTATAAGGTCACCGGTCCTGTTTTCTGTCATGTTGGCCACAACTTTGATGCTGACAGACCCTGAACTGCATTCTGTCTGCAAACAAACGGGGGCTAAAAATGGTTTATTCACACTTCCTCTGGCATGGATATCTCAACAACTGCATGGACATGAAAGGAACATATTGCTGTCTGCGAATCTCAAAGATTCATTCAATCTAGGAGCATTCATTGATATCTGCTCTGATTCAGTTAATTCATTCAGAATGGATTCAACTGATTCAAACTTCTGTCCATGAGTCTTTTTAAATCTTTTTAAAGTCATTTATTAGTGAATCGAACAAAATCGGTTGTGCTATACACACACACACACACATTTTGTATGTACAGATAAACGTTATTTTAGTTTTTACTTTTACAAAACATGATTTTTTATATATATATAAACTTGACTTCTAATTAAATGGGCTGAAATGAAAACAAAAGGAATGTTTCACCCAATTATGGCTGTTTTTTTTTTTAAAGGCATTGTTACTCTGTTACCTTCATAATGATACATTCAGCTATTTAATGACATATTATTGGCACAAACACACACAGCTTTGAAGTGTTTTCTGATTTCATTCATGATCATTTTTTATATCAAGAGTTGACGTGAACCAAGGGTTCTTCTCAGGCAGAGGGATTGAGAAATATTACGGAAAAAGCCTGTCTGAACTAACTAGTGCACCATGACCCACAGCCATTTTCTAAATTTAATCTCTCCCAAAAGAACATCGCAGCGTGAGTCATTATGCAAATAACACAAGCCAGTGACTCCAGGTCACGAAGCAACTGGTCTCATTTGATGCTTTTCTGTTGAGATGCACCATCAAACCTCAAACAAACAGGAAGAAACATAATTTTTCAAAATATTTTCATTTCAAGCAGCCGCCACAGCCTGGAAACACACAAGACATCTTCTAGGTGCTTTATCTTTTAAGTGTCAAACTCAAAAGATAAACCACAGGTTTACAAGGAGTCAACCAAAAATATACACTGTAAAACAGATACTCATACCCAACAACCATAAAGAATTTGCCTAGAAAAATAATATAAATATAAATAATATTTAAGGATAATATAAAAGGACACAAATAGATGGTTTGTCCTTTATACATTTATTAAGCAATAAGGAACTCTTATTCACTCTATATTGTGAATATATTTACATACATACACACTACGGTTTTTAAAGAAGTTTCTTATGCTCAACCAGCCTGCATTTATTTGATCAAAAATACTGTAATATTGTGAAATATTACAATTTAAAATAACTGTTTTCTATTTTAATAATTTTCAGCAGCCATTATTCCAGTCTAGTGTCACATGATCCTTCAGAAATTATTCAAATATGCTGATTTGGTGCTCAAGAAACATTTATTATTATTATTATCATCCATGTAGATGACCTAAACAGTTTCGCTGCCATTTTTTTCATAATCTTTGATGAATAGAATGTTCAATAGAACAGCATTTATTTGAAAAATAAATCTTTTTAACATTATAAATGTCTTTGCTGTCACTTTATCAATTTAATGCATCCTTGCAGAATAAAAGTATTAAATCTCTGTAAAGATAAAAATGTCACCATGTAGTCCAAATCATGACAATGCTATTGTGGAGTCAAGCGTTATAAAAGAAGCTCACAGACACATAAGATTTCCTCCGGGCCACATTGACTGCTGCTGAACATTGACAGATGCTGTCAGTAAAGTAAATGTGATCTTCTCAGCACCCTGTAGGAGGCTTAGGAACAATTCTGCTTATCTGATTTGTCTTTAAGACTGCTAATGCCGTCAGATGTCCAGCAATCCTGCAGCTTGGATGACTAGGCACTGCAAACCGTGAAACTATGACTAAAGTACTGTATATTCTGCTGGAAAGTGAGAGGGCCTGCGGTGAATAGGAACTATTTAATGCAGAAATTAATAGGAGATGGAAGTGGTGATCAGGCTAATAATCCGTGACGTTGCTGTTTCTTTATCTTGCAAAAACACTGACGCATTAGAGGCAGAAATTTGGTGAAAAGGGGGGAAATAGAAACTCAGAATGAAAGAGCAAGCAAGAGAGAGACAGACAGCACAGATTAATTCTGGTCTTAATTTGTTAAACTGCATTAAGTATGTGACATGGTTGGAGAGGCTTTACCATCATGATGTTGTAGAGTACGTGAGGTTACACAGACAGCAAAAGACACCTGTAGATCATATAGAAGTACAGACTGTGTTTCCTGTAATGATGCACAAAAATGAATTTTTTACAGAAACACTGAAACCAAAATTAAAGTGCCCCTATTATGCTAGTTAAAGGTTAATAGGTTAAAGGTTCCCAATTTTGTTTTAGAGGTCTCCTATAATAGGTTTACATGCATCCAGGGTCAAAAAACACTTTCTCATTATATACATTGCAGCATCACTTCTTTTCTCAGTGACTTAAATGGTTTGTTTAAGGATCAGGTCTCTTTAAACCCCTTCTTTCCGACAGCCTAATCTGCACTGATTGGCCAAATGGCCTAGTTTGTTGTGATTGGTCTAGCACATGGCATCGAAATGCCTATTTCCATATCTGAATTTCAGCTCCAGAGGCTTCTTTAGCACTTGATACACAGTGATACAAACAGTAATGATGGCATCGGTTTTACTGTATCAATTCGAGCCTGAGTCCTCATCCTTTGGAAGTGCAAAGTGCAAAGTGTATTTGCTTTCACTGTGCAGCAAACAGGGTCTTCTCGACATCTAGATATTTAACATTCACAAACAGCTATATTACATGAAACGTGAAATCCGAAAAAGCATAATAGGGGTACTTTAGTCTTCATTTAGATTTAAGATCTAATTAAATTTGTTGAATTGGGTAATTGAACTCAGTTTGCTGTTCATGGTGTCATGATAAATTAAAGGTGACCTATTATGCCACTTTTTACAAGATGTAAGATAAGTCTCAGGTGTCCCCAGAATTTGTCTGTGAAGTTTCAGCTCCAAATACCCCATGGATTTTTTTTTATACCATGTTTTAATGGCCTATTTTTGGGTAGGAGAAAAAATGCACTGATTTGGTGTGTGTACCTTTAAATGCAAATGAACTCGTGCTCCCCGCCCCAAAGCTTGCGATTCCAACACAATGAGGCATAAATAATACAGGAAAAGCTCATACAGCAAATATAACTCTCAAAATGGTATTTTATGGATGTTTGCTAACATGAAAATAGGTTTGATTGCGTACGGCACGGCTAACGTGGCTAAAGCTACACACTGTTGGAGAGACTGTGAATAAGAATGAAGATGCGTTTATGAATTATACAGACTGCAAGTGTTTTCGGGTTAAAAATTAAAATAACGACATGGCTCTGGTCTCCGTGAATACAGTAAGAAATAATGGTAACTTTAGCCACATTTAACAGTACATTAGCAACGTGCCAACGAAACACATTCAGAAAGACAATTTGCAAAGTCACGAAATATATATGAAATTGGATCATGAACAGTTGGTATTGATCCATCTTTGAGAATCAACTTCTGTGCAAATCCTGTTTTACTGACCCTCGTGTGCAAAGCAGTCTGGTGTAAAATGACTTGCACATACTGGTATATGAATTTATCCAGACACCTTCCCTTCATAAATAAAATGACACACTGCGTCCTTATTGGCTCAGATGCCAGGAGTTTATGGAGAATGTGTTTACTATTATAGCCATTAACAGATTAGTGATAATGTTTACATAGCTGAGACATATCACAAGCTCAGGGACGGTCGTTCTTGAGTGCTGCCATCCTCAAGAGTTTTGCTCCCGACCCAACTCACCTTCCTTCATGTAGCTTTAGTAATCCTGAAGACATTCAAATGTGTTTGATCAGGGTTGCAGGACAGCTGCATTCCAGGACCAGTCTTACTGGTACATCGTTGTCATTTGCGAAAACAAAATTCAGGGGGCGGTAATATTTTCATGTTTTCTGGTTTGGTAGGAGGCACCAGGGACCGAGTATAGCACTTAAACTGGAAAAAGTCAGATTTTCATGATATGTCCCCTTTAAAACAGGTGATAAATGAAACCAGATGTAGTAAAATGAGCAGCCTCTCAATATTTTAGCCAAACATATTGCTATTGTAGCAACCATTTTGGTCATGGTGAAATGCTTCCACACTGCTGACACGTTTACCTGTTGTAGCTTATCCACACTGAATGCACAAAATAAATTCTGACACGGTCATCAAAGAAAGCATCATTGGAGAAGCACTAATTAAACAGTGTAATTTAAGTGTAATAAAGTGCTTCACACACCTTTCTTCACTGGTTCTAACCTAAAATACAAGAGTTTTTGACACTACTGCACTCACCGTTGGTTGATGCAACCTCTCTCTGTTGAGAGGGACAAACAACTTCCAAGTAATTCCCGTGGTTTAACTGTAAATTGAATGCCAGGGATGAAAGCACAACGTTCCATAAAAAGATCCATAAAATGAAGTGGAATAGCTGTAACATACCAAGAAAACGGAAAGTCCTCCGCACTAATGGGTTGAGGTAACAGCAGTCCCCATTCACCAAGGTCTTCTCTCGACTGTCAAGATCTTTCGATGTGTACTGTATCAAGAACAACACAGTTTCTGTCACGGTGATCTGAAACAGAGCAGAAAATCAGAAAATGTTAATGTCTTTAAAAAAATTAGCTACTATGTTTTTACATGTTTTGAAGAAAATGTGAGTGGTGCTTATTAGTGCAAAACTTGCACTGGTAAGCCATGTTGCTTTGGAGGTCTGGGTGGTTGCTAAGGCGTTGCTAGACGGATTCTTAATGGCCCAAGTAAATTAACCCACAATCGAAAACAGTTTTCGATCAGGTCTAGAAAGGAGTACAGAACCAAAAAAGCTACTGTATTAGTGTGTGGAAAGCTACGACTTGAAACCTAATTTTCAGTTGACAATGGAAACGGGAAGAAACAGAAGAAAAGATTAAGAGAGAACAAAAGTTTAAAAATGACAACAAGCCTAAAAAAAGATATTGATTAGTCTCTGGCTGCATTGTTAAAGCCCGCCGGTCCTGCCTCTGCAAAAAAACTGATGCTATTATGAGAATGCGCACTATTTCTATCCCATAAATCCAAATTAGAGTTTGTTCTGCCCTTATTTGCATCCATTAGTAGATAAAGTATTGCAATATTATTGAAGACAGAAGCCTTGCTTTGACTAGAGGCCTTTTCACACTGTATACTTTATCTACAGTTTTGAATCATATGGTCAGTTGGATTGATTTTTACTTAACATTATTCTTCATTGACTATGTGACACTTGTTACACCATTAGAAGCGAATAACTATTTCAGAGACAAAGAAATTATTATATTTTGATGAAAACTATGAAAATGAGCACAAGAACAGTAAAATTTATTAAAAGCAACATAAATTTGAAACTCAATTTTATTGTATTAATAGACTGCATGTTCCTGGTCTTATTGTGAATGATTCATCAGTGTGTTAATTAAAAATAATGCTTTTACATTTGCATAATTAGTTTTTTTTCATCAAAACTTGTTCCACCTCTTTTCTCCGCTGATGTCACCAAACCCTCTAATTTTTAGCCCCTCCCCTTCAACCTCCTGTCACATAAAGACACCTTGCACAATCCAATCAATTCCCAATGGATAGCGTCAAGTCCTCCGGCCTGCCCAACTTTATTTTCATTTTTTGAAAATCCTGTTGCATTCAGAAAAACATCACATTATATAATTAAAATCCGTTGCAAACTCCATTTCGTGTATCTCCAAGTAAATCTTTTAGGATTCATAAAGATTTTAGGCATTTAAAGAAAACTCTATTTGCAATAAAAGTTAACTAACTAGAAATTTCTTTCTCTTCCTCTGTTCATGAGCACAGGGATACAAGTTTGACTGAGGTAAAGAGACCAGGATTCTGACACACATGAGGAGCTTCAGGCTCTTCCTGATCTGTCAGAGTGATTTAAGAGCTTGTCCAGCTCCTTGAGGGTTTGCTTTTGGGGCTTATACATGCAAGTAGGATCTTCTATTTCCAAAAGCAGAGGGACTTAATCTCATATTTTCAAACCGCATAAACCACCGCATAAAAATTTGGCTAGAGAAGCGTAAGAGTTTGGTGGCCCCTTTGCTGCTCTTCTTACTTCAAAACAGTAGCACAAACGCTCAAGGCTTTACACACATACACTGCAGAATGTAGGTTATGAGCATCCAGCAGAAGAGAGAATGATCAGATTCAGGAAAGACGAGGGAAAAAAAAAAAAACACCCACTTAAGAGACACATCATCATTTCTGTTTTTATACATCACTAAAGATCTGTACAACCATCAGGAAATAGATTTAAAGCGGGGTGTCAATCAACATAATTACATGAGGTGTTGATTATCCAGATTAATCACATACTGTATCATATATTTGTTGACAAAAACTATTTTAGGATAATTTAAGACATTATCAAGGTATCTACCAAGAGATGTATATGTATATATGTATAGTTTTACATATTTAATGCAACAACCCATGAAGAAAAAAATACTTATGCCGGTACAATAGAATAAAGAATAAAATAAAAGAATAGAAGAATAAAACCTTGACGTGGCAATTTCCAAGTGAAAAAGGATGTTCAATGAGGAAAAAATTACTTAATTTTATCCATTAGGAATTTACTGGGTTGTGAAAAATGGTTTCTGTATGACAGATAGTTCAAGGGCTGAAAAATAAGGGCTTGGTGATGTCAGCTGAAAAGGAAAGCAATTTTTTCGACTGTAATGGTAGACTACAAAGACATTTCTTTGGAATAATGTGCACTAAAGATTGAGCTTATTTCATGTTGACATTAAAGGTGAAGTATGCCAGTTTTATACCACTTGTATCACCCAACAGAACAGAAAAAACAAAGATGGTTTTAGAACAGGTTTCCTTAAACATGCCCGCTGTCTTTCACTGGTCAAATAAACAGATAGCCCTGCCCTTATCTCCTACCATTGGTTGAGCCTGTTGCAATGCCATATCTTTCATAGCTTGTTCAAGTCCACAGTGACTCTTAGTAACTACAACACAGTATGACTGTTTGAATATAACAACAGTAAGTATAAAAGTAGGTTAACTAAATGAGGTAAAAAGTATTTACAAAGTCAGTGGTTAAAGTTTCTTAAAGTTGTTTCTTAAAGGTGCAACATGTAAGATTTTTGCAGTAAAATATCCATAAACCACTAGGCCAGTGTTATATATTTTATTCACTTGAATACTTAAAATATCCCAAATGTTTCCAACTATTTGTAAATCGTGAGAAAATTGCAATTTTAACCAAGGCTCCAGGACGTGTGAGGAGTCGCCTGTCAATTGCGTTATCCTCGGTTTCCAGTTTTATTTTGTAAAAACCATGGAAACACCAAAAGACGCTTTAATATATTACATGTTTTAATAGGCAAGGGAACAACTGTTTGGTTACGTTTATAGACAGAAAACTAATTGTTATATAGATCAACATGTTTAGTCTTATTGTTTAAATGTAATTTTCTTGATTTTTTGCGAGTACCAAGCTTTACCATGCCTCAGAGAAAAACACCATTTTGTCAAGTAGCTAACATAGCATAATCAGATGCAGCTTTATTTTTAGTAACAGCAATACAGAATTTTCTCCATCATACAATACGTTTTAAAATACGTACAAGCCATCCAGCATTTAATATGATATTCTAAAATCGATCTATCTTACTGCAGTGTGTCTCACAGCAGCCGCCGAGCGAACACGCAGAGTAATGTTATAACATCATTTTCAACACTCTCAAATGTATCTAATATGATAAACAGCTCTGCGTTACCTCATACTCATGACCGGAAAAGCGGAAGCAGCGCCTGCGACTGTGTCATAATAAAAGTTCCACTGCTCGTGAGGCGTGTGTTGCGCAATCGCTCCAGAGGCCTCGTTCAGCTCCCACAACACTCGGTCCTGCTCTGCTTCATACTACAGTAACGTTAATAATCGCCTCCATGAACATGATTTCTTCCCGAGTCCTAGCCCTTTTCTTTTGCACCGGCTGTGAAGTGAAGACCACATGTCCCAAGATTCCGCGCTCAAACTTGCAGTTTGTTTTTAATAGGCCTCTAGCGACCTCTAGCGGACAGAAATTTTACATATTGCACCTTTAACTTTTTGAAGCGTCAAAGTGTCAGTTGCATAGCTGTCAATGGAGGGACAAAAATCTCTCAGATAAAATATCATCTTTTGTGTTTCAAAAATGAACAAATGTCTTACAGGTTTGGAACAACATGAGAGTGAGTAAGTGGTGACAGAATTTTCATTTTTGGGTGAACTAACACTGTAAGGTCTGAACTGCATTTCACAAACTTTTTTCACTGATACATGTTAATAATCTGAAACAAGCTCTTTCATAGCAAACGATTAAAAATAATTACAGTACAGATGAATTTGAGCACACAGCGGTATAAACACAAAGAACTAATTTGCATTAGAATAAAGAGGTTAAATCTTTAGAGGTAAGCTCTAAGCACGAGGTTAGTCCTCCAAGTTACTGAGCGTTCTTTTACCTTACCATTATGCTTTCCAACCGCAATACTATCTGTAGATCTCAAGAAGATCTCAAGAAGAGGAAAAAACAACGGATACAGCTGAGCTAATTACTTAATGTGATTTTTTTCATATCTTTTGACTCATTGTTTTTACACAAAATTGGATTTGAACTTTAAAATAATAGTTTTAAAACAACATATTCACGTTTCTGCATAAATGCGCTCCAATAAACGACAACACAATGATGTGTAGCCCAAGACTAATGCCCAACAGTAGAGCAGTAAACTCAACCATTTCCAGCCTAATGGGCTAAAACTCACTAAACACACACCAATTCAAGCATGAAGTCCTGATCACTCAGCCAGACATGAACATCTGTTGGTTTCTCGCTGGTTTGTAGGGCCCAGATGATCACTGTTGACAATGGAAAGTTATTTGTTTGGACTGTGTTAATGAACAGCTATTTCATACTCCACATGGCCCACTTTCTGTTGACAGAGTGTCTTTTCAACCTGTTCTGTAGAACGGAGAGAAATCGTGAGGTCTCTTATGCAGATGTATTGAATAAGTAGAATACACTAATACTGTGGAAAAAAAAAAACCCTCCACAGGGTCACAATCTCTTGATTACATTTTTAAAAATGACCCTTAAACCACTGAATTCAGTAACATTACTGAATACTGATGTAGCAAGGCGACTGTCATAAAGATTATAAATATATAAAGACCACAGAGACAGAAAGATAAGATATTTAAACACAACCAAACCTCAACAACAGAGTATGTTTAGAATAATCTCTGAAAACTGGGGATTAAGAACATTTTTTTTGAGAATTCTTCCTAGAAATAGGAAAGAAAAAAAAGAAAAAAAAACAGAAAAAAAAACAACAACAATACTAATCAACACTAACCAGTACTTTTCATCATCTTTCATCATTCTTTCCTGTAGCTCAGTAGTTAGAGCATGGCACTAGCAATGCCAAGGTTGTGGGTTCGATCCCAGGGATTGCACATACTAAGATACAAATGTATATATATAATACAAATGTATATATAATGCAATGTAAGTCGCTTTGGATAAAAGCGTCTGCCAAATGCATAAATGTAAATGTAAATCTTTATATGGAAGCCCAATTCACTCAGTTCTACTCATAATTATCACTTATGTCATAATTTTCGACATTTTGACATACTGACTTCATAATTTTGACTTTTTATCTCATAATTATGACTGCATATCTCAGTTTTATCTTTTTATGTCTTAAATGATGATTTACAAAAGCATGTTTTTTTTAACCTATGTGGCGGAAATGAGCTTCCATGCCTTCAAGTCCTGAAAAGTTTCTCCTAAACAGGATTTCAAAACAAATTTGACAACTTGTATGTCCATAGCTAATATATTAAGCCAGTAAAAGAAGACTTTTTCTACACATCTATTAAATTCTACAACAGAGTGTCATTAGTCAAAACAACAATACATCTTCATTACCAAGATGGCTACCACATCCACACACATTATTTGAGCACTGCAGAATACTAATAGATTTTGAAACCACACCTGGTCATTTTGTAATCTTAAGTACTTTACTTATAGATTACCACTCTGAAAGAAAGTCTGTGTCAGACAAAATATACTCAATGAATGCTATGACAGCTCTAACTGGGAATGGTCAAGAAGAAAATACAGCAGTTAAGCATGCTTATGTATGAGTTAAGTGATTTGCTGTATTTTGATGATCTAACGATTACATAAATGGCACCTGAATCCATAAACATTTATAACACTCCACAACTGCTAAATGGATGCAGTTACATATGTTTTTGAAAGCATAATGGTGGATTTGCCATAAAATTGTGTTGTCAATACTAGAAAATGGTTGAATTGTGTCTGATGGCAGTCACAATTCTACTTTGACATATAAGTGTATACTAAGACATAAAAGAAGTAGTTCTGGGGAGGAACGTAAATGGAAAGCCTCAACATCATCCAAAGAATAGCATGTTAGAAGCAGACAGCTGTCATCTTTATCTATGCTCTTCAGAGTTTTCATGTGTTATAGAAAAAACACTAATTCAACAGCTTCAAAGTGAGAGAGAGATCAAAAACAACATACGCTACACTCAAAGAAATAAGAGTTCTTCAATTCAAAATGTAGATATTCTCGGTAACACCTTACAATAAGGTTTCATGAGTTAACATTAGTTAACATTAACTAAGAATGAACAAGCATTTATTAATCTTAGTTAATGTTAATTTCAACATTTACTAATAATACATTAAAATCAAAAGTTGTATTTGTTAACTAGTTAATGCACAGTGAACTAACATGAACAAACAATGAACAGCAGGATTTTTCTTAACTAACATTAACAAAGATTAATAAATACGGTAACAAATGTTTTGGTCATTGTTAGTTCATGTTAGTTAAGAAATGAGACCTTATTGTAAATTGTTACCATATCCTCTTTACCATTCTAAAAACAGAGAATAAAAAGTTATTTGTGAGCGGATCTCACAAAACTTTCAAGAAAATGCCTGGGTCATATTTCGCCCCACAATCAAAAGAAAAAATAATATTTTCCATAAAGGAATTGATGCCTATTTTAGGGCCATTAATACCTAATTCCTTAATAAATCATTACTGTGCACAAAATTAAATATAATATTTAAATTGTAAATTATTCATCATGGTAGTATTCACAGTGCAGTATTTGAATTTATTTCAGACTGATTTAAAAGAAAAATGTGTCTGAACATGTTTTTTTTTACAGTATTACAGTGATGACAATGGTTTTTATTTCACATATGGTGAAACTGTCAAAGCAAAAAGGTCATAACAATAGGCTTAATTTTCTTCATTCAAAACATTTCCGTCATGACAACTCTCAAATTGTTTGGCATTGTAAAAGATATGGCAATGTTAATATGTTTGATCTTGGCAGAATTTATCTGCTACACTGCTGCTGCTGTTATTGCTGCTGCTGCAGAGCAAGTGCGGGACTTGCTACTGCCAATACATGCTGCTGTGAGTAAGTAAGACATGCTGCACGTAGAAACGTAGCAGATCTATACAGGTGGAGCTGGGGGAGGTGGAGGGTGCTGCAAACTGCTACAGAAGGTGCTGACCAACTATTTGAAGGTTGAGCAGCAAGCTCACTGGCTATTGATACTGCAGGAACCAATCAGCTGTGCCCTATAGCGATGATGTGATTGCAGCAGAATGAGTTAAAGACCTATCAGCCTGTGCCATCTAGAGTTTCATGACATAACTTTGTATTCATCAGATATTTCTATGAGACTCACCCAAAATGGCATCAAGCTGTTAAAACCTAATTGGAACCTTTATTTCTAAAAATGAGTGAAATATGTGCATGCTTATATTAGCTTGTTAGTTGTAGTTATTAGTCATGTAGTAACTGCTTTCTTGTCCTAAGTGACTTACAGCACATCTTTATTACAGGGACAGTCCGCCTGGAGCAATCTGGGTTAAGTGATTTGCTCAAAGGCACATGATGAATAAGTGTGCATGAGAGTATGTGTTGCATTATAAGACATGTATGTGCACTTGCAAATCATGAGCTAAAATGACTGGCACATTGCATCTTAATCTTGCCACGACTACTGGTACAACCTTTCACTATCAAGTGAATCTGCAAAAGTCATCAAGAAAACTCATTAAATGTTTGGGTAAACCGATTATAGTCAAACTTTGTCTATTATAATCTATGATAAAGAAGCGCTTTTGTTATGGTTTAGCACATTTGGCAGTGATCTTCAAATTCCATTCATTATCAGAAGATTTATCAGTATTTAATAAGATTTTATGTTGTAATCCGTTTTAAATGAAGATGTGATGGGCATACTAGTCTGGCTTATCCAAACATCTGACTGTCTATGGGTGATATCACACAATCTCATCCAAATCTGGCAGGGAATTTATTATGTTGAGGGATTTTTTTAATCATATGCTTGTGTAAGACTTTTCCCCCATAACCCACACCTTAACGCATCAATGTCATTTTTGCCAATATCAGCTCAAATTGAGCAATATCTCTGTCTGAAACTCATATCTTTACCGCAAGCCTTTCAGACTACAAATCACAGTGTGATGGTTTCAGTATGTGGAGTTTATAAGCAGTGCACTGTGGAGATAGAGTTCATCTCTCTTTACGACAGCTTTGGCTGGGGTCACAGTGTTTCGACGTAGTGGCCGGATTGTTATTTTTTCTGTCTAGAACATGAGCCAATATCTGTCTGCGCCACTCTGCTCAAAAAGGTGTTTGGGGAAAAATATAACAACCTAGCTGCCATGTAGCAACACTTATAACCTGTCAGCACTGTGAATGAAAAATGCATCTATTAGAGTCTCTGGGAAGGAATCACTAAAAATAAGTAGTTTTTAGTTTTGATTTTCTTTCCCTCTTTCTACCCCTCACCGTTTTCTGCATTCAAACTATTAAGCCACACCAATCTAGGCTCATGTTACCATACTTTTGATTATTAGCATAAAGTCTAGTCCACATTACAGCTTATTCTAGCAAAAAACCATCCACTTAGACAGGAAGCAGGAAGAACCATCTGACCAACATGTAAAGTGACATACCATCTTTATTTTATTTTTTTTTTGTGATGTTTAGGAGGTGGGTAAATCTGAAATCTGATATAGACTACCAACAAAGCAAAGCAGAATCTACAGATCTGGTGAAGGCAGGGCTAAGAAATTAATACTCACCAAGTGCTAAATTTGCAATAAATAAATAAATAATAATCACAATAGCAACAACCTTGGTGAGTAAATAAAACATTACTCAAAATGTAACTGTAAAAATGCAATTATACAAGGAATAAATTGCTAAATAATCCAATTGTTGTCATAGGGACAATATATATATTATATATAAAACAATAAAAAAAATAAATACATAAAACATGATGCATGGCAGCGTTGTTAGAATTTGGCTTGGGTAATTTCCAGATCTCACCACCCCCATTGTCTCTCTACTAGTAATAATAGTAATACACAACAACAACGTTTTCATCACTCAAGGATATAATTTACTTTCTATTAAATATCTAAAAAAAAATTCTTGAATATCTTTCAAAGATTCAATGTCTTGAAACTTGAAATTTGCCAAATTAAGCATTCTAGCAGTCTGTAAACTTGCACACTCAAATTATTAAAAAAGTACTATCATAAAAGCAGCCAATCAAATTGGAGCATGCCATTTGGATAAAGTTTTTTCAGTTTTTGTGTCCAGTATGCATATAGACAATACATGAACAATTTGTGGGCAGTCTATGGTGTGCCACCTGAGGCTGAGACTAAGAGTTTGTTTACATGACACCATTTTTAACTAATAACGAAAAACTTTTTATGTGTTTTGTTTTAGGGGCCTGAAAAAGCAAACTTTTGAAAACAGGTTTCAAAGTGCACGTTTTTTGAAAACTATAACATTATAGTCTGTGTAAACTAAAAAAATGTGAATTTGTGAAAACTGTGACGTCATGTACATAGCACATAGTGTTTTTTTTTTTTTTTTTTTACAAAGTGACATCGCCAACTACTGGCCTGGCATGCATGCGTTTTATCCGTTTCAGTGGATCCGTGTGAACTTGGATCGTTTTGACAACGTTCTTGTCAAACGCTTCATTCTTGTCCACTGAATGTGAACAACCATGAGAAAAAAAGTTTTAAAATATATTTGTGCATGACATTCTCTTGTATATTTAGCAGAAACAAAGAAAAAAAGAGAAATAGAACAAAATAAAAGTCATTTGAAATTCGGCTCAGAGACCAAAGTAATGCGTTATGAAGAACTGAGATATAACTTAACAGATAGACCCAAGATATTTATAAAAATATGGAACCCAATAAAAATCCTTACTTAATCTTAACTTCTTAAAGGCTCAGTGGTCAAGGATAGGTGTGTGCTCTGTGTGCTTCGACTAGTCTTAGATATTGTTATTTTAACAAGGAACTACAGTACATCTGACAATTAGGTTAATAAAGATTGTTACCACCTTGTTTTAGTTCTTGTTAATGTTAATGTCAAAGAAAACAAGTGTTTAAGTGTCATTAACAGTTTTTCTTTTCATTCATATGTTCTTTTTACTTATTTAGTTAACTTATTTCCACTGACATGTGTATGAACATAGACGTACTGTATGTGGGTTATTGCAAGTATGTATGCATATGGTATGTAAGTATGTGTGTTCATGTATAAAGGTGTATGGGTGTGTGTAAGAACATAAATGTGCACATATATGTATAATTATGCATTTTTCTTTAAGTATTCATGTGTATATGTATATATGTATGCATATATTTTTAGTATGCATTCTTATCAAGTTAATTTTATTTATTAATTCATTTTATTTATTTCTTTTTCTTTTTCCTCACATTTATATATTCATACATTTGCATATCTTTATGTATTCAGTCATTCATTAATTTACTATGAGTACATGTATGTATTAAATTCATGAATGATGGCAGTGTGAAGTCTTGTTTTTGACACTTATAGTAGTAGAACATATTGTGATAAATAAATTAAAAAAAAAGAGGTTGACATTTTAAGCACATCCTTTTATCTGCTGCCATTCATCTGTTAATCACATTAGGTGAATACAGAACCACACTATGAGCTGACAGAGAAGCAAAGGTCCAGCGTGGCGGCACTTCAGATTGAGTCACTGCCAGTGATGAAATTATGTGGGCTGGTGAACATTAAATTACAGACAGTGAGAAGTGAGATGTCTATACTCACAGTTTGCTTTTTTCCTCATGAAAAAACCTGCAGTTTTCAATAAACAAGTGTTTAACATTGACGCAATTGTGAGTGAACAGACAAGCTAATGATGGCATTCAGTATTGGGGCAGAGCCTGGTGTGATCTAACATCAAAGGCTTTGATATGAGGAGAGAGGGGGTTTTATGATATGCAGGCTTAATTTATGCATGCACAGATAATGAAATCTCATTATGCTGACTTACCAAGATGGAACACATGCAGTAAACATA
This sequence comes from Hypophthalmichthys molitrix, assembly GCA_037950675.1. Taxonomy (NCBI): domain Eukaryota; kingdom Metazoa; phylum Chordata; class Actinopteri; order Cypriniformes; family Xenocyprididae; genus Hypophthalmichthys; species Hypophthalmichthys molitrix. The sequence continues at coordinate 20,081,819 of CM075514.1, read as the reverse complement.
TTTGGCTCTGCTGGTTAATTATACAGTCCTGCATGCATTAAAAATGAGTATTCTGTGCAATGCTTTAGAAAAATATCCTTTAAATCACAAATAAACACACAAAAATCATAAGAGCTTGAAAAGCAGTTATGACTCACACAGAAGTCTCATCTTAAAGACTCATGGTGTGCATTATTTCTGTACCTCAGACAGCGTTGCCAGAATCATGGTACACTGTTGCGTATATTACTAAAGTGTTTTTATTAAACCTCTTTCTTATGCATCTCTAGCTTGAATTACTATCATGCAATCACTTACAACGCTCCTCAAAAATCAGTGTTAATAACACATTTTGTTTTTATTAAACTTCTCTTGCATACCTCTCAAATCAAAGCAAGCAAAATCACTTATCCTATCAAAATCTAAAACAAATTATATTATATTGCATATTATAAAACTATATATTCCTTCGCACTTAATATCAAACCACTAATCAATCTCTAATCATATAGGTACTTACATGCAATCATTTACTAATCAAGTAAAAGAGTTTTACATCTCAAGTTTGATCTTCCTTCATAAAATCATTCATTTAATAATCAATAAATGCAAAAAACACATATGACAAACAATATCAAATCACTTGAATCAATATCAAAAAATATTAAAGACAATAGATATCAAGTGATTGCATCAATCCATAGTCTGATAGGCTTTCACGTAATAATTAATTTATTAATAACTAAAAATCCCTTAAAATGCCTAATCAAAGAAAACCAACACGAAAATCACTTACAAATCATAACCTCATAGTTATGAAAAATCAATATCAAGTATCATCACCTTTACATCAGTTCTTACAATATCTACACTCATCAAGAAAGTCAATATGAAATCAGATCAATTAATCCAATCTTCCTTTATGTATTAATTTAGTAATCAATAAATGTGAATGCACTTAAAAACACTTATAAATGATAATCAACGTCAACTGATCACTTATCAATCAATAACACTAATCAATCCACCACAGTTGTCATTTAGCAATCTCAAGCCTGATCTGCTTTGATGCAATAACTCATTCACTGATTGACTTAAAAGCACTTGTCAATGATAATCAATATCAAATGATCACTCAATAGCACTTATCAATCAATGTATTGACTGCCATTGCCTTCAGTGACTCACCAGCAATGTGGGGACTCCAGTGACCACCGCGTACAGCAGGGCGGGCGGGATGGCGCTCGTGTCCTCGGGTCCGAGGTAGGGTTTCGTGTACGCGGTCTCGTAGCAGAAGAAGCCCTGAACGTGCACGTTGAACGTGTCCGTATACTCGAAGTAATATGCCAGCATGACCGTGCCCGCCATGATCACCAGCTGGAAATAAAGCATGGTCGTCAGAGAGTGGGGCAGGAACATTTACCAACAATCCAGTGGAGAACCTCCAAACATCTGAGCTCCCGTTATAGTTCCCGCATCTCGCCGGGGTCTGACGCTCCGAGCGCACGCGAGGTTGGCACGCGAATACGCACTCGCTCGCATGGCACAGCGCTCGAGCCGGAATGAGAGAGCGAGAAAGAGGAGAGTGCGATAAAGTGCCACCGCGCGCTCCTCACTCTAAGCAGCTGATGATGAAGAGACACGTCAGGCGCCGTGCCCGCGCCTCATCATCATCGTCGTCCGCTCAAAGGGTCTGAGAGGCGCTATTCCGTCAGTCACTAAATGTCACCTCTGCTCTTTAACTCTGGAGAAACTGTAAAATATACTAATACACAGACGTTACAAAGAAAGTAAGTTCATAAAAAACTTTGACGAATCATAACAACGCACACATTAACACAAAACGCGAATGTTTAAAACAAACTTGATGGTTCGCGCCTGGAATTCTGGGAATGTCCATTTTAAAGAAAGTTTTAAAGTTTTAAATTTTAGACCCAGTAAATCTACCAAAAATGCGGCGAGGCACAAACTACTTAATAAGGCTACAAAGAATAACTGGTTACAAATGTGTTCTCTCTGTTAGACACTTTTATTGAATAACATCATAAGGAATATTATAAAACCAAAGCCCACTCTCATCAGCTGCAGAACTGTTTAATTAAAACGTCTTTGAGTTTATCTCAAAAGCTTACACTTTCAGCTTTTTCAGTTATTACATTTCTTTTGTATTATACACCTTTTATATCAAAACAGCTGTGGTAAAGTCTTGTGGGGATTATTTTTTCCCTTTGCTAAAAAGATTAATAAAACTCCAGTGAGACATTGTGAGGAATCATCTGCCCTGCTGGAAACGCCTCAGATTTTCACATTAACCTTGCAGAGAATCAATTACAGCGCTAGCATATGTTTGACAGTGTGATGTGGTAGAGCTGTGCATCTGTTGAAAACTCTAGGAAAACTAATCATGATAATTGGGCAGCTGTTATTTACATTACTGTGACAGTTAGGATGTGTTTCCATTGAGAAGAAACATGGCAGCTGGGCTGATAAAGGTGTGACTGGGAGAGGAGAGATCAACATATTTTAGGTTAAAAAGGGGGTTTGCAGTGATTCCATAGAAGAACCATTTTTGGTTCACTAAAAACCTTTCACTGAACAGTTCTAAAAAGAACCTTTTTTTTCTTAGTGTGAAGAACATTTTAATAATCTACAGAACCCTTTTCTACTAAAAAGAATCTTTTGTGTAATGGAAAGGTTCCATGGATGTTAAACGTTCTTCATAATAAAGAAGAAGATTTTCTTTAGCACTTGAGACCAGGAATATGATTGATGATCTTGGAGATCTTGTTACTAACTATGAGCATGTTCTATTTATATGATGTATCACTGAAAATGAAAAACTTATTCTTGATTTTTACAGTTCAGAAGCACCCCAAGGAACCAACTGACCTAGATTGAGTTTCCAAACCCACAGACCAATAAATCAGAGTCCTAATAAAGACATGTTACAGTGCATCTGGCATATAAAGAAGACAATATTATATGTAATGCAATGTAACAAAATACACATTAAAGAACAAAGTGATATTCATAAAGCCCTTAAAAGCAGATACTGTGCACATTTTATCATTGCTTCTATACACAGCACCTACAGGCGGAAGACTAACGACGGAAAGCAACGTCAAAGCAACTTTTTTTTAGCTTCATGAGAAATTCATGGCCTGTCTTCAACATACTTGAGAAGATCTGAAGGGACTGTCTGCTTTTCAAAATATTTTTGTCAGGCTGAGAAATATATTAAAGTAAATGACACTATAAGAGAGCAGCAATACAATATAACATCAATGCAATTCATGCAATCGTATTACCATGACTCAGTTTTATTTCCACTGCAGAATGCAAGTAAGCGGTCTATAAAGTCTGTTACTATTCCACTACTAATCTTAAAATACTGTACTGTTGTATGTTTTGGTAATGGTAGGCTAGTTTTGATGTATGAAGGTATAGTTTATCCAAAAACAATAATTCATTTAAGTTGTCCACCCTCAAGTTGATCCAAAACTTTCTTTCTTTTGTGGAACACACAAGTAGTTTAGCATAATGTTTATGCATGCTGCTAATTACAATGATAATGAATGGTGACCAAGTGTCAATATGATTCAAAAGTGCAACGGTTGGGTTCCTGAAGTAAAAACTTCACTCATTTCCTCCATAAGGAAATAGATTTTAAACTTAAAAACCTTTAAAGACAGACCTACTGTGAGCTACAAGGTTAATCAATGGTATTTGCTTCTTCTGAAGCTGTCAGCCTGCATTATTTCAGCATTATTTCAGGAATTCCTGGTGAAAAACTACATTACCCATGATGCTGTACAGAAAATTACACCAATCAGAGAGTCAAAAAAGCAACAAGCTCCAAAATAGCTCTTTAGCTCCGCCCACTCCCATGAAACACTGCAAATGGCGTAATCGAGTCGATCTCCCTATGCTCTCAAAATACTGAAATGTTATATTTCTCCATTTTTTAAATTCGATTATGCTGTTTGCAATGCTTCATGGGTTACTAAAACTGTTAAGTACACAGTTTTGTACCTTTGTCTTTTTGTCTGATTTTCAATTTTTTTTTGCTTCAAATCAAATTTTGCAGTGTTGTGATTCACCTCGTAGCTGATTGGCTTGGTTCATGGCTTATAACTCTTTAATGAAGATTATTTTAAAAATCCCTATGGGTAAAAAAATGAAAAAATACTTCCGGAACAAAGGGGGCGGGCACTGTTGCACTATTATTTATGCACTATAATATAAGTCTTATGAAATCTTTCAGTAAGGAAAATGATGAAATTTAAGTCTCATAATCTTCTCCGCTGCCGCAGGCCACCCTTCATTTTCATTGTATGGAAAAGAGCAGTGTCCTCGTGGTCTACAAAAGAAAGTAAGTCATGTGAGTGAGTAAATGATGAGAGAATTTTCATTTTTGGCTGAATCTCTTTAGAAAACATCAGAAATCTGTGCTGGTGGGCTGCAGTGTCATCTTCAATATGAGACTGGCTTTAGATGAGATTGTATTCTGAAATTAAAGCACATACTATTGGATTCTTCTAGAAAGCGCTTCTGGTAAACAGCCAGCAAGAGCAGTTAATTAGTGTTTGAGGTCCACCATACTTCAACAAACACTGAATGTTAGATTAACATCAATTAGAATAAGTCTCCCTGAAACATCAAATGTCTAAAATGGTCCCTGTTAGGGACAAAACACAATGACAACTCCACACAGGTGGTCAGTTAGTTGCAGATGTCTGAACATCAAGCTGAGAAGACTGATTCCTATTGAATAATAAAAGAATCATTATAAAGTAGAGCAAACACATCAATACACCTCCAAGTCACTATTATTTTAATTAATAATACGTTATGTATTTATTTATATTTATTTAATTGGCAAAATAATAAAATTGGCAAAAACAACCATATATTTGCATTGAGTGACCTAAAACATATCTAGGGACCAAAAGACCAAAGAAATGATGGGTATGGTGTCTTACTCCACCTATAGCAACCACCTAAAACACCTTAGCAACCATATAGCAATACCAAAGAAATGATGGGGTATGGCTCTTAATCCACCTAACAACCACCAGAACACCTTAGCAATTACCTAGAAACCACATGGCAATGCCCTGGCAACCACCCAGAATACCCTAGTTCTGGACATGGTCATATTTTCTTTAGTAAATTGAAATAAAAAATAAATAAATAAAAACAATAAAAAAACATTCATTTTCAAGGACCAGACTACCAAAGAGACAAAAGGGATAGGCTACCTAGCAACCACCTACTGTAGAATACATTAGCAACCAGCCACAACCCCCTAGCAATCGCATAGCAACGTCCTGGCAACCACCCACAACACCCTAGTTCTGGACATGGTCATATTTATTTCAGTAAATTGAAGAAAAGAAAAAAAAAGACCCAAGCAATTTCCAGGGACCAGAATACCAAAGAGACAAAAGCATTAGGGCTACCTAGTAACCACCAAGAACACCTTAGCAACTACCCACAACACCCTAGCAATCACATAGCAACGCCCTGGCAACCACCCACAACATCCTAGTTTTTGGATGTGCTCATTTTTTTCTTTAGTATATAAATATAAAACATTTTTTTTAAGAGTCTAGGCTGAAAAACAAATAATAGTCTTCTGGCTTGTTAAAAATGTGACCTATAATCTTCAATGTCTTGCGGTATGAGTCTTCTGTTCATAACAACACACCAAGCCGACCGTCAGCCATCGGGCAGTTTTTGTTCATCGGCCGACTAAGTTTTCTCAGTCTGTTCCGGTCCGCATCGTTGGTTAAAGTTGGTCCTTATTGGTATTTTTTCGGCCGATTGGACATGTTGAATCGGTGTCGAAGCTCGTCGGTCCGTCGGGCCATCTGATCATTCTGATTGGCTGTTCAGCTACTGCCACCTGCTGGTACGGAAAGGCATTTCATCTTATGCAGGCGCAGAACAGACGTGCTACTTGGCCGTTGGCTGTCGAGCGTCGGTTTGGTGTGTCAGGGCAACTTTGGACCCAGACGCTGCCGACGTGAGCCAACCCCGCAGTCTGCTTTCATCGCCACTAGTTTGTCGGTTCCACTAGCTTGGCGTGTTCCTGCCTTAAGTGGAGATATGAGAATGGCTGGTCTCTTTTAAACCTCCAGAAGGACATAACTAAGCTCAGTATCAAAGCCATCTACTATAGTAGCATATAGAATGATTTAGGCAAATATAAAGAAAAAAACCCTTTCTCTGCCTCTAACAGTTTGCCGTTGCTTGGTTAGCGGCTGTTCTATCACTTATTCATACAGCTCATGATTCTTTTAAATGACTCCATGGCTTTAAGACAGATGCTTCACAGAGCACTTTAATCATCCACTTTTTCCATATAAAGGCGTGGGTGTAATGAAGCATTAAACTCAATATTAATGCAGATCACTCAGGAAATAAGGAAGAGAGGACACAGAGGCAGGGCTTTTCTACTGTACACATCTCTCTCTCTCTCAGTCTCTCTCTCTCAGCCAGCAGTCTTCCTCTAAGCATTAACTTTCTTTTATGAATGTCACAGAGAATAACACTGCTACTTAAAAAAAGTCTCATTACCTGAGAGGGAGAACATCCTGGGAGAAATTTGCCTCCTATTTTGTTAAGTAAGGAGGTTTTATGAGGCCACCACCCTTTTGAATTTGACACGGAAATATTTTATAGAGAGGACATTTAATGTAGCCTTTGAATTAATAGGACGTTTGTTATGTTAACAGGTTATGTAGCATATATTTTATGTGTGTTAAAGTCACCATAAAATCCGAATCGACAAAATTTCTTTATGGAATATTGCAGGATTTATTAAAAAAAAGTTTTATCTCTGCACATAATTTTTTTAAAAAATTCATGTGCCCTCATAATCTTTAATCAATATAACTTCTCCCTCTTACAGCAACATCTCTTCTTTTCTCTGATGATGTGTTTACTGGTACAAGGGTGGGGCATCCTGTCAATCACATGAGATCGACCAATAGCAAACCACAACAATCCAACCATCCAATCAATTCTCGATGGACAAAATCAAGTTCTGCCCTACATTTTTTCTTGTTTGAGAAGCCATTTCACTCAGATATATGTCAAAATAAGGAAGAAAACACTATCACAACTTCCATTTCATGCTGACTTTAATGTCTTCTGGGAATCTGCTAATATGACAGCATATGTACTTCTCCACAAACTGCTATTTTTCGGCATTTTATGGAATCAGACTTTTAGCTTTTAAAGAAATGCCACATCAAACATTATGTTCAGATAATTTCTCATCTGCCATGTTTGTTAATTTTGAACCGAATCTAAGCAAACAAGTAATTAGGCTGTGCATGAAGTTTGGCAGAATGTGATCAGTGCTTCCACCTCCAAACATTTATTTAATCTTTGGTTCAGAGATTCATAAGTATGTCATGAGAAGACCAATATGGCACATTAGCATGTCTTTATCTTCCATCTAGTCTTTAATTAATTAAATCATTTCAAGAGTCTCAAAATTTGACGGAAGTGTCACTGTTAGACAATTACATAAGGGATAAAGTACAGCCAGCCACTTATTATCGCAAATTAAACCCAGACATTTGATCAGGACACAGTGGGATCTTGATTCAAGGGTTTATTTTGAGATAATGACTAGCTGACTGTACATTACGCAGATTAAAACTTATAACTTAAATAGTAGCATCAAAGTGAGAAGTATAATGTATGTTTGCTCTAATAATGTACAAATAAAATAAGATATCCAGTATGACACAATCTTTTGCAAGAGCAATGTTTTGAACACCAGTAGTGTATCATTAGTGTATATGGGATCACTCGATCAAGGAGAAATTATAGTCTGTCCATGCTATAGGCATCACTGGATGTTGAAAGTGCTCTTTAGTTGACTTTCCTTGCCTTTAAAGGTACTGAAATATGAACGAAATGAAATATGAAAGCCTTCTCTTGCCTCAAAGGTGCCACAATACTGCAGAAATGAAGTGCCACCTAGTGGCCACTAGAAAATGAACAACAACTTTGCCACCAAAGCTGACTTTAAAGCAAATTAATGGACACATTATGGAAGCATTATTTAACATACATGAACAAAAATGATTAAATATTATATATAAAATAAAAATATCAATATTGATATTAATATTAATGATGTAATATAATTATTAAACTTTTTTTTCAGTAAATTTAAAAAATAATAATATAATATAATAATTAGCAACCACCTACTAACCTCTTAGAACACCCTAAAAAAAACTATTTTTAAAAATAATATATAATATAATTATTTATTTTAAGAAATTTCTCAAGCCACCTAGCAACCACCCAAAACACCCTAGTTTTGGATATACTTTTTCTTTTTTCTTTAGTAAATTAAAAAATATAATATAATATAACATAATAACTTGTAGCTCAGCTACAGTTTAATACCTTCCCCAACACTGGACTCAATAACCTCTGAATTCATTTAAATCTATTCCTGCATTGCAAAAACAAATATGCAGAAAATCTGCATTCTACTTAAAGCAAGTGCCACCCAAAACAGAAATGCTTTCAAGCACGCTTCCTTCTTAGGATCAATATTTCAAACCAGAGCCCTCTGTGATCCTCATCACCGGACAGATCTCAACAAGGCATTTCGGACCACTTGCAAATATTTGCAGACAGCCGCGTCGCTGATTGCTGTGGCACAGCAAACAGCCGTTTTGTTCCTGCGGCTCTGTGCCAGCCTCAGCCCTTCAGATTAATGAGGACGGGCCCACCGGGAGCGATGACCAAGCATTTCATTACAGGCTAACAACAAAAGCTAATTCAGCACAGTCCCTCATAACTGTGATCCCTTCGGACAGCAGTAAACACTGCCGCTTCGTGGAGGGAATTAAGATTTTTTTGCAGCACTCCACACATGATATAAAGTTCTCAAGAGGCCAGTGACAAGCTTAGTGAGCGAAATGTGTCTTTGCAAACCTCTAACATCCCAAACGTAATTAAAAATTGATCAGGGTCTGTAGAGATCAAAAGATTTGTCTGTAAGAATTCATCTGCAAACAAGCTTAAAACAAGCAGTTAAAAGTAGAGTTAAAATGTTTTCTAATAAAAGCTCAGTAGTTATGTATATTATATACAAATATATATATATATATATACATAAAAGCAATAAAGTACGAGAGGCTGTGCTGTATCGTGAATAAGTCATGGTTGAAGGGCATTGTTAGGACGCAAAGCAGAGTGCCTGCAACCCATTCAGCCGTGACTTATTCATGATACAGCACTAGCCTCTTGCTTACATAGCCTTCCTTCCGCTGGAAAAAAAAAAGTCCCTGACCGTGAACAGCAACAGAAGTTACATTGTTACACCATTAGATGGCACTCTTTATGAGTGTGTCAGTCAGTAGTGAAGACTTTTACATGGAAAAGACTGAATTGTTGTGAACACGGAACAAGACGCAACTGACAAATGCTTTAACTAGCACTGTGCGTCAGTAACGGGAAAACCCCTTAAATGTTAAAAGGACAAGATAATACATTGGCCATTTAAGCAGATTTTTTATTATGAATATAGGACTGACCTGAAGGAAAATGCTAAATCTGAATGCAGGTAATAAACTCGCTCACTCGATCTCTTTCTCATAATACTCTTCTACATAATACAGTAGCTTCAATGAACAATATCAATTGAGAACATACAGTTTACGTTGCTAAGTGTGGTTGCTAAGGGTGTTGTGTAGTGATACACATAGCCGTGTTTTATCGTGAATAAAGGACGATAAGAATCAAGGACAGGAACTAACCGTTTTATAAATATATATAAAATATAAATAACATCACATAAATATTAACTACTCTGCAAAAGTTTGGGGTTGGTAAGATTTTTGAAAGCAGTCTCAAGCTCACCATGGCAGCATTTTTTTTTTAATCAAAAATACAGTACAAAACAGTAATATTTTGAAATATTATTACAATTTAAAATACCTTTTTTTCTATTTTAATATATATTTAAAAATGTAATTTATTCCTGCGATGGCAAAGCTGAATTTTCAGCATCATTACTCCAGTCTTCAGTGTCACATGATCCTTCAGAAATCATTCTAATATGCAGATTTGCTGCTCTAGAAACATTTCTTATTTTTACCAATGATGAAAACAGTTGTGCTGCTTAATATTTTTGTGGATAATCTGACTTTTTTCAGGATTAATGAATATTAAGTTCATAGAAAACCTTTGTAGCATTTTAAATGTCTTTACTGTCAATTGTGATAAATTTAATGCATCCTTTCTGAATAAAAGTATTAATTGTATAAAATGGTATAAAAGATAGTGTATATTGTTTTTTTAATGTTGTGTTGCTTTTTTTCCGATCTCCCCCTATCCACCAAATTTCTCTCCATCTTCTGGCCACAGTTTAAACTATACCATTTGCAACAGTTTGTCATAAATATAGAGCAAGAAATACATTTATACACTAAGAGGAAACCCGTCTATCATGAGAAATCTGCTGCTGGTTTGTGTTGGTGTTTCTTTGCATTATGGGTAAAGTGAGGGTTGATTGACAGACTGTTTCTTTCTTTCTTTTTATTTATTTTATTTTTACATCAGTGGCGCTCTTACATGGATGGACCCTCACTCCACACCAGAGAAGCTTCAGCAGGCAGCCTCAAACCATCTCCACATTTCCCCAATATTGTTTATGACATGAAGAAAAAAAAAAGTTTTATAAAATTCAGCGCACAGATTCTTATACAAGCTGTCAGGTGCAGTGAGATCTGAAAAAATAATAAATAATCCAATATCTATAATGCATTCAGGAACTATACAATGCATCTGTTTCCCTGAATAACAATCTTTACAGATATATGCAGGGGAATATGTGACTTACATAAATGCATTAAACATAAAGAGCTACTTGAATGCAATATAACTTTCTAATTTACCTCCATGATGGCAGAATATACAGTATTTTAGGCAATACATCAGCGAATTATTATTCGCACAGTATACTGTGCTAAGAAGAGTTTGTGTGCCTTTAGGTGTGAGGGATGATGCTGTATCTCTGGGTGTTAATGCATTGATGTAGACCTCTGTGGAGGCACTAGGATCTCAGTGAATGCTAGTCTGGCCCACACACATCAGTACTGCAGTGGAAAGTTAAACACCTCCTACAGTATATAACACCCACCTCTGCAGCTGAGCGCTACCGTGTGGGCGACTCTTTTCCTCAGCTCAATCCAGAGACTTACTGATGTACATCTGTGATTTACTGTCAGACAAAATGTGCAAAAATTGTACCATTAGCTTGTCACTCAGGCAGGTATTAGTACCTATCATGCCTTAAATTACTAATATGCACCCTTAAAGTACTAAAATGCACCCTTTTTAGGGGTAGTTAAGGTCAAAGTCCCTTTCAAGGAAAGTCTATTGATATTGCAAATTGTCACTTATCATATTATTTTTCAAGCTAGACCAGCCAATGCACATGTGCAGTCCTAAATGATTTTATCAATTAGCTCTTTTATTTAAAAAAACAGGACTTATTCCACCATACTGTGTGTTGCACTGATATGAGTGCACCTTCTCTGTATATCTAAAGTCTTTGGTTAAGGTAAAAATATGTACACTCAGGGTATTGCTCCAATGACAAGCATTTGTACCCCTAAAGGCACAATTTTTGCATATTTCATGGTGTACCAAGATTTCACCAAGTGCAACATGTACCTCGATCAACATCTTTGTTGATGCTGGAACAACATTACAATCAACCAATCAGATTTGAGGGACAAGTTTACAGTTTATATCAAGTTTAGGCTTACAACCAAGGATAGGTGCTTCTACACCAGCGTTATTCACCTATCATTTCCCTCCAATTTTAGGGTTAACTTATGGTTAGGGTTAGGTTTAGGGGTAGGGACAGGGTTAGGACAAAATTTTTGTACAGGAATGTTGTTTCAAGATCAATAAAATATGCTGACCCAGGTACTCATCTATGTAACTTGGCAAAATCAGGACGTGTGTACTGCAACACATGAATAATTTCCTTTTTTTTTTTTGTGCTGCTAATACTGTTTTCAACATTGATAATTATAAGAAATGTTTCTTCTTGAGCAGCAAACCAGCATTTTATAATGATTTCTGAAGGATCATGTGACACTAAAGACTGAAAATCCAGCTTTGTCATAACAGGAATAAATTATCTATATAGTATGTTTCTTTTCAAATGTATTAAAATATAAAACAGTTCTTTTAAATTGCAATAATATTTGACAATATTACTATTTTTACTGTATTTTGATCAAATAAATGCAGGCATATTAGTGAGAGACTCAAAAACTAAAAAAAAAAAAAAATAACAATAAAAAAAAAACTTGCTGACCCCAATTTTTTTAACTGTAGTGTAAGTTCGGTTATTTGTGAAGACTGAATCGAGTGATTGCACAAGATTTAATGTGGTTTGATAGTACTGAAGCACACAAAATCATTTAAACAAGCTTTTAAAATAATGGCCACTCTCACTGCCGTCGATACTGACTGCCCAGTGTTTAGGCTGCATCTTTGTTATAAGTGCCTTTAATTGCGGTGTAGTTGCATTAATCACACAGTGCTGAACCCCCCGCGGTTAAAGGTTTGAAATATTGCATATAAATTATATTTGACAAATGTTTGTATTGAGATTTTATTTTCTTCCAACTATATAACTGTGCTAGATGTTAAGTTTGGTGAAGGAGGGCCACTGGTAGTGAGCCTTATGATTACTATAATATGGTTTTCCGTTTGCAGTGACTGTAAAATATGTATTTTAAGTATGGAAATGGCATATTTTGGGATAAGGCCTTTGGGTTAGTTTTGTTACACAGACCTGGCAACCCTGAAGAGGAGGTTCAATTTACACCTTTAGCTGGTCGTGATGCTCTCATTTCAGATGAAGCCAGTTAAGATATATTATTATAGAGCTTCACTGTGAAAATGGACCATGATTAAACAACCTTCCTCGCTTTCAGCTCTGGTCATCAAACATCTTGTCTACTGTGACATTTTCCCTTGTGTTTTTATTTCTTTTTAAATTGAAGCCAAATCCTAGCTAACAAAAATATGGTCGAAGAACATTTCGATAATGTTCATATTAAGTTAAGAAAACATTATTCCTGAATGTTCTCTGAATGTTCAAAACATCTAGTTTTGTAAATGTTTTAAGAACTTTTTTCTTGGTTATACGAACGTTAAGGAAACATTCCATTTTATAATTTTGCAAACATTATGGGAAAGTTACTTTTGAATGTTCTCTAAACATTCTTAAACAAATAGTAGCATTTAAAAAAAAAATGTTAGATGAACATCCAACTAAACGTTGCATGAACAATGTATAAATAATGTTTTTGTGCTAACATTTCGAGAACATTATTAAAGACCAAATAACTTACTGGAAAAATGCTTGTTTATAACTTTGAGAGAACATTGCCAGAACATTAGCCAATGTATTCAGAACATTCCCTGTTAGCTTTCCCTCAAAAACAGTCAATAGCAAAATATATGTTTCATTAACTGAAATGTCTCTGAAGAATTCACACTGGGCCTGCTGTCACTCTTCACATATTTAGTGTATGTAGGCTTCAATGTCACAAAGTTACTTTGTCATTTTTATGCAAGTTTTGTGTATGAAATGTGTTTCTTACCTCAACTGTGAGATATTTGTAGAATTCCTTGCGGCTTCTTAAATCAGTCATTTTTTCCATTAACTTTGATGCCTAAACAAAAGATAAACTAGTTCAATGGGGGAAAATATAAATGGCAGAAACCACTGGGTGGCACTAGTGATTATCTTTTGATGGTTGCACCCGCTGTGTTCAGAAGGGTGCATTCTTAAAGTTTCAGAAGTGTTTTCTCAAAGTACACTTCACAGCAAGATTCATTTTTCCAACATCTTTAACAAATTTGAGAAAAACCATAAGAGTTCACAAACTTAAATCATACTTTATGTTTTCTGAAAATTCCTAAGAGCACTTATTTTGGAGGTTGTATCCACCAAGGTCACCATTTCAAGAGATTAATGTTTAAAAAGCATCCTTGAGCTTGTGAAAAGTGCTATATAAAATAAATAAATAAGAGAACCAATCAAGTGACATATGCAGAAAGATTTTGTTGGCATTACATGCTTTCACATACTATCACAAAAGCCTTTTGAAAGATTTCTAAATCGAATATTTTGTCTTCATGTATTTAATTTGTTAAATATTATATTCTTCTTTGAAATTGAAATAATGTGTTTTTCAAATTAAAGCTTGAAGTTCATGTCGAGTTCATGTTACATTCGGTCCAGAGCGAGCATTCAGTCAGTCTCATTTGTCTTGTTTAATCATGATTTCTTTAATGCAGAAATTTGATTTAGTAAATCCAATAATAAATTACAGACTGCAGTCTATATAGACCTATATTTGATAATGATTATTATACCAGATGACCTGCAGGGCAGAGTACACCGATGAGCCAAAACCTTAAGATCTCCTGCCTAATATGCTGTTGGTCCTCTGCGTACTGCCAAAACAGCGCCGACCCACTGAGGCATGGACTCTACAAGACCCCTGAAGGTGTTCTGTGGTTTCTGGCACCAAGACGTCAGCAGCAGATCCTACAAGGCCTGTAGGTTGCAAGGTGGAGCCACTGTGGATAGTACTTGTTGGTCCAGCACATCCAACAGATGTTCAATTGGATTGAGATCTGGGGAATTTGGAGGCCAAGGCAACACCTTGAACTTTTCATGATGTTTCTTAAACCATTCCTGAACAATGTGTGCAGTGTGGCTGTGTGCATTCTCTGCTGAAAGAGGCCACTTCCACCAGGAAACACTGTTGTTATGAAGGGGTGTACCTGGTCTGCAACAATGTTTAGGTTGGTGGCACGTGTCAAATTCACATCCACACGAATGAGGTTTTCCCAGCAGAACATTGCCCAGAGCATCACCGGCTTGTCATCATTCCACAGTGCATCCTGATGCCATCACTTCCCCAAGTAAATAGCGCACACGTACACGGCCATCCGCATTAGATAAAAGAAAACCTGATTCATCGGACCAGGCGACCTTCTTCCTCTGCTTAAAGGTTCAGTTTGGACAATCGCGTGCCCATTGTAGGCGTTTTCGATGGTGGACAGGGGTCATCATATGCACTCTGATTGGTCTGCATCAACCATTTTAGAGATACTCTGACCCATAACAATTTGGCCCTTGACAAAGTTGCTCAGATCTTTATTCCTGCCCATTTCTCCTGCACCCAACACATTGATTACAAGAACTGATTGTTTGCTTACCATCTAATCTACCCAGACCTTAATATGCAGCCTTGTTAGATGATCAACGATGTTCGCTTTACCTGTGAATGGTCGTAATGTTTTAGCTCATCAGTGGTCTAAAGGTGCCTTCACATCATGTCATAATTACCATAACAATTCTGAACTGTAAAAAGCCTTCACATGCTTGTAAAACTTGTAATTACAACGTGTAAACTCATAATTTTTTGAGAGCTACAACATGTATCACCTGACCACTGCAGATTTAAGGTGTGTTCGACTTGAAGTACCGCTGTGCAGACCGATCGGTGTATGACATCAAAGCACCACGAGAGCGTTTCAAAAGCATACAGAGCTTTATTTATGGTAATTACAAGATGGCACAAATGCAGCAAAATACACGGACTTACCATATTACCTAATTTAATTAATGAACAACATGTGATTATACAGAAGGTAGCTATAAGACATATTTGGACAAATGAGACAAAAATAAAAATGTTTGAATGCCTTTGTATTATTTAACAATATATCAAACCATATAGCATTTATTTCAAAGAAATATACACTTAAAAAAATATTTTGGTCTAAATTTGAGATTTATGTAATTGAATTACATTCCAATTTTCTATCCATTTGGATTGCATAGTTTTAACATAAACAAACTAATAAACTTAATGTGATTCATATTTGTCAGTCATACGTAAATGAAATGGATAAGATTTATCTAATAGTACGCAGAAAAATGCCCAGGTTAATTAACACTGCTTAGTGTTCATGTGTGTGCACACTACTGAGTTAAAGTACCATTGAAGCAGTGTCGGAGTTAATGAGATAATTAAGTGATGATCAATGAACATGAATGATGAACACCTGCTGTTAACAAGCAGAATCACTGAAGGAAAGAGAAACAACTGACTACAGTCACAATGAAATCAACTGAAGATAAAATACATTTAATCTATTATTAAATAAAAAAATAAAGACAGTAATTACGACTTTGTATCTCAGAATTCTGACTTTTTTTCTCGCAATTCTGACTATAACTTTAAATTGTGAGAAAAAGTCTGAATTCTAAAATATAAACTCGCAATTGCGTGATATTAAGTCATAATTCTGACTTTTTTCTCGCAATTCTGACTTTTTTTCTCACAGTTGTGAGACATAAACTCAAAATTGTGTGAGACTTTTTTCTCACAGTTCTGACTTTTTTTTCTTCCGAGTTTATATCTCAGAATTGTGACTTTATGTCACGCAATTGCGAGTTTATATCTCAGAATTGTGACTTTATATCACGCAATTGCAAGTTTATATCTCAGAATTGTGACTTTATATCACGCAATTGCGAGTTTATATCTCAGAATTGACTATAACTCGCAATTGTGAGAAAAAAAGTCAGAATTGTGAGAAAAAAAGTCAGAATTGTGAGATATAAATTCTCAAGTGTGAGATAAAAGCCAGAATTCTGAGATAAAAAGTTGCAATTACTGTTTTTATTTTTTTATTTAGTGACGGAAACGGGTTTCCATAGGGGCTTTGACACAATCTGCATTGTAAAAAGCGCTATATAAATAAAGGTGACTTGACTTGAATGTGACAAACTAAACCTGTTGTTTCTCTGCTAGGGCTCCTGTGTGAACTTAAGAAGGTCTAAAAATCACCTTCACACCAACTGATTAATACTAACTAAAAATGTATAGGGAATGTTAAGTTAGTTCTAATAAAAGGTTTTGCATAATTTGTTTGCAAAATTTATATTTTGTTACCTAATGCAATGGAATTCAGACACTTTTAAGTGTGGCCTAAGTGTCTTAGGAGTTTTTGGGGCCCATGTATGTATTTAAGGTTGGCTTCGTCCTCTGTTCACATGGGATATTGTAGATTCAGTTGTGCATAGTATGCACTATTAATAGTGATATATTAGTATAAACAATTAAAACTTATTACTGATTGTACACAGCACAAAAGACAAAGATAAACTTATTTAAGGCAAAATAGCAAAGGAAAATCAATATTCTGTGTGCTTCCCTCGAGAAAACAACTTCAACTTTTATAACTTCAGTATTAGTCTTGTTAACACACATTTGACGAAATATTAAAGAAAATAAAATAAGAATAAATAGAAGTAAATAAGAAATAAACATTAAAAATGCTGTATTCTCTATAAAGCCACAGACGGAATGATGCAGTGACACAGTGAAATAGAGTCCTACCTTTGCCACTTTGACTTAAACGGCATCAGAAAGGACCCTGCTGGAGGAGGGAGATATTATTCTCTGCTGCTTGCCGCTCGCATTTGTTTGTTTTACTAAACTTTTAAAAGTACGATTCGTCTCTAGGCTAATTAAACCATTGGTTAATGAGAATTACCTCAGTCTGCTGCTGTTACTGTTCTGCGCACGCGCTTCTTCAGTTTCTAGCGCACTTAAAGGAGAATCATCCACTGCCTCTGTCCACTTCACCTCTCTGTTGGCAGGAGATACACACCTGTAGGGTTTTGTTTCTTTACGTGACATAAGAAACGCTGTTGTAAGATTAATGATTAGAATAGAAGAGACCGAGTGTTCGTTTTTATGGCAAAATAAACCTCGATCATCGTCATCGGGGGTCTTGTTATCCCCTTAGGGGGGTTATTTTGCCACAATGACCAGTTAAATTCCATTATTGATTGATCTGGTCTGTACGATGTGCGCGCATTACCTCCTTTTAGTGACGTCAGTTTAGCCTATAAAACGCATTTGGATGAAAAAAAAAACCATCTGAAAAATTGCGGCGGTCACAGAGCAATTTTTGCTGCAATAAAATCAAACGAGACGTTGTCTCAAGCATGAGAGCACTTAATAATTGAACGCATATTGTTTCATGCAGTGAGAGATGTTTTATCGCACAAATTTACATTTAATGGTCGTACATTTAATTCTTACGTGTAAATATGAGAAATTCACGCGAGCATTGCCAATCTGAAAAAGGTTCGTCTGACCCTGACAGAAAGCGAGTGGCCGATTAACTCAATTGATCTTGCGCGCATGCGTCAACCACACGAATAGCATCAAAGAAAGGACAGTTGCTGCACTGTATTTTATTGCATTGTAGACTACTGCATTCTATAGCATTATTGTACTGCTTTGTATTGATTTGACAGGTGAAATCAATATACAAGTTCAGAATAAGATGACAAATTCCATTTTACAAACATAGTTGACTCAATAAATGCAACATTTAAATATTTGACTATCTAGCCTATGGTGATAAACTGAAGAAAAATGTATTGCTTATAAGATGCTCTTTCATAGCTCATCATGAGACTTAATGGAATTCTCAGTTTCAAAGTATCAACATTGTCTAGAATCTAGATGATTCTGACTAATTCTTTAGGAAATAAAACAAACAAATAAGAAAAACATATCTGAGTGAATGTCTGAATTCATACTGTAATAATCTAAAAAAGCCTTTGTTTGCTCTCCATTGAATCTCATTGCTGTCTAGGACAAACAATTTGAGAATTTTAAGAGTTTATAGGCTAAACTTTTATTCGCCAGCCGGTGCCATAGGTCAACCATACGTATAGCTGCAAAGAAAGGACCATTAACAGTGTGAACCTTTACAAGAATAAATAATGCAGCATTGCCTATTTAATTTTATATTATTAATAAATGGACTAGTTAGCAAATATTTAGCCACAATGTTGTCTTCCTCTATTTTAAGCTATCCCTTTTAGACATGAATAACGTTTTATTTTTGTATTGCATTGCATTCTACACTGCATCCCATTGAACTGCATATGGTTTTGCATTGTGTTGTACTGTTCTGAACACTGAATGCCCAAGAATCAACCCCACAAAAAACATGTGGAATTAGTTCTTGTGGAATTAAATAATAAAAACACTCCTTCAGTTCATCCCGCATTCTACATAAACACGTTCAACGGCTACCCTCTATATTCGTGACATTATTAATAATTATGCGAATGACTGGAGGAATGTAGCCTACAGCTTGTGCGCATGCGCGTCAGGACACAAGTCCCTCATCCGAAAAATCTGATGTCATCTTGCCGGCAATATTTTCCTCTCTGTCTGTATTTTCAATTGCAATCATATTCCACTCCAATACAAATAGCGCGTGTAAAAGGTGAGTGTGTGTCGTTCGTTTCTGTATGAACCCACATCATGCATCTCCATGGAGCAAGAAGCAGCTGATCTAAACGGCTTGTTTTGCTGGATAAAGGTGGACGCTTAGGACACAACAGGTTATTAGCGTTTTTAAAGTAGAGAAATACGATGTCTGCGAGAGAAAGACTGAAAGAGAAGATGATAAAAGACAGCGTGACACTGCTGCCATGCTTTTATTTCGTTGAGGTAAGTGACTGTCTGTTTACATTTGCACGTTTGATTTGACAGGTGACAACTTAGGATATCAGAATAAGATGACAATTTCATGTGTGGATAAATATTTAGTCTATATGTTACAGTCATAGCTGAATCGATAAATGTAACATTTAAATGTTTGACTATAGTGATAAACTGAACCTGAGGAGATTTTATGAGCCCAGGATGCTCTTTCATAGATCATGAGAGTTAATGGACTTCCCATTCAGGTTTCAAAGTATCAACTTTTTGTCAGATGTTTCTGCTACATTGCTTAGGAGAAACAAATGTTTGAGTTCATATTGTAATTATATATATATATATATATATATATATATATATATATATATATAAGACTATTTGTTTTCCATTGAATCTCATTGCTGTCTAAGAGAAACAAAAGAGCTTTTTAGACGTTTTGAACTTTATAAGCTTTATTCACCACAAAATTATCTTTTTTTGTTGCTGGTGTTGACAGAAAGTAACAAATTAGATAATAATAAATGAAATTAAATATATATATTTTATATAAAATTTTAAACATTTAAAATTATTTTTAAATTCAATATAATATTAAGTAATTTATTTTAAATGTTTCTTTTTCTTCATAGCTGTTTGCAATTTATCTGAACCTTTGACTGTTTCTGGCTTTTTGAAAGTTACAGATGAAACATCAGACTTGGTATTTACTTTTCATTGCATTTAATAAGCACAAACAAACAAAAAAATAATCTCACTAGCTTTATTATTATTTACCAATTAAAATAATTATTGGGGGATGTTGAAACTAATGAAAGACACTGATTTTTGATTTTTATATTTCATGTTATTGAGCATTGTTCACTTCGACGGAAAGCATTTCACATTTTCCTTGTAAAATATTATCAGTTTGATGACTAACTAGCATAGTGTGATGTCAGCACTGGGATGCTGCGCTTCTGTCAGTTCTCCTTCTTAGATGTTCGCCCCAGGAGGTGCTGCTCTGCTCTCCATGCATCATGATGGTGTTAGTGGAATATATGTAGGTCAGTGTGACATAAAGAATTGAGGCAGTGCAGCTTTCATACCGCATATGCATACACCGACACACGTGATCTAGTACTTAAGAGGAAGATCTAAGCGTGCACTCATACATTATGCAGGGTTGGACATTTTCATTCATTTATTCATTCCTCCATTTGCTGTTTTTCAGTGAGGTTTGCAAATTTGTTTGTCAAATACCAAAAACAACGGTCTAGAAGATCAGGATTATCATATCTGAAGGTTTTAAAGGGATATGATGCATTGATTGACAGCTGGATTTTGTACTTCTCAAGATCTCATTGAAGTTTCCTCAGGTCACAGAAACCTCCCTGACCCAAGCACATCTCCTTTGCAATGCTCTTATCGTAACCGGTCCTTCACCAAGCGGACACCATCTGTACCTGCTGTGATGGTGCCTGTCCCACATGGATCTGAAAATAGCCACTAAGAAACACTATCCTCACCATTTATAGCAATCAATTATTAAGACCTTAGTGTCACCTCTTCTTTTCATTTGGGATCATCTTAAAACCAACAAGAAATGCATTCACAACCCATTTTACTTCCGTAACATGACGTATTTCTGATTGAAAATGGATATTCAATCATAAAAAAATGTGAAGGATTTAATTTGATCCATTTTTTGCATTGAATTACCTTATATATATACCTGAAATCATTTTAATTATTTCACATGAGCAAATATGTTTGAAAAAATCGTCCAGTATATTTTATGGCAGATTGTTTTGTCGTATTTACCATGGTAAGCCAGTTATTAAGAGCTCTTCATTAAATTTCTTTACAGTAGAGTGATCGAGGTCAGTTTGCGGGCATTTGATATGCAGATGGTTACAGCAAGCAGCTGCCGTTATGTGCTGATTCTGCAGAGTTGCTCTGTGGCTGACTGATACCACTGACCCATATTTTCCTCCAAAGCACTGGCACTTGGGACAAACCGTAGGAGATTTACAGACCAGCCGACCACAAGTATGACGGTCAAAGAGAATCATGACACATGATGGCACCCATCAAAAGCCTAGGCTACTTTTTAAATTACAGTATAGGTTTTGTAAGTTTGACATACCAGATGATTGTTGTAAAAAATTATGTTTGATTTTTGATCTTACTGAGCCTTCTCCCGCTCTCAAAAAATATTTACGCCTACATTCAAAGGGGTCCTATTATGCTTTTTTACATTTTCAACTGTTTCTGAACTCCCTGAAACAGCCGAATGTAGTCTTGAGTTTCATCTGGGAACGTACATGTCACAATATTCCTCATTAAAATAATTCCCACCAAAGACATACGCAAAAAAAAAGCCTTTCATTAGGTGTGTGTTGAAACTCGCAGTTATTATAAGGGGTTTGGCATTTCCGAAACACACTCAAAGCGGTTGACCAATCACAACACACTTTTCCACCTGACCAATCAGAGCACATTGCGCTTTTCGGAAGGAGGGGCTTCATAGAGACAGGAACTAAACAGAGTGTTACTGACAGACTGGGAAGAGAGGTGCTGCAACAATGTAAAATATGTGACAAAATGTGAATAAGCATGAAAACCTATTCTAGTAGACACCAAAAACAAAATCAAGACTTTGAATATTTATAATTGTATAACTTGTCCTCTTTAAGATTTATGTATTTGAATGGCATATCATTGCATTTATATTTAACATAAACAAACTGATAAACTTAATTTGATGTATATTTTTCAGTAGTACATTACATAAATGAAACCGGTAAGATTTATGCACTCTAAAAACATGGCATAGTTTATTATAACTATTTGAATCTATGATTTTATTTAAATAATCATATTTTCAAAATGCATTTATTCAAATTGCTTAGAATCATTATAAATCTGTTCATTGTGAAAACAATTACATTTATTTAAAAAGTATGAACGTCATTGTGGAACAAGCAATATTCAGTTAGTAAAAATCTATGAGATTGAAAGAAATATGATTCATTGATGATAAATATATAAACCTGGTTAACAAATATGTTATAACAAATATGTGTAATAGACAGACTGATAATTCGTTTGACTGAAATGTTTACCCACATTCACACTTTTCACTTTTTCCACATTTTAAATAACAGCATTTACTCTCAGTTGTGACATGTGTAGCTTAACAATTAGAGCTTTTTTGTTCATTATTTGTTTTTAATTTAACATAATTTCTAACATTTTTGATCATATATATTCCATATAGATAGTAGCTTTAATCATAAAAACTAATAATAATTATAATAATGCCTATTATGTTTTTATATTTGTAGTCTAACAATAATTTATTTATTGTATCAAAATGCAGAAAAAACAACAATTAGACAAATATATTGTTAAACATAAAAATATAATTTGCATTGTATCAGCTGATCTTAAGGTAATACTACAGTTACTGAATGGTATTCATTTACAATGGTATTTACATGGTATTCTAAGGTACTGCATGGTGCATGTCCAAAAAACGTGTTTTTTTCTCGTTTTAGCGTGTTAAGCTACACAGATTCACCCCCAGCACCAATGAAATCACATTTTCACCATGTGGAACTATATCTGAGTTCATAATTTAAAAAGAGCTTAGTGTGACTCCATATAGTTTTACTGCAATTCTGTGAATCTGTCACCATTGGTCTGTTTTATTACTGGCCTGAACTCATTGTATGGCTTTCATATACCTAGGATATTATTTATTTTGTAAGTATTGCCCTGTCTGTGTTTATTTTGCAATAATGACTGGCAGACTGTATGTATATTTCCATAGGGACATGTTATATGGACAATATAATTCCCTGAAAATGTTTGTTGAAGAGTTATGTGATGTTTTCTCCTCTCTAACAGCTTCCTCTCCTGATCTCATCTGTGGTCAGTGTGTATTTCCTGGAGTGGACGGACATTTTCAAACCGGTCCGCTGGGGTTTCAGCTGCCACGACCGCAGTCTGAGTCTGCCTTATATCGAACCCACACATGAGGTCATTCCCTTCCTCATGCTCCTCAGCCTCGCTTTCGCAGCTCCTGCTATTACGGTCAGTCTAACCCTTTACCCCTACACACACATACACATACTGCAAGATGTACTTTGTATTCAGGCACTTTTGTGTTTCACCCAAGGTGTGGAGCAACATTTATTCGAACAATCATAGCAGTGCCAGAGTTTTGGCTATCGGCATTGAGTCTTGTCTACTCTGCATCTTATCCTTGCCAAGAAACTTTCACTTAGAGACTGTCAGAATAACATAAAGCAAGCAAGCAGATTGTGTTACTGTATCCACTATTCATTTTATTTCAATTAAATATATTAGGTATATATATATATATATATATATATATATATATATATATATATATATATATAGTGCATTATTTTATTTTCATATATATACATTTACACATACACATATACAATTTCATATTTACTAAATATATAGTACCATTCAAAATGTTGAAATCCTGTAACATTTTAAGAAGTTAATACTTTTATTCAGCAAGGGTGCATTAAATTAATCAAAAAGATTTCTATTTCAAATAAATACTGTTCATTTGAATTTTCTATTCATCAAAGAATCCTGAAAAAATATATTGTGGTTTCCACAAAAATATTCAGCAGCGCAACTGTTTCCAGCATTGATAATAATAAGAAATGTTTCTTGAGCAGCATTTCAGCATATTAGTGTCACATTCATGTTTAGTTTCTGTCTTGTTTGGGGTCTTATTTACACGACTCAAAACTGAGTTCAACTAAAAACTGAAAACTTTTTATACACATACACATGATTGTCATGTATACGTACCATTAGTTTTCATTCATAGTCATTGTCTGTTTTGCCTTAGTTCTAGTTCATTCATTAGTTGCTATAGTACCTGATTAGTTCACACCTGTTGCCTGCATACAGACGACAATGTTGTCAATACGATCGCCATTCACATGGATCCGTGAAAACAACTAAAACACTGTATTATGCTGCCAGGCCAGTAGTTGGCAGTAGTTCACTTTGTAAAGAAGCACTACGCGCCTATAGACTGAACACGTAAAGCCCTGTGCGCGCGCACAGCCTTAGAAAGTATACTTCATTTGACTCGTACGCATACACAGGTGTTCGACGCATGCACAGTTCAATCTCTCGCCATGAGTTACAACCCATGTAAACATCTTTGTATTCTTTCATGCTAGAGTTGTACAAATGAGGGTATTTTCTAACCTCTTTGCACAATCTCTCGTCTATGTAGGCCTCCATTGTCGCTGTAGCTTGCATGCGTTCCGGTCTGTTGTTTATGCAGTTTTTCTTTGACTATCATGTTAATTGACAGGACACGGTTGCCACCTTGTGGATTAATTAATTACTGCAAAAAAAAATTAAATGTGCATGTGGGGCCTGCACGTACAAGTACGCACAGTTACAAAAATCCAGCGGTGCGCGTACTCTTCTGATGATGAAATTCGCGTCACGCACTGTACGCTGACCCTCGCATACGCTTAAAACGTGAACTATACTTTGGGCTTAATACGCATGCGCATGACATCACTATTTTCACAAATTTGCATTTTTGTAGTTTACATGAAGGAAAATATTACATTTAAAATATAGTAAAATAAAAAAGTTATTTTAAATTCTAATATTTCACAATATTACTGTTTTTACTGTATTTTTGATCACATAATTGCAGACTTGGTGAGCATAAGAGACTTCTTTCAAAAACATTAAATATCTTATTGACCCCAAACATTTGAACAGTAGTGTGTGTATATATTTATCAAAATAATTAATAACAAAGCATGTGTCTGAAAACAGTTGCACAGAAAAACATCAAAGAAATCTGCAGAAAATGCATTTAGACTCAGGATTTCTGATTATTTCACAGACAGACAACAAAGCTAAAAGTGGAAAATACAGCAATGCTCATAAATATGTATTTGATTTGCTGCTAAATGCGTCAAGAACTTTGAATATCTTTTCCAAACTAAACTGAAAACTCAATGACAGGACCGACTAGGATGTGGATCCAGGAGCATGTCCTACTTGAGTAAATTTATACAGTTTGCCTGTGGTCTATTATCACAGCTGACACACACCAACTGGCCTCCCCTTCAGAGCCTTATCTGACACGGTACAGAAAAGAAAACTTGTGCATGAATAGCTCAAATACACAATGAGATTTTCCTCACGCTACTCCATGAGCAGTGAGCTGTCAGATAGCATCTTTCTCTCCTCAACTCTATGACACCTTCAGTACATCACTACACTGCCAGAACGTCTGCCAGCCCTCTGAGGATGCCCTAATGACACAGTGAATTTGCTGTTTTCTTCTTCTGGCTAGCAAGGAGTCCTCAGGTTAACTGCTAGTATTAGAGCAGATGAGTGCAGTTTCGCAGCAGGCTTTACTGTGGATTTATGGTAGTTTGGTTGTTCCCTCATACTGAAAATCAGATTATTTCACACTCAAATTCATGTTGAGTTCTTAGGGTTGAGTTCTGTTGTCTACAAAATGGATGGTTAAATGGTTTCACAAATGCTAATGGGCTCTTGGCGCTAATGAGTTGGTTGTGATTCTCGTCTCTCTGATCCTCTGAACTTATTTGTAGATGATAGTTACTTTAGTTAGTGCAAATTGTAGTGATCATCTTCACACTTGGTAAATTTTCTAAACACACCGCAGGCATTTTTTTATATTAAGGCCATAAACATTTATCAAGCATGTCATCGCATTTTTTACATTTCATAAGATAAAATTTATCTTCAGGCAAAAACATGTGTATTAGATTAAATATATATTATTAACATGAATCAAAAGCAATCAAACCATAAACAAAAATCTACAGTAAAAAAACATCTAAATATACCCAGAAGGAAATTGTATTTCTCAGACAGAGATTTATGTCAACTTAGTCTCAGATTTTACTTTTAGACTTTGTTGACATTCAGCAACAGTATAGAGCTATAATATTAATGTGGATGGATAATCTGGCCTTTGGAAAATTTAATGAAAAATGTCCATACTGAAATCTCTGACATTCTTTTGTAGACTGCAAATCTGAGCAGTCTGAGACATTGTTCTCTTTTAAAAGTACAGAGGAGACATTTGAAATGAATGGATTTTTTTTTTTTTTTTTTTTTTCAGGAAAAAAACTGTTGCAGAAAAGTAATTTTTCATTTTCAGGAAAGAGAAACAGAAATCACTGATTGAATGACTAAAATGACTAGCATTACAAAGACACCCAATGTACTTTTCTCTGCAGCATGTGGCCTCCATGCTAGCTATTTTAGGTAATTAAATAATTTAGTTTGAGTTGCAGGCATAGAGAGCTCTGATCACATTTTCATCTTATCTCAACAAGATGTGCTGCATAAAAATGCATAGCAAAGTGTCTAAAAACTCATTTTGGCTGTCAGGTAATGGCAGTCATTAAAAATGACCCACTCCGTCCTTTCCTTAGCCCGTTCTTGGTCTACAATCTGTTTACCTACATAGTCCAGATATAGCATCAGGCAGGAAGTGACTGCAGGCATTGAGACATCCTGTGGTTCCTCCAGGTGTCATGACACGATATCAGTGTCTGAGAGCCGAGTTGGTCAGATGGGATGGGATGGTGGGATCTGCGTGCTTCCTGGGATCCGATTCAGGTCACGGTGTGGTACATGGGTATGCCAATGTTTAGATCGTATCCTTAGCACCTCCCCCACTAGGCTGAAGCGTAGAGCACAGCCGATATCAATCCCATGATCCCACTGGGATTTAAACTCCTCACTTGGCGAACTACAGAATATAGAATAGAAGATTGCCGGCTGTTGAGTATGTATGGTCTATATGGAGCTAAAGAAAAAAAAGCATTCAGTGCAATCCTAGTCTCATGTTACTAGACGTTTGAGGCATAATTACAATGTGTTCAAGTGTGTTACAGTTTATTAAAGGGGACCTATTATGCCCCTTTCACAAGATGTAATGTAAGTCTCAGGTGTCCTCAGAATGTGTCTGTGAAGTTTCAGCTCAAAATACCCCACAGATCATTTATTATAGCTTGTCAAATTTGCCCCTATTTGGGTGTGAGCAAAAACACACCGTTTTTGTGTGTGTCCCTTTAAATGCAAATAAGCTGCTTCAGTTGCTCAACAACAACAAAGCTGGAGAATGTCACGCAGCCAAAATGACGATTGTCAGTAACAGTGTTCAGCCTTACATTGTTCAAACCGGAATCAGACACTGATGGAGAGACTCAGGAAAAAGTTACAATTTTTAGAATGTAACTGGATGTTTCTGAATGGTTAGTGGATAAATTTATGTAGTTGCTGTGGAGTTGATTCAACTCATCGACTAGCATGTGCCGTCATGATAATCTTTTGTGCAAATCCAGGCTTGTTTGTGAAGCAGTCCAGTGTAAAATGATGGCATGGCAACAACACTCTACTACAACAACTCTTCCTCTTTTCTAAAGCAGGCCAACATGGCCTCGCCCCCTTTGTTGCGTGTTCTCGGGGGCGGGGTTTATGTAAATTGAAGGATTAGTGATGTCACTAACCCAAGAAGAAGCTCGTTGTAGTCCCTACCAGCCGTTTGTTGTAGTCCTTAAACAGCGAATTCTTTAAAAGTAAAGATCTCCCTTTGCATTGAACTTTGATCGTCGTAACTTTGCAGATGTTGTTTATGCTCAAACAGCAACATTACACACTAACTAAAGTTAAAAAAGTGAAATCATAATCAAACACCCTGGAAATTTATTTATTTAGCTTGTGACCATTTGAGCTGAAATGATTCAACTCCATGAAAGCAGCACTTCACAGCCTAATGTTTGTGCAGAAGTCAGTGGGTGTGTGAATTTCAGAAGACAGGGAGGTGAAACGACGGGGACAGATCTGGAGCAGATTAGGGATGGATGTGCCTTTGATGTACAGTGACAGCCCTGCTTAAGATGGGCATTAATACATAAGTGTGCAATGATCAAAACGGCCGCTCTCTCAACCCAAGTGAGAGCTGATTGCATTATGGCTCATCAAAACTGCATTTACAAGTAGACAAGGACATTATGGCTGTTCTGTTTTAAAGGCATCTGTAGCTTCACTTCAGAGCTTCTGGATTTGGTGTCATGGTAAAAAGAACCACCTGAAGAGTTAGTATGCGACCGTTGAGTGCAATTTGAGAGGAGAGATATCCACCATTCTGAACATTTGATCCACTCCCACCTCTAACCTGGTGTGTTGCATGTCCACAGATCATGATCGGAGAGGGGATTCTGTTCTGCTGTCTGTCCCGAGCGCAGTGCGGAGGTGGAGCTGAAGCCGATATCAATGCAGCCGGCTGCAACTTTAACTCTTTCGTCCGGCGAGGTGTCAGGTTTGTGGGTAGGTCACATTTCTAGCAGATAATTTTCTTTCAATCCTGATTAGTCTTTATTCTGTTACCTATGAAGAAGAACACATGAAATGTTACATATTTGTGGCTGGAATTCTGAGGAATTAATTTAAAAAATGTTTTCACAAAAGGAGAAATTCTGAAGAATGTTCATGCTGCTATCTTTGATTACGCATTAAATGCACAAAACAAACAAACAAAACAAACAAATCTATCTCTCAGAATATGCATCTAAATATTCCTGGCAATAAAATGACAAAATATCTGTGGTCATATTGGTATCGACTGATAAGATTTTTTAATGTTATTATTATCAGTACAATAGGACGATCATGGGATTCCACATCATTTCTAGTTGTCTAACATTAAAACAAAAGATTGATATATAAAATCATCCAATATACTGGTTATCAACTTAAAGTTATAATAAATATCAGTAATTATCAGATATCGGTGCATTAAAGTTCTTTTTCTTTTCAGGCGTTCACGTATTTGGCTTATGTGCCACGGCTTTGATTACCGACATCATCCAGTTGTCGACGGGTTACCCCACCCCCTACTTCCTGACTGTCTGCAAGCCCAACTACACTCACCTCAATACCTCCTGTGAGGAAAGTTTCTTCATCCTGGAGGACATCTGCTCAGGATCTGATGCTGCTGTCATCAACGCCGGCAGGTACAGCTCTGATTCTTGGCAAACGGAGACCTAGATCTCTGCTGGATTAACAGTGCCACAGCCATGTGAAACATAGATTATCTTAACACCTGCTGATACAGACAAGTTGATAAAAAATCTTTAAGTACTAGTCAAGTGTGAATTCTTGACACTCAGGAATTCATATGAACGATACAGGCACAAGAGCCCATACAGATCAAAGCCAAGCATCACTGCAGCCTAAGAATAGGGGCTGTAGATTAACAGAACAGCTTTTGATGTACTTTTTTAATAAGGTTGGTTTTCAAAGAAATGGAGAAGGCTGGTGACCATCTCTCCACTAGTGTAGATTGACTAAATAATAAAGTACTGAAGTGGCTTATGAATTTCTGAGCATATGTATGATGCTGACACAAATACAAAGATATTCTTTACCCCATTATAACTCCCTCTCTGTCTGAACAAGATTCACTGTTGTGTCAGTTCCAGTTGAAACTTGGCTGTGTTGTAGACCAGCAAGTATGATCTAATGACTCAGGTTCTAAAAAGTGTAAATAATGTTGAAGTTTTTTCCTTTCTCCAGACATTTTATTTACAATGCCTCTGTTTGTCGAAAATACACAGTATAGCATATTATGCTATTTGTTGTTTCCTGCTTATGAGGCCGCTGTGAATGTTTATTTATCCTCTGAACAGTCAGAGAAGATACAGACACACCGTTAGGTTCAACAGATTCACCACACCATGGGAGTCTCCCAAAGAGCCAATAGCCATGGGCATAAACAGTGTCTCTATAACATTAATATTAGTAATTACTAATTGCACAGACAGAATATATATATATATATATATATAAAGAGATGTGGATCTTGGATGCGCAATATGTAGGAATGTTTCAAAAGTGTCTGCTGTATTCTCGTTTCAAACTCTTTTGATGCCAGAACTGATCGGAATTCCTTTCATTTATTTCAGAAAATCCTTCCCATCACAGCATGCAACACTGGCATCCTTTGCTGCTGTTTATGTCTCGGTGAGTAAAAGTCAGTCATTCAGAAGTATTCAGGCATTTTCAATTCACTGTGCTGCTAGAGACTAACAGATAAAAAAGCTGCACTCATGTCACCTTCTGTGAAAAACTGACCCTGATGTGTGGATAAAAAGACTTACAGCTCTCTACTGTTATTTGTGCTGCAACATCCGGATGCCTTCGTGCAGTTTTGTGGAGCTTGTCAAAGTAGCGTTGACCTGTTTGAGTCATGTGTTTTTATGTGTTTGTATGTGTCCATTCGAGGGTAAGAATACAAAAATGTGTGTCTTTACATGTTGAACGAAATGCTGTTAAATACCAAAAATCTCATTCTCATTTTTCTCTGCTCTTGAAATCAAAACATAAACCGACATGAACTATGTGCACATTATAGAGTATACTGTATGTTGATATATGTTGACAATGCAAATAAAGGCATTTACATTTGAATAAAAAATTACTAGCTAATTTAAATTCAAAGAACTTGTTTACATGCACAATCTTACCCCAAATTTGCATAAAGAGCTGAAAATGTGTTTGGTCATGTAAATAGTGTTCTATTGTCAGTTAAAGGTCATAAAGGTCTAGACACTTATTTTTTGCCCATTACTCTGCATGATAACACCTTTACTGGTGTTCTGGCAGGTCAATATCTCTTTTTAAGCTTTAACATCAAATCCAGAGAAAAACACGATCATTTCAAAGTGTGGTTTTCAATCTATACTCCTCCTCTCAAGGTCATATGATTCATTACATAAAACAAAGAATCAACTATTATTTATATTGAGCAGTTTCGCTTAAACCCTTATGAATTTGAGCTGTTTAAATGATCTTACACATTGTCGTCTTAACTACAGTCAGTCTAATAATCTTGAGTCAGTGGATGCTGACTCATGTCTCTGGGAACTCTACCAACCAACTCACAACCCTAGGGTCTACCCAGTCTCAAAATACACAAATGATCTAAAAGCACTTCATTGGTGTAGCGATATGATACACTCAAATCATGTTCCCTGTGGTTAATTCATTTTTTTGTTATGTGTTTGAAGATCATTATAATTATCAAAGTGTCTATGTTCATTTGCAATGAAAAGCGGATGGTTCTGGCTCACTGCTACCTGATTCTGCTTCAGCTTGGAAACATTACAGCAAATCTGTGATTATGATCATCTTTTTCTTGCACAGATGTACTTCAACAGCACATTGACGGACTCATCCAAACTGCTGAAGCCTCTTCTGGTCTTCTCCTTTATTATCTGTGCCATCATATGTGGCCTAACCCGCATTATTCAGCACAAGAACCACGCCATTGACGTTTACCTGGGCTTTCTGCTTGGAGGGGGCATCGCTGTTTACCTAGTGAGATGAATATAGGCAGTTTATCATATATTTGATAGCATTTTCTATCAATCTTCGTCAGATAAAAAGTCATGGTAATGCTATTTACTTGCATGTCTACAACATGAAACATGAACGCCATGATTTAGCCAAACTAGGACTTGTTCCTGGATCAAATCTTTGTCGGTTCTGGAACAACATTCCCATCAATCATAAGCCAAGCTGTGTACTGTAGCTAACCCTTTCCTTTCCCTAAAATCAGAAGGAATCAGATTTTTTTAATTCTCCAAACTCTGGCCTGAGCCTGACCATAAAATCAGTTCACAGCAAAGTTGTTCCAGGACCAAAAAGGATGTTGATCCAGGAATATGTCCTACTTGGGTATATTGTGTTAAGCAAACCCATATTATTAAGTATGTTGGGAAATATCAATGAAATATTGTGTTTTGTCTGTCCAGGGTTTGTTTGCTGTAGGAAACTTTCAACCGAACAAGGAGAAACAGACGAGTCAGTTTCACGTTCGGGATTCTCATCGAACTATGGCTGACCTGTGCCATCAAGGTCACCACCTTCCTGCCAAGAGTTGCAGTGGAAGAGACGGACTCTCATCTTCATGCTCTGAGGGCATCCTGCACCGCAACGCCCAACACCACCAGGCCGGACCTCTTAGCAGCCTGAAAAAAACAAGCGGAGATGTGGAGGTCATCAATACTCGCAGCCCTCCACACAAGGAGAACATGGTGACTTTCAACACCTTGCCCAGAGTACATACACCCGCCATGGATGAGTCTGCCTTCCGGAATGCCACCATCCACACATCCTCGGTAGATTCTAGTCGATCCAAGCAGCTGTTGTTGCAATGGAAGAGTAAGAATGAGAACCATAAACATTCCCTGCATGCCATGGAAGGTGGACCAGGACAGTCCCCTCCAAACAGCATGGATGTCCGCTGCAATTCTGAACCCTCAGCTGTGGGAATCAATGGTGAACATCAGGGACCTGGAACCCCATACTTAAAAATGGCCACTGGAAGTACAACACTACCAAGCAACCCCAGCGGGATTGCTGGCGGTGCTCGGATACCCATGCAGTCTCGGCCTGGTTCCTCACAGTTGGTCCACATCCCAGAGGAGACACAGGAGAACATGGGCGGCTTGGCGAATAACAGTAATGTCCGTGACAAATGGTTGAAAAGCATGGATAGGACTGTGGAGAAGGACGGTGAGGTACCGATGGTTAGGACTAATTCTAACGGCCAGCCTCGCATCATGCAGGTCATTGCGATGTCCAAGCAGCAAGGTCTCTTGCAGGGAAGCTCTCCCAGTTCTGAAAACAGCAGCCACACCAGCTCCACAGCTCCGCTGCAGCGCTACAAGAGCCTAACTGAGGAGTCCGGAGGTCAAGGCAGCACTGGAGCAATTATTCGGGTGGAAGCCCATCCAGAGAATGGTCGACCCCTGGTGCATGCGCACTCCACGGATGGAAGTGGCTCCTGGACGTGGAAGTCCCAAAGCAGCTTTAGACATTCATTTGAGCTTAATGACTTGAATCGGGACTCTGAGAGCTCTGAATCTGTGAGGGATGGGAACAGTTCTACAGATAGAAAGAGCTCTACGGACAGAAAGAAGAATGGCTCTAATGCTCCTAAAGTCGTAGCTGTGCCAACTGTCCCGACTGTCACTATCGTATCTACAGCAGGCAGCGACCACCATCCCAACCAGACCATTTCCACCATCCGGGTCACTCCCATGGAAATGACTGAATCTGGTCCTGGGAGTCGCGACTCCAGCTTGCGAAGAAAAACCAGGATCCTCATCCCTGAAAGAGGAAACAGTCCAGATAATACCAGGAACATTTTTTACAAGGGAACGTCAACCACCCCAGTTTTTAAAGAGTAGTCAGTCAATATCTCAACAAAAACAAGCAAATGAAGAAACTAGAAGAGGTTGGTTGGTTGGGTTGCTATGTTTTACACATCTCCAATGACGTTATGCATGAGATGATTCACTGACATATACATGATAGCAAGAAAAGCACAAAATTCAGGTTTTGGTCAGAATTCAGTTTACTTTTGTGCTAATGACATTGTAAACATATGACAGTATATCACATGGAAATGTCTTACCTTTTGTGACACTGTGAAGATGAAACTGTGACTGTGCCAAGTTTGAATTGCAACACTGTATTTAAGTATGTAACATCACAAATATCTTAGAAAGATTTTTCATATAGTCAAACTTTAATATACATCATTCACTCATTCATACACTGATAACTATGCTAGCTGAAACTCTTATTTTTGTATTCTGTAAATAACTTTTAAACTTGGTGCTGCCCAATTCTAAGAACATTATGTAAAAAATGACAAGTTAAAAAAAAAACAGATGTTGAAATAGAAAAAATATTGTTTTCCACTCCTGAAAACTGTCATTTGAACTTTCTAAAGACCATAAGTGCTTAGAATATTCTCTGTAGCAAATGATAGTCATAAAATGACATGCACTTCATGTTTACTACTTGCAATACTTTAAATACTCTATGTATCTGTTGGAATTTGTACGTAAAAAGTGTGTTCATTTATATTTCAATAGACACATAAAAGGCTTATGTTTTAGAATTTGTCCATATAATGATATTGTATGCAACCGTGACTATCCAAACATAAAAAAACTATACTTTACGTACAAATACCAATAAATACATAGAGATTAATTTCTTCCAGCTAATGTCTATCTTCCACTCTTTTCTCAAATGTATATTTGCATAACAGAATTAATTTTACTTTATTCCAAAAGATTATTCTGATTGTATGTCAGTTATTTTAAGGTTAGCTGCATTAGTAGCAAAACAATATTCCACAATGATTTATCTAACTGTGGTTATACCACTGTGAGCTCAAGCTCTTTAGGCCAAACAGTCATATTAAATGTTTTATATGCACTTGAGTAGCCCACAAAAAAAAAAGAAAAATGGCTTTACTGTTCACTAAGAGATTTGCAATGAGCAAGAAGTGGCTCATTAAATCTAGTGTCATCTTAGCTGTTAAAAACTACAGCAGAGACATTTAATTCCATGTTAATTTACTGTGTAACTTTTTATAAACTGTAAATTAATGTGCCAAAGGGTATTTTAAAGAGAAGATTCTGTTTTGAAACATTTCTATAGAAGTCTGTATTCTTATAAACCACAAACTCTTTCAGCACAGCTGTAGCCAATGCATGGTAGTTTGATATTTCACATTTATTTTTGGTTTCCTTTTTGTAAATTATGCATTTGTGTAGAAGCTGCAAGTGTAACTATTTATACTGAATATAAACTACTTGTTGACAATCTTTATAGATAAAGATATTTTAAATCACACCAGAATACACTGTATGTTATCTCTAACATGTCAAGAGATTGTTGGATACCTGTTAATGTGCGCTAATGATTTTAGAAATGCATTAAGCATGCTGGTAGCAGTGTGTGTGTGTGTTTTCCGAGGAACATTTTATTCTGTAGCACTCTGTGTAACTATCATCGACACAGTGACGTGAGATTCAGTTTGGATAGAAATGAATCCAGTCGAACCTGTTACAGTGATGTTACGTGTTAATGTTGCAGCGGCCTGACAGAAAATTACGTCAAACTCTGTTAATATACAGTTTGTTTCTAACGTTACATGGTTCTGTTTTACTCCAGTAACAGGGTAGATGAATAAAAACTGTGCTGTATCAGTGTTTGAATAAACATTTGCCATTTAAATCTGCTCAGTGTCTTCAATCATCAATTGGCTCAACATTTGTAATGGCACTTTCCACAAATAGGGTAAGAAAAGGTCAAAAGGTCAAACTAAATATTATATTAGGTGTTTTATTTCTATTTATTTTATATGAAGTATACCCTTATTTTTTAATTTTACGTCTGAATATAATTTAAAACCCAATTTGTGTTTTATGATGACAAATTTATGACATTTAATTGTTGGATACATTCGAAATCATAAAGAAGTGGGACAAATGTCAAAATTTTAACGGGACATCAGTTTGTACCCTATTCTTGAAAAGTGCCTAATACTGTCACTACAGTCAACAGACAAGCACGAATATGCATGTATTGCATTTGAAATTTTTACTTTTTTCAAATGAAAATGAAGGCATAACAAGTTTAAACTGCTGCCTTTGGTCTTTTGTCCATCATCGAAAATACACTCTGTCAGAAAATTAGCATGGTCAGATAACTCACATCCTTTCCCCTACACAATTCTACGTCAACTGCATTAAGCAAACCAAAGCTGGCATGCAACGCTTTATCCATGGCTATGCATTTAATGAGGATGTTTTAAAAGAAACATTAATTTCACACCAGATCAAGAACGTTCAATGCCACACAAACACACACTAAGCTCCCTTCATGATGTGGAAACGCTGGTCTCGTTAAGACTGCCATGTGTAATTATCATCGTACAGTAAAAAAGTAGGTCAGTGAATTGACCTAAATTGAATGTGAGCGCTGCCAGATACAACTTGTCTCTGATGAAC
This sequence comes from Hypophthalmichthys molitrix, assembly GCA_037950675.1. Lineage (NCBI taxonomy): Eukaryota > Metazoa > Chordata > Actinopteri > Cypriniformes > Xenocyprididae > Hypophthalmichthys > Hypophthalmichthys molitrix. The sequence goes on along the minus strand of CM075514.1, from coordinate 20,045,281 downwards.
ACATGAAGTAAACCAAAGGAAAATAAACCACATAAAATCAACAATGGCAGCTCTTTGACAAAGAAACACTTGTCTAGACCAGGGGTGTCCAATCTTGCTCCTTGAGGGCCACTGTCCTGCAAAGTTTAGCTCCAACCCCAATTAAACACACCAATTAAACATTAGTGAAGTAGTGCTTGTGATTTTCAGCTCTCAGTTCTGTAAACATCACAACAAACAGAATCGCTAATACTTAATATACTTACAGACAATTTCTGTTAGCTTAGTGTGAACATGTTTTACTTCAGTCTTCAATCTCCTTATGAAAAGGACCACAGTTTTTTTGTAGCAACCATAATTTAAGTGTACAGGTAGTAAATCCTCTTACTCCCCTAATAGGTTATTTGATATAAGTAAGCAATAAGGTACGAGTGCCTAACAACGCTTTGCATCTTGCCTAACAACGCCCTTCAGCCGTGACTTATTCATGATACAGCACTGCCTCTTGTACCTTATTGCTTTTATAAAATAGTTACCACACAATACAAATATTAAAGCCAAAAATATGTATCAATGCAAATTTCATGAAGTAAACTTTCACTAAAAGCCTTCCTTCTGCCAGAAAAAATAGTCCCTGACCGTGAACAGAAACAGAAGTTACATATTTACGCCAATAGATGGTGGCAAAGACTGTCTTTATGAGTGTGTCAGTCAGTAGCGTAGACTTTTACATTGAAAAGACTGAATTGTTGTGAACACGGAACAACACGCAACTGACAAATGCTTTGACTAGTGACTGTCAGTCACAGGAAAACCCCTTAACTGTTAAAAGGACAAGATAATACATCGGACATTTAAACAGATTTTTTTATTATGAACATAGGACTGACCTGAAGGAAAATACTAAATCTGAATGCAGGTAATAAACTCGCTCTTTCTCACAATACTCTTCTACATAATACAGTAAGCTTCAATGAACAATATCAATTGAGAACAAACAGTTTACATCGCTAAGTGTGGTTGCTAAGGGTGTTGTGTAGTGAAACACAGAACCATTGGGTGAAGCGGTCATAGCCGTGTTTTATCGTGAATAAAACACAGTTATTGACAAATCAGAATCAAGGACAGGAACTAACCATTTTATGAATACCAAAATACCACGTTAGTTAGTGATATGGTAAGGGAAGTCCCTTATACATTTATTTTAAAGCTAACTTCTTCAAGAGCAGCCAATTTCTTTAGCCAAAATACTAGTTTACTACTTGTATGTTCAGTTAACATATGGGAGTGCTAACAAAAAAACCTATTGGGCTACATGATCTTGAAATCTGTAAAGCTAACATGCTAATGCTAATGTTGTGGGTGCCCAAGAATGACAGCTTCTGAATGCAAGTAATTATTGCCTTTGAATTATTTGGGGTTCCTTGTGTCTGAAAGATGAGGAATTTTGTTTTGGATATGTATTGTTGAATAGTGTATTAGATATCAATTAATGATTAATGTGAGACGGGTGACATTCAAACTATACAAAAACAGTGAGATATGCATAATACAGTAGATGGAAATAAGAATGATTGGTCAGGTGATACCAGAACTTTAGCTAACATAACCATGTTTGAAAGAACTCATATAAAACCAGAGGGCATGAAATTCATAAATAGAGATAGCTGAAGCGGTATCATGGATATTTTAACACTTTTTCTTACATGTGGACCTTTTCACAAATCAAATCAAATGTTTTTTTAATGGATGTCAATGGAGGAGAGGCTTAACGCACAACTCTGAATGAAATTCAGTAACGCCAAGGCTGTAACGTGATTAGTTATCAAGGCACACGTGATCTAAGTTAGCCGTTATGCTTTCTCCAACGGTAGAGAGCCACGAACTCTTGTATCTCCCAATAATAAAACCATATTTTTAAAATACCTGCAGAAAGCTAGCTGTTAGCCATTAGCACTCTCATTCACCTCAATGGCAGCTGGTTGGCTGGTGCAGAAAGTCCAGAAAATTTGTAACCTGCCAGTTGAGCTCATGATCTGTTGGTACACATTGTAAATGCATGGAAAACTGAATGATTCAAAATTTCTCATGAATGATGGTGCTAAGTAATGAAAGAGTTTTTATATATGGGTGAACTACTCCTTTAAGTAAGGTCAATTGTGAAAGTCACAAGCTGCAACCTTCCAATGCTATTAGAAATTGGAAATGCTAATGAATGCCCTTTAAGTGCAGTGACCTTAATGGAACAACCATTTGTCAGCATCACAGTTTATTTATATATTGCTGATTTCATATTTAACTCACAGCACTGAAAGGTCAAAACTTCAAGTCGTGTTGTATAGGATATGGGCAACAATGGCATAGAGGAAATAAAATAAATAAAAAACATAGCCCTGATTGTTAGTGCCAGAAATTCATTAGGGACTCAGGCCAGACACTTAGACATGATTTCTTCACACTTTGTGTGATAAATGACCTGTAGGCATTTACTGTATGGATCAGTACACAATGTAAAATGCAACTGACTCCAGCATTAATGATGTTTCCAATATTTGCAGCAGTTTATGGACCGTTGCAACTGTATAGCAACATTCAGATTTGAGGCCTAACTGACAGAAAACAAATTATTCTTAAGGCACAGTCACTGGCGAAACTTCGCAGGCAAAGAATGTCCAGCACCCATTATCAATAATGTAGCGATGCTTGAAGGTCACTTTCAAACTGATCAGCTTTTTATTGGCAAATCATGTGTTGAAAGATTAACAAACTTAAATCCGATACGAAATCCGTGTGGCGAAATTCCAGATTGCACGGATTCCTAGATTGAGATAATTACACTGAACAAAATTATAAACGCAACACTTTTGTTTTTGCCCGCATTTTTCATGAGCTGAACTCAAAGATCTAAGATCTATGTACACAAAAGGCCTATTTCTCTCAAATATTGTTCTCAAATCTGCCTAAATCTGTGTTAGTGAGCACTTCTCCTTTGCCGAGATAATCCATCCACCTCACAGGTGTGTGTAAAACTGCACATTTTAGAGTGGCCTTTTATTGTGGCCAGCCTAAGGCATACCTGTGCAATAATCATGCTGTCTAATCAGCATCTTGATATGCCACACCTGTGAGGTGGATGGATTATCTCGGCAAAGGAGAAATGCTCACTAACACAGATTTAGACAGATTTGTGAACAATATTTGAGAGAAATAGGCCTTTTGTGTACATAGAAAAAGTCTTAGATCTTTGAGTTCAGCTCATGTAAAATGGGAGCAAATACAAAAGTGTTGTGTTAATAATTTTGTTCAGTGTAATTAAATTTGCAGTACAAAGATAAATGTGACCGCACCCTTAAGGCATGTTCACACCAAGAATGATAACTATATTAGCTTCCACAACAACGGACGATATCGTTCTGGAGTTGTAAGCATGTGCTGCAATTTTGTCATCTGTCGCTTTAAATGCTCAAGCAGGATGGATTGTGATTGGCTGTCAGTGTTTTTATCATTTATCAGCTGAAAAAAAATCATTCTGAATTTGATTTCCCCGCGCTGTTATAGTTATAGTTGTGTTGTGAACGCTGCTCTTATGCACATAGGTCCTTACAATGGACTGAACTGACAGCACTTGTCACATATTTAGATTTATGACATATTCAAAAACATTGAGTGATGAAGAAAAACTGACCTTTAAGATAAAGTATAATGTTAAAATAATTAATAATTAAATTAAAATAAATGTAAATGAATATTAAAATCATTAAAAAAGTACATTACAATAATTTAATTTTAAATTAATAATTTATTATATTTATTGTTTTAATTATATTTTTTGTCTGTATTTTTGTATATAAAGTCTGTATTTTTTACACTGTATATAAATTCTGACATTAATAAATTGTTATTGTATACAATGCAATAATTTCATTGTACTGTATATTGTTTAATTATTATTTTAATAATATATACTTTTTCTATTTATTTTGATCAGATGTAATTGAATATAAATTCTGACATAAATTACAAAACAATATACAAAACAATAATTTAATTTTATATTATTATTTAACTAATATATACTTTGTGCATGTATTTGTGATCAGATGTAACTGATCACTGATTATGAATTCTGATTCTCTCAGTTCTGTCGAGTGTACTGATGAAAATACTGTGACTGATTTTTCAAACTTTAACCAAGGGCTGCTGCCAGATTCATGAGATTTGTGCTGTGGATCATGTCATCCTAAACACCTCTGAATTTTTCATGAACAGCCCTGATGTGCCACAGGCATGCTGGCATTATATTAATAAAATCCTCACTGGCTTGATGCAGAGGAGGAGGCAACAAGGATTTGAAAATCCTTTAGTTTATTTATTTATTTATTTTTTGTAAAGTAAGCCAATGGAAGGAATTCCATTATTGGAAATGAGAGGTAAATGTGGAAAATTCAAGTGCCTGGCATTTAAATGATTGTGTAATTTAAGTGACTTCAGAGTTAAAGTCAACATAAAATGGCATTGGCACAACCCATTTTCCTACATAATGTACCAAGATATTTTTTAGTGAAACAAAATATTCAATGAGAATTTTAATTTTTTGAGGTACATCCACATTTTGATTTCATGTTGGTTTTAAAATGTTTTATGAACTCATTGAAATAATAATAATAATTCGATAATAATGAACATTTTTAATGCAGAACTGGCAAGCATTGTGGAAGAGAATACTGCAAAGTGAGTCTATTCTGATCTACATTAAACAATAATGAAATGTTTCTCAAAAAGACACCACTGTCATATAAAATAAGTTTATTCAGCCAGGAAAGGACCTTGTTCAGATGTACTGTTGTTTTAGACAATACATACTCACTGCAGACCACAAACTGGGTCATGTATGATGAGATATGAAATGTTATTTCTGTGAGTGATATTTTGCCAGTTTTACCTTCACTGCCATGGAATCAAACAGTAACTCGGTGGGTCATGATTGTTGTCATGACAGTGAACTTCTAAAAGAGACTTTATTATTCCAGGATCCTGGAAGACAAACATAAAACAGCATAAAAGTGCTTGTGGATGATGCATTTCTGTTAAACAACAATTGCTTGTTTGCATTTTTTTCAATTGCTTGTTTTTTTTTTTTAGAGTGGATATCAAATCGATCAGATTCTTTTATGTTCTTTCTATTCTATCAAAGGTTTAAATGTCAGAAACATTAGTAAATCCTGACCTGCTTTTGTATTTGGTTGATTATGGATGGATTTTGTTGTACCAAGTCTACATTGTTGCTGCTTTTGTGCAACCTTGAACTGACTCTGAAATTAATTTTATTATGCAATTAAGTATAATTATGAAAATTTATGTGAATATTTTTTGCTTTATTTCAATAAACTCCACAACATCTCTCTGCTCATCTATGGATAGATTTGCTTTCAGACCAGAAACCGAAGGTTTTAGGTGTGATTCTCATGGGAGGTAAAGCTATTTGTTAGCGGCCTACAATCGAAACCGATGCATTTGTTCAGCCTCATCTCTGTGGGTGTTCTGTGACTGTCTGAAACACAAACAGATATCTGAAGAACTGAGATATGGACTTGTACTATGGAGGAGGATTGTTTAGATGTTTATACTAGGGGGTCTGAAGAGAAAATTATGACTTTTCATGTGACTATTTATCAAGCCTAAAGGCCCATTCACACCAAGAACGATAACTATATTAGCGTCCACACCAACGTACATTAACATTTTGTATGTTTTGTATATGATAAGCATGCACTGCAGTTATGTTCCCTGACAGCAACATAGTGTCGGCTCAGATCAGGCCCACATCTGGTCCACGTGTAATCCACATGTGGGCCGGATCTGGGCCACACTATATTGCTGTTTGGGTATCTGCTGCATTAAATGTTCGAGCTCATTAAATGAGGATGGATGAATGAGGATGTTATTATCAGTCACAAGCTGGAAATAGTTTTTTTTTTTTTTTAAGTGATTCCAACAATATTGCTCTCCTGTGCTGTTATCGCTATAGTTGTGGTGGGGACTCATTATAGTTTTCATACATGGAGTGAACGGGCCTAAAGCTATGCTGTACAAACCAGAGAAAGACTCCAGTAATATCACGTGAGACACTAAAGTTTAGAGTTTTAGAACAGATCTTAACCATAGACTGTAAAAAAAAAAAAGATGGACGACGTGTCTCCACTTCCTTCCAGTGTAGAAAAATGAAGCCGAAATGGCCGTTGACATTGTGCACAGATTATGTCATTTGGAGCCTGAGTCTGCACAGTAGTAATCCTGAGGATGAGCTGTTGTATCAAGGTCCCGCCGATACTCCCGCAAACTCAAATCGCAAGCACAGCTGTCAATCATGACAGTACCTGGGTTTATAGGATCAAACAACTAACTAAATCCGAACTTACTGAAAAAATAAATAAATAAATGTACGCCAACATGATGAGAACTACATAAAATGACTTTGGAAGTGTAATTGGATTTTTAAAGTTTTGCATATGTCCCATACAATTACATGGAGGGTTTATGACATGCAGCCAGTCTCCAGGGGGGCAATCAAAATGTTTTGGCTTCACTTGGCACACTTGATCTCAACATTGTCACAAACTGTGCATTCTCAGCCTCAGACGTCACACCCATTAACGTCTGATACATAAGGCACACAAAATGGGAAACACTTCGGGAGGTTCGATGCCAAACCCCCTCATGGAAAAAGAAAGCAGTCGTGTTTACAACTGTGACAATGAGCGCAATGTGCAATGACAATGAGTCTCAATACAAACTCAAATACTTCTCACTACATTTTTCCATAACCAAATGATCAATTCTATCCACATTAAACCTTTTACTCTTACTGCATGTCAATAATTTCAGATTCAGTTGTGTCCATTAATAAAATAATCCATTTATCAGAATATCAGCCAGAATTTTAACATGCGCATTCCATGTTAGGAACAACATCTGAGACGAAATTGATACTTAAATGAAAGAATATTCATATGTATGAGATATAAAAGAGAAATATCTGAACAATAAAAAATTAATCTGGGAATGGATGGCTCACCTGGGACTCAGCATATTAAAGGAAGTTGAATCCTCACACTAGCATAAAAGAAGGATGTTTTTTTGTCAGTGTCAGTTACATTTATATTTATCACACTTGCTGTTTGGATCTAGGAAACTGTTAAGCCCTAGACTAATCTTTACACCTGAATACTCACATATACACACACATCATAAAGAGTTGGCCTCATTCTGACAAATGACACATGGCGCTTTTTTCACACGCGGCGTTGCACGATTAGCAGTGCGGTGAGCCGTGAAGCTAATTGCCACAATGTTGTTCACTCACGCATCGTGCTGACATTTAGCGAGCGATGGCCAGACATACATTTCTATCCAGTTTATGAGGATGAAAGTGGATTCTGATTTATCAAAGTAGCATGCTAGCTTGAACAATCCTTCTGTCAAAGGTTTACTTCAAAAATATATTATTACACCATTAAATCTGCGATTATTTTGTTTCTTAAAAATAACACAAAAACAAATAACTTAAAAAATATGGCATCATAACCTTCACAAGTAACAATCCTGAGCCAGTGAAGGCAGATATATCCATTTTAACACCTTTAAGAAAAAAGGAAATGGTAAAACATATATAAAAGGCTACAATTCAAAAGTTTGGTATCATTCAATTGATCAAAAGTGACAGTAAAATGTTACAAAATATTTATATTTCAAATAATTGCTGTTCTTTTGAACTTTCTTTTTATCAAATAATCTTGAAAAACATGTGTCATGGTTTCCACAAAATATTAAACAGCACAACTGTTTTCAACATTGATAATAAAGAAAAAATGTTTCTTGAGCAGCAAATCATCATATTAGAATGATTTCTGAAGGATCATGTGACACTGAAGACTGGAGTAATGATGCTGAAAATTCAGCTTTACCATTACAGGAATAATTTACCAAACCTTGACTTTTTAAGCTGCCCTTGTACACTCAAAATATATTTTTGCTGCTTTTTTTTGTGTGTTGGGACTACATGAATCATTTTTCTTGACATAACTGGACAGTGAATCTGTAGTTCCCAGCATGGGACTGCATTAGGAGAGTACATTTTGAAATTAACTGTTATTTTACGTGTAAGACTTGTTAGTGCTTAATGTTCAGTTATGTTGAACAATTAGAAGAGTTCTTTTATGTTTCTGAGTTTTGTGGTTACCATTGTGCTGACGAGTGGTATTGTGTGGCTGTGTGTGGTTACGTGACAACCATGATGTCTGTTGTTTCAGTCAGAGTCAGGGAGCAAAAACTGCTAATTTGCAAGTTCTAAGATCATTCTCTTCTTTCTCGATAATTCTGTACATTGTTCTGTACCTAATAAGTAAAATTCTATTTAGCATACTCACATGTGTTGTTGCTAGTTAGTATGATACAAGAACTTAAGTTTATTAAGTTAGTTTAACAATGCATCATTTGTTTAAATGAACTTGTTTTATTATTGTTATACCAACCTAAATTCCGTTTTTTTCTTAATTTAATTAAGTTTATTGAAGAAACATTTTTTTTAAATGTACCTTTTTCCCTCTCACCTTCTTTATTATGTCATCTTTTTTTCTTTTGCTGTGTGTCTGGTTATGGGATAGCCAGGAGACTCCTAAAGCAGTTTAGATTGGATATCTGGTCCTACTGCTGCTGCATGGTTGAACAGATGCATGGGCACTGGATCTCCCATGGGAAGGGAAAAAAAAGAAACAGTGGGAAAAAATGGGAAATTAGAGATGTGAGAGATTGATTCAAAATACCTCATTGTGTTAGCAAAATTCACAGCAAAAGAATGTTTAAAATATGTGGAGGTATATCAGCAAATACTTTAAAATTGTACAACGTTTAAACATATTCACTGCATAAGCTTTTCAGTTCTGCTTCTCACAATCAGATGGGTATTGAAGACTTTGGAGTTGAGTTTTCCTGTCATCTGCTGGTGGCCGGGTCTCACTACAGATACAGAGCAAAATATGGGCTGTTCAAGAGAATATTTTAATTTATGAATATCAATTTAATTTGGGTTACACACACACACACACACACACACACCCCTCAACACACACACTCAAAAAAAATATTTTTAATTCATTTATTAAGAAATATTGCTGTCCATTAATAAAAATAATTTGTTTATTTTATTGAGAACTATAACCTTATCTTGCAATTTATTTCATCATAATTTTTCTAAAAAGTATATAATGCATGATATTCCAAATCTCTGTGAAAAATAAAACTGTTGAAAATTATGCTATAAACAGTTGTAGGTGTGAGTAAGGACATTCATAACGCTCCGAAGCATCATGAAGCAGTGTTTTGAAATCGGCCATCACTGTATAAGTCGTTATTTTGTTTTTTTTTGGCGCACCAAAAGTATTCTCTTCGTTTTATAATATTAATATTGAACCACTGTACTCACATGAACTGATTTAAATATGTTTTTAGTACATTTATGGATCTTGAGAGAGAAAATGTCATTGCTGGCTATGGAGGCCTCACTGAGTCATCGGATTTCAACAAAAATATCTTAATTTGTGTTCCGAAGATGAACAAAAGTCTTACGGGTGTGGAACAGCATGATGACATTTATTTTCATTTTTGGGTGAACTAACCTTCGAAGCTAAAAGACATTAAATCTCTCAAGAAATGATTAAATAACTCCACAAACAGCATTACCAGCTTCACTTATTATTGTTATTAGCAATAATATTCTTACTATTGATACTAATTGACATTATTTCTTTTAGACATCTACAGAAGTTTTTTTATTGAGAATTAATGGTAATTTTTCTTTTATTTTACTTTAAGTCACCATAATGGTGACTGGTGTTTCCATTATATGGGTTCTTAACTCATTATATGTTTGTCTTTTTTGGCTGCTGTGACAGAACACATTTGCAGTAACAAAGAAAGCTGCGTGCTATTGATGGTTTTATAATCATCATGAAATAACCTGATTCACTGATGTTTTTTGAATCTTATTAATCCATAACAAAATCTGTGTTACTGGAATATGAGATCAAGCTGTATTGCACAGATCAGTAATTTTATTTTTTATACTTCAACAATCAATATTGATATGAACATTTACATTTTTCCCAGAAGACCAGATATGACATTTCAAACAGCATTAGTCATGTTAACACTTGTACACTTTATGCACTTGTATTTTCAACAGCATGAATCAATTTAAAATTTGCAAGAAAGAAAGATGAAAGCAATAAAAGGTTTCCTTAACACTATATAGATGAAAATATTAAAATGCATGTCTAAAAATAATATAAAAGGATGACGGCTGACTGTAATATTCATAAAACAGTCAAGCTTTTCTTGTGCAGATGTGGAGGTGAGTCTTTATTTGTCCCCCATTCTGCTCATCCAAACAAAGCACCGTCCACCATTGCAAATGTGTGTGATAATCACACTACCACATAAGTTTCAGAAAGCAAACCTATAATTAAAGTTAACAGCCCATCTAATGGAATCACCCATCACCATTATGGTGACTTCGAAAACAGAAAGATAGATTTTCTTATGTAGATGTCTTCTGTAGATGTCTAACAGAAATAGTCAGTCAGTCTGGTTAGTAATAAGTAATGCTGATTGTGGAGTTGTTTAATTAGGTCTTGAGAAATTTACCCCCGGTTTCACAGACAAGGCTTAAGCTAGTCCCAGACTAAAATGTATGTTTGAGCGGTTTTAACTGAAAGCAACTTGTAGTGACATATCTTAAAATATGTCAGTGACATTGTTTTGTCTCAAGATGCACACCAGTAATGTTTTTATCTAGTGTACTTTTATAAAAGCTATTTAAATATCCCAATTGAACTAAGACTTTTTCTTTTTCCTATACTCTGTTCAGCACTTTGGTCAGCTTTGCTGTGTTTAAATGTGCTATATAAATAAAATTTACTTACTAAGGCTTAACCCTGGCTTAGGCTAAGCCCTGTCTATGAAACTGGGCCTTAATGTCTTTTATCTTCAGTTGATTTCATCTAAGGCTGTAGCTGAAGTCAGTTGTAGTTCTTGTCTTTCTGTTTGTCTAGTTTTTCTGTTCTTTTCTTTCCTTCAGTGATTCTGCTTGTTAACAGGCTTGTTAATGCTGAGATGACACTATACATAATATATAAAGATTTTGTGGCTCAGATAAGGTCAATTGGTTTAATTTTGCTACGAGATTTGAATGACGGTATTTTGTTCCTTTACAAGATCTCAATCATGGTCGGTTTTGTTCCTATACAAGATTTCTATGACAGTCTGTTTTGTTCCTGTACGAGATTTCAGTGACTGTCAGTTTTAAGTGACGGTCGGTTTTCTTCTGTTACGAGATTTCAAAGACATTCAGTTTAGTTTTGTAACGAGATCTCAATGACAGTCAGTTTTGTTTGTTTATGAGATTTCAGTAACAGTCGGTTTTGTTCCTTTACGAGATTTCAGTGATGGTCTGCCCCTTAATTTGGACCCCTTTTAATGTGACTTCAGAAAAGCAGTGTGGCCGTTGACTTAAATGGTCAAAATCTGGCTCACTTCTGAAGCTAAGCGGGCTTGGGCCAGGCAGTGAAATGGATGGGAGACCGTATTTGAAGAAATTTGATTGTTATTGGAAGATACTAAGGTGAGGCCAGCAGGGGGTGCTCACTTCCAGGTTTGTATGGCTCCTATTGCCAAATGACTAAAGAAATGTTATCAGCAAGATGGTGTAAAAGCGTATATTTCTTGTCTATTAGCACGGACTGCTGCTTACACTAATGGCGGAAATCAGGCAGCTCGTTCTCTCTCCCCGACCGTCATACGCCCCCTAATGCTGATTGGTTAGACGGTTGTTGTTGGTATCGGCCCGACTAACTTCCAAACAGTGTATTTGATGTTTTATATACTGTAAATAATTCTGGGTTCAAGTCTATTAACAGCAGCGATCAAAAATAAGTGTCGTTTTCTTTTTATGTGCCCATCTTTGAGATGAGGAGTGATGGGAGGGACAACCTCTTGGTGGCACTATTGATCACTGGACACTTTTTTAAATTCCTTTTTGCATTATTGATTGTGTGTTGCCTCTCCACCTACAGGCAAACAGAGGAATACTCAATCAATCATAATGAAATGAGTCAAAACGCAGTAAAGACACACTGAAGCAAAGCTTTATCAGTACCATAACCAGATCTTACAAAACAATAACACACGTCAAAACCTCAATTTAACTGAAAAGTCTTTGACTATTCAGTGGAAGAAGCTTTTAATACTCAAGTTACATACACATCCATTTTATTAAAGTAATGCTAAAATCTACCAGATTACAGTGTTGGTGCACCACACAAATTAGACATTAAGAGACTCAGAATAACAGCCATGCTGCCCTTAGGAATACATTTTAAGAGAAATATTTCTCCAAAATATGAAAATCATCATTTACTCACCCTCATGTCATTACAAACCTGTATGACTTTCTTCTGTGGAACACAAAAGATATTTTGAAAAAAAAAAAAGCTTTTGTGTATGTGTTTGTGCCTCCATTTAATGGAAGTGACTGGTCAAAAACAGTTTGGTTACAAACAATTGTAAATTCCATCTATGTGTTTTGCAGAAGAAATGCATTCAGGTTTAGAACAACGTAAGGGTTAATTTTAGTTTTTGGTCGACCATCCCTTTAATTTCACTGGTTAAAAGCAGTTTAACTAGCCAACCAATTGCTAGTCTGTCAAAAAACTAACTCTACACGTGCAAATACATTCAAAGGGAACATAGGTATAAGTGCTTAGCTCAAGTGCAAAATGGAAGTAATTCATGGCCTGTAAGAATCAAACCAACAAACCAGCCCAGGGGTGCATTTCCCAAAAGCATCGTTTGTCAACTATAGTAGCAAGTTCCACTGAACTTTATTGATAATGATGGAACTTGTGACCATAGTTGGCTTTGGGAAATGCACCCCTGATATTAAAATCTTGGATCTCTTTTCCAAATCATTGTATAAAACTCTTTAGTAGACAATGTTGGATAATGCTAAGTTTTGAGATTCAAAGCAGTAACAAAAATAGTATTTATAAGTTACTGTACAATTTTTTTTCTAGGGGAGTCCTTTAACCAACAATCTATACCTTGCTTCAGTTCCCAATCTTTTGAGATTCTGTTTAACAATATAAAGCTTAATGAAGAAATTTGAAGAGGAAAAAAAATGTATGTAAATGGCACTTGATATATTTTATATAATGCATTGAACTTCAGCAAGGCAGCTTGAAGCCTTCCCTTTTTTTAAAAAGATACTTCTGTGAAGAATTGATCTGCAGTATTTCAAATTCAGTAGTCTTTAGAAAAGACAAAACTTGAACTTAGCTAATTTAACAGAGAAATGTAGCATCATAAATTCTAAACCAACTCCATGATGTAAGCTGTAGAGAATGTAATCTTTAGCCAAGGTCTGAAGAATGATGTGATTACTGGTCTTTTTCAGGCTTGTAGATGGACAGGGTTCTGGCGGAGGGGTCTGTGGCCTTGATCCAGCGGGGCATCCAGTAATGTGGCGTCCAGTCGCTGCGGCCGGGGTACATCTTCTCAAAGACCTGCCTTATGTAGAAGCCTTCTTTGGTTTTGGGGGGGTTAAAAGGGAACAGCTTATCAGCCTTCTCCAACTGAGAGTCGTTCACCTGAAGGAGAAACAATAGATTAGAGGATACACACTGTGCACTGTGTACATCCATGACATCATGGTCTGTGTGTACATGTGTAGTACCTCAGACTCGATGTGCTCCTGTAGACTTGTGTACCAGGATTTCTTCAAGGATGTTATACCATCACTGAAGGCCTCTTTCCTTCTCCAGAGAATCTCATCTGGGATAAGGTTCATCCCTTTAAACGATTCCCTCAGGAGATACTTCTCCACGCCATCCTGTTCCGATCAAACAAGTTATTCAGTCTGGTTACAAAAACACTTATGATATTTGAAAAACAAAAGCAATAGCAATAAATTAAGCATCACTATTATTATTGTTATTGCTCATATTTGGGGTTTTGGTTTTTGTATTACACTTTAGACCAGGCACCGTAACTGATGTGGGAACAGACACATTTTAAACTGACATAAGGAAGAATAAATCACTGAATTGTAAGGTGTCAGGACCCACCGTTGGTGCTCTCATGTCTGCAGGCAGAGAGAGGTAGTATGCGGTGAATCTATGGTCCAGGAAAGGCACTCTCAGCTCCAGTCTAGTGAAAAAGGTTTGATGTCACAAACACAGTGGAAATCACCAAGTTACTGTGGGAAGGGAAGAGAAGGAAGGAGTATTTTGTCTAACCCGTGTGCAGCTGTGGTTCTGTCCGCTCTCAGCACATCAAACAGATAAAGCTCTTTCAGCAGACGTACGCTTTCGTCAGCACCCGCTTTAGGGGTCGGCGCCTAATTCAAAGCAGGTCACAAATTCAGCTGAAATCAAGTCTTAAGATACAGCTAACAATGCATGACAAGACACTAATGTCTCACATAGTGACCATACACTGAAAAAACTACTTGAACAGTGAAGCCCCTCTTAAAATGTCTGAATGTCATTGAATTACGTTATTAAACTGCACAAATGTTGCTACACCTTTTCTCAGAACCAGCTTCATTTTTCAGTAAGCTTAAAACATAATGACATGTACCTTATGAAAGTAGATGTATCCTTGTGTCAGCTCATCAGAGCCTTCACCTGAGAAAATCACAACGCTGTCGGTCTTCTCACGGATGTACTTTGATATCAGGTACATACCTGCATGGGGGGGGGGTATTAAAAAAAAAAAAAAAAAAAATTTTCACTGAATACAATTTTTTTTTCTGCAAAGCACTGTTTCCACCTAGTGGCTATATGATGAGCTAGGAAATTCATTTTGCTGAAGCAAATAAGGGAAAAAAAAAATTCTCTAACAGGGCACGGCAGGATGAATATTTTACATTTGTGGCTAAAAATAAGCTAGATATATGCAAACTGTAAAATAAACTGTAAAAAAAAAAAAAAAAAAGAGCGTGTGTACAAAAAAAAATCAAACTGTAAATATCTGAACTAATATAACGCTTCCAAGTATAAATATGAGCACTGCATGTTTTAAAGCAGCGGTTCTCAACCTTTATTGGGTCACCATAAGCATAGTATTGTTGGTGATTTTCAGTGTTATAGCCTTTGATGATGTTGAGGGGTCTTTAAAATTTCTATCTGACATACCCCGTTTCCCCAAAGGTTAGACTTGTTACAACATCCGGTTTAGGATATTTATTCATAGTGGAATTTTTACAGAAGTTTTTAGTTTGTTCTTCCTTTCCTGTAACGCTTAAAAACAAAAAAATCAATTTTTTGGTAAATGTTTTTAACTGGCTTTCAGTGAAAAATAATTATTTATCCCTTAATTTTAAAAGATATCCTTATTTTGATGAATATATTGAATCTTGGCTTATGGGCTTTTCCAGATCCCATCATCCTCTCTCCCTCACTTACTGTCAAATCTAGACTGTCCTATCAAATAAAGGCAAAAACCCCAAATAATAAATTTTAAAACACTCTAAAAAATATATTTTTGGTCATACAGATAAGAGTAATACATTATTCAAAAGAGTAAAACATCATTTGAAATTTTATGTGTGCATTCACAATAACAATAAAATGTCACGCTTTTGTAAAATAATGAAAAACAGGATGTCGAAAAAGCTCCTGTACTCACCAACAGAGGCACGCACAGTGGTGATGTCATAACTCTCCAAGTGAAAGATGACTTCGTCCAGCGCGCGGATACCCTCCTCAGGTGTGAAGTTCACCTCATGGTGTTCGCTGCCAATGTGGGCTGCCACCTGCCACACAACACCAGTTAAATCTAGGGCTGCAACTAACGATTGCTTTGATAATTGATTAGTTGGCCGATTATTTTTTCGATTAATCGGATAAAAATCAGAATTTTATTATTTTATTGAAAAAAAACAAACACACTATTGCACAATTCGTGCTCACATACTGTATTTTGGTATAATATCAGCATGTCCAGTAAAGCTGTTCTCATTTACATATTTTCTGTCAGACAACGGAACAAGTATGATATAGTGACTAAGTACATGTTAACCAGCAATCACTTCCACTGCTAAAATTCCTTATTTCTAAATGTGACAACGTCAGCCAAAATCACTCTACTTGCAAGTTGTAAGTCAAAGACAGCAGCTGAGCTGCTGAATGGTATTGCATTACAGCACAGTGATTGAATTAAGTTCATTCTCATGAATAATGCAGAGAAAAGCTCAGAAACACAATCCATAGAAAGTGCCACACATTCAGGCTATAGAAGCATGAAGTGCGTATGACATACTGAATGTACAGTGTCACTTACCTTGCGGGCAGCAATAACATCTGGGCTGTCATCTGAACCAATGGCAAAGGTCTGAATGGGATACGGAAGCTGGTCTTCTTTGGCAAGTTTCACGAGTGTCGCGGCAACCAGACTTGAATCGAGACCACCTGGAAATTAAAACATCATGGATAGGGTAAGTCAAGAGTAAAAAAAAAAAAAAAAAAAAACTACTTAAAGCAAATAACAGAAAGAGCACAGGCACCTGAGAGGAGGCAGCCGATTCTTCTGTGAGCCATCAAGCGTTTCTTTACAGCATTTTCAAACAGGATCCTAATGTTGCTCTTGACCGTCTCCAATTCAAAGCCTGATGAAAACGGGGGGGGATGTTTTTCTCTTTAGTTGTGATTGATGGTAAGCAGACGTACAGTGCTGCTTGTGAACCTTTTAGAATTTTCTATATTTCTGCATTAATATTACCCAAAACATCAAATGTTTACAAAAGTCCTAAAAGTAGACAAAACGACTGTTTCCACAGAGCGGTACGGTTAATTACAGCCCAGTACGGTATGCAATTATTTCTGTTTCCATTGTCAGAAGTTGTGAATGGTACCAAAATTCTGAATCGTACCGTACCACTTTTTTGGAACCCTTCTGTTTTGGGTCATATTAATGCAGAAATATAGAAAATTCTAAAAAGGTTCACAAATTTTCAATCAGCACTGTATAATACAGTGACTGGAAGGTTCCAGCAATATTTCTCCCATTTATCTGTTCCATAGACATTTAAATGCAACAAAAAAACATAAGCACAAATAAAAGACAGTGGATCTTTGTGTGACAAATTTAAGTTCTCTCTCTAAAAATCTGATCAGTATAACACTATCGGAAGGCCTCAGGCGTAACCGACACCAGAAGCACCAAATACACCATGACTGTCAGAATGACAGACCAATTGCTACGGCAATCAGAAAGTCCCAACTCTGTGGCATATAACATGCTGCTGCATCATTTTCCGCATATCTTCTTCACCGTGTAGTCTGCAATGAGGGCGGTGAGGTCAGAAACCTCACTTCTGTTAACAGAGAACTTCATTCTATTGTGTTTATGAGAGAGGTGGTGACGTCTACCTCTCTTTAATTAATCTATTTATTCGGTATGCAAAACTGGACTAAATTATTAATCCAACTAGTGAATTACTTTTTTTGTCACACAAAGCTATCAAATGGCACACCAAACCAACAATCCGCCATCGGGCCGTTATTAAGCATCAGCCAAAATAGTTTTTCAGTGTGTTCCACGGCTACCATCCATTTTCGTGTGTTCCACGGACAGGCTAACTGACAGTGAGCTGTAGTACTTTTAGTGTGTTCAAATGCAGCTTTTTTGCCCTGACGCAGGCAACACAAGGTGACAACACTGACAGCTTTCATCAGCGCTAGTTCTTTAGAGACGGTTTGGTGTGTCCCTACCTTAAAACACAGAATATAAATGCACAAGTAATCTGGACTACTTTTACGCCACTATATGACATCTACCTGTGCCAAGGCCCTGAAGGATGTTATAGGAGGCATGTTTGGGTTCATCTGTGCAGCAGTGAAAGCGATCTATCGTGACGGACTTCACTTTTCCAGTGAGCTGCAAGTCAAACACCTCAAAGTATCCTGGGGGGAAGGGGGTGATCTTTGCAGGGGTGGACATGGAGTGTGTGATCTCTGTCAAACCTGTTTGGATTAAAATCACAGTGAAAATGTGATGTAATTACATGAAAAAAAAAAAAAAAAAAAAAAAAAAATAATAATAATAATAATAAAATAACCCTCCTGGTTTGCTGTGCTTCTTCATAGGGCTGCACAATTTGGCCCAAAATTGTTTGATTTTATATCAATATAACAAAAAAAATATTATTTTATTCTGATTATTATTAGTAGTATAGCTAAGATTATTAAAATAAAAATATTACTAATGTAATATTGTAGAATAAAGAATTATTATTTAAGAAATATTTTTACAGTACCTCTGTGAAATTACAATGCTAAATGGCTATGTTAATTTCTTTATTTTCAGACTTTAAACCATCAAGAATTTATTTTGGTAGAAAATGGCAGGTAGATCAACCCTTAAAGGGTTAGTTCAACCAAAAATGAAATTTCTGTCATTAAGTACTCACCCTCATGTCTTCCTAAACCCATAAGACCTTAGTTCATCTTCGGAACACAAATTAAGATATTTTTGATGTAATCCGGGGCTATCTGATTCACACGTAGGCAACTACATTGCACCTTTTAAGGTCCAGAAAAATACTAAAGATATCGTTAAAACTGGCAACGTGACCACAGTGGTTCAACCTTAAAGGTGCAATATGTAAGAATTTTTCAGTAAAATATCCAAAAACCACTAAGCCAGTGTTATATATTTTGTTCACTTGAGTACATACAATATCCCAAATGTTTGCAACCATTTGTAAATCGTGAGAAAATTGCAATTTTAACCAATGCTCCGGGACATGTGAGTCGCCTGTCAATTGTGTCATACCCGCGTTACCCTCGCTTTCCGGTTTTATTTTGTAGAAACCATGGAAACACTAAAAGACACTTAAATATATTACATGTTTTACTAGGCAAGGGAACAACTGTTATGATACATTTATAGACAGAAAACTAATTGTTGTTATATAGATCAACACGTTTAGTCCTGTTGTTTAAATCTAATTTTCTTGATTTTGAGTACCATGCTTTACCATGCCTCAGAGATAAATACTATTTTATCAAGTAGCTACATAGCATAATCAGATGCAGCTTTATTTTTAGTAACAGTAATACAGCATTTTCTCCATCATACAATACGTTTTAAAATTAATTGCATGCCATTTATCAACACAAGCCATCCAGCATTTAATGATATTCTGAAGTCGATCTATCTTACCGCAGTGGGTCTCAAACAAGTGTCTCACAGCAGCCGCCGAGCGAACACTCACGTTATAATGTTATAACATTTTCAACACACTCAAATGTATCTAATATGATAAACAGCGCTGTGTTACCTCATACTCATGACCGGAAAAGCGGAAGCAGCGCCGGCGACTGTGTCATAATAAAAGTTCCGCTGCTCGTGAGGCGTGTGTTGCGCAATCGCTCCAGCGGTCTCGTTCAGCTCCCACAACACTCGGTCCTGCTCTGCTTCATACTACAGTAATGTTAATAATCGCATCCACGAACATGATTTCTTCCCGAGTCCTATCCCGATTCTTTTCCATCGGCCGTTGAGGTGAAGATCACATGTCCCAAGATTCCGCGCTCAAACTTGGCGTCATCAAGCTACACCTTTGTTTTGAATAGGCCTCTAACGACCTCTAGCGGACAGAAAATTTTACATATTCCACCTTTAATATTATGAAGTGACAAGAATACTTTGTGTGCAAAAACAAAACAAAAATAAAGACTTTATTCAACAAATTTAACAAAAACACTGAAGCTCTGCAACGAAAACAGCATAGCAAGATGACGGGACAGACAAAATTGTTGAATAAAGTCATTATTTTTGCTTTGTTTTTGCACACAGAAAGTATTCTCATCACTTCATAATATTAAGGTTGAACCACTGTGGTCACATCGCCAGTTTTAATGATCTCTTTAGTACCTTTCTGGACCTCAAAAGGTGCAATGTCGTTGCTGCCAATGTGTGGATCGGATACCCTCGGATTTCATCAAAAAAATCTTAATTTGTGTTCCAAAGACAAACGAAGGTCTTAAGGGTTTGAGACAACATGAGAGTGAGTACTTAATGACAGAAATTTCATTTTTGGGTGAACCCTTTAACAGTCACCCCCTTTTTCTGAGAATAGACATGGAAATGCAAACTTAAAAGAGAAGTTGATAGATTGCTTATAAAGTTATCCTTGTTATCTAAATCATTCATCAAAATGCTATCAACGCAACATTGGAGTGACAATCAAGAAATGGATCTTGATTTTCAAATAAGTTTTTCTATTTCATGATGCCAATGTGCCCATATTAAGTTGTCCCTCATGCTCACATGCTAATGGCCTCATCTGCAAATGCACTGCCTCCTCCAAATACTGTGAGACATAATACTTTTCATCACTCAGTATTTAACTGAACAAACAAAAGACTTAAATGAGACCTCCACTGTTGGTCACACTCATTCTTGCAAAACCTGATTATGCTTTCATTACAGCTCTACATATTTCTTTCCACACAGTCATTACAATTTTGGAGAGATGGCAGTTAGTTGCACTCCCAAATTGCTTGCTTTAAGCAACCCAAACTCAGAGCAGATGCAGAGAGGAGTTCGAGTGGAGCAGCATTTACTCAACTGAGCCACTCTGACACACTGGATCATGAGCTGCAGGCGTATAAAAGAACAGTGCAGTGCTTCCCACCGAATCGTGCATTCATTTATTTCTTTTAAATCACAGTTTTGCGATTTGATAGTCACACTAATCTGTATCGGGATTACGGTTTTAGTTCAATTTATCGTGCAGCCCTACCAGGAGAGGACAAATATGACTTGGATTTATTCATTATACCTTTGGCCTCAGAACAGGCAGCTAGAAAGCCATCGTCAGTGAGCAGTTTGAACAGTGGTCTCACACCGTAGGTGTCCCTCCCTAAGAAAACCTTTCTGTTAGCAGTATCCAACAGGATGAATGCAAACACTCCATCTAGCAGAGATGCCATCTTCTCGATTCCAAAGCGATCGTACAGGTGCAGAAGGATCTCCCCATCGACTTTGGTCTGATACTCAAAATCATAGTGGTCCTTCAGCTATAATGGAAAAGACTGGTCATCAGATGTTAAATTAAACCATCTATGATCACATGATTCAATCACATGGAGGACAAAGGCCTTAAAGGGATCATTACATGAGAAATCAAATTTTCCTTGATCTTTTGGCATATAAAAGGTCTTTGTATCATTAATGCATCCTGCAAGTTCCATAACTCAATACGTCCTCGTCATCAATAAAAAAAGCATTCATATAATCAAGCTGTAAAAATACGTTTGAATCCGAGGTGGCATGTGATGTCACAGGGGCACGATCATTTTCGTATGGCTGCCTCTGGACTAAGACAACACCACCTACTTTTACAACATCCTTTTCTCTTCGCTCCACTGCCGCCATCTTTTTTTATTTTTTATTTTTTTAAATCTCCAAGCTGGTCACATGATCGGCTGCTAGCATTCTGATTGGAGGATCTCAAATTTCCCACGACCGATCTAAAGTATCCAGATAGAAATTTGTTGCTCATTCTCAAGGGGAAAGTGCTCAAGCAACAATGCTCAAAAGATTGCCCTGTATATCATCACCTTAAGTGTATAGTTTAAACAAATATCAGATATGGGTCACTTTTAATGCAAGCTGGTCCTCAAAAAATTGGATATAGTCAATAAAATTGGGACAATTTGGCATCAACTCCTGCAGTGTAAAAGCAGCCTATGTTTCCTCTACATTGTGTGTAAATATGTGACTACCATTCACTGTATTGCATTAATAGAAAGCTAGTAACTATAAGTATTTTTACAAAATGTAGTTTCAATTGTATTTTCGTGCCGTGACCATTGGGGCAGAGACATTTATAACATGGCCACACACACTTACTAGACTATCTCATTCTAGTGTTTAATGCAGAGGACGACTCCAGCCTACTGAACTAGGAAGGACGCAGCATCTGTAGGACACAGCCTTCCATTTGAGAAGCACGCTTTAGAGTCTGTGGTCTTCCAGTGGCTTACATTATTGGCAGTTTAGTGTTAAAGGATTCATTTAAACCAAAACAAAAGATAACATGTGTGCCTTAATCTTCAAAAATTCAAATTAAGACGGCCTTCGGCTTGATGACATGGCAGCCGAGATGTGCAGCCTTACTTTGATGCAGCCTTTCATTTGAGAAGCACCCTAAGCATCTGAGAGTTTCACACTATTCCTTACTGATATCAATGGATGAGCCCCATAAATTCTAGTATAGGAGCCCAAATCACCGTCACTTGCCTAAGAGTCTCTCACATGCACGCAAAGAGAGAAACATTTTGACAGATTCCTAAATCGTTTGTGTTCTCTCTTTATTATGACAGGTGGTCTAATAAATGTAAGCAGTGTGTGTGTATGTATGTATGTGTGTATATATATTAAAATGGACACAAACATAAAATTATCACTGTGCTAAAAATTATATTTTTTGTGAACAACGTTCAGCTACTTACTCTGATGTGGTTGTAGATCTCACCGTTGTAACACAACCAGAGGTAGGGAAACTTCTTGACACGCAGAGGCTGCATGCCATAAAGCTGGTCCACAATAGCAAGGCGATGAAACCCAAAGCAACAGCTGGTGAATCTATTGACATTCTCAAAGCGGAATGCATCTGGACCACGATGGGCGATCTTCATGGCCTTAGTGCACTGAACCGCAAGGCACTCATCACTACCAAACAAGGCCCATATACCACACATTCTGATGCTGGAAAAAACAATGCATAATAATGTCTAATTAAAATTAGAAGGGAGCAAAAGTAATCATGTCCATTTGTTTTAACAGACATACTGGAATCTGACTTCAAGAAGTGTATGCCAGTTTGAAATTTTGGGGGGCTGGATTTTTCCAATCAATAAATGCTGGATTTATTGATTGGGAACAAAAAAAAAAAAAAAAAAATTTTTATTGCATTTCCCCATTCAATTTCAATTGGACTCATTTTGACCCCCAAAGACCATGAGTGTGATTTTTTTTTTTTTTTTTTTTTAAACATACCTTCAGAACAGCCAAATCAAGGCTTTTTTTGTGTGCATACATAGATAATGTATTAAAAAAAAAAAAAAAAAAAAAAAGTTACAAAATATTATGCCACTGAGATGAGGGGAACCATGTTTTTTAATTAAGGAAAGTTCAGATGGGGGTTATATTGACCCCAAACACTGTATTAGGGTTAATGACTTTTCCTAATTCAACTCTCTGACAACTGGATAAACAAAGTTAACATGAAGATATGTTTTTAATGTCCTGTAGACATTTTGTCACCAGCTCATTTAGCTGTTAAGGTATATTTCATCTCAACACAACTATAATTATATTAAAGTATGTTTACTAATTAATTGTATTATATCATCCATATGTAAAATTACATAAAAATATTAAATAATACAATTTAATTTAATCTTAAATACATTTCATTACATACAGTGGTATAATAAGAAAAACTGCATTATGTTCAGCTGTGAGGTTTCTCTGAATAACACAGACATACGCATATGTACTATCTCACTATCTCCTGAGAGGTCTGTAAACTGGGTCTGTATGAAAGGTGTTTATTCTGATAACTGGTGAGAATGGAACACTTGGCATTGCTCAAGGTAGCGCGTCTGCAAACAGCGGCATGTTTGACAAGAGTGATAAAAGGCTGTAAGGAAAAGTATGTGCGGAAAGCCCTTATATGGGCATAGCTTGGGAGTGTTTTATGTAAAATTACAGAAAAATATTAAATACAATTTAATTTAATCAAAAAATACAATTTAAATACAATAACATTTATTGTATAATAATAATAATAATAATAAAATGTTAACCTGAATACAATTTGTGTCAAGTTTTTGACATTTTCACATGTGAGTTACAAATGAAATATGGTAGCACAAGATGAAATGGAATGTTAATAAAGCTTTTTAATGTTTTTGAAACCTTTTCAAAGAGTGAAAATACATTTATGTGTGAAGTTTCAGACAATTTGCCAAAAATAATTTACCCTAATAGGACAATGTCAGTTATAAATGACAAAATCCTAAAAAAAAAAAAAATCCTAAAAAAAAGTCAAAGGTCAGATGTAGAAACTAATTTTGGAAAATGCTTTTAACCTTAAATATATGTAAAATATAAAGTCTGTGATTTAATAATTAGTCCCATTGAGGGTTAAATATCCTAGGCACAAAATTTTAAGTTGATAAGTGGCATTTATATGTTTTGCAGTAACTCCACCAATTAGTTGCATGTGTGTTTAACGTCAGCATGAAACGGAAGTTACGATTGTCTTTTCCTCAGTACTGTGACGTCTATCCGAGTGAAACGGCATCTGAAATGAAAGGGCGGGACTTGATTTCCTCCCTCAGTAATTGCTAGGATCTTTGGAAGTTGGGCATTGTTTACAAAACGGAAGCAGATCTGAATGCCAGTTTGCAACCAATTGTGGGGGATTTCTCTCCACCGGGCTCACTGCCAGCACCCTCGCGTTAAGAACTTTATTTAGTGAGGATGACGAGGAGGAGGACGGTCAACGGCACTAATTTCATGGTGACTTTAATATAGGGTGACCAGACGTCCCCGTTTTCCGGGGACAGAACACCAAAAACCGGGACCGTCCCTGGAAAACGGGGCGTCTGGTCACCCTATATTAAAGTCACCATGAAATTAGTGCCGTTGACCGTTCCCCGTTTTATAGCTCGTTCAAAACAACCCGCAAATACATTGCAAAAAAGCCCGACCAGCATACAGTAGCCTGCTGGTTATCGGAGCAATTGTGTAGTGATCATGTTCACCAACAGAGGGGGCTGTGCAGCTACACTTGGTGGCGCGCGCGCCGCTACTTCATGAAGAACATCTGGATCTGGACCAGAGCAGAGCGCCATTATCGTCAAATATCAAAATAAACATCGTTATCGGTATCAAGGTAGTAACATACTAACTGTTCGTGTTAAATTAAAGTAATACTGTTTGTATGTTTTATAACAGGGCCTCAACAGCGTGCGAGATTGTTTTGCACAATTTTAAACGTCCACAAAAGTTCCGCATATCAAGTGGTGAAGGTACACTCAGATATGAATAAAAAGTAAAATAAAATAAATAAATAATACACGTGCAAATTTGTGCTTAAAATTAGTCTAAAATGCAAAATAATACTTAAAAATAGTTAATAGTTAACAGTTGTAATTTCTGTATACAGTAAAACAGCTTGTGAAAATTAAAATATTAAATTCAATAATGTTAAATATTTGTTAAATGCCGTTTTATTTATCTTATATTTATGTTGTTTTATTTTTGTAATGTAATGTGCTTTTGTTAAGTCATACTTCTGTCATAACAGGCATATTGTTTTGAACTGCTATTACAATGCTTTTAATAATCGTCTAATAGTTTTTTGGCGAATTGTATTAAAACCAGAGCAAAATTCCTAATAATCAAACTAAATCATAATAATTATTACTGTAATAATATAAGGAACCCACATCAATTAAAAACAACGTTCAAAAATGTATTCTCCCCGTTTTTTAATAAATAGATAATAACAAATGAGAGTTTGGTTGTATTTTGACCACTCAAATAGGAAATGTCCCCGGTTTCCATTTCAGAAATCTTGTCTAATATCGTGATCTGACGTGTACTCGTGGCTGGCTTGAACAGTAAAACTGTATGGTTAATTTATGTTTAATTGTTCGTTTATTACATATGCTCTACGTCTGTTAAATGTAGGCCTATACAACAGGAAAGCTGCTGTGGTTTAACATTTCAAGCAATCTGTAGCATACCAACTCCTATATAATCACTTCTTAACATTTTAAAAACACATATCGTGAGATAAATTCGTAATAAATCAATCAAATACAACGTGTATTACCTTTAAAAGATGCTTGATTCGATGTATCTCGGATAAGGTGTGAGAAGTACCCGTTCTTCTTCAGTTAGGATGGCTGATGAAACACACGTGTATTATTTCTGCATTAGATATTTGTCCTCAGTTCCTCTCCAAAAGTCGCTGCTGATTGGTCGAATGTGTGAAGTTGACATGACGGTCTTGGCCATGTGACTGCAGGGCCGTCCCTAGCGAGGTGTGTTCCATAGGCTTGTAAAATACATAGACGCCCCATTGGCCGCTGGATCATACTTCAACGGCGCCGCCATATTGCTCCGGGCAATTTGCCGTAACTCTCATAAGTGGACAGAAGAAAAGATGCCTATTTTGAGGTTTTACAAACCGTCGCACAATCCAAACCAGATCTCGGGTTCCACTTGTAAGTCTGAACAGTTGTTTTGGTTGTATTTGTTCATTATAACATTATTTTGACAGCTAGTTGTCCACCAAAGCCAGACTATTAATAGCTATCAATAACGCTAATTAGCTATGAAAACTGAGACTTTATAAGAAATAATATAAAGTTTACATGATTCTTAGAAGTCTGAGATTATATTACAGTTTATATTATGAACTAATCTAAATCGCAAGTGAGTCTTCCATGTAATGAAGCCAGAGGACTTTGACAGGACAGCAGGCTGTCAGAATTACAGATAGGGCTAAACCTATCTAAACCTAAATTATATTTCATACAATTTATATTGTACTGTAATTGTTCTATAAATGTTCTACCACTGTAACTTGAATGTTTTACTGGCTCCATTAAGGATTGTATTATAATTAGGGGTCCAGGCTGTGCTATTAATATTGTCCACTAGAGGGATCCACGAGATAAGGTTTTAAGCCCAATCCTTTGACGTCACTTTCCCGCCGGAACACGCTCCCTCAACTGGAATGAGTGGCAAAAGAGCCTGCTGCATGACTGGATTTAATAGGGGAACTGCGAAAACGCGAGTAAAACAAACGATTACACTAAAGGTTGGGCTCGAAAGTGTTCCTTACAATTTGTCAAAGAAACCTAATCCATGGATATTGACATGCAGCCAGGAATCGTGTTTCCTTACATTATTAGATGTGCCTGTTTTCCCAGGGAAATACATAAAGTGCCTGTGAACACTTTAACACTTTAGGTAAGTCTAAATCCAAGTGATCACTTATCAATGTTATATATATATATATATATATATATATATATATATATATATATATATATATATATATATATCTCGTCATATCATCCAGCCCTAAAAATTGTATAGTTTTTGTCAGTGTTTATTTAAAAACACTCAATTATGCAATAGATGGTAAATATTTAATTGATTAGTTGTCAATCCAATATATAATAATATATAGGGTATGATTTTACCCCAAAATCCAACATTTTGACACAAAATGATAACTGCAAATCCACATTTCTTTGCCTAGCTAGTCCAGTTGCTTCTGTGAATTGCAGCAATCCATTTGCTTCTTTTTTTTCTGTAGCTTTCGGCAGTCTGTAAAAATGTACCTCAGATTTCTTGTCAAATCTATTTGTACAGTCAATCGCAAAGCTCTTTCCCGTTTTGCATGTGTTTTGTGTGTTTTTCGCGGCATTCATGCTGAAAACAAATTTGCCACTCAGTGGGCGTAACCGCAGTTCCACAACGGCCAGCGGTGACGTCACGTACATACCCTCTATTTCTATGAATTTATTAGGCTTGTGCTGTGCAGACCGATCAAGGTATTACATTAAGTACCGCGAGAGCGATTCAAAAGCATAAAGAGTCGTCTGCTCAATCACTACTTTGATCTGTACTTTGATGTCATACGCAGATCGGTCTGCGCAGCGCCGATCGTCTATGATGCCAGGCCCGGATTAACACAGTGTAGTGCCCTAGGGTGACCACATTTGAAGTACCCCGGGACTGATTTTCTACTATTTAGTGTCAATCACGATCTAACTCAGCCAGTTAAGATGTACATTTAGCCTTAGATATTATATCAATATGGTCCCTGGATCATAGGTTTTATCAGCTGGCAATTTTCAATGCACATTTAAGAGTGCAAGTTGCAACTATTATTAACAATAATGGAAAGATGAGGCTTATCAGTATGTCACAATATCACCCTTGGACTTTGTTTTGCACCATTTCCTGCCAGTCTCTCATCATAGTAGGCTACAGTACATGGCAAATTTTCTCAAGAAAAAAAAAATCAACTAATGCTGTACAATGGTAATCAGTTGGTACTATATTAATATTGAAGGTTAAATGCACCGATTTGTTTACAAACTTAAATTACACTAAAGGAAATTTTTATAATAATAAAGTTATAATAGGCCTAGTAAATTTAAAATTATTTATACTCTAATTCGTTTTTTTTAAATATAAAATTTAAATGGTGGTTGTCAACTTTATGGATTTATTCAAACATGCATAGGCTATTGAAGAACATTAAAAATTATAATTAATATGTAATATGGTGCATATATTTAGCTAAATGCTCCTCTCTAGAGTTAATTTTTCTAGCTGACTAACGAGTTTATGTTCACTGAATATGTTTGTTCTGAGGTAAATGTGACTTTACATTTGTTTGTTTGTTTACTAGCTTTTTTATTACTGTCTTTCCGCGGCTGAACACTGAGTAAGCGATTGCACGAGACATGATATGGATTTTGGTAAGTTGTTCTGTATCTTTTAACATACCTTTAGGTGTTCAAACATGTTTATTTCACGTTGTAACTGGTATTAAAGTGTGGGTAAACACGCTACTGGCAACGGGCAGGGTAAAGAACAGTCTGAGTGCAACAAATACACTTGGGAAAGTAGTCTGTAGCCCATTTTTTCGTGGAATTTGCAGTATATCCTCTGGTGAACGATTTTTCGAAAAAACTTGATATTGCAGGTACTTTTTAAAGGTGGCTGTGAATCGCAATTCTTTATATGCATATATTTTATATTCTCTCTGTATATATTGTATCATTAACTGTTCATTTTGTATCCGTATCTTTTCAGCAAAAATAATATATATACAAAACATGAATTTTTTTTTTAAAGGTCTAGTCATTATCTTAATCTCTTGGTGTTCCCCTACTGGCCCCAGGGCACTCGCCCAATACCGTCTGTGGATAATCTGGCCCTGTATGATGCTGACAGCGTTCTGACGTAGCACACGGAAGCCTGCACTGTCTAAACATTGTAAACAGCGTAGGAGACTGACAGGGGAAAGACGAAATTGTTGCATAAAGTCGTTTTTTTTTATGCACAAAAAGTATTCTCATCGCTTCATAACATTAAGTTTGAACCACTCACGTTAACTATTTTAACTATGTCTTTACTACTTTTCTGGACCTATGTGGTAACTACGATGCTTTCTATGGAGGATTTTTTTAAAAACTTGCGGATTCTTCAAAAATATCTTAATTTGTATTCCGAAGATGAACGAAGGTCTTACAGATGTGGAACGACATGAAGGTGAGTAATTTCAGGTGAGTCATTTTTGGGTGAACTAACCCTTTAACAGTTTGGACATACTTAAGTATCAAATTTGAAAGATAAAATTGGTAAAAAATAGACAATTAAAGCAGAGGATCTCAATCACTTTACAAAGTGTGGTAGATTTTCCCCTACGCACCTTAATTAAGTTAAAGGGGTGTCCAAGACATCTATGAATTTATACTCTACTAAGCGTACTTCAATACCTGTTCGAGTTGGTCGACGTCTCGACCTGTTTGAGCACTATCACTTGGGAATAAGATCTAGCGCTCCACTAAAATACTATTACTTGAGTATGGAAGTAAGATTCTCTAGTGTCTAGTCAGCTGCGCAGCATAAGAACCACAATGACTCCAGCTGATGTCCTTGAATCCTTTAATCATGGCCGGAAGAGTTCTCAGAGAATCTCACCAGCAAAAAGAATACAGCAGGTTTTTATAAGACCTCAGGTACATCACACAGTCAAAATAATATGATATATTACTCATTGTCATCAGTCTAATATTGGTTCAGATTTGAGCAAAACAAGCCTCTACCTACTTCCTCTGTTACTGGCAGAGCAAAATTAGTTCAGAATCACTGAATCACAGTCCCATCAAAATCACAAGGTTAATAGTTCATTATTAACTCAATATGTCAAGGGATTATTACAGACTTTTTTATATCTGGATGCTGTCTAGCCAGCACGGCAAAAATTTCCACTGTTACAACACGCTACACACTCAAGTCTTAGTGAATACTTTTCTATTCTCAAGAGTTAAATGTTTTATGTTTAAAAATCCACCACAGTTGTTTTTCCTCCAAACAAGTGATGACTCTTTTATATGATGTCATTTAATTTTCATTTAAAGGGAAAGTAGTAAAAAATAACAAGGTGATACTGCTGCTGTCTATGCGGAGTACACAGCGTGCCACCAAACCAGCTACAAAGGGGGCACCCAATTTTTTAAAGCTACTTTTGCTAAAAATGAGAAGCTGGACAGATGATTATAGCAGAAAGTGACAGCTACCAGGACAGCCTCAGGATCTTGTTGGCCATGTAAGCTCGATAAACTCGCCATTCTAGAGAACGGACAGAACAAACAACAATGTAAGCACGTTTCTGCAGTTTTAAGTCAATGTAGGTGTGTCCCAATTCACGTACTTAAGCTCTATTCTATGACGTTTTTAAGTAGGCTATAAATAGTGTGAGTAGTGTGTTCACACAGAGAATTCCAAAAAGAAAATGTGCACTTTAAATACCCAGATGATGCACTAAGTTAACGAAGTGTGGAATGTTGGACACTTCATTCACTCAACTGTCCCAGTTTTAAATACGGAGGGGGCGGGACTACCAGACGCTGATGTTTAATGACAAAATAGCCTTATAAAATTCATTCACTACATGGATGAATACATAGTGCATAAGTACATAGTGTATAGTGTCATTTGGGGTGCAACTTGTGAAATGTGACTGCAGTTAGGAGTTATTTAATTAACACTCCTACACTTAATTTGAAAAATAACTCTATTATTACAATTAATTGTTCATTTTAAGGCTTTGTAATACATTTTGTGTTTCATTCATGAAATAATTGTGATGAGTTTAATAATTTGTAAGTTATCATTTTGCATTGTAAGATTGCAAAGAAAATTCCAAGTTCTGAGAATCGGCCGATACCAATCCAATACTAGTGCTGTTTTTTCTACATAACTATACAGTATATACATCTGTGTTTGTGCAACTTTCAATTGTAAAAATCCTTTTTTTAGGGTTAGTAATAGGGTTAGTAGTAGATAGTAGTAATTATAATTTGCTATATACAAAAACTCTAGTATGTTCTAATTTAGAAATGTGTATCTAAATGCACGCGTGTTAATTTAAGCATACATTTCATACCTGAGTTTGGCCCTAAGCAGCCTGTAGGAAGTCCACAACCTCCTTATGTGCAAAGGCTCTTGCCTGAAAGTAAGAGAGGCCAATCCATGAATGATTACATGTTTGACATTTGCTGACATAGAAGACAAGTTCACATTAACAGTTAGTAATTTTGCAAACGCTTTTTCCAAAACAACATACAAATGAGGAGCAAGTAAATGCCTTAAATCCACAAATCCACTCATACAGATTTATAAATGACAAGTCACTGCAGGCACTGGTTGTTGGGTTATGTACTATTCCACACTAACTTACCACTTCAATAGGTGTCTTTCCATCATAACCGGACACGGCCATATTAGCCCCAGCTAACTTCCAAATCTTCAATCCTTCCAAGTCACCACTTGCAGCAAGACTGTAAAAGACACACCAGAATATCTATATGAACCAGTAAATACTACAGAAAGGGTGAGAAGAAATGTGTGTGTGTGTGTGTATGTTTTTGTGATTTACGAGGACACAAGTTTGTATAATGACATGGGTATTACAACGTAAACATGAAATATGAGTCCTTATATTTAAAATAGCTTTAAAAACATACTAAACAATGTTTTATTAAAAGTGTAAAAATGCAGAATATTTTCTGTGATGGGTAGGTTTAGGTGTAGGGGTAGTGTAGGGGGTAGAATGTACAGTTGTACAGTATAAAAACCATTACGCCTATGGAATGTCCTCACTAAGATAGCAAAACAAACCTGTGTGTGTGTGTGTGTGTGAGAGAGAGAGAGATACCGGCACAGCTCTGTTTCAGTATCCTTCAATTCATCTTGGGAGAGGTGAGCTCCACTCTTCCTCAGCAGCTCCACAACATCCTTATGCCTACAGACAGAGAAAAGTGACGTGTCTTAAAGGGATAGTTCACCAAAAATAAAAAAAATTATCTGATTTACTCAACGTCAAGCCATTCTAGGAGTATATGACTATATGTCTATCTTCTATACTTGTGTAGGCCATCTGCCAGAAGCTAGTTATTTTAGTTCATAATATTTTAAATATGGATATTTTTCTTAGAAAAACCCATCTCTTCACTTCAGAAGGCCTTTATTAACCCCCTGGAGCCATATGGATTTTTTTTTTATGATGGATGGATGCATTTAATCAGAAAACACGCCCCCTGTTCACTACTATTATAATGCTTGGAAGAGCCAGGATATTTTTAAATATCTCTGGTTGTGTTCATCTGAAAGAAGACCTAGGATGGCTTGAGTGTGAGTAAATCATGGGATAATTTTTTTAAATCAATGGGATTCCTTTTTTGGGTGAACTATCCCTTTAAGTTAATGGCGTTTGTGTTCACAGTTTAATTCACGAGCCTACATCTTGGATAAGCTTCCTAAAAGTTGCGCACCTACAGCACAAACGCGGATATGTTCTTTATGTTAAGTATATAGAACAAGTAAACTAGTCTTATCAACTGCTTGTTTGTCGTCTTTATAAACTCTTTGATTTAAAATAATCTGCACACACAATAAGCCATAGTAAAATTTAGTTTTTATTTTTCATGTTTTAATAAAAATGAAGGCCTATTTAATAAAACCAGTAGCCTACGTTTTGTCTGTTATTAAAGAAGCTTGCATTGCGCATCAGGTTCATTGCGCAGTGTCAGCAACTCACTCGTATGATCTTCGGTAATCATCGGCAAACTTTGACAGCTCGTTGAACCGGCTCTTTCGGTTCTTTTTTAGTCGGACGTGCTACTTCAGCTGTGCGTTGTGTGTCATCAACCAGGAAATAAAGTTGAGTTCAGTTCGATTTGTGAATCGGCTCAACCGGTTACTTCCTGAGAATCGGCTCAAAAGAACAATTCATTCAAGAACCGAACATCACTATTGCCTATTTCGATTTCTTGAATTCTGCCTGGACATTGATTACAATTTCCTGTTTAACGTTTGGTTTGTTTGCCCTGGACTTGCTGAATTGTTTAATAAACTCCAGCAATTGTATTCTAAAATGCCTCAAGTTGTGGATCCGTTACAAGCAGGCATTTAAGGGGAATGATGGGTCAGCTGATCATCATCTGACATGGGACATAAAAATATTGACCTCTTCAGCAGGTTCAGGATGATGTGGAGATATACAGCACAAGTTTCCTTACATGATCTGAATAAATATTGTTTTCTTGAATGCGTTGGGATTTTTCTTTCTCATGTTTCTACACAAACGTGTCCATAAATTGGAAAAAAGGAAAAGTGCAAGGCAAGGAAAGGAAAAGAGAAGAGAAGTAAATAGAATATCTAGAATATCCGTGGAAAATAATTTTACACTGTATGCACCTACGATCAATGTTTAAAACATGCAAGAAAAGAAGCAGCATGGATGCTGTCAAATGGCTCTATAAATTAGGTGGACAAACTAAAATAGTAATAACATGAAAACTGAAACCTCTAGATGACTTTAAGAGCCTTAGTGGTGTCAGTTTGTGTAAAGGGAAGAAATATGTTTCATGATAAAAGACATACAATATGCCCACACACATCTGCACACCCGCACATTAGTTGTGGTGAAAACAGAGAAAAAGCTTTAAGGTACAGCAAAACAGGTATCAATCTAAACCATCCTTCTTACCTGAAGTGAATGGCATTGCGAAGGGGTGTATCTCCAAAGCGATCTTTGACGTAGAAGGTGGTCCCTTTACTCAGCAGATACTGCACCACTTTCAGATGCCCCTCACATGCGGCGATGTGAAGGGGAGTTCGGCCATCATAATCCGCCATGCTCAAGTCAGTGCCCTATAAACAACAACAATAGCAAAAAAAGAAAGCATCATTTCTTATGCCTCTTTTTCCCCTATGCTATTTGGTATAATCAGTGGTGGAGTGTAACAAAGTATTTTTACTTCATTACTGTACTTGAATATAATTTTAGGAAACTTTTACTATTTACTCATAAAAACATGCCATTCCTCACTATTTTGAATAGAAGAAATCGTCACCAGCTCAGTGACATAATAGCAGTGTCCAATTCGTTGATTGAACGCACTGAACGATTCATTTGTGAACTGGACTGCATCTGTTCACAGATTCAAATGATGATGAGAAAAGTTATTAAAGGGTTAGTTCACCCCAAAATGAAAATTCTGTCATCAATTACTCACCATCACATTTTCATTTTGGGGTGCACTAACCCTTTAGTAACTTTTCGCATCATCATTTGAATCTGTGAACAGATGCAGTCCAGTTCACAAATGAATCGTTCAGTGCGATTTGCGAACTGATTTAACAGGTTAACTCAAAATAATCAACTTGTTAACGAACTGGACACTGCTATCGTGTCACTGAGCTGGTGACGATTACTTCTATTCAAAATAGTGAGGAATGGCATGTTTAAGTTTCCCAAAACCCTTTAATGCTGAATTTAAAGATTTATTATTGTAAATGAAAATCATAGATCAGGACTGTCAGTTGTTTGTGTACAAAATCTGCTGTAAAAGAGTGAGCCATTTAAGCCCATTATATGACAAGCTTGAATGTGTGCATGTCCATATTTGTGTATTACCGTCTGAATTACATAATGCTAAAATAACTCAAAGTAATGCCCATGCATCCTCCCCGCTGCCATAACAGTTTAAAATGATGTAAACTAGTATGTTTGCATTGCATTCTTCTTAACATGTTAACGCATTTTGCACTGTGTTTATATTTGTCAAAACACATTTAGTTTGTTTTTCTCATTTTT
This sequence comes from Hypophthalmichthys molitrix, assembly GCA_037950675.1. NCBI lineage: Eukaryota > Metazoa > Chordata > Actinopteri > Cypriniformes > Xenocyprididae > Hypophthalmichthys > Hypophthalmichthys molitrix. The sequence continues at coordinate 20,010,246 of CM075514.1, read as the reverse complement.
ATATAGCCTATTTTTTTATTTTCACTTGTTTACACAACTGAATTATCAGTAATAATTATAAGTGTATGACAGGTTGCCTATTGTAATTGCTCGGCCAATTCTTCTTCTTCTCTGAAATAAATCGCATTTTTGAGGGCCTAAACATGCTCAAAAACTCATGAAACTGCACACATGTCAGAAGTGGTGAAAATTTATGTCTGATATGGGTATGGCAAAATGGCTCGATAGCGCCACCTACAAAATTTCAATTAAGCGCCCTTCGTGCTATGTTTCACGTACAGGTATGAAATTCGGTAGATGGATGTAACATCCCAATACCTACAAAAAAGCCCATAGGTGCAAACTCTGTAAACCCAACAGGAAGTGAGATATTTTGAATTTTCTCTGCAAAATTTTGGCAGTTTTTGCCATTTCCACACGTTCTACTTTAATGAACTCCTCCTAGAGCTTTAATCAGATCAAGGTCATATTTGGTCAGTCTAAATCTAAAGGCCTTTGCGATGTTAAATTGCGAAGATCTAGAGTTTTCACTGAAGGGCGTGTCCGTGGTGGCCTGACAAAGTTCGATGTTTCACCATGAAACAGGAAGTTGTTGTAACTCGGGCATACAATGTACGATCTGTACGAAACTTCACATGTTTTATTAGATTCCTGACCTGAAGACATCTACATGGCAATATACAGTTACAGTCATAGCACCACCTGCTGGCAACAGGAAATGGCATGCTTTACACTGTAATTCACGCCCAGAAATACATTTCAATATGCCATGAAGTGCCAAACATACTAGAAACATGTTAAATCATAAAACACTTGGCTAAGTGCTAATGTATGCGATTAACGTCACGAAACAGGAAGTTGTTGTAACTCAGGCATACAATGTCTGATCTGCTCCAAACTTCACAGTCCTGGCCTGAAGACATCTACATGGCAATATTCAGTTACAGTCAAAGCGCCACCTGTTGGCAGCAGAAAGTGTGGCACTTTGAAATTACTTTGCCCTATTTCCCTTGTATTTACTCGCTTACATGCATGTACCCCACTGTTCACTGTTTTCCTAAGGCCAACGGGTGGCGGTGAGCTCGGGTGCGAGGGCCCTTTCATCGCTGCTTGCAGCTTTAATTTTGTTTTTACTTGTTTTTATGAACATACATAATGCCATTTATGTCAAACCTCTATTGTTTAACAAGAGATGCCAGGTAATTAGATGTTGAGTTGCTCTAAAAAAGGGTTACACAGTACAGTCATTGTAAAAGGCAAACAACCAAATGCTTACCATTTCCCTTATGGCCTCTAAAGCCTCAGTATCTCCATTCTTAGCAGCAGCACAGGCCAGAGTGGGCATTAGCGCATTTCGTATGGCTTCAAGCTCCTAAGGACATCAGTAATATTATATTGGATTACAGCTGTTAATCACAACCTCTTCTGGTCCTGAATATGCTTGTTCATTATACAAACTCAACCAGAATAACAAGATTAGAAGGTCTGGCCTACTCACCTCTTTACAGCCAATGCTGAGGGACCTGGCGATGACCTGAATAAAGCGACTGTCGCTGAGAGAGAGCTTTGCACCCTCCAGGTCAGCTACCATCTCACCACGCAGATTGCGACTCATCATCTTATGAATAAAATGTTTTGAAACCATAAAGTAACATTACTAACACTGTACTGTGCAAACTGTCCTGGGAGATGCAAAATTGTCACTTCCTGTTTTATATTTTGATTCTGTATTTTTTTTTTTACCTTCTTCTTCTCTTCTGTACTGATGTCTTGTTTTGCCAGCACATAGGAGAGCTTTGAAAGAGCAGCTTCTGGAGTCATATCAAACCCAGCAACCACACCTGCATTACTCAGAGCCTGAGAGGGAATATTAAATTAGTACACTAAATTAGTTAAATTAGTTCTGGAGTACACCCACATGAGGCCTTTCTCAAGCAAACTCCTATACCTGGCCAGTAGCGTATGCTATTGTGACTGTGCCCCTGAGGCACTGAGTGCAGTTGACAATGATGAGTCCTCTCTCAGTCGCTTTACGGATCTCATCCAGCAAGTCTTTACGGTTATCAGGGGCGTTACCACTGCCGTAAGTCTCCAAAATGACACCCTCCATGGGAGCCTTCAAGAAGGCCTTGACCTGATGTGAAAATAGACCTCATTTGAACATCTGAAAACTTGCATGTCGATATTAGTTTATCATTTATTATTAAACATTCAGAAGCCATTTTATTTCCATAATATAATGTAATTCTGAGTGAAACAGAAAACTGAACAAAAAAAAAATGGCAGACAGGACTTGATTTTATCTACAGGGATTGGCATACCCCAACGGTTTTCCTTTTTCAAATCTAACATTATTTACTACTATGGCCATAATCTTACATTATTATTATTATTATTTAAAAATAAAACTAATGTTAACCAGCATATGATTATCATTTTCATGTCTCTATATATATATTAACGTGTGGCCCAATGGAGAAAAGAATTAACGACGATGAAGATTAAATTAAAGCTCTGGTGGACCCCAAGCCTGCTATGGCACATCTGGAGCTGCTACCAAAAACCAGCACACCCAAAGACATTTCAAAGGCATCACAGGCCTGAGATTTGAGATGAAATCAAGAATATTTCTGATGCTACTTGATGGCTAGACTTGGCTAGCTGTTTCATCACAAACAGAACAAATAACAGCAAATCAACAGCAACTGAGCAAACAATCCACTACAGCAAATCTATTATGCGTTCAAAGCAGAACGTCTGCATGGGAGATAAACTCTCATCATCAGTAACAGATTCCAATTTACTACAAATGTTTTGTCACTCAACATTAAAGATGTTTGACCAAAATATGTGGCATATTACCACACAACCTTACTGTATCAGTAGTAATCCCTGGGAAGAGTCGCAGGAGACCCACATTGAGGTTCATTTGTGTGTTGACGGTGAATTTGGCAGTTGTGCTTGGTCGCCACACAGTGTCCCAGTTAACTAAACAATAAATGATCATTTTTACATCAGAATACAGACATTAGTGCAATTACATCAGTAATGGGGAAGTTGACATGAAATTGCAAGCAGTGGCAACAGTGTCTTGTGACACAGTCTGTTAAGCTACTTAAAATCCACTACAGATTGCGAGATACATTTACGTATCTCACAATCTGTAGTAGATTTCAAGTAGCCTAATATTTCTGACTGATGCAGCTATAAATGTTGGAAGAACTGGAATTACTGGTGATGTCAATTTCAGCACTGGCTAATGGCGGAAGATTTGGTGAGGCAAATGCTTTAAAGCTTCCAGAGTCCACCTTGGTGACACGATTGCCTCTGTACAGCTTATGGTGAAAATAGAGGCAAACCTGTAGAGAAATAAAGAGATAAAAGTCTATTTTCTTGTCCCTTACTCATTTCAAACAGTTTTCAATAATTTTATATGTCCCTTTATTGTGCTTCATTGTGTGTCAGCCTTCACTGGAACACCTTGTCATGGACCATCTAAACATGTACTGGTTACACATTTGTGCTGTCTGTGCTAACGTTATACTATTTGAACAATATACTTGACATTTATTGTACTTCAAGATTTGTGAGTAAAATTTATTTTTTCATCCATCCATCCATTCATTCATCAATTCCTCAAACTGCATAACCTCTGTAGGGTCGTAGGGAGCTTGATAGTATCCCAGGGCCACTAGGGCTGCAACTAACGATTATTTTAATAATTGATTAGTTGGCCAATTATTTCTTGGATTAATCAATTTATTGGATAAAAAGTCCAATTTTTGTATTTTATTTTATTGACAAAACACAATATTCCACATCCTGCCTAATGCTGTCCTTCAAACAAACATCCCAATTGAATGCTATGAAAACATATTGAATATATGTATATCTATGCTATATATTATGTGTAAAAGTGTTATAAAGTCACACCCCCAGTGGTGAACCATTGAAATTTTGAAACACTTATGACGTAACGAAGCCTCGTTTACTGAAATCACATGACTTTGGCAGTTTGATACAAGCTTCAAACTACTGATTTGAATCAAAAGATTCGGAAAGCTTCAAAGCTTCATGAAGCAGTGTTTTGAAATCGCCCATCACTAGATATTGTTGAATTAAGTAGTTGTTTTGTTTTTTTGGTGCACAAAAGTTCCAAAACTGTAGTCACATGAACTGTTTTAAATATGTTTTTAGTAGCTTTCTGGGCATGGAATTTGTTGATTGGGTTTAATTAATTAATTTTTGGGTGAACTAACCCTTCAACTGGAAACCCTTCAGGATTTTCGAAGTCGTCATCTGGTTGGTTGAATTCTACAGGATGTCCGGAAGACGTGTGTGGTGTTTTTAAACTGTCTGCCTGGACACAAATGCCTTGACGCCAAGTTGTTTGCAACTGTGACAATGAATGCTTACCAGGATCAACTAAACGCTGGATTTTCAAAAGTATGTGACGTTTGTGACACCATTGTTGCAGTAAACTTGCACGCCCCTAAACATGACGTGGAACAAAACAAACTGTGATTGGTTGCGTTCTATGTCAGTCAAACGTCCTCTTGGGCGGTCTTTGGCCAATGAAAGCTGCGAAAGAGTCCAGACCTTATGCAAAGTCTCTTTAAGACAAGTCATTTCACTTCGGCGGCCATCTTTGAAACGCCTCTCGGGCATCCACGTGCAGCTCCTATCTCTTTGAATAGGGAAACATCAAATTCTCCAAAGCTGTTTGCCAAGCTTTTGATTAAATTTCATATTTGAAATCACCAATGAAATCTGACAACAACTGTCTCATAAATGTTGTTTCTAAACGCTCGAATTGTGACAAAAAAAACGGTATTTTTCAGGCTGGATCAAGCTGATGCGCATCCGCGTCTCTTGTGCCTTATTTTGGAGGCGCAGTCTGACTGTTTCTATAGAAACCGGAGCTTCTAACGGCCGCTGCAGTGACACGATGACTTTACCAATCGGCGATTGGCTCTAATTTAGAAGGCGGGACTTATTCCGCCATATTGCGCTTTGCACTTTCTCCCATTAAAAACAATCGGAGTGACGCATCTTGTGTTATTCTATAGTCTTTTGGGTGCGTCTCAATCAGCTCCCTAGTTCAGTAGTCAGAGCACTGATCAGGGAATCAGCCACATTCATTTACATGATATACTGAGTCACGACCTAGGGAGCTGATTGAGACGCAGGGTCTGTCTTCTGCCATCAGTCTGAAGGACTGGCTACGCGAGACTACTCATTCAGTGAAGCTTGAAGTTCAATACAGAATGCCAGGACTCAGGACAAGCCTTCATGCAAAATGGAAATACTCGCGTGAATTTGTAACATTTTACAGATGAGGATATAACCATACAATTGTGGTGAGGAGACATATCTCACACATAAAACAGCACACGCATCTGGCAAAGCGTCTGACAGGCAAGCCATGTTAAACATTACGCTAATATATTAGCTTTAAGCTTTAAAATAAAGATTTTAAGTCCCTAGATTTTTTTTTTTTTTTTTTTTTTTTACCTAGAAATGCGTTATTATTCAGTGCTGTAATTTGACGCTACTGGCGGAAGTTTTTTTGTGCATGGTGGGCAGACGTGACTAATTAAAAATGACATTCGTTGTCATGATATTCATTATTGATTATTATTGATTTTTTTTAGATTAGTCGTTGCAGCCCTAGTTCACACGCAGACATTTGCACTCTCATTCACACCTAAGGCCAATTTTAGCATCTCCAATTCACCTGTACAGCATGTTTTTGGATTGTGGGAAAACCAGAGCACCCAGAGGAAATATGGGAAGAACTTGCAAATTCATAAAATTTATTTTATATTCACTAACACTATACGAACATTTTTAATATTTGTATCATACTGCTTTTGCAATGGATATAAAAGCATCTCTTAAAAGAAATATCTCTCACCTCAGGGATGATAAACTGTCCTGCAATCAACAGCGCCCCCAACAGGTTGTCCCTCCCATCACTCCTCATCTCAAAGATGGGCACCTACCACACATAAAATGGTTAGTTAAAGGAATAGTTCACTTAAAATACCTTTTAAAACATGTTACCTGTGAGCCAGTGAGGATGACAGGCTTTCCCAGATTCTCACACATGAATGATAAGGCAGAAACGGTGTAAGCCATGGTGTCAGTGCCATGCAGAACAACAAAGCCATCATATTCCTCATAGTATTTCTGTGAACGAGACAAAAGTTTCTCAGCACTGACTGTCGAAAGTGGGAAAAAAATTTTTTTTTTTAAAAATGCTGGGTTCAAAATAACCCAAGTTGGGTTAAAAATGGACAAACCCAGCATTGTTCTAACCCAGGGGTTGGGTTAAATGTTTGACCAAACCTGCTGGGTAGTTTTTATTTAACTCAACTATTGCTTAAAAAATTACTGTATTGCTTGCTTAAAACAAACCCCAAATATGTTGGTAATTAACATTTATTATTATGTTTAATAAATGAACATTTATTAATAAGTTTAATAAATGGTAATTAAAAAATAAACATTTATTAAATTGCTTATTAATAAATGTTCACCTTTTGATTATTATTGTTGCCTCTAGTAATTATGTGTCTGATGTGTCCAACCTATTTTGTGTTCATTTTTAAGCCAGCCATATAGTATTTTTTAAACAATAGTTAAATAAAACTGCCCAGCACGTTGGTTAAAACAACCCAATCGCTGGGTTTGTCCATACTTAACCCAACTTTGGTTGTTTTCAACCCAGCTTTTTTTAGAGTGTAGAGATGGTTAAAAAACGGCACCTCAATGTCTTTTGCAATAGTGATCCAGTCATTTGGAGTCATATTGCTGGAGTCAAGCAGGGGAGAGTACTCTAAAAACGTATACACAACCCTCTTGTCCAGTTTGGATCGTCTGAGGTTAAGCAAATGTAAATAAGCAAAATGTATCACAAAACTGTTCTGATAGGATCGCAGAAAGTAAGGAAAAAACAATGCTATAATAAAAGGCTTTAAACAATACATAAATGCTTAGTTAGGATGTCATATTAAATAAACTTATCAACTTTTAAAAAGGAGGAGAAAGTTCTTACAATATCTTTTGTTCTTGGCATCAAATGTTTATGGTGTTATGGCTAATACTAATACAAAATAGTGTTGTTTTTAGGCTTGTACACTGCACATCCACTGTTCTTTAAAGGGTTAGTTCACCCAAAAATGAAAATTCTGTCATTAATTACTCACCCTCATATCGTTCCACACCCGTATCTTCGGAACACAAATTAACATATTTTTGATAAAATCCGAGAGCTCTCTGACTCCTCCATAGACGGCAAGACAATTACCACTTTCAAGGTCCAGAAAGGTACTAAAGACATTGTTAAAATAGTCGATGTGACTAGTGGTTCAATCTTAATTTTATAAAGCGACGAGAATATTTTTGTTTCGTTTTTGTGCACAAAAAGTAATGACTTTACTTGAAAATATCTTCCCTTCTGTGTCATTCTCTTACACTGTTTACCTTCAGTGTTTCCAGTTTCTACGTCAGAAGGCCGCTCAGTATTGGCAGACACTGTTCACGTGAGCAGAACGACGCATGCGTGTGATGCTGACGCAGGAGCCAGCCAATAATGACTTACTGTTCTGACATAGAACCAGGAAGCGCTGGACGTAAACGGTGTAAGAGAATGACACAGAAGAGAAGATATTGTTGAATGAAGTCATTATTTTGGTTTAATTTTTGAAGTAAGGTTGAACCACTGTAGTCACGTTGACTATTTTAACAATGTCTTTAGTACCTTTCTGGACCTTGAAAGTGGTAATTAAATTGCTGTCTACTGAGGAGTCAGAGAGCTCTCGGATTTCATCAAAAATATCTTAATTTCTGTTCTGAAGATGAACGAAGGTGTTACAGGTTTGGAACGACATGAGAGTGAGTAATTAATAACAGAATTTTTCATTTTTGAGTGAACTAACCCTTTAAGCATTTATACATTTTCAGCAAATTGTCTTAGTATGTTTGAATATTGTACAGTTTATGGTAACTTTGGACATTTTTTTTTTTTTTTTTTACTTTACAATAAATTGATTTTGCTATACTATGTGGCATCACCAAATAATTTACCATGACACACTGAGTCCTGATCACAATCAGCTGAGAGCGACCTCCTTAAATAACAAACTTGATTACATGTTTGCATGGGAACTTACGGCAGCACCAGTGTTTTGTCCTCAGGCTTGTAACTTTCATACAGCTTTGTCTTTTGTGCGTACTTCTCATCATGCAGAATGGGGAGTGTGCGTAGAGTTTTAACAAGAGCATTTGGTTCTGGAGACAGAACTGCAAATATAGAAGAAAAGCATCTGACAACAAATTCATATGTACAACAGTAAGGGCTGCATGATTGAAAACACCTGGCACAGTTGCTGCATCATGTTTTATCAGTTTATTTCAGCATTTAATGAGCGCATTGAAGAAGCTGTACCATACGACAACATAAGTGGCATCTATGGCATCAAATGTGGACTTAAACGCTTGATTCATATGGATTACTTTTACAATCTCTTTATGAGCTTTTCGAAGCGTCAAAGTAGTTGCGTGGACTGTCAATGGAGGGACAGAAATCTCTCAGATTTCATTTAAAATATCTTCTTTTTTGTTTTGAAGATTAATAAAAGACTTACGGGTTTGGAACGACATGACATGACATATAGCAAACAAGTTTATGGAGTTATTCGCAAGTTCGCACTTGCATATGATCAGATTGAATAAGAGTATGCATGTTTGGCTTGCTGTTTGAGGGTATGGCTCCAAGCTCGGAATTTAGCCCGAACCCTGAGAATTCCCATACATCCCAAGCTGGGATAGGATTAGTTAGGAGTGAGGTGTTGGGGTGGAGGAGGGATGCTTGAAACTGAACTGATTATCAGAATGTGCTCCACCTGTGCAAAATTGCTAACCTCCTAACCTTTGTTAAGAAAACATGATTTAAAAGATATTTATTTATTTTTTGTACTGCTGAACACAAAGGAAGCTATTTTGAAGAATGTGTGGAAACAGAACAGTTCTGGGGCCCCATTGACTTCCATAGTATTTTTTTTTTTTTCTACTATGGAAATCAGTGGTGCTCCAAAACGGCCTGGGGTGCGTTTCCCAAAAGCATCGTTAGCCAACTAACATTGCAAGTTCCGTCGTTACTTACATAGTTCAACGATTTGGTGTTTCCCAAAACCATAGTTCAAACGAACATTCGCAAACTGCATCGCAAACTTGTGTGGTTGGAGCGACAGCTCTGGAGCTGTGGTTAGAAGCATAGTTTCTTGTTTTTATGACATGTGGACTTAATAAATCGTTATCTTGAGCAAAATAAGCAAGCTAACATTAAGTACAATGTATATCTTTTATTTCGAATATATACAAATGTCATTTATATATTTTAGTTTGTCAAGAGATTTAAAGCACTGTTTTTGAAGAGTGCGCATGTGCGTACGTGCTCTGGTACGTCAGAACAAGCATTTGATCTAATCTGGAAATAAAGCAAAATAACTGAGGAAAATGAGAATTAGTCTTATAATGCCATGTCCGTAATTTATAGCAAAAAATCTAGCATTAATTCGATATCAAACGGATTCATTTAAAGAAGTTATTACTCACCACCTGCGTGACGTCATTCACCAACGTGGTTGAACAACAGGTTTGCGACAATACGGTTTCGGGAAACAGTCGTGACTAGTTGATTTGTTCAACGATGCATCATACTATGGTAGTTCAGCAGCGAGTTACATCGTTGTTCGGGAAACGCACCCCTGGTTACAAACTTTCTTTAAAATATCTTCCTTTGTGTTCAGCAGAAACAAAGAACTTGAGGGTAAGTAAATTATGACAGAATTTTCATTTTTGGGTGAACTATAGCTTTAAGAAACATTCAAGAGAGAGCATTTATCAGCACTGCCCTGCGACTTTTATTAATAAAGCTCGCAGTGGCGGTGAGTCTACGGATGGATGCAAATCATTTCTCTATCTCCGTAAGTAAACTAAAACCTGTCATGATTATACAGTTAAAGGGATAGTTCACCCAAAAATGAAAATTCTGTCATCATTTACTCACCCTCAAGTAGTTCCAAACTTTTATGTATTTCTTTGTTCTGCTGAACACAAAGGAAGATATTTGGAAGTATGTCAGTAACCAAACAGATTTCACCCCCCATTGACTACTATAGTATTTATTTTTCCTACTATGGCAGTAAGATAAATAGACTTTAGAATATCATTAAATGCTGGGTGGCTTGTGTTGATAAATGGCATGCAATTATTTTTAAAACATATTGTATGATGGAGAAAATTCTGTATTACTGTTACTAAAAATAAAGCTGCATCTGATTATGCTATGTTAGCTATTTGACAAAATAGTGTTTTTCTCTGAGGCATGGTAAAGCATGGTACTCGCAAAAAAAAAATCAAGAAAATTAGATTTAAACAATAAGACTAAACGTGTTGAGCTATATAACAACAATTAGTTTTCTGTCTATAAATGTAACCAAACAGTTGTTCCCTTGCCTGTTAAAACATGTAATATATTAAAGCTTCTTTGGTGTTTCCATGGTTTTTACAAAATAAAACCGGAAACCGAGGATAACGTGGGTATGACACAATTGACAGGCGACTCCTCACACGTCCCGGACCCTTGGTTAAAATTGCAATTTTCTCACAATTTACAAATAGTTGGAAACATTTGGGATATTGTATGTACTCAAGTGAACAAAATATATAAAACTGGCCTAGTGGTTTTTGGATATTTTACTGCAAAACACTTACATATTGCACCTTTAACACTCTGTATTAAGAGAATAAAGAATCTAACCTAATATTTATCATAGCACAGCTCTAAACAGTAACTCAATAACAGATTGAAAGTACACTCCTTTATAATGTATCTGAGTTCTTTGGACCCAGATAAGATTTTAATAAAGATAAAGAGTGAAGTTTGTGAGCTTCCTGAAGCTGTGTTATTGTGCATGGGAAGAATTTATTGGCTTTATAGGCTTATAATTGTAGTCAGAGGTGGGTAGAGTATCCGAAAACTGTACTCAAGTAAACGTACAAGTACTTATAGAAATATTTACAAAAGTAAAAGTAATAATCTTTATCTTTATATATAATAATACTTTATAAAAAAGTATCCGATGAATAAACTACTCATGTAGCGAGTTAATAACTAATTACTAATAACAATAATAATAACTTACTAATAACAATAATATATACTGTATGTACGTATATATATATATATATATATATATATATATATATATATATATATATTTAGCTGACATGGTAAAACAAGGCACAAGCCTGAGAGAAACAAACTAAACAGTCCCAGTATATTGCCTTTGATAAACAAAAGGTAGGGTAATGGCTGGCAATACAACGTTGCATTGCATATTCAGAGAACTAAGGTTACATAAATGAGTAAATACGTAAATGAGTAAATGAGACGTTCCCTTTTATAGGTCCACTCATGCTGCGTAGCCATCACAATTGGGAACGATATACCATAACACTTTCACCTACCACCTTTTTTTTGAGGACTAATTGGAAGGCTGAGGAAAGGGTTTGCTCAAGCAGATAAAACCTGGGATAAGGTGAATATACTGAGGTCTAGGTCTCAGCAAGACTTTAACCAGGCCTGGGGCAAAGTCCATACAAGAAGGGCTGATAGAAAAAGCCTGGAGGTGTGACAAAGCCACAAAAGGACCATCTTAATGATCAGAAGCCTGTCTGATACCAACTCCAGTGGCTCAAATTGATGGTCTGCCAAAACTTCCAGGACAAATGATAAGGCAGAAAGGTCTAAGCTGTCTCCACCCCTGCAGAAAACAGGAAATCATAGGCTGACACCCAATGGAAATGCCTCCCATCGGAACATGCTCAGCAGAAAATGCTACCACATAAACTATAAGAGTGCCAGTGGCTGTCCCCCCCTAAAAACAACTCTGCAGGAACTCCAGTATTGAACCTACAGTGCAGTTAACTGGGTCCAAGTCGAGACTTCCCCAGGAAGCACAGTCATGGGAAGAATCCCACAGAAAGGAGGCAGACCTTTCTGGAATTGGATGATGCAACTGTGCTGAACAGTATGGCCTAAAACCACACATGTGCCAGGACAATTGAAACAGGAGACGAGAGGCCACAATGAGAGTGCCACGTCGGGCCAATAAATGGTGTGATAGTAAAAGGCAGTGGTTCTCAGACCTGGAGTATCACCAGCCCTGCACATTTTGTATGTCTCCCTGTATCTGACACACCCGTTTCAGGTCTTGCAGTCTCTACCAATGAGCTCATGAGTTGAATCAGGTGTGATAGATGAGGGAGACAGATAAAATGTGCAGGGCTGGTGGTACTCCAGGACGAGTTTGAGAACCACTGGTAAGGGCTTTCCTGTAGCTCAGTGGTTAGAGCATGGCACTAGCAATGCCAAGGTCGTGGGTTCGATCCCAGGGATTGCACATACTCAGATACAAATGTATAGTATAATGCAATGTAAGTCTCTTTGGATAAAAGCGTCTGCCAAATGCGTAAATGTAAGGGCTTCAGACATTCATCACACCGAAGGTGTTCCCATAGCAATGGCTATAAGCAGCATGAGTGAACCTATGAAAGGGAACTGCTCACATCTTGTTCTGAAAGAAGTAATGTTAATATGCTAATCTTTCTGTTTCCGTCAAATTCTAACCTTCAAATATAATGGTATTTTTCATAGTGTTGCATTGGAGGCGCTCGTTCACGAAAGTGTGATTAGATTTGCGCGAGCCGCTCTCATCGTGACGCCATTGATAATGTGCAAGCCACTTGAATTTTTGAATAAAACGTTATCTAGACAGTCAAACATCAGAAGAAAGTAAAACAGTCACAAATCTAACATAGTCTTGCATCAACATAAATTAGGCTTTTTTCTCATGACCAATCAAACTAGAATTCATCACGTTTTATTGCCGTTACTTTGGTCAATTTTGTTTGGTAAAACTTTCTGTAGAATTTAGGCTAATAAATAACCTGTTGGGAATAGATTTTTCACTATTATATAGCCTGTAGCTGTAGTGTCTAAATATGTAATCTGATATTTTTCAAAACAAATGCTACATGCCTAGATTTTAAAAAGAAGAAGAACAGGAAGAAAAAAGGCCTAAACATGGTAATGAGAAACCAAATCAAATTATCTACAAATAGGCCTACAGGAACTACATGCATTTCCATAACTGTTCAAAGTAAAATCAGCTTTGAAGTCTGGACCTTCATGAATTATGGATCAAGCAGTCCGTTATTCCAATGCAAAATGTGTTTTGTTCCCATGACTGATAAAATCCTAGTCTTCAGATATTCCAAGTGATAACAAAAAGCATTAAGAGTCTGATGTAATCTGGAATTTAGCAAATAATCAGTATAAGAAAATGTTAAGTAATTAGTTTGACTACCTGAAGTAACATTATGTCAAACTGAAAAGGTTCCAGGAGGTGCTCTATAAAATGCATCATATGCAAACAAGTAATTGTTAACTATTTTTTTAATTGCATTATTATTATTTATTACAGTTTGATAAATAAAATAAAATAAAATAGCCAGTGGACCGTTAGACCACGGAACGAGTCCTGTGCGCATCACTGATCATTGTTATCGCGAAAATATTTTCTCAAAATATGAGTTCTTAAATTTAGAACACAATTCATGGAGGGATTATTATTCACCTAGAACTCCTCGATGCCATTAAATCATGAAAACGTATAGCAGGCCAATGTAAAGTGTTTAAAAAGCATTTTAATTAAACTAACATAATTTTTGTTTAACTTCTATAATGACTCATATTTTGAGTCCATTAATGAGAGTAGGATATTTAGAATACATTAAATAGTAAACAGAGTTTAAAATCATTTTTACTTCATTACTCTGCTCACAAAACGGACGTGTGCGGCGCTGAACATATAGTTAGCCTAGGCTATATATACCTAAAGAAAACGTTATGCGCTATCTAGTTAAAAAAATATACATGATGGTAACAATATTAGCCTACACAATATGACAATTAATTTAATATTATTAGTGAAATGTGCTTTTTTATTTTAAGTTGATCTTTAGCAAACGAAAATGACCTGTTTGTATTTTTTAGTCTGTCTGCAGCTAGAACACAAGAATAAACTTGCAACTGCAATGAAATTAGCAAAACTATTGCCCACTGATACAGTCGCGTCCAAATGGTGTCTCCGAATAAAACCGCGTAATTTAGCCTAACTGATTCTTTTAAAATTAACAGGTAACCTTGAATCCTTAATTTTATCATCTTTACCGGTTCCTTAGTTGAAGCCTCAAAGCTCCTTAAGATTTCTTAAGGAGAAAAAGAAAAAAAGAGAGAATTTCTCTCTTGCATGGTTTTATTAGTGAACTGTTCTTTTTATACAACACCGAACCACAATTACTTTAATAAAATATACACTATTTTAATTAGCTACTTAAATTACGAAATTACGTTTTTACAAAAAGCGGCTATTAAACGCATCTTCTGTCATTTGGAATACTCAAACAGTCGCATTAAACGATAAATATGCAAAGTGACAGCCTCTGTGAATGTGAGGGTGTTGCTTGCTTTTATTTAGGCCTGTGTTTTTATTTATTTATTTATTTTATTTATTTATTCTGGTCTATTATTATTGGTCTATAAAACAATAAAATAATTCGGAAACAGTGCTAATTTTGTTTTAGTTGTACACCATGGAATAGGTATGGCATGCATTTTATAATTTTATATCATTTTATAATTTAGATTACAACATAAGATAAAGTCAGGTGCAGTCAGGTGTTTACCGCCGTCATGCAAGATCATTCCAATGGTTCCGCCGGTGTTTATGACCAGGACCCTCGTCTCGACATCGGTGTCACAATCGACGCAGACTCTCCTTCGACCCTTTCCCACGGCGCTTCGGCAGGGAGACTTCTGCGACTGAAACACATCAGAATGATTTAAACTGTTACTCAGCGATGTCATGTTTGCTAAAGCCCAAAACTAACCAACAATTTCTTTGAGAGAGCGCGCGTTGATTTTAAACACATAGGCTACTTGCAACTAACGTGCTATAGCCTAAATGAACTGATAGCTACTTTTACACTTTTATCAACACAAAAGTATCATTATATCAGAACATAAATGTGCGTTTTACAAGGAGAAACCTGTCTTATCAAATCCAGTTTTTTTTTTTCAAAACCTTACCAGGAAATGCAAATCCATGTCTTTTTTTCGTAAGGATATGTGAATTCACGTGACTGTTGAAGACGATCTTGCAGATTTAAAATTTACTCTTTTATTTGTTGCAGACATGAAGTGAAACTTTGTTTAAGCCAATGAGGGCGCTGGACAACTGTCATGTGACTGCAAAATAAATGTATATAAAAAAAAGAACTTTTCTGCGAATTGCATAAGGTCAGATTACTTAGTTACTGCTGTTGCGATAACACGACCTTTAGAAATTACATGGTCATCATAATCTTATAATAAATAATTTTTTTTTTTTTTTTTTTTCGTTTTTTCCATCGTTCTAGTTGCTCAGATAACCCATGCGGCTGACTTAGACATTGCTAATACAGTATCTCACATTAATAAAACACAAAATAGATGACGTTTAAAAATGCTGGGCTGTGATCACACTAAAATATTAACCAAAATTAAATTAAATCACACTAAAATATTGGCCAAAACTAAATTAAACAGGTTCCTGACATGTTGGAATGGCAGAATTCATAGCCTTTCTCACGATGCTCTTCACAACTGGAATAAGCAGTGAGCAAGTCAAGCTAGTGAGCACTTAATCGACTCCCCATCATGAATGAACTCTAGTACCCAGCTAACAGAATTTTATCATTTATTTTGTATTTAATATCATATATTTTGCTAACAGAAAGAACGTTCTCCAAATATTCAGTGTTGGTATGGGAACGTAAAAAATGTCCAGTTTTCTTGACGATAGAGGAGCGTGTTTTAATAGTGTTCCTCAAACGTTATATCAACTTAATTTTGATTTAAAATTCAACATTCTAGCAACATTGATTTGTAACATTCCAAGAACATAAAAATGTCCAGTTTCCTTAATGTTAGTAGAATGTTATTTAAAGGTTAGTATGATGTTCCTGAAACATTCTTTCAGTCATTCAAACACCTGCTGTGAACAAGCACTGAAAGAAAGAGAAATAAAAACACAAACACAACTTTCTTCAGCCACAGCCTTAGATGACCCCCCCCACACACACACTCTTTAAATAAATAAATAAATAAATATACATGAAATGTGCTTCATGTGATAATTTAAATTAACTGTTGTTAATATTATTTTTTATGAAAGTTCATAACAATAAACTATGATAACAGAAGGCTACATCAACAGAAGTCATTTTGATTTAGCTTAAGTAGAAAAAAATCCTTACAAAATTAGGTTAGGCCTACCACTTTTTACAGAGTAGGCCTACTCTGATAAATTATTTATAACTTCTGTACCCAATGTAATCTGTTAAATAAGATGAGATATAAAACAACAAGTATCAGCATAATGAAACATTTTATAACTAGCGAAGCCAACTGTTACAGGTATAATAACAACCATCTATTTCACTTCAAGATTAGATATAAATTTAAAGAAAGAATCCAACATACCATTAGACAAAAATTAACTAAACTTGAAAATTGAAAAATGACTGAAAATATGCCAAGTTCTAAGCCAAGCAGTCTATATAGGTTTCTCTCGATTTTTCCGAAATGCGACAATGAGTGCATGGTCTTGTTTACAATAACATAGCTGCGTAGTTTTGTGAGGATTTGAACTTAAAATTTATACTCGTTTAAACTCTGCCCCTTTCTTGATTGCCAGCGGGTGCAAAGTACAACATGAAAGTGCAAGGCTGATGCGCATGGTGGATTTTAACATCCGTGAGATGGCAGTTTCATTTCGGTTAAAAGAACGCGAGGCGCGTGACAGCACAGCTCCCAGAATCTGAGGGTCCAAACAAAAATGCTCGTGCTCAGATGTGTGAATTCGGCGATAGATCGCGAGTCTTCTGATTCACGCAGGGGAACGTAAACTTTCAGCAAAACATCCAGGGAATTTACAACATTCTGATGAAAGGAAATGTATAGGCCATGTCTAGACAGACATTTGAGAATGCATCGCTTGTCTGATGAAAAAATTTTGTTGTGCCTCCCCTGGCACTTGCCCAATTGCCCATATGGTTCCGCTTATGTCTGAACACACACACATGTAATATATATATATATATATATATATATATATATATATATATATATATGTATGTAGCATATATATGTATGTAGCTATATATATATACACTACCAAAAATTTGGAATCGGTAAGATTTCTAATGTTTTAAAAGAAGTTTCGTCTGCTCACCAAGGCTGCATTTATTTAATTAAAAATACAGTAAAAATAGTAATATTGTGAAATATTATTACAATTTAAAATAACTGTTTTCTGTTTGAATATATTTTATAACGTAATTTATTCCTGTGATCAAAGCTGAATTTTCAACATCAGTCTTCAGTGTCACATGATCCTCATTCTAATATGCTGATTTGCTGCTCAAGAAACATTTATGATTATTATCAATGTTGAAAACAGTTGTGTACTTTTTTTTTTCAGGATTCCTTGATGAATAGAAAGTTCAAAAGAACAGCATTTATCTGAAATACAAAGCTTTTGTAACATTATACACTACTGTTCAAAAGTTTGGGGTCAGTAAGAATTTTATTTTTATTTTTTTGAAAAGAAATTAATACTTTTATTCAGCAAGGATGCATTAAATCGATCAAAAGTGACAGTAAAGACATTTATAATGTCACAAAAGATTATATTTCAAATAAACTGTTCTTTTGAACTTTCTATTGATCAAAGAATCCTGAAAAGAAAATATTGTACACAAATATGTTGTACAATTGTACACAATAAATGTTTTTTGAGCAGCAGATCATCATATTAGAATGATTTCTGAAGGATCATGTGACACTGAAGACTGGAGTAATGATGCTGAAAATCCAGCTTTGATCACAGGAATAAATTACTTTATAAAATATATTCAAACAGAAAACAGTTATTTTAAATTGTAATAATATTTTAGGCCGCGTGTCCACCAAAGCGTTTTTAGCCAGCCTAAAACATAGGCGCTCTGCTGAAAACAGCTATGTGAGCGCTTGAAAGCACTTCGGCAGCGCAGCGGTTTTTTGTTTGTTTGTTTTTGTTTTTCCCAATTGAGACAATTTTCTTGCTATGATATGGAATATTCGCGTAAGTGTTAGCTACTAGTATCTAATTTCACAGATTTGTTTTTGTACTGTTTCTATAAAAAATGCAACGATACAATGTAAAGTATTTGCTCTGGCTCTTGTTTTAAATGATTTTGTTCCATTACAAGCAGAATGTGGCGGTTGGTCGGTGTTGTATTTGTCCCGCCCCTCCTCCACTGTGATTGGACGGCTGGGTATAGATCTTATGCGCCAGAGAAACAAGCGCGCCGCCATCTTTATAATATTGTCTTTGAACTTCCGTTTTTGTGGTAGCTTTGTACATTTCTATGGCATCGCTGTCAAAGAATAATTAGCTGGTGAAGTGGATTTACTTGTTGTAGAGTTAATGAAAGTTATCATGAGCATTGTAATGTTTAAAGTAGATGTCTTAAAAAATGTCAGTAGACCCAAAAGATTTTAAAAACGTGCAGTTCATTCATAAATACCTAATATCGCTATGGAAATACAAACCGGAAGTCAAAAGACAACGAGCGCAGCGCTGAAAAGGGGCGGGGCTACTTAAGGTCTATAAAGTGACAGTGATGGGCGCTGCATTTTACCCAAATTTGGACATTATTTAACTCGAGGCGACCAATAAAAATCGCTGGGTGCTCAGCTCTTCAGCGTGAACAGCGCCTCCTGGCTTTTTAAAAATGCAGAGCTCCCATTAAAACAATTGTAAAAAAATAGGCTAGCAGCGGCTTTGGTGGACACACGGCCTTACCGTGATTAATAAATAATATACTATATTATTAATAATTATTATGATTATTAATAATTATTAATTTGTTAAAACAAATCAATAAATACAATAAATAGGACAAATAAAACCAACACATACATTTGCCTAAACATTTCCATAGCTAAAATGAGCACTCCCATGCAGTTCCTGGTTTCATTAAGGCCACGCCCACTCAGCTAAAACAAATAAAACAGCACTAAATATTATAAAATGCACAGTAACAGTAAGAACACAGTAAAACAGTGATGGAAGAAGGTATCTCCATCACACATCCCACCCCTAAAAACTGACAGTCAGAACACAGTCAGTCAGTGTGCACCCATACCCAGTGAGTCCGTCGGCACTCATAACAATGCCCGTAGACCACGACCCCCGATCTAGGGCTCTCACCGCCCCTCCCGTGGTCGAGTCCTCCCTGGCCTCCCAGTCGTCCTCTCTGATGACGATCCATGCCAGCGAATGACACTGGGTTATGCCGTCCTGCAGACTCATCAAAAGGGGTCAAAGTCCTGTGTCATAAAACTGTCCTGAGCAAACAAATCAATTCGTGAGTGACGAACTTGAGCATCTCCCTCCTTGCCATTTGCAAAAACGGGAGCATTCCGTCGATTCTTCCTCGTTCCATGGGCTTGCTCAATTCCACCCCATTTCCAGTGCTCGTCCGGACCGCGCCGATCCGTGTGCACCCTTGTCAGCCCGGCCAGACGTGCCGGTGCGTTCTCGCGGGCCTGGATCCCTGCCTCCTTGCGTGATAGAGACCCGAGCGGTCACCAGAGAATCACACCAAGATGTGAGAAACATGGCAATATTGGGTTCCAAAAAGATGTTTATTCAGCGGATGTGCAAAATGTGCAAATAAATATGCTCTGTAAAAAAAATCCTAATTTTACAGAAATAAACTTTTTTTTTTTTTACGGTCATTTTCTTTTCTTTTAAATTATGCTCAAAACTCTGTAAAATTACAAACAATATATGTAAATTAACAACTCGGCTGTTTTCAGTATTATGACATTAATGAAAAATTACAGTATGTTTTTTTTTTTTAGGCAGAAAATGTATATATTTTTTAAATGTATGTATTTTAATACAGTATTTTTCTTACATTACAAACAAATGTACATAAAATTACAAAAATAATCAGTAATTAAACAGTAACAAAACAGTTAAATGATAAAACGGTCAAATAAATGGCAGCCAAAAAAAAAAAAAAAAAGTAGAATTAAAGTAAAATATTCTAATTTAAATAAAGTGCAAAAGCTTAAATTTTCTTTAAAGGGATCAATAATCAACATATGAATCTCAACAATGGTGACAATCAACAAAGCTTTTTTGTGACTTTAGTAGCTTGTTTTGTGACATTCAGAGTTGATCTGAATTTTTTTTTTATTGTTACTATTGTTGAGATTCATACGCTGATGTCTGTGTGAGTCTGTCTGTCCCTGACAAAACTTTCTCTGCAAAATTAATTATACTAATCATAGCGCTGCAGTAGTATTGGCATGTGAAATTACAACTATAGTAAACAATTTAATCCGAGACCAGACTCTGGCATCAGACCACTTCATGATGACTGTATCATCACTTAGAAAGTGATGAACATCATTTGATCTGAGCTTCTCTTGCTTTCTTTTTTGGTATAACAAACGTATATCAGAAACACACAGGTAAAACAGCCAGAGAAATACTAATGTTAGAAAGTCAAGGGCCCAACTAAAGCAAGCACTGACCACCAGAATGGTGACTTTAAACTTTATTATTTATAATAAAACCAACATCTAAACCTCTGTTAATTCTCAATAAGAATTTTAGTATGAAATAAATAAAGTCTGGATTGTAATAAGTGAAGATGAGATCTTGAGAGATCTGTTAGTGTTTAATGTTCTGTTGGGATTGTATTGTCTGTTTTGTGGGTCACCATTGTGCTGGAGACTAGAGCCTGTGCTTCAGTCCAGGATGAGCCAAAAAACATTGGTGTTATGCTGCATATTGCTTTATTTCAGAGGTAGTAACATATAGTTATATTAATTCATGCGTGTGTGCTATGGTTAAATACAAGAGATCCACATTTTACAATGAATGTCATTTGTTAGTATAAGTCAGGATATATCTGTAAAACAACAGTGTTTTTTCTGTATGAGTGTTTTGCACTTTATTTAAATTAGGATATTTTATATTTATTTTACAGACTTTGTTTGGCAGCCGTTGCTGAAAGTCATTTGACGTTTTTTTTTTTTTTTTAAGATTAAGTTTTGTAGTGAAGGTGTTTTATTGTAATAAATTAGTGAATACCTGAAAAATAACAGTGAAAAAAAAAAGTTTAATGAAAATTTCTGTTAAAGCTTTTTTCTCTTTAAATTAGAATATTTTACTTTATTTTTAAGGTTTTTGTTTGGCAGCCGTAGCTGACAGTCATTGACCATTTTTTTACGATTTATTTTTTTACATTGTGGTTAAGAGAATAAAAACTGATTATCAATAAAAACAGTCTAAAAACTAGAACAGTCTAAACTAAAACTGTAGAACTGTAGTGCAACTCTCTTCTGCAACTGAGGACAGTTTCGGTGCGCTCAGACAACGCTTTAATAACCTCGTTCAAATCTCTAAAACTACGATCAGTCCTTCTTTCCTCCCATCCACTAATAACGACTGCCTTAAATACACACAGGGCCTGCATTTCCCACTTGCTAATTGGAACATACCATTTTTGTAAAAAATTAACTCGTGCCTTACCGTGATTAATAAATAAACTTATGTTAAAACGAATCAATAAATACAATAAATAGGACGGATAAAAAATAAATAAAAAAAACATAAATTTGCCCAAACATTTCCATAAAAAAAAATAAAATGAGCACTCCCATGCGGTTTCACTAAGGCCACGTCCACTCAGCTAAAACAAAAAATAAAACAGCAAACCCCACATAAATATTATAAAATGCCCAGAAACAGTACAAACACAGTAAAAACAGTAAAGGCAACTTCCAGGTCTCTCCATCACAACATCTTAATAATAGCTAGGCCTACATACATTTATTTCCCATGCAACTATTCTGCCGCAGTCTTCTCATTAACAGTGTTTTTCTCTTACTGATATTTCATACCTGTTGAATTTACATTTTTAAATGGATTTGACTTATAAACAACCTTAGGAAAAATAACCATGGTTTTACTGTTTTTTCGTGGATTTATTACCATTTGTGGGCCTATTTCGCAGTCTTACTACAAATGGTTAAACTATGGTTTGTGTAGCAAAACCATAGTTAAATTGTGGTAACCTTCTTAACTAGTACAATAATGTTTTTGGTTTTATTTGTTGTAAAAGTATGGTTAATTTTTGTAAAAGCAGCAGCCTATGGGTGCATTGCTGCATTTCAGCATTTATAGGCCTAGTTTAAATGCGCGGTAAATGCCTCAGAGAAATTTTACCATGTTTAACGATGTTAAACGTTTATCTTAAACAACAATAAATGTGTGAATCACATACAATGTCAATGAAAAATGACACAATAGTGACTAACATATTTGATAAATGATCTTAAATGATCTCATTCTGATTTTATTCATCAGGGCTGATAAAACGTTGCAAAACGTTTTTTAAACGGAAACTGTGGGACATCGTTGAACACCCTGTTCTGATGACGCAAGAGTTGCAACTATGGCAGCTGAGAAGGTCATTCTTTGTGTTCTTTTTGAAGAATTTTCGGAGCCTGATGAAATCGGTTTAAAATACGTGTTTAATACTGCAAAATACGCTCAATATTACAGTCACTCCCCTTGCCGTCCAGAATAAAAGATAACATCCCAATCGAGTGAAGGGATTTGTGGAAACTGTGGTTCCTAATTATTGTGATCAAACATTTGCCTTTATGTTTATGAAAGTTTATGAAAGTATCACTCCACAATACAATAGCAAAATATATAAGTATAGTATTTTATGTTACATTAATCAGTGTCTAACACCTTTCTAAGGAAAGGATATGGACCAGAAGACATTGCAATTACTAAATGATATTTAGACAGACTTAAAGAAGTTAGATCTATACTTGTGCTCTTATTATTTAAGTTATTTTGCCATTAATGTAAATAA
The DNA here is from genome assembly GCA_037950675.1 of Hypophthalmichthys molitrix. Lineage (NCBI taxonomy): Eukaryota > Metazoa > Chordata > Actinopteri > Cypriniformes > Xenocyprididae > Hypophthalmichthys > Hypophthalmichthys molitrix. The sequence goes on along the minus strand of CM075514.1, from coordinate 19,987,119 downwards.
ACATGTGCAAACAATATAGCCTACTTTCATGTGAATTTATTTTGATGTTAATTACATTTACGAGCTGTTTCTTGGTTTATATGCATGTTGATGCTGATTGGGCGGACATTTTTGACACACCCACCAAACGAGAGAAAACATATCTCAAACCAGTTGCACACCGTTTCCATGAAACATGTAGTTCAACCCGGATACCATAGCAAAACGTTGCGCACCGGTTTGAGCTTGAACGTGCCCCAGGTCTCAGAATCGTTGTCGATGATTTTCATGATCGATTATTATCGATTAGTTGTTGCAGCCCTATTTGTGATCGGCAGCGGGTGATGTTTAATTATTTCAGACTTCTCGCTTAAGTTTCCTTTGTGACGATTCTGGAATGTGCGTCACTGAAGACCTTGAGTTTCGTTTTGAGTGTTCATTTTATTATTAATATGTCATTTATTCACAGTTTAACTTGATATTCTCCTGTGACCCAGGGATAGACTTTTGTCCTCTGTAGTGGACATTATATTTTAGTGAATTTCATCATACGTCAAGTAAAGAGCACATTCAGGGCTTTGCAGAGATACCAAATGTTTGGAAGTTTCACCATGACAAAAACTTCTCCTTGGTCTTTAAAAATGACTGACATTAATTTAGTGATCAAATTTAGCACTCTTATGGAAATATGATAATATTTTGTAATTATCATTTAAATCGGATTATTTTTTTTAAATTGTTTGTTATAAATCAACATTCAGGAAAATGTTATGGGGTTTCTAATCAAAATATGACTTTCTGTTACAAAACAGGGCATTGATTTCATACATGACCTCTGTAGAGCATTTTGGGAGACACAACAAGTGAATAGCGAAATAAATTATATATCAGTATTCCTGTTAATTATTAGATATTATTATGAAAATGTTGCCAATTTTTACTCCCATTATTACACTTTTTCCATTACATGTTGCTCCAAGAAATCATTAATATGCAAATTAGATATAGTGTATTGAATGGAAAACCACATGTATGGCCATTTTACTCACATATTGCATAAAGTAAAATGGTATCGATTCATTCCGTTCTATCTTTCATAACATAGTTGAGAATCATCTTTAGTTTAAAAAATCCTGAAACCTAAAAAATTATTGAATTAAAAAAAAAAAAAAAAATCCATTGTTTTTGCCTAAACATGTAATTTCATGTCATTTTATTTTTTAAACAACTTAGTCCTGGTATCCACTACAGAGGACATAAGCATAAAAATCGTTGCTTTCACTTCCTAACCGCAACATCTGTATCCTTGATCTGTTGAAATAAGTCATTGTATTTATTTATTATTCTGCTCAGGCCTACGCTCTTTATATGCACTTTTTTTTTAGCATTTATGTGGTCCTTTTGAAAGTGAAAACTTTAAACAAGAATGAACAAACTGAAAACGTGACAATAACATGTCCATTAAAATTACATGGTCATCATAATTTGTGAATAACTGCAAAATGACAATAAACGAATGCTTACTTTATAGATTTACAAAGAAAACTCTAAAGATGACTCTGCCAGTTAGTTGACATATAGCTTAAATAATTTTTATTAAAAAAAGGTCAAACAGTCTTGAGAGGAGCTGTCAGCTCGTTACTTTACTTTGTATGAGTAACTCAAAATTGGTCTAAATCAAATGATCTTAAACTCCTTCCCTCCAGGTAACAGCCTTTCAGGACCATGTTTTCGTAATTCTGACAACATGTAGGGACATAAGAAAATCAATACTCACAAAAGACAATACGTATCTACTCTCAATTTTGATTATGGACCAATCCAGTAATAAATATCAATAAATGTTCCCTTCAGATTTATTTAATAAAGAATTATTTTAATCTTCTTGCATCACCTTTGTTATTGACCTCATTTCAAGTCCTTCTAATACACATTTAATTGTGCAATAATTATGAATCATTCAAAAGCATTTCTTTCTCAGGCAATGTATTAATATTAAATAATAATATTATTTAAAAAAAAAAATAATTAAATGTTTGTCATGAACTGCTCAGTATTTATTAGAAGTAGTAATCCACAATCAAGTCCAAAAACAGGCAAAATGTAAAACAGTGTGCAGTCCAGGCGCGCCGTTGGCACGGGAGACAGGGGGGTCAGACTCAGGACCCCCGCAGTTTTGAAAAGACAGAAATCGACCCCCTTTGCAAAGTGCCCTTTCCCATTTCTCCTCTCCCGGAACGCGATTTCTGCCGACGGAGATCTTTCTACCGATCAACACAGGTGACAAAAATGATGCACATATAAACAGGGTGCGAACTACGGGGGAGCTCGGCTCCCCTTAATAAGACATGGGCTCCCCTGAAAACGTGATTTGTGAAATTTTGGGGGGGTCTCAAAAAATATTGAAAATGTGTTATTTTGACGTGCAATATCAGTTTTGTGTAATGTGATCATCGTGGATTATTATGTATAAATCTTCAAAAATATTCATTCATGCATGACGGCGATTTAAACCTAATTCACTTCAATAAAGATAATATGCTATTCTTGTCATGAGCATCAAGGTGTGAGGGCGCTGCGGTGCATATTCCACTCATGTAATACATGTTAACTCGAACAGCTAAGGAAGCTGACCCCAGGCCTGTGTTAAGGTAAGGTATGTTATTCGCAATTTTGTGTTGTGGCTGGGTTGTTATAGGTCTGCGTGACTCTCGATGTATTAGACCTAATTTAACGGAGGAATTTTGGTATTGTTCTGTTGCCTGACGAGTAACTTTAACCGTTGTTCAGTTCATGTGAACTCAATGACAGTCTGATGCTTTTTATTTGTGGGTGGCTGTTTGATGTTTCACCTATCAATTCGTGTCGATAATGTATAATAGGGTAAATCCTGTAGTCATAGCTGTTATGTATCTTTGTAACTCATTGTAAGCCCTCTTTTGAGGCACGTGCAAGCGCACGAAATACCTTGTTGAAAGAAAATACCATTCTTTCAACTAAATTTTGATCTAAAATTCAACATTCTAGGAACGTTGATTTGTAACATTCCAAGAACATGAAAATGTTCAGTTTCCTTAAAGTTAGTAGAATGTTATTTAAAGGTTAGTATGATGTTCCTGAAACATTTTTCAAATCATTCAAACACCTGCTGTGAACAAACACAGAAAGAAAGAGAAATAAGAACACAAACTACAACTTTCTTCACAGCCTTAGATGAACTGAAGATAAAAGACATTAAATCTCTGAAGATCTGATTAAACAACTCCACAACCAGCATTACCAGCTTCACTTATTATTAACCAGACTGACTTTATTTCTGTCACACGTCTACAGAAGTTCTTATTGAGAATTAACAGAGGTTTAGATGTTTCGTTTGAGGTCACCATCATGGAGATTGGTGGTTGCTTTAGTTGAGCTCTTGACCCCTGACCTTTGTAGAGTTTCTTCTTTATCAGCAATTGCAGGTGTTTTCAGAAAACATTTCTGTATTGATAAAGACAGACAAACAACTGTATTAAAGTGGTTTAATCAACTGCTTTTTTTGTAATTAATACTTTTGGTATTGAAGTGTTATGTGGAAAGAAAATAATAATGTGATAAAAAAATCACTTTTAACATTGAAGTCATTTGTGTAATATTTAGGAGTTAAAAAACGACACACTTAGACATCAGCACTCATCATACAAACCTCAACAATGGTGACAATAAAAAAAAATTCAGCTGCATAATTTATTCATGTCGCAATGCATGCTGGGAACCATGAATGTGTTTTGTATGCTGGCATGAAGCATGTCACCATTGTTGTGTTTCATATGCCGAATGTTGATGTCTGTGAATGTATAACTGACACAAAACAATGTTTTAAACAAAAAGTTAACAATGACAGCTTTGTAAATGATATTTAAACACATTGGTTGGGTTTGATACAGCATTTTAATATCTCAAGTTAGCAATTACAGAAATAAAAAGTTGTTTAAACCACTTTAACACACTCATTTGTCTGTTATTAAAGCAGACATGTTGAACTTCCTTACCAACGCAGAAATATTTTCTGAAAACACCTGCAATTGTTGTTAAAGAAGCAACTCTATAATAGTCAAGGGTCAAGAGCTCAACTAAAGCAACCACCAATCTCCATGATGGTGACCTCAAACGAAATCTAAACTTCTGTTAATTCTCAATAAGAACTTACGTAGATGTGTGACAGAAATAAAGTCAGTCTGGTTAGTAATAAGTGAAGCTGGTAATGCTGTTTGTGGAGTTGTTTAATCAGATCTTCAGAGATTTAATGTCTTTTATCTTCAGTTCATCTAAGGCTGTGGCTGAAGAAAGTTAGTTTGTGTTTTTATTTCTCTTTCTTTCAGTGCTTGTTCACAGCAGGTGTTTGAATGATTGAAAGAATGTTTCAGGAACATCATACAAACCTTCAAATAACATTCTACTAACATTAAGGAAACTGGACATTCCTAGAATGTTGAATTTTAATTCAAAATTAAGTTGAAAGAACATTTGAGGAACATTATACCTTATAAAACGTTCCTCTAACGTCAAGAAAACTGGACGTTTTTTACGTTCCCAGAACCAACACTGAATATTTAGAGAACGTTTTTATAACAAAATTCTGTTAGCTGGGAAACACCTCCAGGGACAATAATTTAATATGATAATAATTTACTAATTAATTTGAAAATAATATTATAAATGTTGTGTAGTCTAATACTATAGGCACAGCCAGTTTTACTCATTGAAAGATTTATTCGTGATGGAATAATTTCTTTACAATTGTACTGGAGTCTTACACACAGTTGTACAGTTATTCTGAGCCGTGCATTAATTTGAACGGTGACAGCTATTATGGGAGTGGCTTGATGCAGCGCAGGAGATGCAGATAACTTGATCTTGATTTTTTAATTTATACTTTAATTAATGCTGTCAAGTAATAAATCTGCTGCAAAGATAAAATTAAAGATATAATTCACAAATGCTTGTGAATCTAAATAATTGGGAATCATGTAAAAAAAAACAGTGCACATTTCATTTATCTATTATAACATTTACGTCGTAATGTCATGTTGTTCACTTGGCTGTTTCATTATAAAGGTCCAGAAATTCGTCAAGTTTTTCATCAGGTGTCTTTTCTAATTATATGATGTCATTATGTTGCTATCTTGCTGCCAGCCAATCGTTGCATTGCTGATCGTGGTTTCAAGTACTGATACATCTGCCCTTTTCAAGGAACACGAGAACGTGCAGTAATCTCAGACAACTTAATCCTGATATTTTAATCCATTCCACAAATTCGGTTGAAGAACCTAATTAGCCAGAGATCAGTTATCACAATTAGATTATCTAGCATCTGTCAGATCATCTCAGATGTATTTAGCGAGGTATGAAGAACGGCCCCAAGGCCAGGGAGGCAGTACAAATATTAGCAAGACTGAGCAAAGAATGAGACAGAAACCAGGGTTTAAAAATGATGAGAATGATGAGGAAACAAGACACAGCTGTAGACAATCATGGCTGATTAGACCGGGCAGTGGGTTATGGGTAATGAAGTCCTTGATAGTGTGGTAATAGTCCAGATTGGAGTGCCCTCTGGTGGCTATCAAGGGCAGTCTAGCTGGTGATGCAATGTTTATGTTGATTATAGAGTAGGCTAATTAAAACACTTCACTGTTCACGTTCATGTTGTCACAACACTGCATTGTTAGAATTAAAAAAAAATAATTACATGGCTAATTGTTTACTGAAGCCTGATTTGACAGTTTCATTCACTCACCAATGCCGATTTTTACAATTGGCGAGTGTTAATTTTAGGCCCTGTACTCACATCATTCCTTCATGTTAGCGATCAAATTATTGTGAACCACTTATCTAATACCCATCTTCAGGTGCACATGCACAAGCGTGTGAATGCATGTCTGCGGTGCGCATGCGTGATCCTGCGTGCATGTCTATAGTGCGCATGCGTGAAGCTGAGAGTGCATGTCAGCCAGCCAAACCTTTTTGATACATTCACTGTCATGCTACTGTGAACATTTAATACATGCCGCTGCTGTACATAAACATACATAAAACCACCTAGCAGCAGCTGGTGGTGGACTGTTTCCGAAAGTGAGCTGCAAACTGCTACAGCAAAAACTGACACTATGTTTGAAATGTTTTAGCAAAGAGATCATTGGTTGCTGATTCAACAACAATCAATCAGCTGCGCTATGAGATAATGTGATTGCTAGCAGGTTGAGTTAAGGACCTATCAGCCTGAAGACTATTGCTATATATTTATAAAGCAACTTTTCACTCTACACAGTTGCACAGGGTAATGGAGAAATAGACAATACAAGCAATATACACATGCTGTTGAGAGAGAAAACAGCTACTGCATCGACATAGACAGAAAGGATAGGACAAACACCCCCCAAAACAGCAGATCTACCACCATGACATGACATTAAACACCTGAACTGCCTCAACTTATAGGGAGACATCCAAATGTGCAGTATTTGGGTACTCAGAACCAAGACTGCACTGCATGTAGGGCTATGGTGTATCTGGCAAAGAAACAAAAACATTTTTATATTGGATTAGGCAACTCTTCTGTGAATTTTAAGTTCCTAAAAATTGTCACTTGATGATGCAGGGTTATAAAAAGTCTAATAAAATTGCATGGTCATCATAATATGTGAATAACTGCCAAACATAAGTTACTGTTACCACAGAGCATAACCATATGTTTTTTTGACAAAAAACAGTATTGCCAAACTCTAAAGAGAGATTCTACCAATCAGTTGACATAGCTTAAATAAATACAAGCAAGTAAGAGTGTGTGTGTGTGTGTGTCTACAATTTAATAATGTTTATTTGCATCAAAGTGAAAATCGCAATTGACAGCGTTACTCTTTACCACAATGGTAACACAAAATTCAATAACAGAAACTCTTCTAAAGGTACATTAACATAAATCTTTCCCTTTACTGAAAAACATAAAATAACACTTAATCCCTAAATTTACTCTCCTAATGCAGTCCCTTGCAAAGCATGCTGGGAACTACAGATCCACTGCCACATCAAATTTTGTGGTTACCATTGTGGTGAAGAGTAGTGCTTGTGCTTACGCTGTGGACACTGAAAATTTTGTTTAGTACTGACATCTGTCTTTATTTAGTGGTTAGTTATATAGATTGTGTATATTGATGAACGATATTGTTAATTTTACTGTACAGAATCAGAAATTTTATTTGGGATAAGTTAGTAAAATTGTCTTTTAACAAAATTAGATTTTGGTTTGTAATTAGTTTATTCAAAAGCAAGAACTGTATTTGAATTTAATAATAAAAATTAGGTTTTAAAAAAAATGGTTTCTAATAAAAATATTTTAACTATGTGTGAATGTAATTTTTTTTTCTTGGGCAGAAGAACTATTTTGATTGATATTAAATTAAATTTTAAAGTTTCAACCAAATCAAAAATATAGTTTGAGAAAAACCAATAAATGCAGCTGTAACAAATTACAGTAATTTTTTTAGGTTGGTCCAAAGTATCATTTTTTTCGGTGCATATATATTTGAGGTGGAGTCAAACCCGGAACAAGAGGAGGCCCCGAAGAACTTGGCAATTAAGGCTTGAACAGAACGTTTCTGAATGGTTGGTTTTATTGTCTACACCTACTCCGCCAGTGTCTGTCAAGAGTCGTGGGAGGGGCCTGTGCAAAATTATGTCACTTTTCCAAGAATCTGTGAACAGCTTGATCTGACAAAGTGCTTATGATTTATGGGAATTAAAAAAAAAAACACTGGGTGGAATTTTATCATTATAGGGTGGTTGTGTAGACACACTGCCAACACACATTTACATCCAAACCCAACGTAAAAGTGAATTTTGTATCAAATGTCTCCTTTAAAAGAGAATCATTTTAAAAATATAAAAAGGTCAAGAGCACAACTAAAGCAAACACTGACCACCATGATGGTGGCATAATGTTTTGACCAATAAAACATCAACATCTAAACTTCTGTTAATTCTCAATAAGAGCTTCTGTAGACATATGACAGAAATAAAGTCAATCTGGTTAGTAATAAGTGAAGCTGCAAATGCTGTTTGTGGAGTTGTTTAATCCTCCCCTGCTGAGTTCTTGAAAGATTTAATGTCTTTTATCTTCAGTTGATTTCATCTAAGGCTGTGGCTGGAAGTCAGTTGTAGTTCTTGTGTTTCTCTTTCCTTCAGTGATTCTGCTTGTTATCATCAGGTGTTCATCAGTAATGCTCAATCATAACTTAATAAATCTCATTAACTTGCTTCAGTGTTATTTTATGTAGAGTTGGACCATACCCAGATAGCAAGCAATGATCAAAACAATGTTAAATCAATGTTAATGTGTCAACATTAACCTCATTGAATCAATATCACGTTTGCACCCTTAATTAATGTTGAAAAAATGTTGAAATTTCAACAAAAAATCAGTGGTAATGGCATTGAATCAATGTTTGCACGTTCAGAAAATGAAACACAACTACAACTGACTTAAAGCCACACAGCCTGAAATCACTGTGGTCTTTGTAACAGTGTTAGCCCAACCACATAAACCAGAAACAGTGATGATCAGGTGATATATAGTAGTCAACATTTTAAGTGGATCAAAACCTTTTATCAAAGTTGTCCTAAAACATTCTTCTTAGGACAACTTAGATGTACTTTTTTGATCCATTTCAAATGTTGATTACTGTAATTTCATAAAGCAAAATCATTTACTAATCATACTCCTGACTAAAAGCATATATTTGTTTTTAATTGGTTACATTCACCGACCATATATTCTTACTACAGATCAGACATTCTGAAACTTCACTTTCAAAGTGCAAAAAACAAAACAAAAAAAAAACTTTAGACACACAGACATCAAGAATCAGCATATAAATTTCAACAATGGTGACATGCTTCATGCCACAATGCATGCTGGGAGTCATGAGTTATATACTATGGTGGCTCCCAGCATGCATTGCGGCATGAAGGATGTCACCATTGTTGAGATTCATATGCTGATTCTTGATGTCTGTGTGTCCCGTAATGTATAAAAAATGTATATATATATATATATATATATATATATATTAATTACTGATGAAAACAATATTTTAATAACACATAACCTCTTCAGGTCCAGAACAAGATTAATAAACTGTGCCTTATGAAACAAAAAGCTACATCATCTAATAATTTTGTTTTTGGTTTTCTTTGCAACAAATTATGTGTTTTGGTAAACACTGTTATAAAGACCACAAACTTAGACAAAAAGCCAAGAGTCAAACTGCCCAACTAAAGGAAACACTAACCACCAAAATGGTGACCAAACATTTTCAATAAAACATCAACATCTAAGCCTCTGTTAATTCTCAAAAAGAACTTCTGCTGAGATCTTGAGAGATTTATTGTCTTCTTTTATTTTCAGTTGATTTCAGGCTGTGTGGCTTTAAGTCAGTTGTAGTTATTTCTCATTTTCTGAGAGTGCAAACATGATGTTGAACCAACATCACATTGTAACACTGATTCAATGCCATTACCATTGATTTTTTGTTGAAATTTCAACATTTTTTCAACATTAATTGAGGGTGCAAAAGTGATATTGATTCAATGAGGTTAACATTGACACATTAACATTGATTTAACATTGTTTCGATCATTGATGCTATCTGGGTATGTTGTAGTAATTTCAGATATTAAGGGGCCATTGAAAGAGATGGTTGAAATGTGTAATAAAAGTGAAGAGCACACAATTGTTGTCAGAATTTACAAAGGTTCATTTTGATTTATGTGGTTTTTCAAATTCTGGATGAGACAAGATAGCTTCTGGAGCAGCAGCCTAGATAAATGGGAACAAATAGACTGGAGTCTGATCAGCAAGTAGATGTGAGTTAAGGACACAGCTGCAGAGAGAAAAACAGGAAGTGCTGATGCAGCTTTCCTCCAGAAAGAGGAAGCTGGCATTTCTGTCAAATGTTTTCAACATGGATAAACACTGATTTTTGCAAGAAAAAGTCAAAATTTCAATTTATCCATATACTATTCAATATTATCATGGAATATTGTGGAAGGATTGATCAAAAGCCATACTGAGGAGAGGCAGAAAAACAATGGAGCCCATATTCCACACCACAACATGCCATTTGAATGCCATCATAGGCTGATGACCAAATGCAACATCCCCAAAAGTTGACTAAAATTGACTAATGATCTAAACAGACATGCATTTCATGCATTCCTTTGTGCCAACTATCCACAATCCACATTCCTGCAGAGTTTAGCTCCAACCCTGACAGTTAATGATATAATTAAATGATTAATTAAGGGATGATTAAGCTTTAATGATGAACATGTGCTGTTAACAAGCAGAATCACTGAAGAAAAGAGAAACACAAGAACTACAACTTAAGCCACAGCCTTAGATGAAATCAACTGAAGTTAAATGAAGACATTAAATCTCTGAAGATCTGATTAAACAACTCCACAAACAGCATTACCAGCTTCACATATTACTAACCAGACTGACTTTATTTCTGTCACACATCTACAGAAGTTCTTATTGAGAATTAACAAAGGTTTAGATGTTGATGTCTTATTGAAAATGTTTGGTTTGAGGTCACCATCATGGAGATTAGCGTTTGCTTTAGTTGAGCTCTTGACTTTTGTTAAGTTGCTTCTTTATCAACAACTGCAGATGTTTTCAGAAAACACTTCTGCATTCATAAAGCGGGCCAGCATGTTTGTTTTAATAACAGACAAACAACTGCTTTTTTTGTAATTGTTGGCTTAAAGAATTGAAGAGTATAAAACTCAATTGATGTGAATAATATAATGCGTAACACCATTGTTTTGTTTCTGATTTTGAACGATTCTACAAATAACACTGTTATTGTTAACTTCATTTATAACTTGTGTTTGCCTTAATTATACACTCACAGACATCAACATTCGGCATATGAAACACAACAATGGTGACATGCTTCATGTCAGCATATAAAACACATTCGTTGTTCCCAGCATGCATTGCGCCATGAATAAATTATGCAGCTGATTTTTTTTTTTATTGTCACCATTGTTGAGGTTTGTATGATTGTGTGTCGTTTTTAACTTCAAAATAGTTTTAGACAATATTACACAAATCACTTTAGTGTTACAAATGAATTTTATCAACTCATTTGAGTTTATTTTTTTTTTCTCATAACTTTTCAACTACAAAAATAAACAAAAAGGCAGTTATTCATCTATTATTAAAACAGACAGGCTGATCTGCTTTATCAACACAGAAATGTTTTCTGAAAACACCTGCAATTGCTGATAAAGAAACAACTCAACAAAAGTCAAGGGTCAAGAGCTCAACTAAAGCAAACACTGGACTCCATGATGGTGACCTCAAACGAAACCTTTTCATGAGACATCAACATCTAAACCTCTGTTAATTCTCAATAAGAACTGTTGTAGACGTGTGACAGAAATAAAGTCAGTCTGGTGTGCGTTTCCCAAAAGCATAGTTGGTGAACCATGGTCGCAAGTCCCGTTGAACTCTATTGTAAACAACGGAACTTGCAACCATAGTTCGCTTGGGGAAACGCACCCCTGGTTAGTAATAAGTGAAGCTGGTAATGCTGTTTGTGGAGTTGTTTAATCAGATCTTCAGAGATTTAATGTCTTCATTTAACTTCAGTTGATTTCATCTAAGGCTGTGGCTGAAGTCAGTTGTAGTTCTTGTGTTTCTCTTTTCTTCAGTGATTCTGCTTGTTAACAGCACATGTTCATCATTAAAGCTTAATCATCCCTTAATTAATCACTTAATTATATCGTTAACTGTCAGGGTTGGAGCTAAACTCTGCAGGAATGTGGATCTCGAGGTCCGGATTTGAGGACCCCTGGTCTAGCCTATGAAGGAATTTTCTTGTCGCCATAGCAACAGTGACAGCTGCAGTTGAGGAGTGACAGTAACGTTTGTACTGGACTTTTTTTTGTATTACACTGCGTAAAAACAAAACAGGAAACGCTGTCTAAATAGGTTCACCGTTGTCCATTTATGCACATAATGAATAATAGAATAAACTATATAAAATGGCATATTTTGGTTAGATAGGCCTAGCCTAACACTTGAACTGCTTTATATAGCCTATATGTATTTTGTATTTTTTCCATATGTATCATTAGATTATTCAAGTAAGTTGAATTAAGGATGCAGCCTCTGAAATGGAACACAGCAAACCAGTTTAACTTACCTGGCTTTGGTCTTGGCTAAGCCTGAAATACATCACACAGGAGTGAAACATCCCCGCCATTTCCTCCAGTAAAAATTCTGGATCCATAGTTATTTTCTATTTCATTATACCACGTAAGGATGGCAGCTCTCATCTCACACCATGCTAGGCGACACAAGCGGTAATCAGGAATCGATAATCTGGGGGCACAATTAGGAAGTCCTGTGAAGGCTAGACCTCGGGGACAGAGCCAAGATAGTGTCCAATGCATACAGAGTATTTTTTTTGTTAGAGCTTGTATTCATTTTTCACACCCACTTAGGGTGACTCGATTTCTCATGGAGGAATATGGGACAGGACGGGTGGGCAACCCAGCAAACACAGAACGTTCCCCTAACGTTATTTTTTTGGGAACCATATACTAACATTAGAGGAACGTTCTTTTTAGGGTATATATATTTTTTGTAACCATAAAATAACATTCCCAGAACATTGCAAGGTGGTTATTTTTAAATAACCTAAAAATAACTTATAGAGAATGTTCCCTAAGGGTTATTTTAGGTTATTTTTTATAACCATGTAAACTATCTTACCAAATAAAAGGTTGCAGATAATTTTGTGTAATGATAGAGCCCTGAGATTTGTTTAATTTGGTAAGAAATTAATGTAGCCTGTTTTGCTTCAAGTCAAATAATTGTTTAAAGTCTGTGTGAATAAATTTCATATTTTAAAAAAACATAGATTCATTGTTATTTGGTGCTGAAGAAATGTAAAGAATAACGTTAGAATGAAGTTCTACAAAACCAAAAACTAACATTCCTGGAACATTGGATTAACCTTAGAATAACGTTCTGGGAATGTTAAGAAAACTTTTCTGCCTAACCAAAAACATACCATAAAAACTAACGTTCTGGGAAGGTTAGAATAACATTCTACAAACCAAAAACTAACGTTCTGGGAACGTTAGATTAACGTTCTACAAACCAAAAACCAACGTTCTGGGAATGTTAAGAAAACTTTTCTGCCTAACCAAAAACAAACCATAAAAACTAACATTCTGGGAACGTTAGAATAACTTTCTACAAACCAAAAACTAACGTTCTGGGAATGTTAGAATGAAGTTCTACAAACCAAAAACTAACGTTCTGGGAACATTGGATTAACCTTAGAATAACGTTCTGGGAATGTTAAGAAAACTTTTCTGCCTAACCAAAAACATACCATAAAAACTAACGTTCTGGGAAGGTTAGAATAACGTTCTACAAACCAAAAACTAACGTTCTGGGAACGTTAGATTAACGTTCTTCAAACCAAAAACTAACGTTCTGGGAATGTTAAGAAAACTTTTCTGCCTAACCAAAAACAAACCATAAAAACTAACATTCTGGGAACGTTAGAATAACTTTCTACAAACCAAAAACTAACGTTCTGGGAATGTTAGAATGAAGTTCTACAAACCAAAAACTAACGTTCTGGGAACGTTAGATTAACCTTAGAATAATGTTCTACAAACCAAAAACTAACGTTCTGGGAATGTTAAGAAAACTTTTCTGCCTAACCAAAAACAAACCGTAAAAAATAACGTTCTGGGAACCAAAGACTAGCTTTCTGGGAACCTTAGATTAATGTTAGATTAACTTTCTACAAACCAAAAACTAACGCTCTGGGAACGTTAAGAAAACTTTTCTGACTAACCAAATATAAACCATTAAAAACTAACGTTCTGGGAACGTTAGAATAACGTTCTACAAACCAAAAACTAATGTTCTGGGAATGTTAAGAAAACGTTTCTGCCTAACCAAAAAATAAACCATAAAAACTAACGTTCTGGGAATGTTACATTCATGTTAGAATAACGTTCTACAAACCAAAAACTCACGTTCTGGGAACATTACATTAACGTTAGAATAATGTTCTACAAACCAAAAACTAACGTTCTCAGAACTTTACATTAACGTTAGAATAACGTTCTACAAACCAAAAACTAACGTTCTGGGAATGTTAAGAAAACTTTTCTGCCTAACCAAAAATAAACCATAAAAACGAACGTTCTGGGAACGTTAAGGAAATTTCCCTGGCTAACCAAAAACTAACGTTCTGGGAACCAAAAATTGTTATCTGGAATCTGGAATATATGTAACAACCGTGTGTGTATTTGACAATTCTGGCGCAAGGAACTGTCTGAACTGTCGCGCGCTGTCTGAGAACGGGGATCGCGCGCACAAGAGAGAGAGAGCTTCTGGTGTGTGTTATTCAGCACCTTTCCCGCCTTCACTAACTGCAAGTTAATCGATAACGAATTGTGATTGGACCAGAAGTCCCTGGAAAAACGGAATGTCCGGTCACCCTCCATTGAACATCTTCAAAAACTTTTAACTCATTTATACTTATTTATAGACATGTGGTTTTCTTATTGCTTTCTTTTCTTTTCTTTTCTTTTCTTTTCTTTTCTTTTCTTTTCTTTTCTTTATTGTAGTCTATGTGCTTTATATTATATATGCCTATGTTATTATGTAATTTATACGTTATTGCCCTTGTGCGTTCATTGTTCCAAAGATTGCAATAAAAAAGGGCTATACCTTATCATTTAATAATACAACACATGCCCTAACAAAACATACATTTTATAATTTAAAAAGTAATATTATTTTTTATCATAATTTACATCCGTTGTAGGCCATGGACCATTCATGGAAATTAATACGAGCCATTTCAGAGTGCTCAGTTTTTCATGTTCAAGGGAGCGACCGTGCATGTCTGATGACATTATGGCCTAACAAAATCCAAAGTTTAATTATATGTCACTGTACCAACATTTTATGAACTCTTGAACTCCACACGGGTGATAACAGTTGTTTTATTGTGTTCTGTTCATTTGGCGCAGGCTTTTTTGGCTATGGCCTTTACAGCCAATATTTCTCATAGCCTAAACATCCTTTATTCTTATAATACTCCAAATCGCATGAAAAACACAAAGAAACAATGTAATCGTTGTAATGTAATAATGTTTGTTAGTTATGCACAGAGATTTAGCTCCAACCCTGAAAAAAAAAAAAAAAACACTCACCTGGTTGTGTTGTGAGTTTCTCTCTCGGCCGAAATCGCGTTCCGTTTTATGGGAAATGGGAACGCGGGGGCACTGCGATGCGACCGCAAAGGACACTTTCACTTTCGCGATCAAAGGGGCAGGGGCTTTTATTTATTTATTTATTTATTTTATTACAATATAATTATTTTTGCTCTCAAACACAGTAGGCTATGTTTGATTGAATAAAAAAAGACACGAAAATAACTCCATATTGCGGCCAGGACACTGCACATATTCATCGCGCATCATACACTCTACACTTATACTTTCACTTTCACTTTCACCATTGTGTTTTTTCCAAGCAGTAAATCAGCTGAGATTTGTTTCCACACCACTCGTGAGAGCGGCTAAGGGAGTTCATAACAAACATTGTAAAAAGTAATATGTTATACCTACTCAATAAAATTGTTATTTATTCTTAATTAATTGTATTATTAATTAAATTCAACAAATAAGAATTGAGTAAGAATTAATCAAATTAATTCCTTAAAAGTCAACCATTTAAAAAAAAGTAAAATTTAAACAAAAATATTTGAATAACAGACAGACGTCAAAGATGAATTAAGAACTCTAGTTTTTATTGCCAATATTGAAGACACCTGATGATGATGATAACAGATAAGCAGAATCACTGAAGGAAAGAGAAACACAAGAACTACAACTGACTTCAGCCACAGCCAGAAGATAAAAGACATTAACATTGACTTTATTTCTGTTTTAATGAAAATAATAGTTTCATTTAAAGTCACCATGATGGAGATCAGCGGTGGCTTTAGTTGCGCTCTTGACCCTTGCCTTTTTAACATTAGTTTAGAGTCTAATGTTCTGTTTCTTAGGCAGTGTTATTAATTTTGTATTTTTGTTAATAGTAGCCATGTGATTCTACAGCATGAGATCCAGCAGTGTTGTGGCTATCAATTAATATAGTTTAAAAAAAATACTGTTAAAGAGTTTTTATCTACAGGATCAATTAGACACACACAGACATCAAGAATCAGCATATTAATCTCAACAATGGTGATGTACTTCATGCTGCAATGCATGATGGGTGTCATGAGTTTTATACTATGGTGGCTCCCAGGATGCACTGCGGCATGAAGTTTGTCACCATTGTTGAGATTAATATGCTTATTCTGTATGTCTGTGTATTTAAAAAAAAATCCTACAGTGAATTGAAAAAAGAAAATTAAGAATGTCTGATCTGATCAGTTATGAGATTAGTCAGTCATTTTTCTTTAAGATTTAAGACTTTTGCATTTGATCGTTTGTTCATGGTTTCTTTTATAATGAATTATGTGCTTTAATAAACGCTGTTACAAAAAGCAAAGTCAAACTGCCCAACTAAAGGAAACACTGATCACCATAATGGTAACCAGATATTTTTACATTGGCAACTAAATCTCTGTTTATTCTCAAAAAGAACTGTAGTGACAGAAATAAAGTCAGTATGTTTGTAATAGGAGAGATTTAATGTCTTTTCAGTTGATTTCATCTGAGGCTGTGGCTGTGGCTGAAGTCATTTGTAGTTCTTGTGTTTCTCTTTCCTTCATTGATTCTGCTTGTTATCATCGGGTCTTCAATGTTGACAATAAAACTGGAGTTCTTAATTCATCTTTGACGTCTGTCTGTTATACCGATATTTTTGTTAAAATTGTACTAGTTTTACTCATTTTAAATGGTTGACTTTTAAGGAATTAATTTGATTAATTCTTACTCAATTCTTATTTGTTGAATTTAATTAATAATATTGCTTGTAATCTGTTGCCACAATTTTACTGAGTAGATATAACATATTACTTTTTACAGTGTAGCATTCCATTGTAATATTACTAACATCAAGATTGTCCATCCCATGCTTCTTGACTAGGCTGTATTTCTGAAGTTAGACCATCTCTAACCATTTCCCATGTTAGCCCTCTGTGCTGCTCTCACTATTATCTGTATCTTTTCTTCTTTCAGTCTGCACTGAACAATGTATGACCTCTGCCATGAATAACACAAAACTCTTTTTACTTACTACCATTGTGTCATCCGATATATTGTTTCTCTTTTCCTCATTTCTGGTTTGATCTCTCCATTCTTCCTTCTCCTCACTCTCTTTCTTTTTCCTTGAGTCCATTTTTTTTACCGGCAGGTTAGTGTGGTTCATCACGAGCAAGCCTGATATGAGCAGGCGGCTGAGAGACAAGTCCGAAGGGACCGTCTGCAAAGTGCAAAACCCGAAAAGCGTAGTACAAAAAAAATTCAATAACTTCACTGTAACACACTGTACTGTCACCAAATTCAATTCACACATCAGTGCTCTCCTGCTGGCCACACTACAATACTTAGTTTGGTAAAAAAATTTATTATAAAAAAATATTTCAAATTCATGCCATCAAATTCAGTCCACACATTGATGCATGCTGGTTATATAGCACTTAGTTTGAAAAAATGTGCTTTTGCATAGCCTAATTGTTATGATTTTGTGAAAATGAAAATGATTTTGTTATGATTACGTTTTTTACATCTTATCCAGTAGGAGACCATTGTGGAGAAATGGGAATGAAAGTGTGCAACTTTCACTTTCGCGCCCGGCCCCCACTCTATTTCTTTTTAAGTCCAAGTTCAAAGTAAAAACTCTATGAACCTCTAGAGCTGTCTGAAACACTGCCAGCGAGACGTTAAACAGGAAGTGTTTGTCCGGAGAGAACACAAAGTTTCTCGGGGAAACGCAAAATTTAAAAAAAAAAAAAAAAAAAATATTATTTAACGTTCTGGGAATGTTAGAATGAAGTTCTACAAACCAAAAACTAACGTTCTGGGAACATTGGATTAACCTTAGAATAACGTTCTGGGAATGTTAAGAAAACTTTTCTGCCTAACCAAAAACATACCATAAAAACTAACGTAATAATAGTTATTACAATAACGCGATAGAAGCTGCCTCAAAATAACTATAAAGAAGAGGAGAATGTCGTGTCTGAAAGCTGCTTTGCCGTCCATCAGCACCACTGTCTGACATACAGTGTAGGGCAGACGTGCCAATGGCCTATGCGGTACTGGTACGATCCAACCACGAGCGCTAATTATATAAATTAAAAATCAGAATAATGAGTCGTTTTTTTATGTTTGTTCAAAAATCAAACTCGGACGCAACAACACAAACTTGTAAAATCTAAAATTAAACTGAGTGACAATTATCCGTTTGTGAATTATTCTAAAGAAATGGAAAATGAAAATTCGAGGCCAACTTTTCATTTGGTTCATTTTGATGGTGCGAATTGAACAAAGAACTGCACGGACCGCCACATTTTTAAAACCATTTATTCTCTCATAACTTAAAACAAACATTCTTTGTAAAATTCTGTTAAACAATAAGTATAATGCCTATTTATGAATGTATTAGCCTAGTGTATCATATTGAAAATGCAAATTTGTAGGGCCTAATATATCAGTATATGGCCAAAAACTTCTGTCCTACACAATCTACTTCATGCCTTCTGTATACTCTGATTGATAGTTTTTTTTATCAAGTAAGGTCTTACTCATAAATCTTTAATGATTTTCATAAAGTTTAAACATTTACTGGACTGAAGCAACTTGGCTTTACTTGATTATTCATGCCTCATTTTTTAATGGTAAAATATATATATATATATATATAAAACATTTTTTCCTGTTTATTTAAATGTCAAATATTACACAACATGCTTTTGGGGAATATTTATTTGTCCATTTCTCAATTATCATTTATTTGCCTATATCCCGGCGTATACAAGGGAATAGAATATACAGTTTGTACACTATAAAAATCATTATGTCTACGCCTATAGAGAGTCTCCACAAAAATATACCAGATGTGTGTGTGTGTTTGTGTGTGCGCGTGTGCCTGCGTGTGTGTGTGAGAGAGAAATATGATACTCAAAAAAATACATGCTAATTTGTATATAAATATATATGCACATTTTTTGAGCATCATACATGGCATCAAACATGGCTTTTAGCTCATATATGCAATTTTTTGCAATTCAGTGATAAATGGGAGATGGACGAATGTTCCCCCAAAGCCTGTTGTGTCATATTTGACATTTACATTAACATGAAAAAAAAAAATGTAAAAAGTTTTAATTTTTAACATTAAAAAATGGTGTATGAATATGAATAATCAAGTTGCTTCAGTCCAGTGAATGTATATCTTACATTTACATTATAAAAATCAATAAAACATTTATGAGCAAAAAAGACTCTACTTAAAAAAAAAAAAAAAAAAAAAAAAAGTATGAACTATCAATCAGAGGACAGAAGGCATGAAGTAGATTGTGTACAACAGATTTTTTCAAGTTTTGGTTATATTGATAATTCATAGGCCCTAGAATTTTGCATTAAATATGATACAGTAGACTAATATATTCATAAATAGACATTATACTTATTGTTCAACAGAATTTTACAATGAATGTTTAGTTTAGGTTATGAGAGAATAAATGTTTTAAAGATTTGGCATTGTTTTCCCCAATTAATTTATACCGCCAAAGCGGCAAAGTATCCTGGAGATACAAACATTATTTAAAATGAAAAAATAAAAGTCATGTTTAAAAAAAAAAAAAAAAATCATGAAATTTTATTATTTATATTCTAATTAGATGGGAAAATAGCAATAAATTAATTTTCTGATTGCTCTTTATGGTCTTGCCCTTTTTAGGGCTAGTATGAAATTGATCTGTGCTGAATTAACTTATATGAGTTTGCATTATAAATGTATTCATAAATATTGTTCATCACTTATTGTTTATCAGAATGTGTTAGAAAGGATGTTTATTGTATGTTGTTAGAGAATAAAATGTATTAAAATAGTTTAAAATGTTGTAAAAGGCACTGCCAAACAAGAATTCAGTTTTCAATTAATTTATTCCCCCAAAGTGGCAACGTATCCTGTGGGATACAAACATTAAAATCAATACTAAATCATATTTTGAGAAAAAAAAAAAAAACAAGTTGTGCCATTTGGGATTCAGCCTTTACCCTGTCTGCAGCCGCCTACTTTCGTTTACTTTGTGTCATCTTGCGAACGTACCAATCCCCAACTGGAGAGACAACAGTGAAAGGTTCGCGTTTTGCGCATGCGTTCCCAAAAGCTCGTGCATGTGTGCAGCTACAAGAAGTGAGACGGACGATCCGATTAACGCTGCGTTTAAAACAACTGCCGAACCGAGCCGGACAAAACTCATCTGAAGTCTATACAGAGCATAATATGGCGGACGAGGGTGTCGGTCAGATGTCGATCAGTGAGTTTGATGATGGAGATGAAGATGCTGTTGCATATTGTCTGTAGTGTTGCGTCAGATTCTGCACTATGCCTTACGTACTATGTTTTATTTAGCCTATGCATACTCCACCAGGACACACTATACTAGACAATATATATTACATAGGCTACTATATTATAGGGATGTGCCTGAAGCCGAATACCATGTTCGGAAAAAGAAATGACGTGTAGCCTATGGAGCCACTAAAGGGAGATGAGGGTAAAAATATATAGTTCAGTGCTTTCTCTCGCAATTATATAGTTGGGTAATAATACTGTGTATAATTTGCGGGCATCAGGGAGCCGCTATTAATACGCGGAGTATTGAAATCGCTTTTGAATGCTCACACACTTTTTACTTTCACTTTCGAGATTCGTGATCACACGTAGGCCACTCTGGGTAGGGAGCGGCAGTACTTCACATATTCTGCCAAATTCATCAGTGGCGCTTGGCATCTGAAAATCAATCACCATTGTCCAGTCTGCCATCTCACATTGCTCTCTTCGTGTGGTAAGTCGGGGGTGTCCAAACTTTTTGCAGGGGGTTGGATTCAAAGCTGTGGACACACCGGGGGGCCAGACTTGTATGTTCACCAAGGCTACATTTATTTAATCAAAAATACAGTAAAAACGGTAATATTGTTAAATATTATTACAATACAAAGTAATTGGTCAATTTAAAGTAAGTGTGCATTTATTTGATATAAAATGCTGTTAAAATACAGCAATAAATGTTTATATTGTGAATTTTACAAATCAAAATAAGTTTTAAACGTGAATATATTTTAAAATTAAATTTATTCATTTATTGTGATATATTTGAAATGTGACAGTTAAAGGATTAGTTCACTTCAGAATTAACATTTCCTGATAATTTACTCACCCCCATGTCATCCAAGATGTTCATGTCTTTCTTTCTTCGGTCGAAGAGAAATTAAGGTTTTTGAGGAAAACATTCCAGGATTTTTCTCCATATAGTTGGACTTCATTTCAACAATAGGTTGAAGGTCCAAATTGCAGTTTCAGTGCAGCTTCAAAGTGCTCTACACGATCCCAGACGAAGAATAAGGGTCTTATCTAGAGAAACCATCAGTCATTTTCTAAAAAAATAAAAATGTATATAAATTTTTTAACCAAAAATGCTGGTGTTCCCAAGGTAAGTGACACACATGCACCCGGCCATCCATGTGATGTAAAAGAAAACATGATTAATCAGACCAGGCCACCTTCTTCTATTGCTCCATGGTCCAGTTCTGATGCTCATGTGCCCACTGTTGCCGCTTTCTTCTGTGGACAGGGGTCAGCATGGGCACCCTGTCTGGTCTGCAGCTATGCAGCCCCATATGCAACAAACTGTGATGCACTGTGTATTCTGACACCTTTTTATCAGAACCAGCATTAACTGCTTGAGCAGTTTGAGATACAGTAGCTCGTCTCTGCCTTCGTTCCCCACGTGCATCAGTGAGCCTTGGCCACCCATGACCCTGTTGCCGGTTCACCACTGTTCCTTCCTTGGAGCACTTTTGATAGATACTGACCACTGCAGACCAGGAACATCCCACAAGAGCTGCAGTTTTGGAGATACTTTGACCCAGTCATCTAGCCATCACAGTTTGGCCCTTGTCAAACTCTCTCAAATCCTTAAGCTTGTCCATTTTTCCTGCTTCTAAAACATCAACTTTGAGGAAAAAATGTTCACTTTCTGCCTAATATAATCCACCCACTAACAGGTGCCGTGAGGAAGAGGTAATCAGTTATTCACTTCACCTGTCAGTGGTCATAATGTTATGCCTAATTAGTGAATAATTTGATATATATATATATATATATATATATATATAATACACTGATCAGGCATGATTTTTGAAGGATCATGTGACACTGAAGACTGAAGTAATGATGCTGAGAACTCAGCTTTGATCACAGGAATAAATTACATTTTAAAATATATTCTTACTTGTCAAAAAACTGCTCCAAGACACAAAGGTTGAGGATCAAAACGCAGTATTTATTGAAAGGGTAATCCACAATCAAAGTCCAAAAAAAGGCAAAAGTCAAAACATAGGATAAACAGTCCAAACATCACAGGAACACAGGCAGACAGGGTAAATCCAGGAAACGGGGTCAAAACCAGGTAACAGATAATCAATGCAGAAACACAGTGTAGACACGTAAAAGACTTCTCAATGAATGGTTGCATGAACAGGCTGGGCTAAACAAGGTAATGAGAAACAGCTGTAGACAATCATGGATGATGAGAAGAGGCAATGTGTTATGGGTAATGGAGTGACAACAGTCTGATAGAGTGGCTTTCAAGGGCACTCCAGCTGGTGATAGTAACACTACTATTCTGAATGGTAAATTTCACAATATTATGGCTTAACGGTATTTTTGATCAAATAAATGCAACCTTAGTGAGCATAAGGTTTTTTTTTTTTTTTTTCAAAAAAACATTATCGAAAGGTAGTGTATATTAACATGAGAAAAACAATCATAATCATGCTACATTATTGCACATGCACGCTATCTTAAACTAAGTTCTACATTCTTAATTATTATTGCTGCTCCCATCGAAATCGGTGTGTACTTTACCGATTATAAAGGTGTTTTTTTTAAATACTTGTTTATATTTAAATGTGTGAAACCTAAAATAAACATTATGTGGTTGAAAACACTGAATAGTTTTATCATATATATAAAAAGTTCTGCGCATTTGTGGCTCAGCACCAGCCGATGCACAAAAGCATATTTGAATTTTGTAGTTCGTTATAATTAAGCCGGTTTGATCGCGCTCCAGAGACCAAAACTAGAGTGACCACACGCGAAAGGGTTTAGTCACTCACTCACGAAGTAAAATCTAGTTCTGCCACCTTGTGTTGACATTGTGAAACTGCAGGATTTGCAAATTATGCGTGGCTGGCCACTGGTAAAATATTTTAATAGACACTATGCGGACCGTTTGAAAATTCATCTGTAGGCCAAGATTGGTCCCCGGGCTGGACTGTGAACACCCCTGTGGTAAATATGATGTACTGTAATGTAACAGGCTATCGTTAGCAAGTGGCTAACCATTTCCCTTGAAGTGCTCCGTAGATTTTTTTCTCCGTGCCTTTCCGAATATGGATTTAGGCTTCGGGCAATCTCCTAGTATATAGATGCTTCTCAAACGGAAGACTGCGTCCTTCCTACTCCAGTTCTTCTGAGGCTTGTAGGCTGTAGTCCTCTAGAATGAGACAGTCTAATATAGAGGTCTCCAAACTTGGTCCTGAAGGGCCACTGGCCTGCAAAGTTTAGCTCCAACCCCAATTAAACACACCTGAACCAGCTTATCAAGGTCTCGCTAGGCATAAGAAATTTTCAAGCAGGTGTGTTGGAGCTGGTTGGAGCTAAACTCAGCAGGACAGTGGCCCTCCAGGACCGAGTTTGGAGACCTCTGGTCTAGTATATGCGCAAGGATGTATCACACATGTTCCCGCCCTCACCGTCACAGAAGGGAAATACTATTAAAACTTAATTTTGTAAATACTTTGAACAGAACATGCTTTATAATGGAGATAATGCTCTCATCTATGCACAATGTATACATGAAGTATTTGTTTGACACACTAAAGCTACAGATGTTGAAGAACCTTTTACAGCAGTAAAGTCTGCTGTGAATCTGCTTGCAAACTGCTAAAATGTTAAATCTGCTGTTGTTTCGTCCTGCAGAAGAACTGTACGTGTCTGATAAACAGGGCAGTGATGCGGATGGAGATGGATCAGAGCAGAAACCCTTTAAAACTCCACTCAAGGTGCTGTGAATTTTCTCTGCATTGCTGTATGATGCCATTTTCTGTGTTTTGTTTC
Organism: Hypophthalmichthys molitrix; assembly: GCA_037950675.1. Taxonomy (NCBI): domain Eukaryota; kingdom Metazoa; phylum Chordata; class Actinopteri; order Cypriniformes; family Xenocyprididae; genus Hypophthalmichthys; species Hypophthalmichthys molitrix. Next base: position 19,962,686 of record CM075514.1, on the reverse strand, counting down.
ATACTTTTCTCATTCATATTTCCTAAATGTTTTCAGGCACTGTTGTTTGTGGGAAAAGAACCTTTTCCAGTGATCTATGTGGATTCGCAGAAGGAAGGAGAGGTGTGTAAACCTGCAGTTAACACTAACTTACAACTGTAAAAGAATGATCATTATAAATCTCATAAAAAACAGTCATATAAACATAAATTAATGATTTATCAGATAGGTTCCTGATATACACCTACACTTTGCCCAGCAAAAAAAAAAAAAAAGACAAAAAAATAACTTATAAGCCTCATGCACTGGTTTCTTTTTTTCCAATCTCAGAAAGCATTTTAAAAAATAAAACCAGATAACAATGAATATATATGACTAAATATATATATTTGATGAATATATAAAACTAAAATGTTATAATATATAACATATATAGTATATAATATGACATATATATATATATATATATATCAGTTAGTTCCTGTCCTTGATTCTGATTGGTCAATAGCTGTGTTTTATTCACGATAACGCTTCACTACACAACACACTTAGCAACGTAAACTGTTTGTTCTCAATTGATATTGTTCATTGAAGCTACTGTATTATGTAGAAGAGTATTATGAGAAAGAGATCGAGTGAGCGAGTTTATTATCTGCATTCAGATTTAGCATTTTCCTTCAGGTCAGTCCTATGTTCATAATAAAAAATCTGTTTAAATGTCCGATGTATTATCTTGTCCTTTTAACAGTTAAGGGGTTTTCCCGTGACTGACAGCGCTAGTCAAAGCATTTGTCAGTTGCGTGTTGTTCCGTGTTCACAACAATTCAGTCTTTTCAGTGTGAAAGTCTTCGCTACTGACTGACACACTCATAAAGACAGTCTTTGCCGCCATCTAATGGCGTAATAATGTAACTTCTGTTGCTGTTCACTGTCGGACTATTTTTCCCGGCGGAAGGAAGGCTTTTAGTGAAAGTTTACTTCATGAAAGTTGCATTGATACATATTTTTGGCTTTAATATTTGTATTGTGTGGTAACCGTTAAGGTATTCGAGGCTAGTGCTATATTGTGAATAAGTCACGGCTGAACAACGCCCTTCAGTAGTGACTTATTCACGATACATCACAGCCTCTCGTACCTTATTGCTTACATATATATATATATATATGCAATATCACACTCGTAGCTGTGCGATATGGTTGTATATCAGCATGACTGTGATTCGGCTGTAAGCACGAGGCTGCAGGTAATCACAGCTGTGCTGATATACAGCCATATCGCACACCTACGAGTGTGATATTGAGTTTATACAACAGTTTGACAGCACAAGTTTGTAAATACATAAGAAACGACAACAGAGTATCTTTAAAAATTCTCTTTTGTGCAGAACTACTTCCGTCCACCACAGATTCAAATCTCAAATTAAGTTTCATAGTTGTGACCAAGCCTCCATTACTAATTCTAAACGTCACATTAGAACTAGTAACAAAGGAATTTTAAGTCGTTCCATTGAAGCTCTTTGCATTTTGTTGAGTATTATTGAGAGAGACAGCATTTATTCTTCAAGTGGATGTCCATAATATTATATTCATTATAAAAAAATCCGTTTGAACATCCGCTGAGGAAAGCAATATCTTTGTATTTATCCTTTTAACGGTTAAGGGGATTTCCTATGACAGCTAAAACAACTTTCTTTGTTTACATCCAGTCCCTTTCAATATAAAAGTTATTTGCAACTGACTTACTCAAAAAGTCTTTGTCGCCATCTAATGGTGTAATAATATAACTTTTACAGAAGTTCATATCACTACTACTAACAGACACTTTCTCAATACCAAATACAGCACATCATTTACATAAAAGTAATATTTGTTGAACAACAATATTTAAATGAACAACAATGACCATTTTAAAAGACAATAGGAAATAAACACAAGTATACAATTCAGTCAAACATGCAAAAGCAGTGCTCTAGTCGAAGATTTAATTTAAATAGAGCCTAAATCTAAAATTATTAAAGTTCAGCTCTTAACCCAGTTTGATTTGCTCAGGAACAAGTAATAGATCAAAGATTTGCTCGTTTTATACACTCAGAATTAATTATATCTCATGTTTAACCACTATACTTTCTGAATGCATTGTATATATAATCTATAGATAGTATTTTGAAATAAGAATTAAAGAAAGGTTGTATTAGCTATAAAGTACATGTTAAGAAGATGAAAGAAACTAAAATGAATCTTAAGTCTAACATGTAACGTGCATTTTTGTTTCCATGTTCATGCATTTTTGTTTCATGCTGCATTCAAAATTAGTGTATATTTAATTAATATTTAAATAACTTGGCAAAGTTTTGTTGGAATAGCAATTAACCCGTATCTTATTGCCTTAATAGTTTGACATTATGGTGTGTTTGTGTTGTCAGCGTTGGGCCGTCATCTCTAAGACTCAAATGAAGAGCACAAAGAAGCTTTTTAATCAAAAGCAAATGAAGAGTGAGAACAAAGACAAGAAGGAGGTACCTGGAACATTCTGTGATTATAGACCTGTTGTATGTATCATGTTTTTTTGACCTCTGCCTGTTTGATGTCATGATTGACAGTCTGAAGATGCTGAACGCAGAGAGAAAAATCTGGAAGAAGCTAAAAAGATCATCATCGAGAATGACCCCAGCCTTCCTGAACCCAAAACCGTGAGTGTTTTCTGCATACTTACAGAATGTAATATTGATTATATAATAGCTCTGAGTTACAGTCTGAGGTGGTTTTAGCGGCATTGATGAAAGTGAAGTCAATATGGAAGTGAAAGTCTGCATTTAGTGAGATTTTCTGGATTGTTTTCTGTCACGCTCAGGTGAAGATCAATAAACTGGAGCCGCTCAGAGAACAGAGGGTGAAGGTGTTCGGTTGGGTCCATCGGTTACGCAGACAAGGTGAGCAGATTTGGTATATTTGTTCATTCAGAATTCATTCTGTCTGATTGAATGGCTTCTGTCTGAACCTCCTGCTTGGAGAACTTCAGATATTTATAAAGCTCAACTTCAATGAAAATACACAGTATACATCTATTTAAAATTTATTTGCTAATGTTTTCTCAGGAAAAAACCTTCTGTTTATTGTGCTACGTGACGGAACAGGTTTCCTGCAGTGTGTTCTCACGGACAAACTGGTACTGTTTGTGTTTGTCGATATTTTACACAATTATAAATGTGTAAATTAGTCCTATTTACTCTGTTAGTTATTAGTGCTTTTAGTTATTAGGATTAAGACTAGAAAATGCCCTAAATAAAAGACAATAAAGCAAAAATTAAATTATATAAAAATTACATTAAATAAAATTATTTATTATATAGTGTACATTAATGCTCAAAAGTTTGGGTTCGGTAAGATGTTTTTTTGAAAGTCTCTTTTGCACATCAATGCTGTATTCTTTGATCAAAAATACAGTAAAAATTGTGAAATATTATTAGAATTAAAATAGCTGTTTTCTTTGTGAATTACATTGTAAAATGTAATTTATTCCTGTGATCAAAGCTGAATTTTCAGCATCATTACTCCAGTCTGCAGTCACATGATTCTTTAGAAATAATTCTAATATGCTGATTTGCTGCTCTAGAAACATACATTGTTGATAAGAAAGTTCAAAAGAACAACATTTATTTGGAATAAAATCTTTTGTAACATTATAAATGTCTTTACTGTCACTTTAGATCAATTTAATGCATCCTTGATGAATAAACATTTTCTTTAAAAAAAGGACCTTTTGAACGGTAGTGTATTATAAATATATTTTTTAGAATTGTAATGATACTTGATGCGTGTTTTAAATCATGCCAGCAACAAGAAAAATCATGTAAGCAACATCTTAATTCATGCTAGCCACATACTAAAACATGCTAATGTGGTAAAACATGATAGCAACGTGCTGATTGATGTTAGCAACTTATTATTTCAAGTTAACAGCGGGTTAAATCATGTTATCAGCATGTTAAAACTAGGCTAAAACATGTTAACAATTTACTAAATCATTTTATAACATGTTAGCTACATGGTAAATCATGCTAGCAACATGCTGAAACATGCTAGCAGTGTATTAATTCATGTTAAAAACAAGCAATTTGTTAAATCATGCTAAAACATGTTAGCAGTTTGCTAAAACTTTAACAATGTGTTAAAATATGCTAGCAACTTGCTAAAACATTTTAACAGTGTGCTAGAACATGGCATTTTTTTTTTTACTTTGAGGCTTTGTCAAGCCAACATTAACTTTATTCACAAACTTGACTCATCTAATTTGTATTTGCTCTGAAATGGGTTGTATATTCAGTTATCCAAAACAGCTATGTTTGATAATACTGAAGTGAAATACAGTAAAAGTCTAGTTCGGATAGTCTTTGAGATGATGGATGTGTGTGTTGTGTGCAGTGTCAGTGTTATAATGGACTGGTGTTGTCTACGGAGAGTACCGTCGCTCTGTACGGAACTGTGAAACCTGTTCCTGAGGGCAAACAGGTGAGAAATTAACCTGATTAATTCATTAACATTAATATGATTTTAATATAATATAATTCATATTAACTACCTATGTTTAACAGTTCATCAAAATGAAAGTTTGCTCACCCTTTAAGTCTTTTCCATACCTATTTGAATTCCAAAACAGAAAAAGAGTATTTTTTTTTTTTTATCCTTCATGCAGTTCATGGTTTTTTTTTTTTTTTTTTGCAAGGCTCCGGGCGGCCATGAGCTGCACTGTGATTTCTGGGAGCTGATCGGTCTGGCTCCGGCGGGAGGCGCTGATAACCTGCTCAATGAGGAGTCTGACGTGGATGTGCAGCTGAACAACAGGCACATGATGATCCGCGGGGAAAACATCTCCAAGATCCTGAGAGTCCGATCCATGGTCATGCAGTGTTTTCGGGATCATTTCTTCAGCCGTGGTTATTGCGAGGTCATTCCCAAAGCCATGCACATGCACACATTAAGCACAGGCTCCTTGATAGATCCCAAAATGGAAATGATCCCAAAAATGACTTCCTTCTTTCAGCTGAACACAATCAGAGTTATATTAAATAATGTCCTGGCTCTTCACAGCTTCATATTGGCACTTTGCTCCATCCTGCTCATACAGCATTTATTTTATTTGTGCAAGTCTTAAAAAAATCTTAAGTTTGATTTTTTTGAAACCCTGCAGATGCCCTTTAACCCCATAGTTCTATTTTTGGGGCATAGACCACAAAATGACGTTTCCAGCTTAATTTGTTATAACTTTTGGAGTACAAGAGTACAGATTTAAGAAATGTTATTAAATGTGAGGTTTGTTTGTTGTGGTCCTCAGATAACTCCGCCCACTCTGGTGCAGACGCAGGTGGAGGGCGGCTCCACCCTCTTCAGTCTCGACTACTTCGGTGAGAACGCGTACCTGACGCAGTCCTCTCAGCTGTACCTGGAGACCTGCATACCTGCGCTGGGTGACACCTTCTGCATCGCCCAGTCGTACCGTGCTGAGCAGTCGCGCACCCGCAGACACCTGTCCGAGTGAGTCTGGAGCCATTTACTGAAACAGTGGCTGCATTTACACTGGCACAAAAATTCAGATTTTTTTGCTCACATCTGACACAGATTGAAATTAGTTGCACACGTGTAAACACAAAAATCCACACGAGATCCGTTTTTTTCGCATCCGATCTGAGCCACTTCCAAATGTGGTTTTAAATCCGATACATATACAATCTCTGGATATGCAACCTACGTCTAAACACGCATATCCGATTCCCATTGGAATTCCAAGCCTCCACAAGGTGAGGGTGACACGTTTGCTCACTAAATGGTAGCTTTTATGTTGTATTATGAAGCAGACGTGCTTGTTTGCACTTGCACTAAAAATTTGCAGCTTTATTATTGAGGTGGGAACTTTATATGTCTAACGTTGTCTATTTTTCTAGAAAGAAATTGCGCACACACCTTAGCCCGGTTAATTTAAAAGAGGCCGCCGTGTTGTTGTTTTTCTTATAAGCCAAAAGCTTCACTGTAGCTACTCTCTCTCTCTCGCGCGCTCTCTTCCTAGCTCGAATTCATTCAAAAAAATGGAATTCTAAAACTAATAACTGTAGATAAAATATCAAATGCAAATTACCTTTATTTTCCGGTCTATATCCGTTCAGTCAGATTTTGCGCTGCAATACATCCATGACACTGACAGCTGTTAACTTATCCATTCTGACAGGTAATCATGGCCACTCGACATTAAATATATAAATAATTTTAATAGCACGGCCATTCAAAACCCAAGGGTCTACTATGTGCATGTAAAACTATCAATGACAATCATTTTGGGGCAGGAAGTAATGTAAACACAGATATCGGATACCATTCGCGTCTAAAGTGAATGTAAACACACTGGCCAAAAAATCGGATATGGTCAAAAGATCGGATCTGCGCATTAAGACTTGCAGTGTAAATGCAGCCAGAAAGAAGCAGGGCAGTGTAATGGAGTTTGGGATACAAGCCTATAGAGAATACGCCCATAAACCATAAAAACCAACATGTTTGTGTGTTCTCAGGTACACCCACATTGAGGCTGAGTGTCCCTTCATGACTTATGAAGACCTTCTGAACCGTTTGGAGGATCTGGTGTGTGATGTGGTCGACAGGGTTCTAAAGTCTCCCACTGCGCAGCTGCTCTACGACATCAACCCTGTACGACCCCAACCTCACACAACACCATTATTATGTCTGAGTCTCAGTAAAATATTATACAGATGTTCTAGAATACGGAGCCCTGGACATGACATGCAGGAAAAAAATAGGCTAAATCGTGCGCATGATTTACTATTTCGTTCCCTCGATTTACTAAAACGTGCGCACAATTTACTATTTCATTCCCTCGGCTTATAAATCATGCGCATGATTTATAAATCGAGGGAACGAAATAGTAAATTGTGCGCACGATTTAGTAAATTTTTTCTTGCATGTCATGTGCGGGGCTTCGTACTGGAAACGTCAATTTATGTTATTCAGGCCTGTAAAATTGATTAAATTGATGCCTTTTAAAAAGGCCTTCGGAATATTCTTTTAAATAGTTATTTGTAAAATATTAATCTTAAAATGTCAAAAGTATGGATACTCTGGAATCTGTAAATTACATCTATTTTTGATTTTTCCTTTTGTAGGGCTTCAAGCCTCCCAAACGTCCATTCAAGAGGATGAACTACACCGAAGCCATTGAGTGGCTGAGAGAGCACAACATCAAGAAGGATGATGGGACATTTTATGAGTTTGGAGAGGTTTGTTATGATGAGTCTCATACATTGTTGCTTAACTACGAAGAAAAGAAGGCTGAAGCACTTGAATTATAATGATATTTGACTATTAGCGTGTCATTTCTACAGGATATCCCAGAAGCCCCTGAGCGCTTGATGACGGACACCATTAACGAGACCATCCTGCTGTGTCGATTCCCAGCTGAGATCAAATCCTTCTACATGCAGCGCTGCCCTGAGGACCGTCGCCTCACTGAATCGGTCAGGACCAGACTTATTAACCTGTGTCATAACCAGAGCAAAACAAAAATATCCAGTAACAAATGATTTTTCCTGTCTACACCAAAGCCATTGCATTCAGTGAGATTTCACTGTGGGCGGAGTTACCAGCCAGGCACAAAATGAGACATGGGCTGATCAACATCAGCAAAAAAAATAAATTTTTTGACAAATGAACCATGGTTTTGCTTTAAATCCATAATTTAATATGGTATTTGTGTGGTTATACAAATGGTAATCAATACGCCAAAATACATGTTTGCGTCTAACATCAGATATTTCAGCTAAATTAATGTTTTTGTGCTGAATATTAATTGTCTCCCTCTCTACTGTTTGTTTACGCGTGCAGTGAAGTTTAAGGTTTAGAGAGACTGAATCCTTAAGTGAACCATTTCAGACACCGTGAGAAAACAGTTGATGCTGCAGTGGATGTTATTTTATGACAAAATTTGTGTTTTTTCGACCTTGAATCCATGTAAACCTGTTGTATTAGACAGCTCTTTGTAAATGAGTCTGTAATAGAGCAGTATTCAGCAGAATTGTGTTGTACATGGCTGATGTGTTTGTGTTTTTGTCAGGTGGATGTGCTGATGCCCAACGTTGGAGAGATCGTGGGAGGCTCCATGCGTATCTGGGATTCTGAGGAACTCCTGGAAGGGTATAAGAGAGAGGGAATCGACTCCACACCCTACTACTGGTACACTGACCAGGTAACAGCCTTCTGCCAGCAGTTCATATAGACCAGTGGTTCACAACCAGAAGCCTCAGCAAACCTCCAAGGGGGACGCAAGATTAAAATGATCTAAAATAAGACAAAATTATTTAAAAATAGACAAAGCAATCATTAAAACAAGCAACTAAAGAACTAAAGCAAGATATATCTTACCATTTCGTTATGTCATTAAAATACTAGAAATTTTTTGGGGGGCGGGGTTTGGTTCAGATCTTCAGATGTTGTGGATTTAATACTTTTATTCATCAAGGAAGCATTGAACTAGTCAAAAGTGACACAAGACTTCTATAAAGTCACAAAAGATTATATTTCAAATAAATTTCTTTTAAACTTTCTATTCAGAAAAAAATACATAACGGTTTTCAACACAGATAATAATCAGAAATATTACTTGAGCAGCAAATGAGCATATTAGAATGATTTCTGAAGGATCATGTGACACTGAAGGCTGGAGTAATGATGCTGAAAATTCAGCTTTGATCACAGAAATAAATTCCAGTTTACAATATATTCACATAGAAAACAGATATTTTAAATTGTAATAATATTTCACAATTTTTACAGTTTCATCAAATAAATGCAGCCTTGATGAGCAGAAGAGACTTCTTTCAAGAAACATTAAAAAATCTTTTATAATGGTGTACATCTTAATTTTTTTGTATTTTCCCTGAAGTCATCTAAATTGTGGATTTGTTTGTTTGTTTGTTTCAAAATAGCCATTGCTGGCAAGTAGATTAACAATGTTTCATTGTAAAAACCAAATTGAGTCAATAATTGTAATGATATAATAGTGAAGCCTGGCAGGAAGAATATGAAATCATTTTAATTTACATTTACATGCACCACTATAATACATAATAATAAACAGCAAGATTTGCCTGTATATAAAATATTTTATTATATGAGTGACATATGTTTTGTCAGATTTATTTATTGAAAAGTTTTGAACACAATAATGCAGTTGAACTTGACAAAAATGCCACTCTAAGTTTGTAACACTGTGTGTTGCAGAGAAAGTTTGGCACGTGTCCTCACGGTGGATACGGTCTGGGACTGGAGCGGTTCCTCACCTGGCTGCTCAACCGACACCACATCCGTGACGTCTGCCTGTATCCGCGCTTCATTCAGCGCTGCCGGCCTTAAGCACATACACACACACACACACACACACTGCAAGAGACTAATTGGGAAATCCCGTCACTCACACTTATTGCTGGAGACCATATATATATACGTCATAATTAAAGATCTAATCAGTAGATGGTTTGAAAGATGATTCAGTGTTGCATTATATTACTTACTGTATTAGTAACTGTAATGTTCATTTGTGGCACAACAGATCAGTCAGATGATGCACTTTGTTTTTGAATCCATTAGAGGGCATCAGAGAGAAGATCAACTGCACTGCTGTTTGCTTAAATACACATTACTTTTTTAAACAGATAACAAATACAGAATGACGGTATATTATAAGCCTCAGAGCAAAAAAGTAACATATCTTTTAAAACTATTTACGGTTTTCACAACTTTCTTATTAAAAAAATCAGAAATCAGATACATATAGTGCTTTAAGACTTCAATAAAAAAAGTTTAAGAAAGGCTTACTCTTACTAAATTTACTTTTTGTGTATAAAAATACACATTTCTGATCAATTAATGGGTCCATGTAATTTCATAACATAAAATGCATAATGATATTTAGATCATAAATTTCACATTACAGAAATAAAGGGTGATGATTTTAATGTGGTATTAAGTGTTCTGATCTCATATTTGCAAGCAATAGATAGTTTAGGCAGTGAAATAATCATTTTGATAATAATTGAAAATTCTTACCTAAACACATTCTGTCATGATACATGGATAGAGATTTTATGTTAATGACAAACTGACAACAACAATAAAAAACCTCTTATAAAAATGAATTGTCATGATTTGTTGGATTGGTGACATGAAAGAGAAAAACAGTTCATATTTTATGTGCCTTGAGCATAACCAGATACAACAGGAAATAAGTGTACAACAGGAAAACAGTTGCAAAATGATTGTTTTTCAATTAAACGCACGGGGAAAGATGCGATTCATTTTTCTTTCACATGTCTTTCACACTTCTTTAGCCCTGTCTTATATATACTCTACCAGTCAAAAGTTTGGACATGGTAAGATTTTTAATGTTTTTAAAAGAAGTTTCGTCTGCTCACCAAAGTAAAAACAGTAAAAACAGTAATATTGTGAAATATTATTACAATTTAAAATAACTGTTTTCTCTTTGAATATATTTTATAAAGTAATTTATTCCTGTGATCAAAGCTGAATTTTCAGCATCATTACTCCAGTCTTCAGTGTCACATGATCCTTCAGAAATCATTCTAATATGATGATTTGCTGCTCAAGAAACCTTCAGACAACAATAAATACTTAAAGACGCTATATTTTTTTCAAACAATTGTTATTTACAATTATATATATTTTTTATTATTAATATAATTGATTCTCTATTGTAATTTTCATAAACCAGGTGTTTTTCGCTTTATTAAAGTATTAATCTCACTGAATTTTGATATATTTCTCTGAAAACAATGGTTATAATTTTTAAATTTAGCTTAAGTAAATGTTTATATCTTGAAAGATAAATATACTAGGTGGTAAGACAGTTAGGTAAAACTTTATAATAAAGTGTCATTGTAGGATGTGTATGTTGGGGGATGGGGGGTGTTTAGGTGAAACTAGGTAGTGGGGCCTCCTTTTGAAAAACTGCTTAGGGCCCCCAAAATGTTAGGACCTGTTGTGGCGAATTTTGACCCCCTGCCAAATTATTACCCCCCTCGTTGAAGTCGCTTACTGATAGCGTAATCTTAACCCCGCCCCTACACCTAAACCTACCAATACTAGGGGGGTAATAATCTGGCAGGGGGTCGAAAAAAAATTCGGCACAACAACGGCCCTGCTATGATGGCTAGTAGTGTGTGCTGATAGATCGGTGGTTTGTTAGTATTTTTTTTTTCTTTGGCGCCGGGAAAAAGTGGGGGAGGGGCGAAGATAAGCATATGTATAGTGACATTTCTGCCGAACTGACGAACACTGCCCAAATAAATATTATTTAGCTTGCGCTGACTGTTGTCATTTTAATATTTGTTTAAAATAATCTCGTGGTTGTTAACGACTAGGAATTTTTGAACCGCTTTTTTGAGTGAATCAATTTTTAGACATTCATATGTCGCCACCTGCTGTCTTAATTGTGCAATTTACAGAAAGTCAATCTAAATCCAAAGATTCAAGTCCTTGGAATGAATCAAATTCCCACTACATGCTGTTCTTCTGGGATGTGTAACAGTTTGGTAATTAAAGTAATGGACAGTTATGCTCGGACATATCCGTCCATTGAGTGGAATCGACTCCAACGCCTCGAAATCGATGAATCATTTTTTTTGGAATCAAATCTCAGTTCTACCTGGCCACCATCCACAGCATCCTTGCGGCGGGTTTTTTGCACAGGCAAGCACCATCCATTCATCACTCACACATTTTGCTCAGAAATACAAGCTGTAGTTATTTTTGTTAGAACATAGAAAGGTTCGTGTTATGCTCGTCTCACTGCAGGGTTTTCTGGCTGCCATGGCAACAGAAACAGTACCTGTATCGAGAACTGGGCTGCAGCTGACAGCTGGGTCGTTGTGGGATTTCATGAGCATATAAAACATAATAACACTATAAAGAACGTGTCAAACTTTTTATGTACATTGTGCCATTGTGACTCATAATGCGATTCATATGTTCCTGTGTCTTTCAGGAAGCTTTACACAAAAGATTTGTTGGAAAGATGGGGGAAACTGCTCTGAAATATACACAAAAAAGTACTTAATGAGTCTGTTTACCATATCAGGTGACTTCCAAAAGCATTTGAAATGAGGCACAGATAAGTGGATTTATAGGATATGGCGTATATGTGTATTGATGTCTACTGCAAGCTTAAGTTTTTTCATGCAAAGCTCACAGTAAAGGTTAACTCTGTCTTCTCATTCAAACTCTTTTTCACACCCACATATGGATTCAAGGGATCCAGCACTATAATTTCATAATATGAACACTATTAGAAAGGCTGTAGTGAATGTAAGCAGGCCAAAAGAAGTGCTGTGTAATTGGTTGTACAGTGAAATCTATGTATATGTATTGCTTTTTCTGAAAGAAATTATTTTATTCAGTAGCAAGGATGCATTAATTTGATCAAAAGTGAAAGCAAAAACATTTATTGTTACAAAATATTTCAATTTCATTTTTTCTAAAGAATCCTGAACAAGTAGCACAGTTTCCACAAAAATATTGATAATAATAAGAAATTTACTCGAGCATCAAATCTGCATATTAGGATGATTTCTGAAGGATCATGTGACACAGACTGGAGTAATGACGCTGAAAATCTACATTTCTATAATCAAATCAAACGTACCATTGAAATGTATTCCCTTTTGTGACTGACAGGTATCTTTTGAAATGTTACGGGAGTCGCAAGTCAATTATCAGAATGCAGTAAATATGGCTAAGAGAAATTATTTTGCAGAAGTAATCACAAAAAATAGTAGTAAGCCGCAAGTTTTATTTAATATAGTAAATTCTGCAATCAATCCAACAACTAATGTGTTCTCTGACCCTCCCATCATCGAACCTACCTTGTTTGATCCTTCAGTTGTTCGGCCATCATCTGTTAGTTTTGACCATTTTGAACTGATCTCCTTGTAGTCAAAACCAACTGACTGCTGGATATTATATAATATCCAGCGAGATAAGTAAAGGAAGCATTTGATGTTCTTGCCCCTAGTATCCTATCTATTATAAATAATAGTCTTTTAACAGGAGCAGTTCCTAATGAGTTTAAACATGCTCTTGTTCAGCCTCTTTTGAAAAAAAAAAAAAAAAAAAAAAAACACATTTGGACCCTGCTGTTGTATCAAACTATCGGCCAATTTCAAAGTTACCTTTTCTATCAAAGGTTTTGGAGAAGGTGGTTTTGAATTAAATAAACACCTTTCTGCTTCAAAATTGAAATTTTTCAGTCAGGTTTCAGGGCTTATCACAACACTGAGTCAGCTTTGATCAGGGTTTTAAATGATATATTACTTTCGCGCTTGGAAAAGGTGGTGGGAATCCATGGTATAGCGCTTGCATGATTTCAGTCCTTTCTTTCAAATAGAATATTTTCTGTAAATGTTGGTCAAGATCATTCACAACCTGTCTCTTTGCTTAGTGGGGTTCCACAGGGGTCCATTCTCGGTCCGATTTTGTTTTCTTTGTACCCTTGGGTCCATTTTTAGTAAGCACGGAATTTCTTTCCACTTCTATGCAGATGACATGCAAGTCTATCTTCCTCTGAAAAAGAACAGTAAGCTGTGGGACTGCATACATGAAATCAAATCATGGCTATCTTTAAATTTTTTAAAACTGAATGAGGACAAAACTGAAGTTGTGTGGTTTGGAGTCCCAAACAATTTTGCTGATCTGGGCACTTTTTGTAAGCCATCATTTTTGAAAGTGATCTCAAGTTTGAGAAACAGATTTATTCCGTGGTTAAGTCTTGTTTTTATCACTTGAGATTAATAGTGAAAGTAAGACCATTGTTGTCCATACATGATCTCGAAAAAGTCATTCATGCGTTCATATTTACAAGGTTAGTTTACTGCAGCTCATTATTAACCACTTATTAATCATGCGTAACCGCTTACAATTAGTCCAAAACGCTGCTGCGAGGCTTTTGACAGGTACTCGTAAGAGAGACCATATTACTCCAGTTTTGAGTTTTTTAAAATGGTTACCGATTGACTACAGAATAAATTTTAAAATTTTGCTTTTTGTTTACAAATCACTGCATAGCATGGCTCCATTGTACATGGTGGATCTGATGAGAAATACGAGCCAAAATGGTCTTTAAGGTCAGCTGATCAGCTGGCTTTGATGATTCCGCGAATGAAAAGGAGAAGTGGAGATCGAGCTTTTGTAGCGATAGCTCCAAAACCTTGGAACGGTTTACTCTTTTCTCTCAGATCGGCACCCACACTAAGTGTTTTTAAACACAAACTTAAGGAATACCTCCTCGCATTAGCATTTAATGGGATATAGAAATTTCGCTGTGATTGTCTTTGTGTTTACATATTTGTACAGCACTTTGGTCAATGGCCAGTTTTTGGTCAACGAATGACAGTTCAGTGAGATCAGGAGAGCATTGTGGGATGTTGGCGTGTTGTGGGTGGGAGATCAGAGTCACTCCAGTGCTCTGACAGCCTCTTTGTCTTACTGATGAGGAAAAGACACTCTAATGGATCAGAGGAAGCCACTTCAGTTTTACCACTCGCTGCATTCACTCAGAACAGGGCCTCAATATATAACACTGAGATTGAGATCTATCTATCTATCTATCTGTCTATCGTTCGTCCTGTTGTTCTATGTCATTCACAAAAGAGTTTACTGATCTCTCTTCCTCTTTTCCCCCTCTCCTCTCTATTGCTCTCCTGCAGGGTTGTGAAAGAGAGGCTATCTATCTGAGCCAACAAACAAACATTGACTGGTGCTTCAAAGACATCAAGCTGTCATTCAGGGGTCCATCCGATTTTAATCCTCAACATCAGAATTGCATCTGGAACTGACAGATTCATAAAAGGTCTGTGTTTCTCAGGTGTTCAAATGGATGTTCAGGTTTTTTTTTTTTTTTTTTTTTATGGTTTGAATTCCTCTCCTCTCTTATATGACAGACTGTGTGTAGGCAGCTTGGCTCCATAATTTACAGGCTGCTCAGGACAGCGTTCTGGTGACAGATCCGCTCTGGGTTTCTGTTCATTAGAGGGCCAGCGGGAATGTGGCAGGCTGCGATGGTGTTGTACAAGGCGTAGCCGGCAGTAATGTCCCACATTTCTGTGTTCACCCTGCAAGCTGTCCCCTTGGTGTGTGTGTGTGCATGCGCATTACAAAATATATTGTTGTAAATCAGAATCCTGTACCATTATGGTTTTCAGGCATGGTGCTAGTTTCTTTGGTAGTATCTGAAATACCTTAAAGAGTACCATATAAATGCCATGGTATATGTACAGTGCTGATTGAAATATCAAAGTCCATCATAACAACATTGATGTTCACTTTTAAAGGTACAATTATAATCTCAATCCAGTAATACCTGGTATATAAATAGTATAGCAATCATTTAGTCACTTACCAAAGGTACCATGGTATTTTGGACATGGTACTGTGGTACTTCCATTATTGTTTAGACCATGTACAATGGTAGTACTATTAATATTGTTGGAAGTATGTAAATACCATGAATTTCAGTACCATGGTGTATTTCAAAGTACCATAGTATTATCATCCAACACCATCACTTTACCATGGTACAGCCACAGTACTATTTTGTAAGCATGGCTAATACCAAGTAGGTGTACCATTTTAAATACCATGGTATATGACTGTGGTAATCATTCTGTACCATTCTACATATCAAAGTGCCATGGTAGTACAATCAGATATTGTCATACCATGGTATTTTTGGATTATAAGTTGCAGCCGATCTCCTCTATTATAGGTTTCCTTCAGCATAAGGTGTTTTGTTTGTGTTGTGTTTTTACAGTATGAGGTACAGGAGCTGATGGTTCGGAATCTCATGCAGTGCAGACTTTCCCGTGTGCTGTGTGGGTCTATCTTTAGCACACTAGGACCAAATAACTTGGCATGGGTTCAGCCCGTTGCCATGGACACTTTTGTACAAGCTCCAGGCTGCTGATTCGTGAATGTAGAGTGAAAGCACGTGCCACACAGCACAGCAGATCACAAAATCTAGCACGCACATTTGCCTATATAGACATTAGGAAGTACAGCCGATCAAAACATCCATAGGGCCAGACGAACTGCACCAGATATCTGCATTATTTAGTTTAATTTCACAAATGTGGCATAATTGAACACACATGAACTGCAGTGTGCGATTTGATTAATCTGGGCAATAATGAGAAATGGGATTCCTGCCGGGGGGCAGAACAATATAGCAATAACGAGCTCTGAGCTCATCAAGTTAATTACAATAAGAATGGTCATGGAAATTTGTGTTGTCTACCTGGAGCAAAAAGGCAACAGTCCCAGAACAGCGATATTAATCTAGAAAAACTGAACTTAAATTAAAGCTGGGAGTAAAGCTGTATCTAGGGACCGGAAGATCATATATCACTACAGCACTCACTTAGAACATCCTAGCAACTACATAGCAATGTGCTGAAACATTCAAAACACCTTAGCCATAGATATATACATAGATGCCTCATTAGCAGCTGTGTCTGGAGCAGTCAATGTGGAATCTACATATATCTATGACCTTAGCAACCACATAGCAACGCCCTGGCACCCATCCATGACTGTGTTGCTATGCAGTGTTCTGAGGGTTTTTAGAATGTTTCTATTTTGTTACTATGTTTTTCTGGTGGTTGCTAGAGTGCTAGATTTTGTGATGGGGATTTAAGTAGGCTACCTGTCCTGGAGCAAATAGGCAACACTTCCAGAACAGCGATATTAAACTAGGAAAAAAAGAAGACTTACATTTAAGAAAGGAGCCAAGCTGTATCTAGGGACAAGAATATATATCACCTTGCCAACCACTTTGAACATCCTAGAACACAACTAAAATTGTTTATTGCTTGATGTATTCCTGATTTGTATGTTGCTTTGGATAAAAGCATCTGCTAAATGAATAAATGTAAATGTAGCAACTACATAACAATGTGCTAAAAACACTCCGAACACCTTAGCAACCTCATAGCAACGCTATGGCAACCACCCACAACTAATGTACGTTGCTATGCAGTTGCTAGGGAGATCTATGATATTCTGATCCCTAGATATGGCTTGTCCACCTTCATAGCAACACCCAGGCAACAACCCACAACTATGTTCCTATGCGGTTACTAAGGTATTCAGAGTAATTTTAGAATGTTTCTATGTAGTTGCTATGTTGGTGGTTGCTAGGGTTATTTACGATGGTCCCTAGATAAAGCTTGGCTCCCTTCTTAAATGTAAGTTTTTGCCCGTTGAACTGTCCGATCACAAATATAGTGGCAACATTTCTCCTCAACAAGCCGCACAATTTGAGGTATCATTCATATTTGTAGCACTCCGCTAAAAACACTCAGAACACATTAGCAACTGCATAGCAACACCCTGGCAACCATCAACAACTATATTGTTATGCGGTTGCTAGGGTGTTGTTTTTAGGACTTTGCTACGCAGTTATTAAGATGTTCTAAGTGGTTACTAGGGTGTTGCTATGAGTATTCCGAGTGCTTTAAAAACATTCCATGTAGATGCTATGTTGTTCTGGTGGTTGCTAGGGTGATTTGTGATATTCTGGTCCCTAGATACAGCTCCTTAAATGTAAATTCATGCCCATGCCCCCTTGAACTGGATAAAAATGATCAGAAAATATACAGTGTCTCTCCTCAACAAGCCATCATCATTCATATTTGTAGTGTGACATATCCAGGATGCCCAAATGTTGAATGCCTAAACTGTGCAAAATATGTTATTACAATGAATTTACTTAGACCTTGTTCACAAAATCCGCCTAGTTTGAACATCTGTGCTGTGAGGGGAAACTCTGTAATTTGAATATCACTACTGTGACATGAAAGTGAGAGGGATATAGAGAGAAACAGATGAAAAAATTTCCATCTTAGCAGGGGATAGTTCACTACAACACACACATACACACTCGACAAAGCCCTAGATAAAACCGGAGTGTTTGCGAAACCTTTGAGCTGTTTTTTTTTACTACTTTTGGAGAGGAGTAATTTAGCAAACTGCGTGTCAGCATGTTCATGTAAGGGAAACAACAGCTGATCTATGTGTGTTTGTGTGTGTGTAGGCACATTGTGTTGCAGTTGTACGTGGGCTAACACATGGTAGAGCAGCCCAGCTCTGACAGCCCGAGAGCGGAGAGAGAGAGAGGATGAGGAAGAGGGAGGGGGATAGAGAGAGAGAGTGATAGCATGACAGAAAGCGAGAGAATCGGAGAGTTAAAGAGAGAGAGAGAGACAGCGAGAGGGGGCAGCCTGCCAGTGAATGGTAACACAGGATCAACCCTCAGCCTACCGTACCTGCACTTGGACACACACACACACACTCATTACACACTCATGCAAGCATGCTAGACAGAACAGACTGAATTCCGGTCAGCGCTTCCCATCTAAAACCAACATCAGAAGATAACTGGTGAGTATTGCTCCCTTCCTTTTGTTAGTGATTGTGTCTAAATATTGGCTGTTTAGTGTTATTCAGCTTAATAAATGTTATTTGCTGCCTGTCACTTAACAATCTGATAGTACTTGGAAGACTTATGTGTGGTGAACTGGTTAGTTCAGTTGTGTTGTATCTGCTTGAAGGAAAGTAACTGTATGTTTTTGTTGTGTTCAGTGTGAAAAAGAGCGTGGGGTTCAGTGATTTGTAAGCTTTTAATTCCTTTAAGCTTGCTGCTTTTTTGCCCGCTGTCCTGGCTGGACGGCGGTAGGTCCATAAAAGCCTTTGTCAACTGATTTAATGGGGTCTGACTTTTAGACCGCCACAGTTTGCTGTTGTGTGTCAAGGATTATGGCGTAATTGTGATGGCATCACCCTAGTTGGGGACACCCTCCTCTCTCTCAACTCACCACACAGAGTGACAGGAAGTCTTGTGTAGGCTCGTACCTGCGAACGGTACACACACATGGAAAACCACGAGGGGGGAGAGAGAGGCTGTGCTTCTTTCTTCCACCCACATATATGAATCAGACTGTATGTGAATATTCTAGCACACCACTTCCATACGCTTAGCCTGTTGGTATTTCATGATGAAGGTTACTTCTAAAACCTTTATACATGGCACTGTTGAATTTTTTACATTCTGATTGGTTACAAAAAGTGTTAAAGTAATTATAATGTTCAGTCAGTTGGTTGTTATTGCAGAATAAATTCTGACAGGGTGATCAGGACCCCATCATGAAGACACAGACTTGTATCACCCTTAAGTGGTTTATTTTGTGATAATGACTGTAAGTAGCCCTCATTTAGGGCTACTTACCAATTTTTATAAATAATAATTATAATAAATCATTGTTTGAGTTGAAATTATTTTATTGTATTAGAAAAATTATGCATCAAAATTCAGTTTTAAACAATACAGGTTAGTAAATGGCAATGCAACTACATTGACTTTGGCATTAAAAAAAGTCTATTTGCATATTTAAATAAATCTAATTTAAAACATTTGTTTAAATAGACAACTACTTTTGCCAGGATTGTTTTTCTTGAGTTTAGTGTTGAGTTTTTGAGAGGAAATCAGTTCAATTTAAATGTTTAAGGGTCATTATACAAAAATATTTGACAGCAGAATGTTGCAATTGACCAATCAGAATGAAGTATTCCAGAGATCTGTGTAATATTTTTTTTTTTTTTTTTTTATAATGCAGGGCTTTGATTTAGTTCCAAGTTTGCTGACCTCATTACAATGCATATCAATTCACCATGTTCTTTCTGTACTGTTACAAGTTTTGAAATAAGATGCAGTTTGGACTGTTTATCAGTGAAATTGGTGGTGTGAAGAATGAGTTCTTTACATGAGTTTAAGGGTTTTAACCCTGTGTGATTCCTTGAGATAAACACTGATGTACTTGTGGAATATTTGGGTTCTCTGTTGAATTATTGAAAATTGATGCACATTTTGTCATAAATTCTCACCTACATGGAAATGCTTTAAAACAGAAAGTGGGCACATGAATTCTGTTTTCCACACACTCCAGGCTGCAGACCCCAGGGATTTGACTGTTAAACCATTAGAGATTAGATTAGAGACTGGAGATTACTAGGTGTCTGTCTCTAGACTGAATCTGAGCGAAATCTCTCTGTCAGACATGTTGGTCACGTCATATGAGGTAGGGAGGGAGAACGGGCCGTTACAAGAGCTTGTTTGATCGGTATTATCATGCCCCATGAAAACCTTTGATCTCTGATCTGTGACTGTGGCTGAGAGGCTGTTCGCTGTGCACCAGGATCAGGACATTTTTTAGTTATTGCGTTATAGATGTTGAAGTGCGATACTATTCAGTGAAGGTATCTGTTGTACTTTGATATGTACCATGGTACTGCTTGTTTATGTTCATATACCCTGGCATTAAAATGGTACTGTGATGTATATCATAGTATATAATTTATATATATATATATATATATATATATATATATATATAGTTTTTTCATAGTATTTTATGGTAATACCATAGTACTTTTTAAAAAAGTACACTGGATTTACTATGATTTTTGGACATGCACAATACAGTACAGTGAATATACAGGATTTACATGTAATTATTAACATGAATTCAATTAATTCAGATTCATATTGTATACAGAGATCCCATGGTCATGTATAACTAGGTAATATTATTGAATTTTAAAAATTAAAAAAATTAAAAATATGTTAAGTCAAAAAAATTCTGTAATTCTAAAATATTATTCTATTATATATGTAATATGTAATAAAATTATATTCACTATGGACATTTCTATGGCTTTTTAAGATATTAGTTTTCATGACTTGAAAATGTTAGGAAAAAACATTCATTATTTACTAAAATTCATGAAAACTAATATTTTATATCATATATAGTGAATATATTTTTAATATCGTAGCAGTTTTAGTTAACTAAAACTATATAAAAAAATGCATGTTATTTAAATAAAATAAACATTAACTAAATTAAAATAACACTTTTCAGCTAGTTGCCAAGGCAACATTTCTCATTTCCATTTAGTGCAACTTTATGTGCTAAAATAACTAAATAAATACAAAATAAAAATGAATATAGACACATTTAAAAAAACAAAAACTATTAAAAATGACAAAAATTTAAATAAAAACTGGGAATATAAAAATAAAAACTAATTCAAAATATTAATAAAAATCTAAAATAGTATCTCAGTGATACTAAAATAAAACTATCTTCATAGAAATACATTACTATTACTAATACATTCATAAACATACGAGTTTGATAAAAATGCTCATTTTAGAAGAAAATTTTCAGATGGCAATCAAGTCTTCATATATATATTCAGTTATGCTCAGCTTGAAAACGTTTCATGAAATTGTAGAAATTAAAGTAAAATCTAAAACAATTGTTAAAAATTCTATAATCTTATCATTATGAATAACTGGAAAAATCATAGAAAATCAAAAGGTGGGAACTCCATCATATCATTAACGCATAAGTATTGCAATCTGATACTATCACTGTACTATGCTGCCACCACAGTACTTTTTTAGGTACCTGCTTGTGAGTCATACAATCAGATAGATGTTAAGAGAAGATGAGAGGAAGAAAGAAAGTGGTTGGCATTGTCTGTAGGAGGAGGAGGAGGAGCAGGAGAGAGGTGGATGTCTTAACAGCTGATGGGTCTCTGAAATCAGGAGAGGATGGAGGCCAGCTAGCGTTTGCCTGACAGTCCAGCGTTGACAAGTCCAGCTGTGAGACGGACGGTATTTTCTGCTGCAGTACACATTTTAAGCCTGGCAGTGAGAACCAGCGTGGGCAGGACTAACTAGCATGACCTTCTCCTGTTTGTCGACACTGGGTGTCCTAATTCCCTCACCGAACCCTGCCAGGCTGCTGTAATCTGAGCTGACTAAAGCAGAGAGGAATGATAATGCATCGGAATTCTGGATGCAGGAATTAGAATTCCAGTTCTGTGGATCTAAAGAGCTTTGGAACATTAAACTGGGAGACATTTATATGCAGCAGCTTGTGTGGGTGTATTTGAGTGTGTGTAATATATCCTCCCACTCTCAGGCTGGGGCATAATTTATTCAGATTTGTTGCATAAATTAGCTCTATTGTATGAGCATCTTTCAAACACTTACAAAATTAAAGAAGTGCAAAATGAATGTTGTAGCTTTCATTAAAAAAACAAATAAAGTCATTATGAACCACAAAGTATTTCATGTTGTTGTGAGGTATTTTTAGAGCAAGGACAGCAGCAGGACAGAGAAAGAGGTCAGATTAAACACAGGTAAATGTCTTATGAGGCGAGGAGCAGTTTCCTGCCCTGTCCTGTATAACCACAATATTACAACTAACCGTGAATGTGAGCTCAATATTTTACCATGAATGAAACTGGCTTTCATCATGTCAACTAAGCCAGCTGTAAACCACTTCTTTGACTATAATGGAGAATTCATGTTGTTGTGTCACACTACTTGATGTCACTGGAAGTTGGTTGCCCTGCTATCCCTATACTGTGGCAGTACAGTATCAGATAGAAATATTATTGTATACTGCATGGCACTAGTAAATATTGAATATATTAATATACTATGATATTGTTATGGTATAACAAGGTACACGACCATGATCAAATTTTGAATGTTTCTGCTGATCTTAAATACAAAGATCTTAAAGGGATAGTTCACCCAAAAATGAAAATTCTGTCATAATTTACTCACCCTCAAGATGTTCCAAACCCGTATAAATTTCTTTGTTCTGCTGTATACAAAGGAAGATATTTGGAACAATGTTTTTAACCCTCTATGGTACGCTTTATGATATCAATGAGGAAAAAATTATTTGCGTTGTTTTTCCTGCTTAAAATTGGACACTTTAACAATTTTCATAAATTTTTAATTTATTTATTTTTTAAAAGTTTGTTGCCTCGAGGCAAAATTGTACCACAATGGAAAAATTGAAACATTTGGCATTTTCATGTAGAAAAAAGAAATATATTTATTGACAACATCAATTTCTTTAACTAGACACTTAAACAAACACATTTATCCAGTTTTTAATGTATTAAAAGTTTCATATTTAATAAAAAGTAACATTTTATATCTAAGTGCATTACAAAATCATGTGAAAATGCAAATATATTTAGATAATTCTAACTCTTTTCCTTACAAATATAATACATTTGTATTCAAACCTATTATGCCTGTATGGCCTTACGCGATTCCATTATGGTACAATGTTGCCTTGAGGCAACACACAGTTTTTTGTTATTTTCTTTAAAACATTTGATGATATATAATGTAAAGTTCTTGAAAATACTTCTTTACTTGCCAGTGAAGGTGACTTGTATTTTTTGTGGGTGATTAAATGGGTACAAACAAGTGAAAAAAGCACTTTTCATTGGAGAAATATGGAGCCATGTGACATGTGCACATGTGCTGAAACAGGACACAAAATGGACCCCTGTTGGTCATGTTATGGTCTTTTTTGCACTTTTATTGATTAGTATTTGAGTTATTCTGTCCTGAGATACGTTTGATCAATCAATTGGTGCCTTATTTTAATGAAAACAAACTAAAATAGACCATGTTGCCTGGAGGCAACACCGTACCATAGAGGGTTAACTAAGGAGATCTCGCCCCCATTGACTACCGAAGTATTTTTTTCCTATTATGGTAGTCAATAAGGGGCGAGATCTTCTTGGTTACAAACATTCTTCCTTCATGTAAAGCAGAACAAAGAAACTCATACAGGTTTGGAACAACTTGAGGGTGAGTAAATTATGATAAATTTTTCATTTTTGGGTGAACTATCCCTTTAATAATAAATAGTTCAGCCATGAAACATTCACGTTCTGATTGGTTGTTTCAATGTAACTTCCACAGCCAATCGATTTCACATATCCATTACTACTACGCTTTATAACCACAATGCATCCAAAACGAATACACTAACTCTACGTGCAATGCAAATTCTTATTTTAGCCCTCCTCCTCCCCAGCACCACCTGCCTAGACAGTAAAGAGAATAAAAAAAAGACTATGCCTTTTATTTTTTTTCATATTTGTGACTTTTAGCTCTATACTGTATCTGTTAGCTTTGGTGCCACCTATGATAGTTAGTACAATCCTAAAAGTTGACAATCAACTTATATAGAATGCTGTGTATTTTATTTTCATACTCCAGTTTGTTGTTTAAAGCTTTAAGCCTAGTAATAAAGTTTATAAATTAGTTGGTGTATTCTAATGTTTAATTAGTAGTGTATGTCTTGTCCTTGCTCTTGTCCAGAAAAAACACACTATTTACTATAGTACTATATGTCCAAAATGCCATGCAAAGTATTTGTTAGTAAAAGCAGAAAGCAGTTGGTGTACTTCATTTATTTATTGTTTGTTTGTGAAAAAATCTCTCTTTTTAGTGCAATAATTGACTATGTGTTTGGTTAAGCTTTATTTAAAAATATTTATTTGGTTCTAATTATACCAATTAATTCTAATGCAAAAGGGTATGTGAGGATAAGGACATCTCTGACTGCACATTCTAACAAAACCTGATGCATTAATATCTGTAAATGCATCTCTCTCTGCCACTACTTAAGCTGCATTTTAAATTAGTGCGGCATCTTGTTAAGTGGTGAGACATTTAAAGGCATGATGGGTCACTATCAGTGCACACACTGGTGCCATTAGGGGAAATGTCATTTTTGTTTGTGAGTTCTGTGAATCTGCAGGGAAACTGACATTATGTGTTAAAGGGCACTAACTGCATTAGATCTCAAAAAAATAGTGCTTGTTTGCTTTGTTGTAGACCTATTTGTTAGATAGCGTCAAGGGTGTCGGTGATGTGTACAGTCACCAGGAAGAGAGAATGCAATCTGAGCAGGCTTAGGACAGGATATTAGTCACATTGCTGTTAGATGGATCCGCATTTGAGACGACACACATCTTCAGGAATGTTGGTTTTTACGAAAGGGACAAGCTTGACATTTTAAACCAAAGGCCACATGTGATAGCGCTTAGCACACTCTGTCCATGTCGCAATGGGCTTTCTACTGTTTGAATTCTTCACCTGTCAGACGGGGCATAGGTCACAACCAGGAAATATTAATTGACAATTTGAAGTTTTTCAAGAGATTTGGTCCCGTGAAATCTACATTTGTGGCTTTTAGCCCATATCTTTTAGCTTTGAAGCCAGCCATCTATATGCTTATACACTCCTAAAAGTTGACAATCAATTTTAGAAAAATGTTAAATATCCAGTATCTACTAGGCTATAGAATTATTTTTACTTCCTATACATTCATTTGTTGTTTTATAGCTTTGATTACTTAAGTTGTATTTTGAAAAAATAAAATGCAAAATTATAGCCTAATAATATGTCTCACCAAACCTTACAGTTTTAATAGGAAATATGTTTACATAGGGAAAAAAAAACTTTTGTGGGTGAAATTTTATGTCACACCTGTTTTTTGGAGCAGATCACATTCATACGTCATGTTCTGTTTTTGGCCTCGGAGGGTTTTGTCATTCACGTGTGTTTCATAACCGCATGTCTCTATCTGAATGCCATGTAACCTTGCAGTCCACCTGTGACAACAGAGAGTATATCTTGCTGGTCATGTATTTATTTCTGTACAAAGGGGATGAGGTCTGTCTTCAGTGGGCTATTCTTAAACCAACAACATTTGCTTTACAAGCCCAAACATCTGTGAAACGGCCTTGAATGAAATTCAGCGTATATGAAATCAATACTGCACTGGACAAATACAAAGCAGATATTTACCAAAATATCTCTCTGTGTTCAGCTCCATCTCTTGATTTTTGAGTTTATTTATCACCAGAGATTGTAAAGCTGAAATTAATGTTAAAATACTTTGTTCTTTTCCATTGTATTGTGAAGAGAAAGATTTGACAATACTTGTGTTTGCCAAGGCAAACATTAAATAAGTTTAAAATGTATTTAAATAATTATAATTTGTTTAATAAATGTAAATATGCAAATATTATATTATTAATATGATATATTATTAATACATGGTCTATTATTAATCCTTCTATTACTTTATATGCTTCTTTAAATTATTATAATGTATGTAATTATATTTAAATAAACGTTTTATAATATTTTTCAATTAAATATAATTTCAAATAAATATAATTTATTATTAATAATAAGAATCATGTTTTTTAAGGAGGGCTCTTTAGGTGAAACCACCTATCAACACTTTAAAACACCATCGCAATGGCATAGCAACACCCTGGCAACCACCTACAACACTTTAGCATCATAGTGGCTACATTTGCACACACCAAGTACCATTTTCTTCTGGAAATATAAAATTCTTTGCAATTTCTTTTGATTATTTGATGCAGCAATTACACAGTTCACCTTTAATATATATTTTTTACACACAACATCATCAGAACCTATCTGAGTTGCACTTAACACAACCTCTTCTGTTAGATGACCCCAGCTTGTTCATTGTCCTTAACGGCACTGTAATGTCAGGCTATTTATCTATTATTTATTGACATGACACATTATGTTACTCTGTCCCAAGCAAAGCACCCCACGTGGATATATCTGACGCATGAAGTGTCAGAGTGACATTCTAGCTATGGCAGTTATGGTTAGCTAGCACATCATAGACACCAACAACCAGCACACACACACACAGAGACACACACACTCCAAACTTTTGTACATATTTCATCTTTTTAAGTGCTCATTCATCCATCAGGCAAAAAGATAGTGGGTGAAAGAGAACTCTTCTTTCCTTTCTTCCAGCTTTGACGCCCACCATCAAGTTACCCCCTACCAAAACTTCTCTCATGCCAACGCACATGTGCCAATCACAGCTTGTTACCAACCTGTTCTTAGTCTTCGAGAAAGACATTGACGGAGGGTTGTTAGTTGAGAATAGGTTGTTTATTCCTCTCTCTCTCTCTCTCTCTTTCTATGTCAGGAGCATAATGGAGGAAGAAACCCTGCTGCGAGAGAGACTGCAGGCTATAACAGTGAGTATCAGGCTGTTCTTTTTGTTTTTTTTTGTAACAGAGAATCAAGGTTTTTTATATTGGCAAGGGAAATATTACTTTATATATTGTTATTTGGCTTTGGTGTCAGGTTGGTAATGATAAAACCTTTCTGGGTGTTTGAAACGTGGATATAACAGATGAATATTGCTCTGTTGTGTCTGCTAACCTTTATAAGGCGAGAGTTTTTAGTGTGTTATTTTAATAAAAGCACTTGTAAGAGTAACTAGTCATTTTAATAGTACCAACATTAAAGTCTTAATACTTTTGAGGCTGTGGTGACATGAACCACACATCCATTAACTTTTTCCCCTGCCAGCATTTTTTTTATATATATACACTACCGGTCAAAAGTTTGGAATCAGTAAGATTTTTAATGTTTTAAAAGAAGTTTCGTCTGCTCACCAAGGCTGC
This sequence comes from Hypophthalmichthys molitrix, assembly GCA_037950675.1. NCBI lineage: Eukaryota > Metazoa > Chordata > Actinopteri > Cypriniformes > Xenocyprididae > Hypophthalmichthys > Hypophthalmichthys molitrix. Next base: position 19,935,215 of record CM075514.1, on the reverse strand, counting down.
ATTTATTTAATTAAAAATACAGTAAAAACAGTAATATTGTGAAATATTATTACAATTTAAAATAACTGTTTTCTGTTTTAATATATTTTATAAAGTAATTTATTCCTGTGATCAAAGCTGAATTTTCAGCATCATTACTCCAGTCTTCAGTGTCACATGATCCTTCAGAAATCATTCTAATATATTGATTTGCTGCTCAAGAAACATTTATGATTATTATCAATGTTGAAAACAGTTGTGTACTTTTTCTATTGATCAAAGAATTCTGAAAAAAAAATATTGTACACAAATATTTTGTACAATTGTACACAATAAGTGTTTCTTGAGCAGCAGATCATCATATTAGAATGATTTCTGAAGGATCATGTGAGCAGATGAAACTTTGAAGCATTTTTGAGAATTTTCACAAAATTTTCATGGCCACCAGAATATTTAGTTGTATGAATATCTGAACATAGAACAAAGCCTCTTCTTTTAAACAAGCTAAAGTTTTATTCTAGCTTCATGCATTCTTTTTTATTAACACTTGAATGTTGATAAAGCAAGTTTTTGAACAAAAAGTTGAGAAAATCAATGGCCAGACAACAAATCAGAGTGATTAATCCATGTATATCTGCTAGTTTCTATCAGTATATGAACTCCATAAAAGAACTTTCAGAGCATATATGGAGATATTCATCCATGTGTTATTTCTGTCCACACACAGCCTTTGAGCTGTTTATTTTATACATGAAGTCAGTTTATTAGAGAGTTAAAAATAATGCTGCAAAGCCTCCCTCTCAAAAAGACTATATTAGATCTCTCTATTTGCATGCTTGTGTTAATAGCAAGACATTAAGTGCCACTAATAGAAAAAGAAACAACAAAAGAGTATGGGGTCAAGGTGAAACCGAAAAAGGTTTAGGATCTTATTTTACTTTATACTGTATATGACTCTGTTTTCTCATCAGGACAAAAGAAGAATTCGAGAGGAGATAGAAAAGAAACGAAGAAACAGTGAAGAAGAGAAATTAAAGCTACAATATCTAAAGGTATGTATTGTTATGAATAATAATTATAATATTTCTGTGTTGTTTTATTATATATGTATTGCAATAATATTTTATTTAAATTACAATAATATTGTTTATAAATAGATTAAAATTATATATTTGATAAATGATGATTACATTATTGCATTTTGTGAATGTATTTTATTAATTTACAACACTGTAATGTAAAAAAAAGTAAATTATCTTTATACAACATTCTGTGTTGCTTTCTTTGCACAAACAGAAAAAAACTCTACGAGAACAATGGCTGATGGATGGATTAAGCACCGTGAGCGAAGAGGAGCAAGAATCTGTGAAGGCCCAGACTGAAGATTTCCAAAAAAAGACTAAACTCCTGCAGAGCAATATCGACAGGTACTCTCACATCTCCACAAATGAAAAATGAAAAAAGTTTTTACTCTATCACAAGGTTCACGAGAAGCTATTGGATTATTCTTGTTTAACCACTGTGATGGGCTTTCAGTGTCAGCCAAGGGTTAGACAGACAGACCTCACTCACAGTATTACATAAGCTGTCTACTTATGCAACCCGCCTTGGCAGTGAGAGCCAGTTGACTTACGACAAGCTTTGTCTGGAAAAAAAACAGCCATTACGCAGAAGGTCATACCTGGCGCAGGAAGCATGACTAACACAACAAAAGGACAAAATAACTGAAATCTTTACAGAGCTAGAAAATGAACTACTCTCTCATAATGAGGGTCACCATAAGCTGCCATACAGTATGGATGGGTATTGACACAAATTTCACAATTCAATTTGATTTCTATTCACAAGCTTGCAATTCAATTCAATATCGATTATTTTGGATTTATATAGACCTTATTCTCCAGAGAAACATGCGTGCAGCCATTTTCAGAATAGTGTCTTTGAATTTCCTTTTGTGCGGTAGCTCCGTGTATTTCTACAGCAACGTATATAGCAGTAATTATCTGGTGAAGTTGATTTACTATTTGTATTGTTAATGAAAGTTATCATGAGCATTGTAATGTTTAAAGCAGATGTCTTAACAAATGTCAGTAGACCGGGAAGATTTTAAAACGAGCGGTTCATTCATTAATCCGTAAAATCACGGCGGGGCTACATAAGGTCTGTAAGGCACATGGCTAATTTTATAATATAATTTATAAAATATATAAATTTTTTATAATATTGAAGGTTAAAATTAACTGATTTTAATTTAATTAAAAGATATTTGGAAGAATGTTTGTAACCAAGTAGATCTCGCCCCCCCATTGACTACCATAATAGGAAAAAAAATACTATGGTAATCAATGGGGGGCGAGATCTGCGTGGTTACAAACATTCTTCCAAATATCTTCCTTTGAATACAGCAGAACAAAGAGATATATACAGGTTTGGAACAACTTAAGGTTGAGTAAATGATGATAGAATTTTCATTTTTGGGTGAACTATCCCTTTAAATTATACTCAAGACGGTTTTTTATAATATTACAGTTGCTATACTATCTTTACATAACTGTGTTTTTTGAAATGTAAATATTTAAACAGTTTCATAAAAACATATTTACATTACATATCGAAGAACAATAAACATTACAATGAATATGTGTGATATGCTGCATATATTTAACAAAATGCTCCTCTCCAGAGTTCATTTTTCTAGCTGACTAGCGAGTTTATGGTAACTGGATATGGTTTTTATGAGGGAAATATAACGCTGACTAGCTTGTCTTTGAAGCGTGGTTGAAGCACTGATTACATGAGACAGAATAAATTTAAGTAAATTGTCCTGTATCTATTTACATACCTTTTGGTATTCATTCAAGCTTATTTCGCGCTGTAGCCTGTTACTGGTATTGACGATAGAGGAAGAGATGATCCGTTCACGTGACGTGCGCTGCACTTGATCTGAGGTGATCCGTTTCCACATTAAAGAGCACCAAAGCGGTATTTCTCGTTTGAATTTCACAATAAGACGGACATAATTTGAAATCTGAGACTTTGTTTCTTATCAAAAGTAACAAAGCTTATTGCGATTTAATGGATGAGATTTGCGCTACAATGTTGTGTTCATTCAACAGCTGTAAACAGCCTAGAGTAGGCCAATCGATTCTTGGGATAATCGATATCGGTTTGTAAAAATCAGAATCGATTAAAATCGAGACATCAATTTTTTTTTACCCAGCCCTACCAAACAGTATCTGTGAGTCACTCTCTGCCTTATTATTCCCTGTGGATCTTTATTTAGATGGAATGGAAGTTTGCATTCCAGCAGTTAAGATTGGTTTAAGGACTCAAATCTCCAAAGAGCTTTCTCTTGACAAATAGACTCTGCAATATGATGGCTGCAGTTTAAACCAGGTGGATTAAGAGCTAAAAAGCAATCAAATGAAAATCTCCACAATCACAGGACAGAGGTGGCTTGTCATTTCCCGTAAGTTATCTAGGCGTATAGGTTCATGGCCCCACACAAAACATAAATGAGGGTAAACCTTCTAAAACTCTGAAACTAAAAACTCATTTTTTGATATCATCAGCTCTCTGCACATGCCATAGGGAATGTTAAAGATTGAACAATACCAAAACATTACACAAGGAGGTGCCATTATATAGAGTGATTTTCATGAAATCAGGCTAATTTAGACAGGATTAAAACATTTTTAATACATTTTTTACAGTTTGGATATTGCTTTTTTTGCTTACATTAAAATTTTTAAATAAATAAATGATGGATGACATGTAATAATGGTGAAGCACTGGTTCAAAAGAAATGAGCTATTTATTTTGTTTGATTATATTATATTATATTATATTATATTTTATCTTTAAAATATACATTTTCTCCCTGTTTAGTTTAACTTTTGAAGTGACCATTTTCAGTAGTACAAATTGAAATAATAAAATTAAAGGCATAGTTCACTCAAAAATGAGAATTCTGTGATAATTTCCTTACTCTTATGTCAGTCCAAACATTTATGACTTTCTCTTTTTCAGTGAAACACAAAAAAAGAACAATGTTTTTATTTATTTATTTATTTTTTTATCTATACAATGAAATGTGTTGTTTTAGACCCATTTGACTTTCATTGTATCGACAAATCCATTTGAAACATTTCAAAATATCTTCTTTTGTGTTCTGCAGAATAAATAAAGTCATACAGGTTTAGTTCGACACAATGTGTTGCATTATTTCATCTAAATATAACTTGATAGAAAAAGCAGTAAAGTGTTATTTATATAGCAACTTTTAAAAACAGTGTTTACAAAGTGCTTTACAGAAGAGAAATACATGTGTGCATTCACAGAAAAGTAATAAAAAAAATAATAAAACAAAATAAAATACATCAAGGAAAGGCCCTAGTGAACAAATGTGTTTTGAGGTACTTTTTAAAAGTGCATAGTGAGTCGAATGCACGAAGAAGTTCCATATAATGGGACCGAAATGACTCAAAAAGGCTGATTTAACAATTTTTAGCTGTGTTTTGGTACAATCAGCAAGTTACCATTGGAGGTCTGGAGCAATCTTGCTGGAGGATATTTATTCAACAAATTAGAAAGGTATATTGAGGCATTACCATGAAGACATTTAAAAACAAATAAGAGTATCATCAATTAAAATTTTTTTTTTGCATCTTGACAGAATAGAGCTGGAGATTGCAGCTCTGGAGACGCAAGAACTGGAGATTTCTGCGAAAGAAGAGCTTCTTCTGAAACAACTGAAGGAGGTGGAGAAAACTCCAGAGGACATCATAAAGGTATTGCTTGTGTAATCACTTTAACAGGCCTGGAGACTCCTTACCGCTTATAACAATACTGAGCCCCTTAAATTGGATCAGCTTTTGAGTTGGGATCTAGGGAAATCATTACAATGCAATTGACGTCAAAATTGTTTGATGCCAGTTGGTGCTGTGAGAAAAGGATCTGTTCGCGTGTTACGTGACTTGATGTGATTTGTGTGAAACTTGGTTTTGTTTTATATCTTCTGGTCTCTTCATCAAATCCGGTTTTGGTACTGTGCAAACTACTGTATTTCCCCTCAGGAAGTAAACGCAAATATCCTCCCAGGTAAAGAAATTTCTTCTTTTTCCTATATTGCTAATTTTACAGCATTCTTCCCGTGACACTTTCTCAATAGACCTTCATGTTGCTTACAGAGCCAGTCCAATACATCTACACTGCCATACCTGATGTCCCGAAGTGCTATACTCCCACAACTAGGAGGAGAAGTGTCACACCAGGAAAACATGCAACTGATGAAGAACAGGAGAAAAAAGGTACAACGCAAAGGCTAGTGTTCTCACCACCAACTATTTGCTGATATAATCAGCACAAACATGTCATGATTTCCAGAATACTTTGTTTAGACAGTGCAAACATGTCATCAAACTGTCCACTTCTGTAATTATAGCAATTCAAGGTACATAAATGCTGTTTTCATTCTTTAAAAAACATGAAAAAGCTGGTCTGAATGACTGTAATTATGAGCATGACATAGAATTATGAAAGAGGCCCAATAATCAAATTATCACCATCTGAAACCTGAAAAGGATATTGTATATAGATACAGATTGCAAGATCACACATTTTTTATTAAAGCAATAAGCCCTAGAAAAATTTAAATTACAAAAATAAATGGAAAATTCAGCTTTGCATCACAGGAATAAATTACATTTTTAAATATTAAATTATAAAGTATTCTATATAAATATATTATTTTAAATTATAATCACAATATTGCTGTTTTTACTGTATTTTTGATCAAATATAAATCCATCCTTGGTAAACATGAGACTTCTTTCAAAAACCTGAAAAAAAAATCTTTTGAACAGTAATGTATTTTTAAATTTTTTATGTTTTAAAAGTATTAATAATAACTCTTTGTTTTATTAATAAAAAATTATCTCATGATTTGATATGAGGTTGTTTGTGTTTAATGCTGTTCTTTCCTTTCAGCTACGTACACCATGAAGATCAGTGTGGAAAAAGATCTCCGCACCGGTGAGAGTCACATCCTCTCCACGACCACCATCGCACCTCTGGATCTCCAACAGCAAGGCATTAAAGTCTTTGAAGATGGGCGGAAATCTGTCTACGCCTTGCCACCTGATGGCCAGGACTCCCAGAATGAGATGAATGAGATGAGTCCTCTTGAAGTAGAGGAACTTCTGATGAAAGCTTCTGAGAAGAAAGTCCCATCAGATGTGGAATACCATGAACCTGTGTTTTCAAGCCCGTTCAGTCAACCTACAACCCCTCAGAGGACAGAAAGAGGTTACATCAGCCTTCATGGCTTTCAGATGCCCGACAATAACAACAATAGTCCTTTTCAGGCCGAGAAATGTACCAAACAAGAAGCTCTTTACATTCCAACCACTAAAACCAACCAGTATTTGGGAACCAACCAACCAGCTCAAAATGGACCACATGCTAACAATGAATACAACGATATAACCAGGATCAGCCCGGCATCTTCTCCCACACAAGAGTATGAGGAACAGCTTCGGATAACTCCAACGGCAGACTCCGGGCTGGGATTCGGACGGTATTCCCCTCTGAATCCAAAGGAAGACTCTAGTCTCAACTTTGTGAGCTTCCTCCCACCCGAGGTGGAATCTGGTGAACCTGTTACCATGATCTTCATGGGTTATCAGAATGCTGAATCCGATGAGGAAGATGAAGGAATCCAGGCTGAACTGGTAGTTATTGGTGATGATGATGATGAAGATCCTGAGGAAGCCCCTTTGTCGTACCACCCTCTGGGCTACCGCAGCAAGATCTTCAAACCCAACAGTGTAGTGTACCGCTCTGAGATCAGGCCTGGTGCAGTCGGAACCTCCAGCTCTGGAAGACACATGTTTGGAAATGAAACTGAAGACCCGATAGCCACAGGTACCATTCGAAGATTGAGGAGACACTTTGGTTTCTAACAACTTTCTTAGTTCCTTTCATTTTTTTGAGTTATTGCTAACAGTTTACAATAAGGTTCCATATGTTAACATAAGTTAAAGGGATAGTTTACCTAAAAATGAAAATTGTTCAGGTTGAAAAGTTCACACCAAGAACGATAATATTAGCATCCACACCAACGCACAATATTGTTGTGCACTTATTTCATAGATGTCGCTTTAATTGTTCGAGAATTCTGTTTGGCTTTTAATGTCTTTATTGTTCATCAGCTGGAAAAATATTGATTGGACTCCACTATTCTCATAGAATAGTTTACTAGAAGGATTATTAAAACTTTATAGTTATCTTTATTATTATGGTTATCGTTCTTGGTGTGAACAGGCCTTTACTCATCATCATTTACTCGAAAGAAAATATTTTGAAAAATGTCTTGACAATGGAAGTCAATGGGCTCCAATGTTGTTTGGTCCTTTTAAATATATTCTTGGAACAACATGAGGTCGGGTAAAAGAATGACAGAATATTAATTTTTGAGTGAACTATCCCTTTTAATGCATCAGGTATCATGAACATCCACTTTTATAGCATTTATTAATCTTGGTTAAAGTTAATTTCTACATATGCTAATACATTTTGAACATTTCAAGTATATAAATATAAATTAAAGGGTTAGTTCATCCAAAAATAATTATTCTATGATTTACTCAAGCCAGTTGTATATGACTATCTTCTTTTAGACAAACACAATCTGAGTTATATTAAAAATATCCTGGCTCTTCCAAGCTTTATAATGGTAGTGAATGGGGGTCGAGATTTTGAAGCCCCAAAAAGTGCATCCATCCATCAGAAAAGTAATCCACATGGCCAATAAAGGCCTTCTGAAGCGAAGCGATGGGTTTTTGTAAGAAAAATATCCATATTTAAAACTTTATAAACTATAATAACTGGCTTCCGGCAATGGCCATGCACGAGTCTAGTTCCAGTCAAAGAGTAACCTCTGACCTGACGCATGACGTATTGACGAACGCGGAATCTCAGAGGATAGAGCAAAACAAAACACCGGTCACGAATTAGAAGTCTAAAACGAGAATTTTTAAAGAGAAATGTCAGAGAAGCTTGAGTTTGTTGCCCTGCCTTATTTGTTTGAACCGCGAGAGGCGTCTACTCTCACCTGAGCTAACGCTACTCTTACATCCTACGTCATACGTCGGGTCAGAGGTCACTCTTCCGCCAGAATTCAGGGCTTGAATAAGCTAACAATAAACAATAGTATATTTATAAATTCTCATTAACCTAGATTAATAATTGCTTTAAAATAGTTCAGTTTTAGTTCATGATACCTAGTCTTTTAACTGATGTCAAACCTTAATGTAACTTTAAGAATGCAAAGAAATATCCCTGGCAGCCTAAAAATACTAGACTTAAATATTTATAATGAACTGAAATATGTTGCATTGTGTTTGAAGCATTCACACACAAATAATAATAATAATAATAAATAACACAAATGCATGACATGCATGAAATTACACTTATTGTTTGTCTTAACTGTCTTGTTTTTATATGAATAATAAAATTATTTCTGCTTTGACTAACTTGCTGTTGTCATAATTTTTTTTAGTACATTGACAATTTCTGGAGCAATATAACAAGATTTGCAAATCAGGTTATCAGACTTTAGTGGCTTGGGATTTAAAAGGTGAAAATTTCCTCAAAAAAAAAAAATGTACCATGGTAAATAGTTTCTGACCCAAAAAAAAAAAAATTAAAATCACTGACGCTGTTAAAAAAAATACAACAAAATTTTAGAAAGGAAATCACGTATTAATTTATTGTAGTAACAATTTCTGTGGCGGAGACTATAGTTACCATGGTGAATGTGTGAAATGGCTGATAAAACATAACGGCTTTTAGATATCTTTAGGAACCATTATTCATGTTATTCATGTCTTTATTTTGTTTCATTATAGGTTCAGCCGTTTCCAACAGCTAATGTGTGATTTAGCATAGTTTCTTTTTCCTCCACCAGAGTAATGCACCGTTTCTGTCCATTAGCTATAATTGAACACTTTGTCCTTGGTTGCTTTTAAGACGCTGTGTCTGTTCAAGAGGTCTTTCATAACATCTGCTAAAGAGAGAGTTATGTAATAATCCTTGGCTTGCGTTACGTAAGGTGCAAAATTAATGCTAAAATCTGCGACGTTCGGCATATTCATTGTTTTCTCTGTTTTGTCATCCCCTCATTTTGGCTTGCCAGTGCAGGGTAAATGTGTTAACTGCAATGCCATCATCCCCTCTCATGACAGACCACAGACAAATCCATTGGTTTAATTGACTGGATTTTGACTGGCTTTCTAAAGGTTGAAACTAACTTACTAACCACCTGCATGCAGAATATCCAGGTGTAGTTAAACTAAAATATTCTCACTGTCTACTCCACAGCACTGCCAATGAAATGTCTCAGCTAAGAAAATACATGTAACCTCTTCAAAGCAAGATTACAATGTCGACAGCTGATGGCAGTATTTGCTGATGAGGATGGAAAGGACTGAGAGACTGAAAAACAAAATCCCTGCTTATGACATGAATCATATTTGAGTGCCATCATGCTGTACTTAATGTTTTTTAGTTGAAATTTATGTAATTTATTTTGCTTTTTGGTGATGTCTTTCTTTTTTAATCAAAGTGATTAAAATATATTTTTTTTCTGTTCCCTCCCAAAACTTATCTTTGCAGGGGCAAAGGTTTATATCAGGTGACTTAATTTATTATATTATAAATAATATTCGGACACTACAGGTATCACAATTACATTTAACAAACTGAGTTGTATCTTGCCAACATACACGTTGCAAATATTATTTTCCTAATCAGCACTGTTATATCTTCCAGTAAAAAAACATCCTTAAAATAATATACATTTACTTTAATTTTTATATTTACCAAAATTGCAAAAGATATTAAGACATGTTTTTTAAAAGACATTTTCAGGCAATTTTTTTTTTTTTTTTTGGCCAAGATTCCCCCCCCCCCCCCCCTTTTTTTTTTTCTTCTTCTGTTAACCATAAATGTAACAAAAATATCCAGTAAAAAAAAAATAATATTTTACGCATTTTGTGAATTTATCCTGCTTAGATATTTGTTGCAGTAAAACAAGGCATAAATACTCATTAAGAATATTATTTTTGCATTCTAATGTATGTTGACATGATATACATCAAAATTAAAAGGACTTTACAACTGCAATATTATTTCTGACACATTACACTTAGTCACTTGATCTTAAACTTTGTCACTGCGTCAGTGCAAAGGGCAGGTTTTTGAATGAACCATATTACAACAGATTGTCTAAGGATGAGAAACCAATTACATGAAACCTTGAGAATACGCTTGATTGACGGAAAGCTTTTAAAAAATTCCTTGTGAAACTGTGTGCGTGTGTCGGAACGGCTGAGGCTGCTCAGCTATTGGCTGTTTCTGGTACATTCAGAGTAAGTCACAGTCTCTGTGGTTACAGAGAAGCAGAGCTTCAGCCAAGACAGAATCGCTGAGCACGTTCCCTATCCTCAGTCTGCTCGTATCACAACAAGGTAGGACACGGAGAACTTTATAAATAGTCAGACTTCTGCTGTATGAAAATGAATATGCGGTGAATGAACTTGGTTTTGGTTTTATATGTAGTTTGCACTGGATTGCTGTTATATATTTTTCAGTGGCATTATAAAGAATGTAAATGAAATGCTCTGATAAACAGATGCTAAACTCTTTGGATTTGTGCTAATGTGGTCTAAAGAGACTTGATTTTGTGCAAACAAGTGTGTAAGAGAGTGTGTGTGCGCTCGTGTGGGGTGATAGGTTTCTATGAGATTTGTTTGCTCTTCCGAATTAAACATTTACTGTGTTTTATGTCAAACTTATTGCATCATAAATGTGAGAAATGAGATGAGTTGCATTGATACTTGATATGTATTATTACATTTTTATAATCTGGCTTTAGTGACATCCATGATGTGCATCTTTAAAGCATTATGAATTAAAAAATGTCAGTCATATCAATAAAACTCATTATTTTGGGCTTGTATTCATCAACGTCCTTCTAATTTGAACCTGGAGCGTGAAGATGTTGCTATCACTGTGGAACAACATGCAGAACAGAAGCTGTGAAAGTTTAATTAATCCCAGGCTGCTTGTACAAACCTCAAGCACTTCAGAAAACGTGGAATATGAGATCTGAGATGTTGTCAGACAGCATCAGCACTGGGCTTCTCTGCTGAATGTGTGTGTGGGTGTGTGAGTGTGTGAGTGTGTTTTAGAGTGAATTAAAGTGCCCGCGTGGGTGAGTGGAGGCATGTATGTGTGTGTGTGTGTGCCTGGGGTAAATGTGAGACAGAGATGGATCCTCTTTGGAACTGATTACAGATGAGAATGTCTCCTGATTCATTTCACCCTCCCATTAAGAGAGAAGAGCAGAGAGCTGCCACATGAACTGCTATTAATATGTCAGCAAAAATATTGGTAACACTTTCTACGGAGCCTGTATATACTCATAATATACAGTATTCATAATGGTTTATAATAGAACTTAAAATCAGGTATGTTCCTTTAATTAATTGAAACCACAGTTAAAATACTTGAAAATTCATAGTTAAAACACAGGATAATCACCAAATTCCATATATTATACTATATTAAATTCCATGTATTATAATATATGATTCTCTTGATATATATATATATATATATATATATATATATATATATATATATATATAAAATAAAATATAATATAAAAAAAAATATATATAATATATATAAAAATGAATATAAAATCATATAATAGATATAATTTAGATTAATTTTACATATATAAAGTATGAACGTAAAATCATATAATTATATAATTATAATAAAATTATATATATATACACATTGTATTTTAATATATATATGTATGTATATATATATATATATGTATGTATATATATATATATATATATATATATATATATATATATATATATATATATATATATGTATATATATATATATACATTCTGTATTTATAATTTTAATACTCTTATTATTTGTTCGAGGTCTAAAGTAATATCTAAACTTCATTATTGTATTTTTGTATATTTTATATATATTCTCTTGTATTAAAAACAATTTTTAATTACAAGCAGCTTCACAAAATATTTTCACAATAATGCAGTTTTTACATAAAAAGAACACTGTCATTCCAGTCATTTTTCCATTCAAGCTGATGATTCTCCAGAAAAATCTCCCTTTGAGACAATTGTGTCCTCGTTTACGACGCTCTCATGCCACGTAGCGATTTTTATCACCCGAGAACATCGTCTTCCCATGTCCAAAGACTCAATGCCAGTCACATACATCTGAATGGCCACCTACGCTCTGGCCCCCCAGCACCTGTTACTGTGATGCTCCACACAGGTTATTATTTCCTTCTGAATAGAACAACCTTGAGCATAAAATGCTCTTCTTTAAGAGCACAATGATGCACATAGCTTAAAGATACCGAAACAGTTCAGATTGTATCTCTCGATTGTATTTATTAGTGATAGCTCCGCCCCAACTATGCCACATTAATATCACTTCCTGGAAGGAGCCATTTAAGGAAATCCATCAGAAAGTCTGACACATGACCTCATTGACAAGCCACTTATTGATCAGTCAGCCAAAACTGCAGCTGTTAATGCAAAAACACTGGAGCGGCCAATCAGAGTTGAGTGTTTGTAACAGGAAGATGCCCTGAGGTGACCACTCATGCCAACATCAGTGACATCAGACCAACTCGCAATGGCATTTCTGCCAATAACTCCCATATCAAGTTCACTTCCTATCCATGCATCCACACAATATTTATTCAAGCCCAGAGTGCATGCAGGTTTCACCGGGAAGATTTTCTTGGCAAGGTGATGATCTCCTTCTGGCTCCTGTTTCTAAAGCTCACGGTAGGTATTTGGACATGCTGGTACCTCCGTCTGCCTTCAATGCAAATGTTACTGTCACTGAATAATTTATGGAATACAGATTGTCATGACACAAATGCTGAGACGGAGAGGGTGCAAGAGTGTTGAAGTTTTCTCACAAGCTGAGCTGCTAGAGGAGGAGCTGGGTAGGGGGGTGTTGCTATGGTAGGCAACACTTTACCGCTTGTCATTTTCATGAGGCTTTGTGCCTTTTGTGCAGCTTGATTGGGGTGAAATGGGCAGGCGCTGAAGTGGATGGTAATTTCACATAATTTTGACTGTTTTTAGTGGTCGCATTAGCATGCTGCTCGAGTTTTGAATGATTGTGGGAGACTTTCATGCAGTGCTGGTAATTATACCAAACAGACATGAAGGAACAGCCAAAAGTATCTCAAGCCAAAGTGATGTAAACATCTTTGAATAGTGCCGTCAATTTGTGCATTTTGATTTCAGCACCACCTCCACATTGTATTGATATTATGTTATGTTCAGCATTAAAGTGTGTAATTGTGGTTTTGATGTTGCATGAGAAAAAATCCCCTTTCTAATCCCCATGGCAGCTGATTTCGTCTGTCAGAGAGAGTTTGAGCGTTGGATCACACATCACTTTGGCACTTGGCAGTTGGTACGAATGAGATCAGAAAAATCCATGTAAACAAACCACGCTGCCGTGATCAAACGCTCTGCAGTGGCGCATCAACAAGACAAGACAAACAACGACATGCAATGTGTGATTGATTGTTAATTCTAACATAATATGCGCTCTTAATATGCAGAAATATGAAAATATAAGAAAACCTGTGGTCATTGGCAGTCTATGAGGGTGTCAGTAGATTTTACCCTCAAGGGGATTTCTTCTTCCTTTTCCTTTCCTGGTCTGATCCAGAGCCATGCTGATTAACTGCAGGACATAAGTTTGTCAGGATAAGAGCCAGTTAATGAGTCTACTTATTTCTGCCTACTATAACCCACTTTTGTGAAATAATTCACTGCAATATTAAACAATGCTTTCATTTTCTTCTTAAACCCTGCCTGGAATAATCTCATATAGGGAATAAATGCTGCCTATTTAACATAAGGAAGCCCAGGTGAATTTCAATAGCTGTTTGTACATGTTAAAAAATAACGTTCACACTAAAATGTGTCAGATGTAACAAGGTGCGATTTGGGAGAGTCAGTTCAAAAGGTAAGAATTTCTGTGCAGAGTGAAACTAACGCTTGTAACTAACCTGGTTTTTGAAGTGCTGTGCAATTACAACATCATGGTGACTTTCAACACTTGAGACTCAAGGGGGAGAACCATAGGCGTTGCTAGATATGTTTAGCAGTGCTTCTTCTGTCACCCCCATTTCATCTCAGCCTCGATAAAAAATCTCTGATTATTTAATCTCAATTATACTTACCCGAAAAAGTGGCTGCAGTAAACTATCTGAGGTTATTTCATTCTGAATAGTATCTTTACCGGTGTTGTGCCGAATTTTGACTCCCTGCTAAATTATTACCCCCCTTGTTGAGGTCGCTACCTGATTGCCTAATCCTAACCCCACCCCTAATCCTAAACCTACCAATACTAGGGGGGTAATAATTTGGCGGTGGTCAGAATTCGGCATAGCACCTGTCGTTCTTTACATTAAATAGGCCGCTATGCTTCCCTCTCACACTAGATATTCGCATCTGTTCTCTTTTAGAACGTTCCATTAAAACCAGGACTGAATGATTTTGATAACGTTGGGTTCTGTTAACGGTTATCTTCTTCCGATGCAAAAAAACATACAAGTCTAATAAGCAAATGAGTCTCATGGTTCTTTTTAGTGATTCACATACAGAGCGATATGTGAAGTCACAAGCTAATGATTCATATGAGCTGGAACTTTTAGTTGTATCAATACATACAGCGCGATCAGTGAAGTCAAATCACTGAGCAAATGACTTGTATTAGCCAGTTCTTTTAAAGGAACACTCCACTTTTTTTGAAAATACTCCCCTACAGTTAAACAGTTGAGTTTTACCGTTTTCGAATCCATTCAGCCTATTTCCGGGTCTGGCTGTACCACTTTTAGCATAGCTTAGCATAGTTCATTGAATCTGATTAGACCGTTAGCATCTCACTCAAAAATGACCAAAGAGTTTCGATATTTTTCCTATTTAAAATTGAACTCTTCTGTAGTTACATCGTGTACTAAGACTGACGGAAAATGAAAAGTTGCGATTTTCTAGGCCGATATGGCTAGGAACTATACTCTCATTCCGGCGTAATAATCAAGGAACTTTGCTGCCGTACCATGGGTGCAGCAGGCGCAATGATATTACGCAGCGTCTCTCACAAATGTCTCCATGGTTGCAAGGTTTGTCCCTGTGCAAGCAGGGGGTCACAGCCGCTGTGTAATATCATTGCGCCTGCTGCACCATGGTACGACAACAAAGTTCCTTGATTATTACGCCGGAATGAGAGTATAGTTCCTAGCATATCGGCCTAGAAAATCGCAACTTTTCATTTTCCGTCAGTCTTAGTACACGATGTAACTACAGAAGAGTCAAGTTTTAAATAGGAAAAATATCGAAACTCTTTGGTCATTTTTGAGCGAGATGCTAACGGTCTAATCAGATTCAATGAACTATGCTAAGCTATGCTAAAAGTGGTACCGCCAGACCCCGAGATCAGCTGAATGGATTCAAAAACGGTAAAACTCAACTGTTTAACTCTAGGGGACTTGGAAAATGAGCCTATTTTCAAAAAAAAAGTGGAGTGTTCCTTTAAGTGATACAGAAAAACGTATAAATCATTTGGAGCAGGTTCTCAATTATTCTCACTTATTTAGGCTACTGAGCATCAAGTCATTCATTTCCTCATGTCTGACTCCATGAACCAACTCAAGGCTCGTGAGACCTAAAACGTTGTTCATATGACAATGTGTAAAGATACAAATTATTTGTCAGAGGTGTTTTGTAAAATAAAAGAATTAATGAAATTTGACACCTCATTTTTTGTTCTGTTATTTAAAATTTATTAACAACAAAACTGTATTTGTTTCCTCAAATTCAAATAAATCGTTAATGGAACTATTAAAGAACTGTAATTCAGTTACTCAGTATTGAATGCAATCAAATATGCCACCATTCCTGGTATATTTGAGTGGTTTTACTTTATCTGTAAAAGTTTTCAGTCAAGCATGTTTCAAACTCACAACCTCTTGCAAGGAATATTACTTTGAGCCACATCAGCTCAAGCTCAGGAATCTCCCTATATAATCAGCCCTGAAAAATACAAAAAAATACTTTCTCAGAAATGTAGTATTACATAAGATCGGTACTAAACATGAGTGGGTGCAAATTAGCTTTGATATGCTGTGAATGTTTTGGTGATTAGGGAAATGAGATTTCTCTTGCTGCTTTTGAATTTCTTTGTCATCTTTTTCTCTTGCAGGGAGCTACGATTGAGCTTGAAGAGGTGGATAGACTGGAAGAGATTGCAGGTTGTTCTCATCCTGAGAATCCAGAGCATACAGAGCTGAAGTCCCTGTCTGAGCCTGTAACCATGGAGACAAGTGAAAACTCCAGCACAGCAAACATAATCGACTGTGAAATGGAAGTCCTGGAGACTGAGTTACCTGAGAGCAAGGACACAGGAAACATAAATGAACAAGTTTGTTATGATGCTGATGTTTTAGAGTCCATTAGTACAAAAGTTGTGGTTGACATTTTAGCAGGCTTACCTCCTACAGAGACCAAGGCTGATGAGCTTGAAGACGTTTGCAGTCCAAAAGAAGCGCTTGTCTTGGAAGACACACAAGAAGAACTTTATCGCAATGAGTCAATTACCTCTTCGATATCTGACACTCCGTCAAGTGCAGAGAGCGTGTATGAGAATGACGTCACGCATAAGAGGCAAGATTCACTGAGACAGGAACCGTTGGAGAACATTGAACCATTGGAGAACATTGCATCTCAACCAGAGAACGTTGACGATGCAGATATGTTAGACCCATTGGGTATAGACTCACATGAAGCCATCCTAGAAAACTTTGGATGTGAGGATCCAGAAGAAACCATACTTGAGCACTACATCCGAGAAGAAGTTCTGTCAGACGTCTCCACAGAGTCCTGTCATGACCCAGATGAAATAGACGAGTGTCTTCGTGTCGAAATAGCTGCAGCGTCGTCAGACAGCGAAACCGATGAGAAATGGAGGTGCATCTTCTCTTCCTCCATCAATAAGGAAGATGATGATTCCTACCTTGACAGCCTTGAGCTGAGCGCACAAGAACTCTTTGTTCAAAAAACAGAAGTTCTGAATACTGAGGAAGATTCAAAGGAAACTGAAGAGCAGGAGGTTCCAGTGGGAGAAGAAGTGCTAGAACAACCAGAGAACGAGCCAGATCAGCAACCGCAAGAGATATCTTACAATTCTTCCACATTGTTCCACGGCTTGTCCAAGATTTCCGAAGACGATGAGGAGCTTGGACGAGGCTCAGCAACCCACAAGAGCAATTCATTTGATTCCGTCAAATCCGATTCCAGCAAAAAGGTGCCGAAAGATTACTGTGTGATTCAGGAAATGAAAAGCGAGAACGTCAGTACAGAGCATGTTGATTTCAAAGTTGCTCGCCAACAGTGGCTAGAGATCGAAGAGCAAACAAAAAACTTGACACACCATCCAAGCACACCAACAACTCGATCTGGCACTTGTCAAGGTAGTCACAGTTTCATGTATACGCCTGTCCGCAACATCGACAGGCCCAAGAGGGACCTTGAGAGCTTGTTGCTTGCAGAGGACTATGCGCACACCCAGTTTAGCCCTTGCTCTGAGGATTCAGGTCTGGACGACTCTAGTTACAGATCACCGTTTGATGACCCAGAGACTCCAATTGAGAAAGAGATTCGCCTAACCATGGAGCGCGAGGAGAACTTGAGGCGTGAGAGGGGAATGTCAAAATCGTACTCCAGTGACTGCGTACAGATGAGGGTGAGATCTGCCAGCTTGAACCCTGGAAAACTATGCCAAGAAGTCGATGAGAAAAGGAAGATGTTTGAACATGAGGACGATGACAGTAGTATATCCAAATCTCTCAGCAGCCAGATGCCTTCTTTCATCATTACCTCCTCACCAACCAAAAGCTCACAGAATCAAGACTTGGCGGCCAACAGCGTTATCATCCTCGAGCCAGAGCCTTTCCCTCCAAGTCCACGGCATGGAAAGATGGTGTCCTCCAAATCTGCTGACTGGAGACCTGAAGATACCCCTAATGTCATCATTCTGGAGACATCAAACCTCATCATTCGAAGTGCATCCGAGTTCAACTTGAATTCTGCTTCTGAGGAAACCCAAGAGAAGATGTTCCTCAACAACCCATTTTTTAAGCTGCGGTCCAGGAGTACGATATCTCTGGTTGATGAGGAGATTAAGATGGTGAAGCAGCGAGAAGAAGAACTGAAGCGTCAAAGGGCCAGTATTTACTCGAAGGATCACTTCCTGATGTCTCCAAACCGTTTGGACAGCTCATCGTTTACAGGTACAGCATGCCAACATAAAAATACAAAGAATTTTTCATTCCATTGATCTGAAGTAACATATAAGAAAGTTGTCAGAAAAAGATCTGTTCATTCTTGGTTTATTTAATTTCAGATGATGTGCCAATTAAATGTAAATCATCCCCATCATCTCCAATGAAAACATGCAGAATGGATCGGTCAGCTTTGTCATGTGATCATCGAGTAAGTATGTGTATATGTATCTACGGTATCTATCTATCTATCTGGATGGATATGCAAAAGTGAAATTCAATGTTAAAAACTGCTTATATTAGGTTGCAAAGAGGTTGAAGAAATATTTTCAAAGAGAAAATTGAAAATGTAATCCCTTTTATTGTCCTCCTACTAGTTTCCTGAAACCTATGCTGGAGGCCGACGTAAAAGTGCCATGGCTTTGCGCTGGGAGGCAGGGGAGTTTGCGAACAATGAGTAAAAAAAAAAAACACACTGATGGACACTGATCGTCAATTTGCAGCTGTTTTACGTAAGAGAATTTTCAATGCTCAAACTTGTTTGTTTATTGTGACAGCATATACACTTGCTACTGTTGCTTGTGTGACTTTGTTATTGATCCAGAAACAAATCTGCATAAGCCGAGATGCCTAAATGTTATTTGAATGTACTGTTTCATGCATATTTGTGATTCCTCTTTGATGAGGTGTCTAGAGAGACTTATAAACCATATTTTTTAGTGTTTTGTCTATGAAATTGAGGAGAATATGTACTGTATATTCATATTGTATTTTCTTGTATGGCAATGTTTGTATATCCCTAAATTATATGAAAATATGAAACAGTATTAAAGGGTTTTAGGATAAAATTGAAGTCAAAATATACACAAAATGGATGTATTTTGTTAAATACCACAGAAAACATCAATTTGGTAGCTTTTGTCAAAAGGAAATCATTGAGATTTCTTTCTTTTTTTTTTGATGAATGAATATGAATTTGATTGCTCTAGGAATAGAGGACATTTTTGAAGATGCTATTCTGCATCCAGATAACATTTCAATACTTCAGTTACACTCAGTATGAAAAGCTTAAATCTATTTAGAAAATCATCTATCTAAAAATGACCTGTTGCTTTGTTGTCCACAGAAGATGTGCATATTTGTCAAACCGCCATGCTTAAAACAAAAAAACAGTATTGCTTGCTAACTGTCAGTCTCAAGAAAATACTTGCTTTGCATACCGTTTGAACAATCACATGTTCAAAATACGAATTCAAAAATAAATGTCAATTAAAAAAAAAGCAAATGCACCAGATTGTCTTTGTATGAACACTTCACAGGAAAAAACACTTTTTCCCCTCACAGAAAAAGTTCTCACACACACAAATAAATTGCATGATATTCAAACTATATGAAATAACTCACCAAAATATGATTTTAAAGAAAGGCAGCAGCACAAGTTCTTAAACTTCTGAAATAACAGTGCAGATGTATTCATACAAAATATATGCACATATTCTAGAAGATAAAGCCAGTAACACAGTTTAATTAAAAAAAAAGTTTTATTTAAAAAGGCAATAGATCTGTCACAGATTTGTGCAAAAACCTTCATTAAATGGTCCATTTCATCCAAACTACTTTCAGACTTTGTACAGAACAGACACGTTAGTCTTTACTGTGGTTGCGAATGTTTACATATCAGGCAATAGTAACAGTCTTTAAATCCACAATTCACTTTCAGAAATTCTCATCCATCATTTCATATTTAGAAAAAAACAGTGTCAAGACCGGTATAAATTACTTGATCTGTAAACATGATCAATAATGCTGTCACCAAATAACACACAAAGACAATATGTTCTTCAGATTCGATAAAAAAGCAGATAATCAGGAGAAGACATTTAAATAACAAGCATAAGTTGTTCTTTACAACAAAATTTTATAGGTAAGCCATATAACATTTATAATAAAAATAAATTATAAAAAGTTCTAAAAATTATACAACTAAATTGATTTATACCTCAGCAGTAAAGAAATATAATTTCAGATTAAACAAATTAATTTTAAATAGTCACCATGAAATGACAGGTGGCCTGTCATAAGTAATTCTTACTTCATATTTCTTTGGCTTGTTTGAACATAGGCACAATTAGTGAAAGTCCCACAGACTAAATGTGGAAACGACTGCTGAGAGTGTGTCATACTGAACTGATGGTCCAAAGGAGAACAGTCACAAATACCAGATTTCCACAGAGATAAATAGCCAGAACTATGTTTTTAAAACAAGATTCCTAGAAAAGGGAATAAAAATGCAATGGATATATTAGGGTATAACATTAATGAAATGCACGTTTGTCATGAGGAAATAAATACAAACTCAACTCACCATGCTAGAACTATCATTCTCATCAGGAACAAACATAATCTCCTCTTTGTCGTCAGAATTAATATGTTCTGTGTAGATTTTGACGTTTTTAAAATATTTACCTGAAAAGCACACATACACAAAAAATATACATATTATATATATATATATATATATATACACATACATACATACACACACACACCTTAGGCACAAATATCCTGCCTTCCGCATTTTTTCTAGCATAAAAGCATATTGTTTTGCTCTGAAAGGTTGTGGTATTTCAAACTGATTAGCATTCAACCCAACATGTCAATCACTAATGCAATATAATAAAACCTTTTACAATTGAATGGATTCATACGGCACAACTGATTTCCAGCTGAGATGCTAAGACACACTACTCATAAACATACAGTAAATAACCGCTGTGAAAAGACACAACTGATGAATCTAGGTACAGGTATAAAACACACATGGTTGAGGGCAGTTTACTGACCTATAGGTAAAAACCCCCTTCGATGGACTTCCAGAACCAAATCTGCCAACACAAACCATACCACAATGAACGCCAGGAACCCTGTGGACCATGGAGCAGGCAGGAGCAGAGCTTGCTGATGGATCCCGAGGAAGATGGTGACAACTAAATCAGGAAACACACAGCTTACTTATGACAGTGTTGAACAACACATACGGCTAATATTTGGGCACCCTGAACTAACATTATGCATCATAACATGACTAGCCTCCATTAAAGTACAATACAACATATTATATATGACGCACTCAGTTATGATAATAAAAACTAGACAATTTTATTCCGACAAAACTGTTCACTGCGCAATTTTACTGAACTTACAAAGCCACTTTCTGTTGTTAATATAGATCTGAGCCACATAATTACACATCACAGCATTGTCTTACCGGCCACAATTTGAGCTATTGTTCCTGTTCCAAAATGCATCCAGTTGAAGATGTATCTCCTGAGAGCAGGTTTTACAGAAAAGAAAGACAGACATTTCAAATATGGCCATTTCAATCACAATTAATATTACACCTGTAATTCAAAAGTGATCTACACTGTTAAAAAGCTTGTAAAATGGTATAGACCCTGACAGACAATTCAGAAGCCGGAATTGCAAACTATTATACTAATTCAACAAGAAATCATGATTTTCAGCTATATAAGACACTTTTTACAGAAAACATTATAATGTTATGGCCTGTAACATCTTGTGATCCATGACAATAAGTAACAAATTATTGAAATAATTAAAAACATAATCAATTAAAAAAAAGCAGAAACTTTGGACACCAAATGTACCTGCAATAATAAAATCACCCACATACTGCATTGCATGCTATTAGTTCATTCTGGGCATTTCTTTTCTGGCTGTATTATGCAATGCTCCCGTTTCCAGGATTTACCTGGAGGCATCTGGCGCTGGTCTGAAAAGTGCCATGACAGGTTGGATGACAGCGAGTGCCATGACGACACAGCCCAAATAAGGGTGTATGCCTGCCCGCTGTGGATAATACATTACATATTAGCATTGACTGTATTCATGAAGCTAATGTTATCAACAAACGAACGGGTTTTCAAAGGCTGCCAAAGTACAAGGTTGATGGGTATTATTTTTGTGTGGAGGCGGGCTTGACAACCGTTGCCATGGAACATGGTGCCCTCTGCTGGTCATACACAGGAAATGACAGAATCTCTGACAGATACTTGGCAAGAGGGTTGTCACAGATGCCCCTGGTGAGTCACAAATGTGTCCCTCATGCTCAGCCTTACGGATGGATACATGTGTCAGCTTGAGGCTCAAATAAGCCAGCACTTGCAGACTTAATTAGACACTCGATCAACACTGTGCTTGATTAATCCCTGAAGAAAAGTGGGTATGTTTTTCAGAAACGGCCAAAAAGATTCCACATGGTGGGTCACTTCTGATGAACACGGGACATTAATTGGCTCTTTGTTATTCTGAGCAGACAGCATGTGGGTCTGACACATTGGCAGTGCTGTTGAACAGTCAGAGGTGTGTGATGAAGGTGGTGAAAATATGACACACTGTTAAAGCATGAGTAATACTCACGTGTGTGTGTGTGTGTGTGTGTGTGTGCTTGTGTGTCTGTGTGTGTTACCTTGCTCCAGCCTCCTCTGTACATAAAAGGCAAAACAAAGCCAACCAAGGTAAGCAGAACTGTGAGGGTCATCAGCAGTCTGTGTAACTGTGGAAACAAAAAGATTCATAATTAAAAATATCCTGAAATCCTCATTTTAGCAAACAAAACAAGCTCCTACCTGAAACCAGACCTTCTGCCCCAAAATATTCCTTTCAGGCCAGTCGGGTTTGAAGTATCGTGCCATGATGACACCAGCACTGACCGTCGTCATCCAGGCGATCAGCATAAAAGCCCCTACAGATACAAACAAATACTGAGTTTCAGAAACCAGATGTTATCTTTTAGATTTTTGTAAATGTTGCCACAAGGACTTTACTATGCAATTATTTTGGGTGTGTTACCGCCCCAAGAGCCCAGAACAATGCTATTTTAGCATTATTTATATACTATTATAGTACTTAAAAATGTTTTGTATTAGCTTTTATTTTTATATTTTCATTTTTGCATTTATTTGATAGCATTTATATGAAATAGAAATCTTTTGTAACGTTCCCAAAACAGTGTCCTTTTAATATTATTTATCTACTATTATAGTACTTAAAAATATTTGCTTTTATTTTTACATTTTTAGTAATTAAATTGTGCTTTTGTCACTTTTATTCGTTTTTTTACATAATTATTACATAGCTTTATTTTAATTTCAGTTTTAGTAATTTCAGAACTACATTTCTAAAATTATTTGTAATTTTCATTTAAAAATTGAATTTTTTTCTTCTAATATTTTCTGTTTTATTTGACTTCAGCTTTATTTCAATTAACAATTCTTATAGATTCTTATAACGATTAAAATAAATGATTCTTAATAGTATTAGTTAACTACAACTCTAGCCCAAAAGTGTCCACCCCCCGAATACTCTTCAAAGTAAATGTCAGAGTAAATTTAGAGGATTTTTGTCAGTTTTTGCCCATCTGCTCTGCGAAAATCATTTGATATATTTAATTCAGCATTCAAATGCATTATAAAGCTCACTGATAAGCTATTAATCACATTCAGTATGCAGAGTTTTGTTATTTAACTTCACCATGATATTTGATGAGCAAGGGCGATCGAGAACCAGTTAGATCCTCAGGAGATCCTGTTATGACTGTCCGATAGGTTGAAATCAGAGGTTGGCGGTCATGTCGATGAGTTCGCCCTGGAGACAGAGAAAACACAGTCTTTGATACTACTTGCCAAAGAAAATAACCAAGGAAACAATACAAAAAAACAATATCTCACCATTTTCAGCTCGACCATGTGCCATGAAGAGGTAGTACATCTGATCCAGGTTGAACCTGTTTGCATTGTCAGGTAGGAGGCTTATGTCTCTGCGGAAGCTACACTGAATCACTCCGTCTGATAGTCTCCAAGCTGTGTCTTTCAGAATGTTCTAGGAATGAACATGAGCACAAAGACTTTAGAGTAAATTCATGTTTTTTTTGTCTTTAATTGTTTTAGCATGTTTTAGAAAAAAATCTAATTCTATTCATCATTTATTCACACTCGTGTCATTGCAAAACCATTCTTTCCTTCTTCCATGGAACAAAAATGTGCAGAAGTAAAAGGGAAACAGGGCTGTCAAGCTTAAATACACCATGAAATTAAATTTGACAATTCTTATTTTTTAATGGAATATTTCAGTATTTATTATAAATGATTTGTCAGCACACATCATTATTTATTTATTTATTTTTTAAATTTGCATTAACAGCAAACCACAAACATCCAACTCTCAAACATCAATTCTCAATGGACAAAATCAAGTCCCGCCCTACATTTATTCTTGTTCGAGAAGCCTTTTCACTCTGCATTAGTCTACATATCATATAATGTATATTGAATAATTGAAACCATAAATAATTTCTTACTTAAACCAGTGTGTGCTGTTTGTTAGACATTTTCACTGTTCAATCAGTGCAAGTATACCTCTGAAGAGATTTCTGGGTGAGTCCGTCCAGTAACAAATGCAGCCTTGATGTCAACTCTGTCCGTGTTTCTAATACACAGATAGACATCATCGTTCCCCTGAAATGTACAACACATTTGCTATTATTTATGCTAAGACATGCTAGCCATTCAAAGGCATACTGATAATAATATTTTACACAGTGTTATTTAGTATCAATTATATATTTCATAAAAATATATTTAGAATTTTCATGTTATAGTTTTAGTAATTTTTGTGTATTTTTGACATTTTATTGTTTTTTCTTGAAAAATATGCATATATATAATATATTATCAAAGTTATTTTAGTACTTCAAGTTAAACTAAACAAAAATTAAATTTAAAAACTAGTTGAAATAAAAGACAATGGAAATGTGTTTTAGTTTTAGTTAATGATTATAACCCTGATTTCAATATATGTTATACAATAAGATGTGAAATATGAAATTATTCAAAGTGTCTGTCTATATTACCATCCATTTGTCCAGTGATAAGGCAAAGGACACATAACCATCTGCAGGTCCACTGAGCTCAAACATCACGCTACTGCCCTCTACCCTAAAGGACAGGAAGTGACAGGCCGTGTCATTTTGTGGGTCACAGCCCTGTGGATCTCTCAGACAGGACTTCCTGATTCCACAGCCCTCAGAGGTGAACTGAAGGAGATTAGAATATTATTATTATTCATTAGTATTATTTACATATTCCAATTATTCTGAGCCTGAAATGGTCACAAACTCATGACACACTCCAGTAACTTAAGCAGTGTTTTGACTCACTGAACGTGACAGTGCTGAGGAAGCTGTGGTTTTGGCACTAATGGAACCTCCAAAGGTAGTTTGTGGCGGAGGAACAAAACCATTTTGGGACACCACTGGACCTCTAATATTCACCCAATATTCACTATAGTGACTGACAACTGTTAACCTGAATGAAAAGAAAAATCAATCCACATTAAAGTCACTATGAAATCCAAATTGATAATACTCATTTTTTTATGGAATATTGCAGTATTTATTATAAATGATGTATCCATGCACATCATTATTTTTTTTAAAATTCATGTGCCCTCATAATCTTTAATCAAAATAACTTCCCCACCCTCTTGCAGCAACATCTCTTCTTTTCTCTGATGATATGTTTACATTTTTTCTTGTTCAAGAAGCCATTTCACTTGGATATACAACACAATAGAGAAGAAAAGACTATCGCAACTTGTTTTATGCAAAAACAGCATTTGAATACTTACAGAAACTGCACACTGGAAGGAGAGTCAGGTGGTGCTACCCAGATCACCTGAACCTCTGTCTTGTGGGAATCACTGGTATGACTCACTGCAGAGTTCTGTGAATATTCAAAATACAGTAGGTTCAGTGAATTATATTAATTTGGGAGAAACAAAGTACCATAATTTCTTAAGTATATAACCTTTTTAGGTCAATAAATAACAAATAATAGTAAGAAAATATGTTAATAAATATTTTGTTTTCAGTAAAAGTCACTGACCACTTTATTGTCACACTGAAGAAGCTGAGAAATGCCAGGATTTATTAGCTTAAATGATCCAACTATTTCACTGAGATTCCCAGCATTCCTAGCTTCTATGAGGAACCCTTTGAAGTAATGTTTGGTCCCTGAAGACGCTATTGATAATGTCACTGTGAATATGAAAAACAGATTATACTTTACATCTTTTCAGTGCAAGATTTGGAAAGCTTTAACATATGACAATGATACCAGAACCATATTCCTACCTTTGATTTCATCTTCAGGGCTGAAATGGGATTTGTCTACTGTGATGGTGAATGGTGGATCTTTGGTACTGGGATCATAGCCATGTTGGGGTTTCATGTCCCCACAAGCCTCTTTAACCTTTCCATTACCGTAGCAAATGACTGTCTCTAAACATACCGGGAGCAGCAGCAATACAATCCTCATCTTCATGAGAACCTGAAATAAATGGATAATTACTGTGAAACCCAAACTTTACAATGATAATTTGACAAGCAATCCAAGTGTAGCTGAAACAGTAGGCAGTACCATGTCCTAAAGAAGATGTCCTAAAAACATGGCAATATCAAGATGCCTCTCCAAAAAAATGGTAATACCATGGTACTTTGAGTTAGCAAAATATATATAGTACTTAAAGGTGCAATATGTAATATTTTCTGTCCGCTAGAGGCCTATTCAAAACAAAGGCGTAGCTTGATGACGGCAAGTTTGAGCGCGGAACATGTGGTCTTCACTTCACAGCCGGTAGAAATAATCGGGATAGGACTCGGGAACAAATCATGTTCATGGACGCGTTATTAATGTTATTGTAGTATGAAGCAGAGCAGGACCGAGTGTTGTGGGAGCTGAACGAGGCAGCTGGAGCGATTGCGCAACACGCCGCGAGCAGCTGAACTTTTATTATGACACAGTTGCTGGGGCTGCTTCTGCTTTTCTGGTCATGAGTATGAGGTAACGCAGCTCTGTATATCATATTAGATACATTTGAGAGTGTTGAAAATGATGTTATAACGTTACTCTGTGTGTTCACTCGGCGGCTGCTGTGAAACACTTGTTGCACACTGCAGTAAGCTAGATCGATTTTAGAAATGCTGGATGGCTTGTGTTGATAAATGGCATGCAGTTCATTTTAAAACGTATTGTATGATGGAGAAAATGCTGTATTACTGTTACTAAAAATAAAGCTGCATCTGATTATGCTATGTAGCTACTTGATACATACTCTGAGGAATGGTAAAGCATGGTACTCGCAAAATAAAAAAAAAAAAATCAAGAAAATTAGATTTAAACAATAAGACTAAACGTGTTGAGCTATATAACAACAATTAGTTTTCTGTCTATAAACGTAATCAAACAGTTGTTCCCTTGCCTATTAAAACATGTAATATATTAAAGCGTCTTTGGTGTTTCCAAATTAATTGTCAATTGGTCAATTGATATGACGCAATTGACAGGCGACTCCTCACACGTCCCGGAGCCTTGGTTAAAATTGCAATTTTCTCACGATTTACAAATAGTTGGAAACATTTGGGTTATTTTAAGTACTTAACAGAACAAAATATATAACACTGGCCTAGTGGTTTTTGGATATTTTACTGCAAAATTCTTACATATTGCACCTTTAATCTCATGTCCATGATTCAATGATAAAAATACATGTAGTCAGCTGCGTGTTACAAATGTTTTTTTTTGTTTTTTTGTTTTTTAAATGCCTGTTGTCTAATCAGTCTTTGCTGAGAAACCTGGAGAAAAAAGATAAGGACTGTTACTGACTCCAGAACAGCACTAGAAGACTGCAGAGTTTAAACACAACTACTTACATGTTTGTAATAAATTAAATAAATATATATATATATATATATATATATATATATATATATATATATATATGATAGAGAGAGAGACCTGGTTTGTTTAATGTCAAGTGTGAATGGGATATATGGGTCAAGGTCATGTTTCTGTCTCTTCCGTCAGGCTAACGACATCTAACGATAAAGATAGGCAAGAATAAAAAAGCGTTAGTGAAAGCAAAGTGGGGAAATTTAACCTCTTCTATAAAAACTAGGATCAACTGTGCACAAATATAGCAGCCATATTCACCTTTACACTGTAGCAGCAGCTACTTCCTAGTTGACAAGACGTCTGCGCATGTGTCAAAAGAAAAATAAGCAGCCAAATAGACAGACAAGCACAATAAACTGCTGACAGAACGATAAAACAAGTATATATGCTTACCTCCATTCATCTAAAATAAATTACCATCACACTATCACGTGAAAAAACACACAATTGTGCGCGAGGTGCATGTGCTTGCTCTAAGGAATGGGCGGTCTTTTTGCGAGGAGGCGTTTGATTGGTTGAATGCCGTGCTCAAAGATTCTCCCAAAGATGTGTGGGTGAGGCTAAAATGAATGACAAACAATAGATGTGTTCAGTAGTATCGTTTATTTTTTCGTGAACGCAAGCCAAGTAGTAGTAGGCAGCAGTAGTGGTAATTTTAATTCAAGCAATATCACACAAACAAAAGTTTTGTAAAACTGAATCAGCATGGCCGTGATTACCTGTGGCACTGGGCCTGCCGCCTCAGGCAAAGGTAGTCTAAGTCGTGTTGGTATTCGTGCTTGTGTGATATTACTGAAATACACTAGTAATAATAATAATAAATTATAATTTTTTATGTAGATAATTCACAGGTATCACGGCTATTCTGATATTTACAGAACTCTTGTTCGTGTGATATTGCCTAAATTAAAATAAATGGTTCACTATAAAATATACATTATTAATAAAAATAATAATACTATTATTATTATTTTTGGAGGATTTACATCAGTTTATCAGTTATATACGTGCTGCATTGACAACTTATGTTCTTCACAGGCTTTGCCTGATGTAACCAGTGAGATGTAGCTCTAAAGGTGCTGGCTATATTTAGGGTCACTGAAAGGTCATGTCACCTCAGATGCATGACCTTTTTAGATGCACAAGGTCTGCTCTATGACCAACACTGGGTGACACTCTGGTGAGGAGTCTGTCGGATGTTGCTGGTAATTAAACTTTTATTAGTAAATTGAAATGATGGCACCTCATTTTAGCATTTACTTTAACGACAAATGCCTGAAATGCATGCTATATACAATCATTTGGAAATAAGAGGTCTCATGTGTCAATATAAGTAACATTTTTTGGTTGTATTAATGTCTATATCTGAGCATGATAGTCCTACAAGAAAATACATTATTAGCTGAATTTAATGTTTATGAAATGTTGTAACAGTGCTTGCAATTTACGTTTGAAAGGTTTACAAATTTGTGTGCAATAAAAAATTTTTTTTTTATAATTTTTTCCATATACTATGCATGTCTATATTTATGCAAAATGTAAAAAAAAATGTACAGTATATATTTGCAGTTCAATCAATCAATCAATCTATATATCTAAATAACTGTATTTACCTTTCTATCTATCTATCTATCTATCTATCTATCTATCTATCTATCATGTCATCATTGTATCCATATGCTGTTGCTTCAGGTTAGGTCAATAGGTCATATTT
The DNA here is from genome assembly GCA_037950675.1 of Hypophthalmichthys molitrix. Classification (NCBI taxonomy): domain Eukaryota; kingdom Metazoa; phylum Chordata; class Actinopteri; order Cypriniformes; family Xenocyprididae; genus Hypophthalmichthys; species Hypophthalmichthys molitrix. The sequence continues at coordinate 19,905,274 of CM075514.1, read as the reverse complement.
TTTTATTCAAACATTGTTGACAACACTGTCAAACATGCACAAATCCCCCACTTGCCTATATCAATTGCAACAGATTGTTCACGTGTTGTTCGTTGTTATCGTATGATAGGCCACACTGTTGGAAATCCAGGGGTAACCTCTCCTGTGTTTAAAGGGCATCCTAAAAAAGCACTGCCAACATGTTCCGTGGCAAACAGACCCGAGTGCTTCTCCTGAATGACATGGAGAGACTGGAGCACACTCTATTTCGCTTGGAGCAAGGTAGGTCTTCTTCTCATAAACTGTGCATTGCGAATGAAAATATTTTCATTTACGTCATCATCAGCTGTGCTATCATGATGTTTATTTTATATTATTCTTTTATAGATTTATGGTATCATTTATCATTTTTAATGATGTTGTTAATGCATACATTTTTCTACCCCTTTTATTTCTCTTATTTAATTACTCTGCAACTCAAGACTTTGGACTCCTGCGGAGCTTTGGATAGATTTACGTGTTACTCGTGGTGCATGAGCACCGAATATCACATTCAAAAAGCTGTGCGCTATATATAGCAGAGGAATGTGCTGTGTTCTGTCCCGTTTGCTGTGGTGCTCATAGGTTTTGCAGTGTAGATAATATAAATATAGTTTACTATAGTATGCAAAGGTCAGATGATCACTAATTACAGAATAGAATACTACTAATAGACTCATACTGGCTACTACAGCCTGGGTTCTCCCAAGGTTTTTCTTTTTTCTTTTTTTTTTCTCCATTTTAACACCTATTTGCTACCTGTTTGCCACCTTATGTCACCTGTTGGAGTTTGGGTTCCTTGCCGGTGTCGCCTTTGGCTTGCTTAGTTGGGGACACTTGACATTTGATATTCAACAGTGCTTTGCATCTGCCTGCATTGACACCATTTTCTTTAAGAGCTGCTGTGCAGCCAAAATTATATACCAGTTATCACTGTAAAGCTGCTTTGTAAAAAGCGCTATATAAATAAAGGTGACTTGACTTGACTTGACATAGTACACGTACTGCGAAACAGTACTATTATGCAACCATAAACCTGAAACTCTTTTAGTGTTATCATTTTTGAGCCATGGCTTCCCTCTGGAATTTCTTATAGGTTTGTAAAATAGCTTAAATATCTTTTTTTATGAGTAATATAATATCTACAACATAAATGTTCTACAATGGGTCTTTTTAAAACATTTAAATAATATCACCTTTTTCAATAAATATGGGTTAAAATTGAGCAATCTTCCAAAAGAAGAATTTGACCTGTTCTTTTCTTAGATTTTTCAAGCATGCTGTCTAGTGATAGAAAAAAATGGCAATATCACTCTAAAATAAAAATGTACATGAATATAAGACCTTTTTTTTTTTGTATCTTTTATTGTTTATATACTGTTGCATAAACCAGTGGTTAGTTTTGTTTTTTATTGTTATACACACAACAGAGCACATTTAGTAAATGTAGATAGATTATCTAAAATATATTTATTTTTTAAATATATTTTTTAAATAGGCTAATGAAATTTAAACATGCACATTTTCGCCTTTTTACTTATGGAGAACAGGAAGGCTTTCTGAACTGTATGTCTTTAAATATGCATTAAAATACCATGCAACAGCTAAATTTATCAAATTATACACCAAAACAATTTATGATTTTTATAACCAGTGGCTTCAAGGAGAATTAAGTCAGAGATTTATGAGTAAAAAAAGATCTTCTTGAAGTCTACTTAAAGAGATTTTCATGTTTTGTTCTAAAACATAAATTACACAATATCTGAGAAGTTTTGTATTGTATTAAAAACTAGTTGATATTTATTAAGTTTCATTGCTCTGAACACAATAATTTATGATGCAAGGATCTTGATTGATAAATGCACTATTTAAAGGGTTAGTTCTCCCAAAAATGAATATTATGTCATTTATTACTCACCCTCATGTTGTTCTACACCCGTAAGACCTTTGTTCATCTTCGGAACACAAATTAAGATATTATTGATGAAATCCGATGGCTCAGTGAGGCCTCTATTGCCAGAAATGTCACTGAACCTCTCCAGAAAGGTACTAAAGATGTATTTAAAACAGTTCATGTGGTTCTACTTAATATTATAAAGTGACGAAAATACTTTTTGTGCGCCAAAAAACAAAACAAAACAATGACTTTTCAACAATATCTAGTGATGGGCGATTTCAAAACACTGATTTGGAGCGCCAAAGTCACATGATTTCAGTAAACGGGACTTCATTTACGCGATCCGAACCACTGATTCGAAACAAAAGATTTGCAACACTTTGAAGCAGTGTAAATGACAATAAATGACATTATTTTCATTTTCAGGTGAACTAACCCTTTAAAGGAAGGTTTCAGACTATAACGGGGTTATTGGATGTGCAGCTCCCCCTGCTGTTTTCTCATGTGACTCACATTTAAATTCACTTAGGCTTTGAGCTACAGTTCCGCCTGGGCCCGACCCTGCAGGGAAAGAGTGTGCATGTCCACACTGACTACCCAGCACCGGGCAAGAAGTTTGTTGGCTCCAGCTTCCGTCAGCTGGAGTGGGTGAACCCCAGTGGCAGAGAGGATGACTCAGACAAATACTGCAAACTGGACCTGGAGATAGCAGGGTCTTATCAGTATTACTTTGGGTGTGGGTGAGTGAGTTGTACTATTGTTTTTACTTATAATTTTGGCAGTTTCTAACTGCTGTTTAAATAAAACATTACACAATATACACAATACACAAACATTGTTTATGCAGGAATGAGGAAAGATCCGGAGGTGGCTACATTGTGGTGGATCCAGTGTTGCGTATCGGCCATGAGAGGAAGATCCTGCCTCTGGATTGCATCACAGTTCAGACTTACCTGGCAAAATGTCTGGGCCCTCTGGATGAATGGCTAGGCAGACTAAGAGTGGCCAAGGAAACTGGTATGAATCATTTATCAGTGTCTGTTTAAACTCTTGAAGTTTGGTATTGCAGTAGTGCTTGTGACTCCAGCAAAAGTCAGTCTGATGCCCTCTCATATGGATAAATATGTGCTAATGTGTATAAAAAGGGTCTTTTTGTTCCCCACTGATTGGAACAATCTGTGAGTTATTGCATATTAGCAGAATAATCAAAAATATTAGCATGCTTGCTATATGTGCATGGTTGTGAGATGTTTTTGTGGACATTCTGGACAAGCAAATGATTAAGAATGAATCTGATATTATTTCTCTTTTCACCCACAAATTGCCGGAAATACTTGAAAAAACCATTAATTAACTTAGTATTAAACTTTGGTGTGAAACTGTTGGCGAAATGTGTTTTCTTCTTTTCTATGCTACATTTTCCACTTAAATAAAATGGTAAAAAAATAAATAAATAAGACAATAATAATGAATAAAAAAAATATAAATTAAGATGATAAAACGGGTGAAAAAATTCTATAGACTTACATTGTGTGACCAAAGCCATATCTAGAGACCAGAATCTAATAGAGATCTTATGGGTAGAACTTTATTCCTGTAAGTAACCATCTATCAACTACCCTGAACACCATAGCAACGCCCTAGCAACCAGCCAAAACACCCTAGCAATCATATAGCAACACCATGGCACTTTTGCACTGTGAACAACTAACAACTTTTTTGGGGGGCCAAGTTTAGCCATGTAAGGTCCAAAAAGCAGCTATGGAGTAAATAAAAATGTGTACTTTTTTTTTTTTTTTGTTCAGGTTACAATATGATCCACTTCACGCCTCTGCAGAAACTAGGCTTATCACGGTCATGCTACTCCATAGCTGATCAGCTAGAACTGAACCCAGATTTCTCCCCACCTGGAAAGAACTACACCTGGATGGATGTGGGCAACCTGACAGAGAAACTCAAGAAAGAGTGGAACATGATTTGCATCACAGATGTGGTGTACAACCACACAGGTACTTTCTGCTGCATCTTTAGCACATATATAATGTTTGGAGAAACTTCCAGCACTGCATCTTTGGCTGTTTATCTCATTGGAATGGCAATGTCACCTCAGCAGAATAAGAAGGAAGTGGTTAGGCTATTTATATATCAATTGCAGCCATCAGAGAGTAGATGAAAGCTGGTCACATCTGTGGCACAATGGTTGAGATTTTTGACCTTTCAGTCACACTGCAGGAAGATTAATGTTGGCCGCCTCGTTCTTTGTGACATTCTAATGTTTCATGTTGCCCTCTGCTGCATGTGTGTAAGGGGAACAAATTTTCATGTCTGCCCTTATGAACGCCATATGGGTTAATAGGGTGTCAAACTGAGTACTGTTTCTTGCCAACCAGCTTTGTTTTTGTTAGTCTGTAAAAGTGATCCAGCAAGGTGTAAAAGTAGCTCTACAGGATGTTTTGCTACAGAAGTTTTACATATTAGCACTTTTCCTTTCGATCTTTTGTTTTGGTGTGTTTAACATTCTTTAAGGCATTGGCATTTACTGAGTACAAACACCTCAATTAACCTCACAGTCAGATAAAAAAAATTAAAAGCATTTTAAAGCAATTAAAGCAACTTTTTCAATAAATATGAGTTAAAACTACATACATTTCAGAGTGTGAGCTGCAAGTTTATTATAGCATAAATGGTAGCTGAAAAAAAAAAAAGTTTGAGTCTCCCAGCATGCAAAATTGACAAATTTAGCAATTTTCCAAACAAGTAATTTGATTTGTCTTAATTTTTTCCCAAGCATTTTGATTAGTGATGGCGGTAAAAATAGAAAATGGCTGTATCCTCCAAAAATATAAATGTGCAGAAACATGAGGCTATTTTTATAGTCACACACAACAGCACTTATTCAGTAAATCGTAGATCAATTATTCCAAATCTTTCTTTTTTTTAAGTGCCACAGGAACTGTTTCCTGCTCTTTGAACCTTTGAAAACAGCTGTCATCATTGCTGAGAAGCAGAACAGCCGTAATAATGTAAACGTGGAATCAGAGCAGCTCTTTAGACACTAGACTGAAGTTTATCACACTTAATAAGCATTTTGAAATTGATTTTACTTGCCATTTATTATGTGCAAACATATCAATCCTTATCAGGAACTCACATATTCTCAATTTACTTTCCAACCAATTAACTATGTTTGCATGTCACATTTTCATTTTCCGCACACTTTTGACCCAGCTTGTGTTATATAATCTTATACTAACAGGTACAGCAGATTGTACTTCCATATGTTTGGTTTTTAAAAGGAAATCACTTCTATAGACTGAAGTAAAATAAGTCGCAGGTGATGAAACACTGTCTGTCATGCAGTTTAAAGCATATCTTCTGTCTATATCTTAGAAAAACAGATTTTAAAAAAAATATATATGTATATTTATTTATAAGACTATGATTCTGTGATTGTTCCTTTGGTTAGCTGCCAACAGTAAGTGGATTAGAGTCCATCCAGAGTGTGGCTATAACCTGGTAAACTCTCCTCATCTGAAGCCGGCCTGGCTGCTGGATAGAGCCCTGTGGCTCTTCAGCTGTGCTGTAGCTGATGGAAAATACACCGATAGCGGCCTTCCACCTCTTATTGAGAATGAGAAACGCATTACTGTGAGTCTGGAGGCTCTCACAGCTTTTAAATATTCCAAAAATCCTTCAAAGTTTGTGGTGACAGGGCAACATGTGATGGTGTTTGGCTTTATGTTTCAGATCCTCCGAGGACTTCTGTGGAAGGAAGTTTTCACCCAGCTGAAACTATGGGAGTTTCTGCAGGTGAACGTTGAGAAAGCCGTTGAGCAGTTTAGGAAGGTTCTTCAGGCTGGTGAGCGTTTGAAGTCTGCTAGCATGTTCTTGGAGGCTCTGTCACTTGTATTTTGTAGGGTTGGAGGTAAGTTGGGTGTATTTGGAATCTGTAGGTAACAAACCTGTGGGCCCTGAGCTGGAGGGAAAGCCGAAATTAAAAGTCATCCAGGATTCACAGTACAGACGCCTCAGCAACACCGTAGACATGCAAATGGCCCTGGAGATGTTTGGCAGACACACGTGAGTTCACTTCATGTTCAGGCTCTGTTTAATTTTTTTGGATAGAGTATTGTTTTCTGTAATCAAAGATCTATGTTAAGTTTTTTAATTATCTCAGATAAAAAGGTCAGTGATAATTTTATTGTGATTATACTTATCTTGTTTACCCTGACATTTTTTATATAATTGTATAATCACAATAAAATAAAGCAATAATATTCTGATGGTCATATAATTATCAACAAGGTGGTCCCTACATCACTTTTTTATACACTACCAGTCAAAAGTTTGGACACGGTAAGATTTTTAATGTTTTTAAAAGAAGTTTCGTCTGCTCACCAAGGCTGCATTTATTTAATTAAAAATACAGTAAAAACAGTAATATTGTGAAATATTATTACAATTTTAAATAACTGTTTTCTGTTTGAATATATTTTATAAAGTAATTTATTCCTGTGATCAAAGCTGAATTTTCAGCATCATTACTCCAGTCTTCAGTGTCACATGATCCTTCAGAAATCATTCTAATATGCTGATCTGCTGCTCAAGAAACATTTATGATTATTATCAATGTTGAAAACAGTTGTGTACTTTTATTTTCAGGATTCCTTGATGAATAGAAAGTTCAAAAGAACAGCATTTATCTGAAGTTTTGTAACATTATACACTACCGTTCAAAAGTTTGGGGTCAGTAAGAATTTTTATTTTTATTTTTTTGAAAAGAAATTAAAGAAATTAATACTTTTATTCAGCAAGGATGCATTATCAAAAGTGACAGTAAAGACATTTATAATGTTGCAAAAGATTATATTTTAATTAAATGCTGTTCTTTTGAACTTTCTATTCATCGAAGAATCCTGAAAAAAAAAAAAATAATGTACACAAATATTTTGTACAATTGTACACAAAAAATGTTTCTTGAGCAGCAGATCAGCATATTAGAATGATTTCTGAAGGATCATGTGACACTGAAGACTGGAGTAATGATGCTGAAAATTCAGCTTTGATCACAGGAATAAATTACTTTATAAAATATATTCAAACAGAAAACAGTTATTTAAAATTGTAATAATATTTCACAATATTACTGTTTTTACTGTATTTTTAATTAAATAAATGCAGCCTTGGTGAGCAGACGAAACTTCTTTTAAAAACATTAAAAATCTTACCGTGTCCAAACTTTTGACTGATAGTGTATATATGTATATATATTTCCTTAATTAATTTTCATCCATTTTTTTGATTGTTTTATATTTTGTTACACTTGTTATGCCAGTGCACTGCACTTTGTGAACAACTTTATTTTCCTTGTACATATCAAAACAACAGTAACGGTCCCAAATCCATCCAAGAGTGCTGTGATTGGTTTAAAAAGAGTCTTGAGGAACTGAATGTGGAATGCTATAAGGAAATGCATAGTCATCATGAGAAGGTTGGTTTCTGTAAGCCTCACATGTGGGTGTGATTCACATGATCTGACTGTTCAGATTTGATGTCTATCTGATTATTTACGTCATTTCTTCCATTCAGGCTATAAACTGCATAGTGGGAACAGTTTGTTATGAAAGACTTGCCACCCATGGTCCTCAACTTGGACCTGTCACTCGGACAAACCCTTTGGTGACTAGGTAAATATTTATTGTAATAAGTTGCAACTTATTCTGGACAAGAACTGCCCACTTAGAAAGGAAGAGATAATCTGACAGACAAACACAACTAACAAAAATATGTTCAAAAAGAATGTTTTGCTAATGTTCCCATTAAAGGGTTAGTTCACCCAAAATTAAATTTCTGTCATTAATTACTCAGCCTCATGTCGTTCCAAACCCGTAAGACCTTCGTTCATCTTCGGAACACAAATTAAGATATTTTTGATGAAATTCAAGAGTTTTTTTTATTCTCAATAGAAAGTGAAACAAAATTAGAAAAGTAGTAAAAGTAGTAAAAACATTGTTAAAATAGTCCATGTGACTATTTCTCTTGAAAAGCCAAGCCAATGTTGATTCTCGCTTTAATACAGGCTCTGACGCATTCCCCCCTTTTTTAATTTTTACTTTTTTTTTTTTTTTTTTTTTACAGTTTTTCACAGTCGCTTTGGTACATTGAATCATCTTTAAGATTTGCAAACCAGTAACTGCATTTCTCAAAACAATTTAAACAGCACCACACAATGTATTACCTGCAAAAGCGTGTAACTTGCTCAAAATCCTGTTCATCTCTCAAAAGTAAGTTTTAATCAATAAACATATCAGTGCCTAGTTCTTGTGTCATTGTTCACATACAGGATAGTCAAAATGCTTAGTCATGTTGTCAAATATAACAGTGAGTATTTTGATATGTAAACTATGGCTACAATTTTGATGACAATAATTGAAAATGCACAAGGCTGCACTTTATCTGTATGGCATATATAAATTATATATATGCTCTGTATATGTTGTGCTCTGTCTATACTGTATATGCTTGCCAAGTGATAATGTAAGAAACAAAAGACACTTGTACATTATTTTGTTATTTATATGATGTAAAAGAGCAAATAAATCTTCACAGACATAAATCATAAAACCGAGCGAAAATATACAATTCTGCTTATGTATTTCTAGTTAAAGGCCTCAAACAAAACCTTTTAATGCCACAAATATATCCAAATGACTATTTTTCCTCCGAAGTGTTCATTGTAGCTGTATGATATCTTAAAAGCTTAGCATTTTATTGTGTAATACGCTGATGAGAATGGCAGATTTACAGTTCGGCCTTGTTTTGTTGTTTTAATGATTTAGATATTTTACCTTCCCATTTGAGGACATGTCCATGGAGCAGGAAAACCAGCTGATGCTGAATCCAAATGAAGGATGTCATGTGCTCGCCCATAATGGATGGGTAATGGGTGATGACCCACTCAGAAACTTTGCAGAGGCAGGTGAGTCAAAATATACGTGTATGTTGGTTTCTGCTGAACGGTAATGAAAATACCAGCATGCTGGTGCACTGGCTTTTGTTGGATTGGTGCTGGTCTAGCTGGTAGGCCAGCAAAGCCATGCAAAAATGGTCTTTCAAGATAGTCTAGCCTAGTAGTCAGTTTTTAATTGATTTATCTGTCCGTTAGGGTCTAATGTTTACCTCAGAAGAGAGCTTGTTTGCTGGGGTGACAGCGTTAAACTACGCTATGGCGACAAACCAGAAGACTGTCCGTATTTATGGGCTCACATGAAGAAGTACACAGAGATCACAGCCAAACATTTCTCCGGTGTGCGTCTGGATAACTGCCACTCCACACCCCTTCATGTGGCTGAGGTACGTGCTCAGATTTCCACTTTATTTTTGACCTGCAGGCATATTTCGTGATATATTTATACAAATTACATCATATGCTATAGACGGGAACTCAAAATTTTCTGCAATGTCATTATAGATTACTAGATTATAGAAAGTGATTTTCATATTTCGTTCCTTTTGAGGTTGTACTACAGGTTTTTCATGTGTACTGTTAAATGTGGCATCTTGTATGTTGTGTCTATAGGCCATGTTAGCTGCAGCCAGAGCGGTCAGGCCCAATCTTTATGTGATAGCTGAACTCTTTACAGGAAGTGAACAGCTTGACAATTTGTTTGTTAATCGGTTGGGGATAACCAGTCTTGTCAGAGGTACTGCAGTCTGCAAGAGACACACGTTTGCCCTTGATGCTTAATTTGCTTTTTTGTGTTTTTTCCCTCTTCTTTTCTTTCTCAAAACATTAATACCTTACCTTTTCTCTCCATCACCTACTTTGACCTAATGCATTACATGTGCACACAAATAATACTACATTAATGCTATACTTCATTACTAATGCATCTGCTTTATATCCTTTATGCTTTATGTAACCTGAGCATGTTCCTACTCATTGTCATGCACTTCACACCTTGTCTGTCTTGCTTAGTTTACTTTTATCTATCTATCTATCTATCTATCTATCTATCTATCTATCTATCTATCTATCTGTCACTGTTCTTTCTAACCCTGCTGCTGTGTGCTGGATGGGCTGCAGTATATGTTAGCTGTCGCTCGTCAACACAGGCCTGATCTGTATGTGATGGCTGAGCTCTTCACTGGCAGCGAAGAGCTGGACAATGTCTTTATGACTAGGCTTGGCATTACCTCCCTTATCCGAGGTAAGACACAAAGAGATTGGGAAATGCATTGCAGTGACACTCAGAAATAAGGAACATGCCATGTGAAATACAAATTTACGGCATGCATGCAGTTCGTTCCGACACAAAATTATTTTGACTCATCAAAATGAGCTAAAACACCACAGTTGTTGATAGAGTTTGAGTTGTGTTTCACACAGAATGTCCTTAGATATGAGATATTAGATAGATATGGATTGGTTCTTAAACTACTGGCACTTTTATGTCACAGGGGTTAATTTTTAACAGATTTTTTTGATGAAGCCCACATTAAAACTGTCATTTATTTTTGCTACTTTTCCAAAGCCATTTATTTATTTTATCTTTGTCTCAGTTTTTGTCTTTCAGTTTTGTGGTGTAATTTTCATCACAACAAACACTTTTACCACTAATAATGTTTTTTTTAAAAACCATTTTCAATAAAATTATTCTAAAAGTGAGGAATGATATTTGGACAACAATAAACACTGAGGCTGTGACGGTGATGTTAATGACTTCCTCTGTGGTGTACTGTATGTACAGTATATACTGTTGTGTATTGATAGTACACAAATTAAATAAACCAGTGAGAGTATAAAAAGTGCCTATAGTTGAAAAAACACCCAAATTATACAACAACATGAACCCTCCCTAGTAAAAAATAAATATACTAAAATGTATTTGAAATACATTTATTTCATGCTTAGTATACTACTGATACATTGACATATTTATGTACTTATTTATGAAAATATCCTGCAATTGTTCTTTTGGTATACTAAACTGGTATACTTAAAATCTGCTAAACTGGAACAACTAATTTTGTACTTAATGCACTTTAATTGTGCAGAAGTAGTGCTGAGGTTGAACTAAAGATATATTTAAGTATATTTGATTGTGCTAAAGTGGAACTATTGCAAGTATACTATAGTTACACTTTAAATATCTTACATTTAAAGACTAATGTTATTCAAAGTTCATACAATCCTTATCAATATTGACATTAAAACACATTTAGGCTTAATATTAAGAAATGTGCATTGTGCACAAGTAGTACTCCATATAAAGTTTATATCAGTAAGTCTCAAGCGATATGTCAGTAAATATGTTAATATATTTGAACTATACTTACTTAGTATGAAATAAATGTATTTTAAATATATTACTTTTTTTACTAGGGCTGTCATGTAAAGTTGGACCTTTTTATCAAATGTCTCATTTACTGATAAGGTTTGTTCTCTCATCATAAGAGGCCATGAGTGCCGGGGACAGCCATGAGGAGGGTCGACTGGTGTATCGTTTCGGAGGGGAGCCTGTAGGGTCATTCGTACAGCCAAACCTCAGGCCTTTAGTGCCGTCTGTCGCTCATGCCATGTTTCTGGATGCTACCCATGACAACGAATGTCCCGTTCAGGTCAGCAACACATAAAATCTTGTATTGTAATTTTCATTTTGTATTTTATAAACAATTTATGCTGTTTAATATTCATTTTTAATATGAAAAATCTGTTTTTCTTATTCTTGTCTTGTAGGTTCGTTCGGCGTATGATGCTTTACCCAGCTCTGCTATCGTCTCTATGGCCTGCTGCGCCACAGGCAGCACTAGAGGATACGATGAGCTCGTACCTCACCAGGTAAAAATGTGTGCAGTGACTTTGGCTGTGTCCTAAACTTAAACCTAAATGCCTTGCTGTACAATCAGTCAATGACTAAACAGACAGTATAAAAGCACCTCTTAAGGACACTGGTTGCAGAAAGGCAAAGCTTAAGATGACTAAGTAAATATGTAATGAATGAAGTGCTTATCATAAGTTATAATCAGATGGAAACATGTTAGAAGACAGGACTGTTACACAAACATTAGACTTATAAACATTATTTGCTTTTTGACACAGCTATTTTCACCAACACTACCGCTGAAAAGTTTGGAGTTAGTAAGATGTTAGTTAATACTCTTATTCAGCAAGAACATTAAATTGATCCAGAGTGACAGTAAATACATTTATAAAGTTTCATAAGATTTCTATTTTAAATAAATGCTGTTCTTTTGAACTTTAATCAAAGAATCCTGAATAAAATATATCAAGGATTCCAAAAAAATAAAAAATATTAAGCAGCACAACTGTTTTCAATATTGATAACAATGAGGAATGTTTCTTGAGCACCAAATCAGCATATTAGAATGATTTCTGAAAGATCATGTGACACTGAAGACTGGAGTAATGATGCTGAAAATTCAGTTTTGCCATCATAGGAATAAATTACATTTTAAAGTAGATTCAATAAGAAAAAATTGTAATAATATTTAACAATATTACTGTTTTTATTGTATTTTTGATCAAATCAATTCAGCCTTGGTGAACATAAGAGACTTATAAAAACAACAGTAGCTGTATATTTTGTTTTGTTACATAAAAAAACATGTTACATAACTTTCTCTTCTAAGTTTTTATGTACTTGAACAAAGCAGATAAAAAAATATTGTTTACATCCATCCCAATTATGTAAGGATCCTTTGTTCTGTCAGCACCTTGATTATAAAACTCCATTTACAAATTATTTCTTTTCTTCTCACTCACCCAGTATCTGTATTCACACCTAAACAAAAGCCTTTCTGTTATTATATTTTTCCCTCCGTTCCTTGTCAAAATTTCCCCTGGGAATTCTAATATACCTGGAGAAAACTATCTGTTAGCATTTCCATACATCTAAATGGAAGAAATTCTAATGCTGCATGCAGCACTGCAAATACACAACCTGGATGCTGTCATAGCTATTGAAACATTTTAAACATTTAAGCTATTGAGTATTTGCCTGCTAATATTTAGTCTTGAACTACAATAACCATCATGTTTACACAGCGCACACAACGCCTCTGCACTTGCTCACGATTTCTCTCAACATGGGGACAGGAGAAGTGTCAGTCAATAAATGGCAAAACAAAGTAACTGCTTACTTATTTGAAAAAGTAACAGATATTTTGCTGTAAACTTAAAAGTAATGCATTACTTTACTAGTTACTTGAAAAAAGTAATCTACTTATGTAATACTCGTTACCAACACTGCAAATATGTATGTAAATATGTAAGCACATGCTTTTTGCCCACATAATGGTGTTGTAGTATCAGCCAGCACTAAAACTACTAAAGCAACCAGCATTTTTTTTTTTTTTACTCAGATTTCAGTAGTAAAGGAAGAGCGTCTGTACCCCAAGTGGAATCCTGATGCACTGCCGTCTTCTGTTGGGGAGGTGAACCTCCAGACTGGTATAATGGCAGGAAAGCTGGCCCTCAACAAACTCCACCAAGAACTGGCAGAGCAGGGCTTCACCCAGGTTAATGTTTATTTATATCAGATGTCAAATAAATTTATTATGAATCACAGGCCTATTACTGTGATACTTAAATAAAGTTTTTATTATTGATTTAACCGATTTGTCACTTAGCTGGCACTTTTATTCCTCTGGATTAACTAAGATTAAAGAGGCTGTTAAATATTTTCAGTTCATACCTGATACCAAAGTTGTTTATACAGAGCTTTAAAAGCAGAAATGTGAAGCTCAGGTTTTGTTAAAGCACTTACGGTGGCCTAAAATGTGTTTGGACTTTTAAGAGACCCTTATTGTATTTTAATTCATTTCTACAATTTTTTTTTTTTTTTACAATTTTTTTTTATACCATTCTTGTTTTTTACATGTACAATACAGCCTTTTGTGTATAAATCTTATATAGAAGAAATTGTTAATTAATATTGAAAATTGCAAACATTTATAAATAATTGGAAAAAATGCACAAATTATGAATTAGATAAACAGAGTTGCATCTGCAAACAAATGATTTTGTCTGAGCCTTTTTTGCTGTTATAAAGTATCCAAAAATGATCCAAATATCGTTTTGATCATTTTTTTACTTGAAAAGTGTACTATATTTCGCTGTCTATTCCAAAGACATTCAGACATCTTTAATTGTCCAAATACTTATTTGAGCCCCTGTAAATTAATTCTTTATGTATTAAAATTTGTGTTATTTGAGCTGTAAAGTGGTGGGACTCATTGTAGTATTTAAACCTGTAACCTACACCTCTCAGTCTTATGTGCACATGGCTGTCTTTTTCTTTGTATGTGTTCATTATGCATGTCACAGGTTTACGTAGATCAGCTGGATGAAGACACCGTGGCTGTGACCAGGCATTGCCCCAGCACACATCAGTCTGTTGTGACTGTGTCTCGAACAGCCTTTAAAAACCCAGAAACACACCAATACAAAGAGCATCTGGCCCCTATGTACATCCCAGGTACAGACGTGAACACTTACAGTGCTAAGCGCTCTTTGCTTTCCAATTACTTTGATGAAATCAAAGTCATCTAATTTTGTGTACAGTAGAGCACATCAAGTAGTTTGACATTTCATTTTCTCTTCAAATGTCACTGAAGTACAACTTATCAGTGGTCTTTATAAACCAGTTAGACATTTTCTTTCCAATCTGCCATCTCGTTGCGCAGGTAAAATCAAGGAGGTGATTTTAGAGGCACGCGCTGTGGAGATAAACGCTGAGTCATATGTGAAAGATGAGACATACATTAATGGCTTGCCCAACTACACGGTAGTGATCCGTGAACACATCCAGGTAACATGACACTAGTGCTGGGCACGGCTGAGCTGTGACATGAAGGGGAGGGGTGTCAGGATCACATCTATGTCTGTATGCTGTCATCAGTCAGAGAAAAGACTAACCGACAAAGAACCTGTTCTGTGTGAATTATGGGTGTTGTTGGCATGCTCCTCGTTTGGTATGCTCTTTTTACTGGGAGTTCAGTAGCTTCTAAGTGTAAAGTTACTTTAATACTGTTCTTGTGTGCAGAGCTTGTCCCTACTGATGTAGGCCTGAATATAACACATGTTTCTGTTTTCAGTTAAAGGACAGTGAAGTTGTAAAAAAGGGAGATGCCACCACAAATGGCCGCAATGAGTTTGTTGAAGAGATTTTGTTTGAAAAGCTCACTCCTGGTAGCGTAATTGCTTTCAGGTAATCAAACGCACACCGAATGAAATTAATCCTATTTAATATTTAATGTCTATTATTTGTCACTTATTCTATCATTCATGACTTAACATTTTTAAATAATTAAAATTATTATAAAATTTACTCACCCACATGTCGATCCAAACCTTTTTTTTTTTTTTTTTTGTGCATTTTATATTATTTTTAAAGAATCTTTATATAAATACTTTGCCCTGAAATTGAAAATTTTAAAAGTTTAACCACAAACAAACCAACAAAAAATATAATGTCATAATAATATAATCATGGTGACCATGGGTTGCATACAAGGACAAATGCTGTTATTTTTTCCATGGAGCACACACATTTTTAAAGAAACATCCATAGATTTTTCCATACCACTTCATCTTTCAATCTCCAAAAAGCACAAAAACACTTGGATTTTAGACCACAAATCATAAAGACCACTTTTACAGTGCTGTTATAGTGCTCTTTTGTCCTTTTTGTAGCTTGAAAGATGTAGTGGTATGGAAAAATTTATGGGAGTCTCTTTATTTATTTATTTATTTATTTGATTTAAGATTTAGGTTTTTTTGTTTGCCGTTTTTTGCCTTTATTATGATAGGATAGTATAGAGTGGACAGGAAGCAAGGTGAGAGAGAGAGAGGGGAATGGGATCGGAAAAGGTCCACAAGCTGGGACACAAACTCGGGTCGCCCAAACGGGCGCTATATGTCGGAGCGCTGCCCACAAGGCTTTCGTCGCCAACATGGAAGTCTCTTTATAAATTTTTTTTGTGTGTGCCATGGGGAAAAAAACAGCATTTGATTGTTTAAAGCCACATAAATCATTTTTAGGTGAACCTTTCCTTAAAATGAATATTAATGAATTCATTTCAACATGTAACTGATCTCACAGGGTGAGTCTTGATCCAAACTCTCAGAAAATGGTCGGCTACTTGCGTACTCAACTCTCACAGTTCAACCGGCTGTATAAATCCGGCAGTCTGACTGACAGCAATGTTCCTGGCATCCTGAAAATAGCTCTAGAATTGTAAGTCATATTTACCTTTATCTTGATCAAACATCATTTCATTTGTTTAGAAAGTGAAATATCAACTGTGCTGTTTAACAGTTCATTTAATTACATAATGATATGAATCAGTACAGTTGCTTTCAACTCAGTTCTCTCACTAAGGCCTGTTGTTTTAAATTACGTGGCAGTTTAATGTCCAAACTGACTCTGGCCGAGCTGAATGTGTTATTATTCCGGTGTGATGCGGAGGAACAGGAAGATGGTGGTGGCTGCTACAATATACCATCCTGGATGCCGCTGAAGTATGGAGGCCTACAAGGTACCACAATACCTTGTGATCAACATGATCGGTCACTGTAGTCATGTGACTGTGTATAAACATGATTTCATTACTTGCAGGTTTTGTGTCAGTGTTGTCTGAGATTCGTCCCAAAAATGACCTCGGACATCCGTTCTGTGACAATCTCAGGCAAGGTGATTGGATGATCAATTACGTGAGCACTCGCCTGATGAATAAAGGCGGAGCTCTGCAGGAGGTAGGAAAGGACTTTTTTTAGTAATGTTTTGAAAAAAAAACTGAAAGGGATAGTTCACCCAAAAATGAAAATTCTGTCTTTAATTACTCACCCTCATGTTGTTCAACACCCGTAAGTCCTTTGTTCATCTTCGGAACACAAATTAAGATATTTTTGATGAAATCCAAGTATCTGACTCCTCCATAGACAGCAATTTAACCTCCACTTTCCAGGTCCAGAAAGGTACTAAAGACATCGTTAAAAAAGTCGACGTGACTGCAGTGGTTCAACCTTAATTTTATGAAGCGACAGGAATGCTTTTTGTGCGCAAAAACAAAACAAAAATAACAACTTTATTCAATAATATCCACTCTTCTGTGTCATTCTCTTATATTAGCGCTTCCAGGTTCTACGTCAGAACGCTGGTTCAGTATTGGCTGACGCTGTTCATGTGAGCAGCATGACGCATGCATGTGATGCTGACGCAGGTCTGACCGATAATGAGTCGGTCACATGGACTATTTTAACGATGTCTTTAGTACCTTTCTGGGCCTTGAAAGTGGTGGTTAAATTGCTGTCTATGGAGGAGTCAGATACCTCTCAAGATTTCATAAAAAAAATCTTAATTTGCGTTCCGAAGATTAAGTTACTCTTTAAGTAATAAAGTTTGGTGTGCAATTTGGAACAGATTAACAAAAATGTAAAATTGTAAAAATGTTTTTTGCACTTGTGTCTAAATTAATACTTCTGATTTTTCACAGGTCGGAAAGTGGTTCAGCGCTGTATTTACATACCTCAAGCATATTCCACGTTACTTAGTGCCGTGTTATTTTGATGCCATTATTGTTGGGGCGTATGCCGCGGCTGTAGATGCCGTTTTCAACCAAATGTCCAGGTTTGATTTGTTCTCTGTATGAGTTTAATATTTTGTGAATAATATGTGTAATAATATGTGTAATGGGTTCCCTTGAAATGACAGATTTGTTCAGAACGGGTCAACCCTGGTCAAGCAGCTGGCCCTGGGGTCAGTTCAGATGTGTGGGGTGGGTCGTGTCCCTGCCCTGCCGCCCCTCTCCCCCGAACTGGAGGATGTCCCGGTCCGACTCAACAGTGTAACCAAACAAGAGGAGCAGTGTTGCGTTTCACTTGCTGCAGGTTGGATTTATGCACATTTTTATCGACTGTAAATGTGATTGACTGGACAATTTATATTTATTCCAGGCTTTAAATTTCCTTAAACATAGCCTTTTTTAGGCCAAGAAACTCCCATTACATATTGTCTAAATTAGAGATGCTGGGCCTTTTATATCATGCATCTAGTACCATATTTACAGTACATACTTTATATGGCTTTACATTGCATTTCGTCACTTTTGTCACTCTCATGCTCTCTCAAGACGTGTTCTCATCTGAAGCATGCTCAGAAAGATCCTTGAGAAATACCAAGTCTCAAAACCAGTTTAAACACAATTAACACATTTTGTACACACCTAGATTACAGACATTTCATTAGCTGTACATACACGTATTTGCATTTTTATGCAGTGGAATTTCACACACAAATTTGTGTGTACACACAGTTAATAAATGAGATCCAATGTCTGATTTTAAGAAGGTTTCAAAACCTTCAAAATGGAATGAAAAGAATGTTTTGTTTTGTTTTTGGCCTGGGGATGCATTATGAAAATGAGGCCAATCATTGTTGTCAGGAGACAAGACAAGTATGACAGGTTACATGATTTTTTTAGTGAATACAGCAGACAAAAGTACAAAGCCTCGAGGAACACCATGGTGTCTGAAAAGTAGCTTCAAGGATCCAGAGAGGAAGAGCAGCTTTAGCTTAGCCATGGGTCCACCAATTAAACAAACAAATCTCAAACTAGTTTTCGTGGAAAAAAATCAAATAAAAACAACAGTTAGCTTCAACCTAAGTTAACGTTCTGTTAAATATTTCATTGTCCCTTCCATATTAAAATGTACTGAGTACGATAAAAAATTTATGTAAAAGTTAAATTGTGACTGTACATCAGTAATAATTATTTTAACTGATTTGAAATGTAAACATCATACAGTGTATAAATACATTATTATAGCACTGTATACATATTATTTTTGGCCAGTTATGTCACAGGGATGCCTACTCTGTCTCTTGGCCCAATAAACTTTCTTCTGTGCAGGTCTGCCGCATTTCTCCACTGGAATCTTCCGCTGCTGGGGGCGAGACACATTCATAGCGCTGCGCGGTCTCATGCTTTTGACAGGGAGGTACCTGGAGGCCAGGTGAGCATCTCATTTTAGAATGCATACACACCAATTGTACATACAAAAGAAAAATGTTCTAATCTGGTGTGTTTCCAACAGAAATATCATCTTGGCCTTTGCTGGCACGATGCGCCACGGTCTGATCCCTAATCTGCTGGGTCAGGGTGTTGCAGCCCGTTATAACTGCCGTGATGCAGTATGGTGGTGGCTTCAGTGTATCCAGGACTACTGTAACATCGTGCCCAATGGCACAGATATTCTAACATGCCCTGTGTCACGTATGTATCCCACTGATGATTCTGAGGCACAGACCCTGGGGACAGTGGTAAGAAGAAAGGAAACAATCTCTGATTGCTTATGATACTTGATATAGTACAATAGATCTTAGTCAGGGTAGTGGCATATTAAATTTTTTGACAGGAGTATAGGCTGTGAGGGATAGAATTCCAGTGTGTTCTAACTAACTTTTAATTGTTTAACAACATACCAATTGTTCAGCTGAAAAGTTGAGTTACATCATCTATGAACCTTTATACGATGCGTGCCATTGTAAAGACTGTAAGTCTATCCCTTAGAGCCTCGTTTTCATCCCCATTAAATTCAATATGGCAACTAAACTGACAAAGGTCTATGCTCTATATCAGTGGTTCCCAAACCTGTCCTGGAGGACCCCCAGCCCTGCACATTTTGTATGTCTCCCTCATCTATCACAGCTGATTCAACTCATGAGCTCATTAGTAGAGAATGCAAGACCTGAAGTAGGTGTGTCAGATAAGGGCGACATACAAAATGTGCAGGGCTGGGGGTCCTCCAGGACAGGTTTGGGAACCACTGCCCTATATGCTTCAGTAGATTGTTACTTAATCTACTAAAATTCCATATAACATCCAAAATATTAGCCACTGAAATTAAAAAACATTTAATTTTTATGATTTTGTTTTACAATTACCTATTACATTAGCATTGGTTTGCATTTTAAGGCCTTTTTTAATGAACATTTTTATGAAAATGTGACATTTTGCTCATATTCTAAGTGTAAGTTTCACTCTTAAAAGGATAGTTCACCCAAAAATGAAAATTCTGTCATCATTTACTCCCCCTTAAGTTGTTCCAAACCGGTATAAATAATGACAGAATTTTCATTTTTGGGTGAACTATCCCTTTAAGATTTTAGATATTGTTTCTTAAATGATATTGCTAGTATTTGTCTTTAATTAGCTCATAATTAACTGATTGTCCTTATTCTGTGCAACACAAAAGGGGATTTTTTTGTGGGTGCAATGAATAAATGTGGGTTACAATGAATGTGGACTGGAGCTTTCACTTCAAAAAAAAAAAAAAAAATACTATGAAAGTAGCTCATTAATTTACCAGTGATATCTGGGCCAGGTTTTTAGTGAATAACAAATTAAATTAATCGCACAAAGCTATTATATAACTTATTTAGACCACCCTTTTTTTTAATTTTTACTTAATATTACCTAATCTACTTAACTTCCATATAACCTGGAGGTTATTATGGTGCTTTTTTGTCATTTTGTAGCTTAACAGCCCCAGTCTCAGAATGAAATTTTTGAAAAGTGTAACCAGAATATTCTTTAAAAATTGAAAGAATATTAAAACATTATTATAATTTTTTGGCATGGTTTCAGTTTGACTGAATACTGTTCATATTTTTGTTCATTACTTGTATAAGGAGCATGACCAGCCATTATATGTGGTCATTCAAGAGGCTATGCAGCGTCATATGCAGGGAATAGAGTTCAGAGAGAGAAACGCGGGTCCTCAGATCGACCGCAACATGCAAGATGAAGGTGAGTCATTTTTAATGAATGCACAGAGGATGTTTTTCCATGTCTGTCTCTAACAATACCTTGCTTTTGCTATTGCCCTGCCACATAGGCTTTAACGTGGAGGCCAAAGTAAATCTCAAGACAGGCTTTGTTTATGGTGGAAATCGCTTCAACTGTGGGACTTGGATGGATAAAATGGGAGAGAGCGGTAAAGCCCATAATAGAGGTGTTCCAGCCACACCCAGGTACCATAGTTACCAACATACCTGTCATGCTAAACCTCTATAATAATGCTGCACTATATTTAGTACAGAGAATGCTTTCAGTGTGAAACACTGAGACTGAGTGGCTTTGAGTCTGGATAAACCAGTCTTCCATATGTCAAGTGGTTGATAGTGTTGTGTTTATGTGCAGGGATGGCTCTGCGGTGGAGATTGTAGGTCTTAGTAAGTCAGCGGTGCGCTGGCTGATGATGATGAATGAGTGTGGAAATTTTCCATACTCCTCTGTCACAATACACAAAGATGGTAAGTCCCCTATAACATTCTCATTCTCAATGAAAATGTCAATGTTTGTTATTTTATAACAAAATAAGGTGCCAGTAATGAAATATTTTATTTCAAAGTAAGGTGCCAGTAATTGTCACACTTAGAAAGCTCCAAAGATGAAGAAGAGTCCAAAGTTCCAGAAAAAAAGTCATTTAATGATGTAATTCACACAGAATAATAAATCATGCAGTGTGTCCAACACAACAATGAACTGAGAAACCAAAGGAAATTAGATAGTGGTACAGACAAGGATAATTAATGATAAATAGCTAAACTAGAGGAACTAATCATATCAGTAACCATGGTAACTAAAGAGTGGCGGGAAAATCAAACAAAGCAACACATGTGGCTGATGAAAACAAGCTAGAATTCCATGATAATGAAACAGACAGAACATAAACATAAGTCATATTTATTATTATAAAATAAGGTGACTCACTTTTGAGTCTGTTATATCACTTTTATGGACAAAAATATATTTACAGTATATTCTGCTGACAGCATGATAATCACTTTTCATATATTTTAATGATTGATTATGACCATTAAAATGTGGTTTGTCCAGGAGCAGAACAGTCAGTGTCATATAAAGAGTGGAATCAACTGATCCAAGAGAATTTTGAAAAGTTATTCTACGTGTCAGATGACCCAGTGGACCCAAATGAGCAACATCCTGACCTGGTCCACAAGAAATGCATTTACAAAGACAGTTATGGGGCCTCTAGTCCCTGGTGTGACTACCAGCTCAGGCCTAATTTCACCATTGCCATGGTGGTGGTGAGTCTTAGCGCTTGTTTAATTATATATATATATATATATATATATATATATATATATATATATATTTGGAGGCTGTTCTCTTATACACTACTTTGTTTCACCAGGCACCAGAGTTGTTTA
This sequence comes from Hypophthalmichthys molitrix, assembly GCA_037950675.1. Classification (NCBI taxonomy): domain Eukaryota; kingdom Metazoa; phylum Chordata; class Actinopteri; order Cypriniformes; family Xenocyprididae; genus Hypophthalmichthys; species Hypophthalmichthys molitrix. Next base: position 19,883,098 of record CM075514.1, on the reverse strand, counting down.
CAGCGCAGAGAGCCTGGAAGGCTTTAGAGCTTGTTGAAAAGAAGCTGCTTGGTCCTCTGGGAATGAAAACACTGGACCCAGAGTGAGTAGAAAACAACACCTGCCGTCTTCCTATTGCCTAAGCAGCTACTTATGTTAAGAGTGCGCTCTTCAGGCTGGCTGACTGGCCTGATAAGTGTTGCGTCAGTGAAGTAATTTGCATGTACGCTCTAAAAAAGCTGGGTTAAAAATGGACAAATGCAGCGGTTGGGTTAAATGTTTGCTAACGGTGCTGGGCAGTTTTATTTAACCCAACTTTTGATTAAAATTACTATATGGCTGGCTTAAAATGAACCCAAAATAGGTTGGAAATTAAAAATCAGGCACATAATTATTAGAGGCAACAATAATAATCAAAAGGTAAACATTTATTAATAAGCAGTTTAATAAATGTTTACTTATTATTCATTAAACTTATTAAATGTTCATTTATGAAACGTATAAATACATGTTCATTTTAAGCAAGCAATACAGTAATTTTTAAACAATAGTTGAGTTTTGTTATAAAAAAAATAAAACTACCCAGCAGGTTGGGTCAAACATTTATCCCCAACCCCTGGATTTGTCCATTTTCAACCCAACTTGTTTTTAACCCAGCATTTTTTAGAGTGTACTAACTCTGATGTTAGCGTGTCTGTATTTGTCTAACAGTGATCTGGTGTATTGTGGCGTTTATGACAACGCTCTGGATAATGACAACTACAACTGTGCGAAGGGATTCAATTATCACCAAGGACCTGTAAGTATATTTATAAATTGTGTCAGATGTGAGAGATTTCTTTTGCTTTGTTTTTGAAACTATGTACATTTCATCATTCGTTTTCAGGAATGGCTGTGGCCAGTTGGATACTTCTTACGAGCCAAACTTTATTTCGCTAAGAAAATGGGCCAAGAGAAGTACAACGAAAGCGTGTACCTGATGAAGAATGTTCTGTCTCGACTTTATACCCATTTAGAAAGGTATTACAGATCTCACACAAAAACAAAAATGATTGTATTTCTTGAAGAACTGTGGAACGGTTTGAATATACAGGAGATTGAGTTTAATAATTAAGTATTTAAGTTATTTGCACAGTATAAAGCAGCTCATTATCTATATGTTGTCTTTGCTTTAGATCACCTTGGAAGGGTTTACCTGAGCTGACCAATGAAAACGGACAGTACTGTCCATTCAGTTGTGAAACACAGGCCTGGTCCATCGCCACTGTTCTGGAGGCCCTATATGATCTTTGATTATGTCAAGGACCTTGTAGATCTCATATACTTCTTGCCACCTAACTGAGACGTTCAGAGGACATTATTTTAAATTCACAACCTTGTGCAGACACACATGTGTGCTTCTACTGTTGCTACTTTAGTGTTTGGTAGAAATGGAAATACTTTATACATTGTTTGTGCCAACTCACTTTAGAGAGCTTTTTGTCACTCCTGTTAGTAACTACCAACATATTCAGGTTAGGTTTGTCTGTTAAGAAACTGATATATGGTCATTTGTTATTATTAAAATCATCAGATGCTTCCTCAAGACAAAGAGTAGATTCCTTCCCTTAAAATGGAACTGGACCTTTGTTTCATTCTTTAAATTCATATAAACAAAATCTTAGACCTATAAAAACAGATCTTTATTTGGATCAGCAATATGAGCGGTCTTTCCCAAAGGCAACAAAAGCTTGTTGTTCTGCTTTCATGACACAAACTTCATCATAAGGTGACATACATATTTTAGACTTACTCATCCGTTACAGAGCAGATGCACCACAATTTTATGAGTTACTTTTAATCTCAGTTTAATAAAACAATCCATGCAACATTTCTCAAGATTCTCAAGATGGCATAATGTTGGCTTTGGCACCTTGATTTTTCTTCCCTTTTCTTTATTCCCTTTGCTATTCAGAAAAATATATAACCTATTGTATGGTTAGAATTGCAAAGGCAGGTGACATTTCTGCTTCCTGATCGCCTTTGCATGGAAAGTATGCTGATTTAGGGTATGATTACACGACAACGATGTACTAAAAACGTTTTTTCTTTCTACAGATGACAACGTTATAAAAACCATCCCCGTTCACACGGATCCGCAAAAATGACTTAAAAAACCCCGCTGTATTACGCATGCCAGACAAGTAGCTGACGATGTCACTATGTAAAGAAAGATTAACGCGCATGCCTGTCTACCTTATTTTTATGGTTTACTGCACTTTAATATTCTTCTCGTTATTTCCATATAGCGGCTAATAAATCGGAAGTCTTGCACATCCACAGAAATACCTCAATTCCGCATTGACAAATAAGGTGGATAGACATGTAATACAGACAGAGCGCGTTTAGTATAATCTGAAAACCACGCCCACTTATTACAATTTTTGTTATAAGCCAGAAATGACAAGGAGGAAGCCTCACGATTTCGGCCGAGGGAGAAACCCACAAGCTGTATTTAAGTACTGAGTAATATTAATTAACAACATGTACTTACTACAGGGTATAGGATTAGGGTTTGGTTGAGGGTTATTTGCATGTAATTATGCATAATTACTATGGTAAGTACATGTAACATATGTAACAAGGACACTGTAAAATAAAGTGTTACCAAAGTTAGTTGTGCAGACAAGGTTAGACAAATTCTGCGTCTGGAGAACTTAAGAAAACAACCTAGTTACTTGCGTATTTTGATTTCTTAAAAAAAAAAAAAAATCTTTTCGTACGATTAATGTCATGTGAGTTCAGGTAAAGCCCTGCCCACAATGACTACGCTATTTGCCGTGAAGAAGAGGCTGGATTCTTAGAGCGCGTGCACACAGGGTGTCAGCCAAAACCAAGAGGGAACAACATCCTCGCTCAATATATCATCCAAAGGTGTTGTTTTTATCCATTTTTTTTTATTTCTCTCTTCTCTTTGCTGTCGCTGTGTATTAATATTGCAAATCTCGACGGTAATTTTATTACTTATAGTTAGTTTATAAATCTCCTCAGATGTTCCTGTATGTTCTCCTGTCTTGCGTTGGGATCGTGCAGTGTTATCCTAATGGACAGGTCAGCCAAGTATGTGGATCTTTGGTACCTGGTCACGGGTCTAGCGCTCAGTCCAGCTTATCTCCGTATAACGTTACTGCTGACAAGACCACCTTTAAAGACGGAGATGAAATCACAGGTGAGGCTGTTCTTCTGCACAGGTGCTGTGAGTTTTGTAGGACATACTGACTGACCTGTTAAAAAGTTCATAAAGCGATTGTAAAATAAATCCATATGAATTGAGCGGTTTAGTCCAAATATTCTGAAGAGACTTGATCGCTTTGTATGACGAACAGATTTAATCTAAGCTTTTATTCAAATTTATTTCGTTTAGTTGACATTCAGAATTGATATTTGTTTGAAACAAACAAAAAAAATTCTCAATTTATCCAGCTCTAAGTTTCTTTAACACTTATTTAATCTTCATATAAAATATAAGAGATTTTTTACATTTTATTTAGCTTAGTTTTAAAAATCATTTGTTGTTTGTCTTAATTAAAAATGCATTGGTTAAATTCAAACATTTTTTTCTACTAAAATTTTTTCAATAATTATCGATACCGATCAATATGAAACATTATATTGTGATATTTTTTTTTAGCTGTATCGCCCAGCCCTATATACCATACTATGATATATCGCCTAATGCATTCACAATGTATGCTATAATAATACTATACTATAGGCCTACACAGTACTGTACTATTCATTAATTAATTTTTACATGGATTATGTTGAATCACTATTGTCATAATCAGGAAAAATGTTATCATATCACAGTCATACACTTATCAGTTTATCTATGCTAGTTCAGGGTCTTAAGCTCCACTGAACTGTTTTTCTTTCTCAGTAACTTTAAGCTCAAAATCAGGAGATTATTTTGAAGGATTTATGTTACAAGCAAATGAAGTTGGATCGACTATTCCCATTGGCACTTTCAGTGTGCTGAACAGTAGTACACAGGTCATCTACTGCAATTCTGTGGCTGTGAGTTTTTCTACATGATTTTTTTTTTATTATATTACTTGCTTCCATTACTAATAATCAGAAACTAGTATGGGATGACATTGATGTATTTTTGTTATATATTATATTATATTATATATGCAGAATAGAGCAGTTTCTCATACATCAAATACTAAAAAGTATACAATTCAAGCTAAATGGACGGCCCCACCTGCACAACTCGGCAAGATAGAGTTCAGGTATACATTTACCAGTTTTCCTGTTGTTAAATGTATTGTTTTATCATTTGTATGATGGTATTACACAGTATGATTTTTAATGGATTTTTTTTTTTTTTTCAGAGCAACATTTGTTAAAAGTTTACAAATCTTTTGGGTTGATGTTAGGAGCTCTGCTCTTACGTATACAGGAACAACTTCTACCGTAAGTTTTACTTTTTCTACACCTACATGAAATCTAGGAATATGTCGATCTGTTCTCGTATGTTGTTTTATATTCAGCAGAAATTGCTCTGTTCATTTCAGGTTCCATCTAACCCTGATTGTGGGAAAACCAAAGTCTGCTTCAGTCAGCCCAACAACTGTAACCCAACTACCAGCACAGGCTGTTACTTCATGGCAGTTCAGACATCATCTAACCAATCAGAAATGACGATTGAAATGTTTGGCCAGGCTGATGGATATGTCGCCATTGGGTTTTCAGATGACCAGCAAATGGTACATACTCTGTCCCGCTCATGAGATATCAGCAGGCCCAAATGGAATCTGCAGACCTTTTCTTCTTTATTTGTCTAAAAATATTTAACAAACAAACCTCCATGAAATGTGTAATGTGTAGAACTTTGGGAGTGATGGGTGTTCCAAATTCTGTGCACAGATTTCCATATGGGCCTGCATGTCAGTAATGTCTGTAATTTACACCGTAAAATATCCAAGTGGGTGTCTGACGTTATATCTGACGTCATATTTTTCCTGAAACATGAGATCTATCTATACCTGCTGAACTACAGTACCTCTGTCAGCACTGACTCATTATTGTGCATTTCTCCACAAACATCAGCAAAACCCATATGTGATTTTGTTTTCCAGGAACAATGAGACAACATTGTTCATATAGTTTTAAGAAGTGTTTTGTTTGTATTTCCAGGGTAATGATGACATCTACATCTGTGGTAAGACCATCAGCGGCTTACTCCAAGTGCAACATGCCTTTTCCACAGGAAGAAGTGCCCCAAATATTCTCTCATTGGTACAGATCGCTTCCATTCCTCTAGTGTGCCTCCACTTCTTACTGTTGTTTGATAAAATATCATCACTAACTCACATATTCTACTTGATTTACAGGGGAATGTCACTAATATCAAGACAGCATTGACGAATGGAAATATCAATTGTTCTTTTACTTCTCGTAATGCCATTAGCACGGCAAGTAGAGCAACGTCCACTAGCCAGTACTACCTCATGATTGCTTCTGGACCCTCCAGTCAAGGTCTGTGGTTTATTGAGCCTGATATAAATTTCTATGTTGTATAAAAATCAAAGTTTTGAACAAAAACTGTCAAATGAAATGCAGTTATTTTAGTAAAATTCTTTACTATTATAGTTTTTTTGTTTGAATTCACTTTTATTTTTATATTTTCATTATTATTATTTTTTTATATATATATTTCTCTTTGGCTCTTTTTTTTTAATTTTTTATATATTTTATTTTATTTTATTTTAGCTCTCAGGAAAGTGATTTTTAATAGTTCTGAAAATTCTGATGAAAATTGTCATCCTATACTTGCCCTCATTTTAAACTCTTAAGGACTTTTGTTCTTCCATGAAATGCAAATCAAGATGTTTAGCAGAATTCTCAGAAAGTTTCAATTTATGCAAGGTAAGAATTTTTTTAGTGAACAACGAAAATTCCTCACAGAAGGCTATCGAATGACTTCAGAAGTCTAGTGCGATTTATGCTTTTATTGTTTGCACAAGAGTGGCACAAACATCTTCTTTTGTGTTTTCTGGAAGAAAAATAATCACTGGTTTGGAACAGTATGAGGGTGAGTAAATGATGAAAGCATCTTTGGTCCTTTAAGAATTACCTTAATTTGTAGGTAGCATCGGGAAGCACACACAAAAATATGTCAGTAGCACCAAGGCTGATTTACTGAATCCATCCCTGGTCACCACAAGTGTTGAAGCATTCCCAGCAATCCTTAAAGCCCACGGTGAGTACATCAAAACAAACTGCTACTGGATCCACATTTGAGCCTCATATCAGCATTACTGTGGTCCTAATGGTACTGATCTGGTTCAGGTGCCCTGATGTTAATCGCCTGGATGACCACGGGCAGTATAGGGATGATCACAGCACGCTATTTAAAGGGAGTTGCCAAGGACCACGGTCTTGGCGGTAAAGATTTCTGGTTTATAGTAAGTCTTTGTCTGTTTTTGCACTCCTTACACTGCATTTAAATCTTCCGGACTGACTGTGCGCAGTCATTTTGCAAATGGTCCATTTATTCAGATACTGTAGTCAGGTTTTTCTACATTGGTTGTCATTTTAAACACCTACACAATCATCAACAATGGCAAGAGGATTAAAAGAGAGTGCAGTTATTAGTGTGTAAAGAGAGAGGATGAAAAACTGGTATTTTTGCTTCTCTTTCACATTTTAACCGTATTTCAAATCGCACGTGGATTTACGTGTATGCATTTGGCTTTTATATTTTAAGTTCATGCATTCTATGGGAATCAAACCCATGACCTTGTTGTTGTTGGTGCCATGCTCAACTCTTATGCTTAAAGAACCCCTGTGGTAAAAATCAAGTTTTTAATGTTTATATGTCTATGTAGTGTTTTTAATGTGTTTTAAGGCAAACCATATACAAATTCTTCAGTCAACACAATTGCTGAGTATTTTCTCCTAAAACCGTAGTTTACCAAAAATAAACATCTCAAAATCGTAGTTTGAAACCGCCCTATATTGTCACAATCATGTAGCCAATCCTGTCAATGTGTGTTACCATTATGTGTCCGACACTGTAGAGAGCGATACATGAAATTCATTACCATTCTGATACATCGACTTGTAGACCTTTGCCTGTATAATTCACTCTTCCTCTTCTTCTTATGAATCAGTTTCTGGTTCAAACATACAGTCAAAACAAAATTTATTCAGACACCTTGAACATTTCATTCATTATTACAGTTTATTCACTATAGTTTAAAAAAATGGTAATAAAATATGACCAGATCTCAGAGTTAAACTGTGTCAGAAAAAAAATAATTTTAATTATTTCAGAAAACACTTAAGCAAAACATGGTCAGGTCAAAATGTCTGAATAAATTTTGGTCCCAAATTTTTATCAATTTTGCTGGTATTCCACTATATGAAGAATTTTTGGGTATAATATGTCACAGTTTATTTTGCTATTCTCACTTACATAAATGAGCTGTAGTGTCCTGCACCCACTAGTAAAAATATATAAAAAAACTATAGTGTCTGAATAATTTTTGGTTTGACTATATATGGCTGAATGAAACCGATACTTCCACTTGCCATTGTGTAGTGGGAAGAATTTTCATCAGTGGGGAAAATGTTATTAGGGATGCACCGATACCAGTATCGGTATCGGGCCGATACCAAACTCATGCACTTGTACTCCCAAAAATACCCCCGATACCAAAGACCAATACCTCATGTGACATAACTGACAGAATTTCCCGTGCACAGAGACACCGGCGGCAGCAGCAGAAACAATGTCAACCTCAGAGGTGTGGAAATACTTCAAATTAATGATGACAACCCACACATTGCGAACTGCATGCTTTCAATCTCAATTCGTTATCGATTAGTGAAGGCGGGATAGGCGGAATCGCGCTGAATGACACAGACCAAGAAGCGCGCGCTCTCTCTCTCCTATGCGCTCTCTTTCTTGCGTGCGACCCCTGTTCTCTCAGACAGCGCGCGATCAGTTCTCCTCGCGCTGAATGGTCATATGCACACATAGTTGTCAAAATGTCCATCGTGTGGAGTATCTCACGTAAATACAGTCGGTAATGGCATAAGTGGTCGTAAACATTTGGGGGAAAACAGGATATGTGTCAGTATCCATGGATTTGGTCTTAAAGGGACCGTAGCCTAATTAAATATTTGTTATTAATGTTAATAAAACAACTAAAGATGTTAAATGTATACATGGTAAATAAACCTACTGTATCTGAAAAACAAGTTTAATTTGTATCTCTTTAGTATTTGTTGTATTGTTTATAATTTGTAAATTTCTTTTTATATAACAACAATTATATATATTGGTAATTATGCCCTTTGAAGGTTATTGGACACTGTAAAATTTTTGTTCTTTAAGTTTATGACAAGCACATAAAAATTATTACTTTTTCATTAGAGTAATAATAAAGAAGCTGTCCTACATTCATTAGTCTCACTGTGTTGTGCTTGGAAAACTGCAACATCACCAAAAAAAAGAGAGAGAGAAATTAATAAACATATAGGCATCGGTATTGGCGAGTACTAGAAAAAAGTATCGGTACTTGTACTCGGTCCTTAAAAAAATGCTAACGGTGCATCCCTAGTTGAAATATATTATTTTGATGATCAAAGATGAGTTTTAAGGGATAAAACTATTGACTGCTGCGGCACTTTAAAGGGAACCTATTATACGCCCCTTTTCAAAGTCTTTATTTTGTTTTTAAGGTCTACTAGAATAGGAATGTTCAAAAAAAAAAAAAAAAAAATCTTTAGTTTCTGTCTCTATGAAGCCCCTCCTTCCAAAAAGCAGTGTGCACTGATTGGTCAACTGCTTTCTAGCATGATTTGGATATGTCACGTCCCTTACCATAACTGAGTTTCAATACACTATAACGCAACTCAACCAGGCCTCAACCTTTTTATTTATTTATTTATTTTTTGCTGTTTATAGACTATAAGCAACTAAACAGGCTTAAGTCAGATATGCCACACACAAAAAAGAAACTAGTTGTCTAGTGCGCTGTCTAAACAAAGCCAGAGTTCTGCCCATGTGGGCTCTTTATCTACCTCATCAGCTCATTTGTAAAGTAAATTGCATCATGTTGACAGGAGGAATTAACTATTGGCTTAAGTACCCAGAATTTGCTGTGTTCACAACGCAGGAACTAGGAATGATTTTAGTTCTAGGAACTCCTTTTGGGGGAACTAGCTCCTACTTCAGAGTAGGGTCTAAACCAGCACTATAGGAACCATTAGTGATGTAAGTGTACGGTGATTAGTCGAACCCATGTCAAACACCGGCACCTGCAATTTTTAAAAAGCTGTGTAAACATATTTACTTCACGAACATGTGAACCGGCGATAACGGCATTTACCTGTTGTCTGTAGGGTTGTGTTTTTTTCTCTACCTCGATGATATGTATTACTGAAAGTTGTCATACGAGATTTTATCTCTTAGCCACAGTTTTTGCTCTTTCAGTTGCATAAATTATGCGTTTACATCATGAAACCCATGACACACAAACACGGCTCCGATCACTGCGTCTTCCATCCACTGGTTTTTAGCGTTTGTAAATGCCGCGCTTAAAGACGCTGCTGTTGGCTGTTTCACAGTTCCTATTCCCGGTGCGAATGCAACCAGAAACATGGCCCGGGGGAGAAATTAGTTTTCCGGGAGCTATCCTAGTGGCTAGTTCCTATAACTGAGTTCCTATAACTATTCGGTGCGAAAGCCCCTATATCTGTTTCATCAGCATAACAGTGGGAAAATGTCTTTGATAATAGATAAAATTCTTTGTTAATGCAGTAATACATATGTGTGTAGTTAGTGCAAGCAAGATAAGATAAGAAGCAAGTTATGGTGTGTGAACATCACTTGTTATTAACAACCTTTATGGCATTATATAACGGATTACAGCACATTATTAATTTTATACAAGAGTTTATAAATACAAAGATAATATAGAGTAACTTACACACAATAGATAGAGCACAATATCACCACTCTAAAATAAATTGACTGGATCTAGCTAATTCAAAGCATTCGATTAATCTATTTTAATACATTTTCATTTTGAGCGTGCAGAGACTGGTTTTATGCATTATGCAATGTTATTAAAGACATAAGTAAGTGTAACCAAATGATAAAATAACTAAATATGGTTTATTTCTTGTTCCACAGGCCCACGTGTCTCTGATGGCCCTGTCAGTCATTGCCACAGCCATCGCATTTATACTGGTGTTTTCTTATGCTCAGGATTGGAGTGGGGTAAACTAATTTGCTGATACATATGTCTGTGTGTGTGTGTGTATGTATGGCAGTGTGTGTGTATATATGAATAATTGGCAGTAAAAACGTGCAGTGAAAACACTTCCACACATTTATGTAAAATACATCTATGTAAAGACATTGCTAATTATTTCAGATGTTTGAAGTGAAGTTTTTTTGTGCTGACATACTGTAATTCAGTGTTGTATCTGTGTGTGTAGGGAGCTCATCCTGTCCTGGGCTGTTTGGTGATGATCCTCAGTCTTATTCAGCCCATAGTCGCTGCTTTCCGCTGTGACCCGCAGCATGAGCGGTGAGAGAAACTTCACTTCTCTTATGCAGATAGGACATAGAAAGGCAAGGGGGAAGCATTATTATTAATCTGATGATTTTCTTTTTGCAGGAGGTTTGTTTTCAACTGGGCCCATTCCTTCATTGCTTTAGCTATCAAAGCCCTCGCAGGTATGACAACAACTTCATTATCTTCATCGAGGTCTTCCATTTCCTCAGATGAAAACAGTATCTCTTTTTATTCTGTGACACAGTTGCTGCGATTTTCACTGGTTTGGCACTGTTTGAACAATATAAGGAGGATGGATGGATGTTGAAAGTTATGGGAGGTTTTATTACGTGGGAGGCGCTGATGTACATTCTTCAAGATCTTAACTTGCGCGCCAAGAAAAAAGGTAACGCTGCATTCGCTGGTAAAGTTACTTGAAAATACCAATGCTGTATTTTGAAAGAAGCATAATGCCCTTTTTAGTTATTTACTTATTTTTTATTTATTTTATACATTACACTACCTTTCAAAAGTTTGGGGTTGGTAAGATTTGTTAAATATTTTTGAAAGAAGTCTCTTCTGTTCACCAAGGCTGCATTTATTTGATCAAAATTACAGTTAAAAACAGTAATATTGTGAAATATTATTACAGTTTTAAATAACTGTTTTCTATGTTGATAAATTTAGAAATGTAATTTATTCCTGCGATGGCTAAGCTGAATTTTCAGCATCTTTATTCCAGTCTTCAGTGTCACATGATCTCTCAGAAATCATTCTAATATGATGATTTGCTGCTCAAGAAACATTTCTTATTATTATCAATGTTGAAAACAGTGAAATCATGATACAGGATTCTTTGATGAATAGAAAGTTTGATATTTGACAACTTAAATTTTTTTCTAACATTATTAATGTTTGTACTGCCACTTTCGATCACTTTAATGTATCCTTGCTGAATAGAAATATTAATTTCTTTCAAAAAAAAAAAAAAATCTTGCTGACCCCAAACTTTTGAACAGTAGTGTATATTTATATTTGTGTATATTTCATCTCATTTAATAATTCATTTTTACTTTTTCTAGGAATTACGATTTTGGAAATTATCTGAAAATTTATTATTTAAGAATGCATAAAATGTTTATTTCACCCTTGTCATTTTATTTTAGATTCTGAGATTTGCAGTTGTGGATCGGTAAGTCCAACGTTAAGACATATGGGCTTAATCTCATTATATAGATAATTTAATAGACTACATATATAAAAGGTGATCTTGTAAATTTCATGTTTTAAAGTAATATGTTTGTTTTATTTTTGTTAGATGAGACCTGAAACAGTCCTGCTTATCCTGTTTTTGATGGGAAACCTGGCCTTCTTGATATCACTTCTTGTTGGAATAGGCAGATCTTAAGTACAACCAATATGCATCGGCCTTCCTCACTGGTTGGGGCCATTTTTTTGACTGTTTTGTTGTATAAGTATTTTTTTTTTTTTTAATAATGAGTGCTAATTTTGAGTTCCATATTATCCCAGAAGTATCTCCCTACACATTATTTTGTTATTTTTTTAATTAATATAATACAGGCCCAGTTTCACAGACAGGGCTTAGCTTAAGCCAGGATTAGGCCTTACTTTATCAGGACATTTAAGTAGCTTTTATAAACGTTCACTTGAAAAAATAATTACTGGTGTGCATCTTGAGACAAAACAATGGCAGTGACATATTTTAAGACATGTCAGTACAAGTTGCTTTCATTTAAAACAGCTCAAACATGCATTTTAGTCTGGGACTAGCTTAACCCTGGTCTGTGAAACTGGGGGAATAGCATTTATAATATAGCATTTTTTTCTGTGCTAATACCAATTAGAGATTCATTACTGTGCCTTTATTTAAGAAACACAAGTGTAAGTTATATATATATAAATATATATAACATAAGTGCAATTTTATAGTTGTTCTTGCAATTACTGTACTGTAAGTTGCTCATTTTTAAGATGGAAGAACAAAAGTGAAATCATCTTGGTGTTTAATTACAGAGGACAGAAAATATGTTCACCAATTGTATTTCATTTTAAAACTTAAAAAACATTAATTAAAGGATTTAAGGAGAATATTTGAACTTTTATAAGTATTTTTATATCATTGACTGTATGTGTATATTTAGACATTACATTGAGATTGTAACTTAAGTGTACAGTACAAGTTAACAGCACTCAACCACTAGATGGCAGTATCATAACAGGTATTTTAAAACAACTATGTAACATTTTGTTGTACATTTTTAGACTTTTTAAGGAATGAATAAGAAGTCTCTAACTGACATTTATTCAGACATTTTATGGATTAAAAGTACCAAAAGAACAGTCCAGTAAGGTGTGGGAGTCACTATTAAGCACCATTTAAAGGTGGGACGTCCTGTTCTGACACATGGTCACAGGAGCACATGGTGTGAGAAGAAGGCAAGATTATTTGCTTTAGTAATCTTATTTAAAATGACACGAACTGTACATAAAAAATATGTGTGTGTGTGTGTGTGTGTATGAAGGTGTAGAGAAGCCTTTTGTCAGGTTTTATGAAGTTTTTTTTATTTTGCATGTTCAGAAATTCAGTTTTTCTTTTTGTTCCCTCAGGGCAACCTTGTGAGATAAGGGGTACTTTTCGAGGATGTTTTGGACAATACCTCACATTGGCCATAATGTGTTATAAGAAGGGAAGATGCAGGGTTCCTGAGTGTGCAGGAATACCAAAAGCGATGTGAAAAATTTGTTACATACACCTCTATTTCACAGCAGAGAAGTGCTTTTTGAAGTGAAATCTTATTACATGAAGTACATTATATGGCATGACACACTACATGATACAGACCTATGCATGTATCAAATTCAATAGAAGTGTATTTCCCTTTTTACTTAATGACATTTTTTAAAGAAAAAAATTGATTTTGATGATAATTTTATCTATGATTCTGTACCATTGTTGCACAACGTTGCCCTAAGGCAACGAAAAAAAAAATTATTATTAAAATGTTGCCAAATGAACCAAAAAATGATGTGGAATTTGTTTTTCATGCGCCATCAACGTGTGCAGTAGAGGGTTAATTGCTGTATTTGACATGCTTAGATGTTTGAATGAATGATGTTTGTTACAAGTTGACTTAAATCACATAGCATTTAACACTGTTCACATCCATTTTGCTTCTATAACGTGACATTTCTGAGTAAAACAGGAAATTCTGCCAAAAAAAAAAAAAAACTGAACTAGATTTGACCCATTAGGAGTTTAGTGTTAAAAGTGTGCTAAGAGGGCTTGATGACGTCATCAAAAAAGAAAATTATTTCAGAGTCAACAAAAGTTATTACATTTTGATGAAAGATTACAAAAATATTTATATATTTTAGACATGCATTGATTAAGACCAGGTGTTTTCAATTGTTCAATTTTGAACAGTAATTTTACAATGTATGCCTTCACTCACGCTGGACCTCAGAGAAACACAGAGCTCTTGTGGTGATCCGGTGTTGATTTAGCAGTTTGTGTGAAGTCAGCTGTTTGGCTTTCATCTTTTGTGCCTCGTGGCTCTTGCTGTTTCAGCACAGGTCTCCTGGTGTTCTGCTGGTAAACATGGAGGGCAGTCGTGGCAGCACTGAGGAAACAGACAGGAAAAAGTGGGCAATACTAACAATCTGCAGTGTGCCCGATTCACAGGCCGACTGTCGGGGTCAGGGGTCGTCCTTTCAACTTGCTTTGAATCAGTGTCGCCGCTTTCAAATTCACCACAACAATAAAAGGCTATTTCATATTTCTCACCTTCTCTGAGTTGTAAAAAAAGACTATTTTATGACATTTTTGTGCATTTTCGTTCTTTAAACTGAAGATAAAAGACATTAAATCTCTGAAGATCTGATTAAACAACTCCACAAACAGCATTACCAGCTTCACTTATTACTAACCAGACTGACTTTATTTCTGTCACACATCTACAGAAGTTCTTATTGAGAATTAACAGAAGTTTAGATGTTTCGTTTGAGGTCACCATCATGGTGGCTGCTGTATCTGAGTGTTTATAAAACATTTGTTATGGCAGGAAAAAACCAACATGAAGTTGATCAGGTTTTTTGGCTGTTGTGATGCTGCTGTAATCATCTTGGACTTGTTTAATTAACTGATCTCTTCCTGCAAATCTTTGATTTAACGGGTATTTTATGTTTATATCATGTGTGTAATTCAACAACATTTTATTTATTTAGGAAAATATATATGTTATAAAAATATTTTGAGTTTCTGCTTACTTTGGACAGCAGAGACATCAACAATCAGAATATGAATCTCAACAATGGTGACATCCAAAAATGTAATGTTGCAATGCATGCTGGATGCCAGCATAGTACAAAACTCCCAGCATGCACTGCAGCATGAATAAATTATGTCGCTAAATGGTACTTTTTTATTGCCACCATTGTTGAGATTGATGTGCTGATTTTTGATATCTGTGTTTAAAAAAAAAAAAAAAAAAGCTGCAGATGTTTTTAATGCATGGTGTTTAAAAATAAGCTATTTTTAGCTGATTGTTGGAATTCTTGCTATAGTTTCACAGTGGTGCTAATGTAAAACTTTAGTCAGTTAATAATGTAAACAAGGATAAAACAGTATGAATTCAGTGAATCAAAAGACTATGTGATTTAGTTTTAACTACAAAAGCTGAATCAGTTTTAAAACACATTGTACCCTAAACGCTTTAAAACTCCCTCACACACAGACATCTAGAATCAGCGTATGAATCTCAACAATGGTGACATGCTTCATGCCACAATGCATTCTGGGTGCATCATGCAAAACTCATCTATGGCCCCCAGAATGCATTAAGCATGTCACCATTGTTGAGATTCATAGGCTTCTTGATGTATGTTTGTGAGTAAATTTAACCATAGTTTAAAGTGCTTAGTGTACAATCTATTTTAAAACAGTGTTGGATCTTTACACAGATCACAGTAAAACAAATTGTTAAGCCACACAATGATTATATTCTTATCATGAAGCAGCCACAGCATCAGATTGTTTTTTTTTCTAGCTGTTCTTGTTATAACAGCTTAATTACAGCAGCAAGAGAAACTCTAACATTGCAAAGGCAAGTCAAACTACCCAACTAAAGTAAACACTGATCACCATGATGGTGGCATTAAAAAAAAAAGCTAATGTCAATAAAAAATCAACTACAAAAAACTCTCTCTTAATTCTCAATAAGAGCTTCTGTATACAGAGTTGTTTAATCATCCTCTGCTGAGATCTTGAGAGATTTAATGTCAGTCAGATTTAAAGGCAGTCAGACAGTTTGAGGCAGTTGGTTTCTGCAAATGAAATGAGGTAACAAGTTTTAATTTAGTGCATGGTATGTTTACAGTAACATACTGTATTACTTTAAATAACTGTACAATCAACGGTAAATTACTAGCAACAGTGTTGCCAGTATTTTACTGTAAAAAAGCCTGGCAAGGTCTAACAGTGTAGACTACTGCGTGTGCATATTTAGTGTACACTTTCACTCCGTGATTTAGTCTATTAAAATGCATACATTCTTGTTAGTGACTACCATCACATTCAAATTAGGCTTGTTGGTTAAGAAACAGATATATGCCTATTTGTGATTATTAAAATACATCTGATGCTCCCTTAAGACAAAGAATGGATTCCTTACCTTGAACTGGTCTTATTTTATTCTTTAAATTCATATAAACAAAACCTTAGACCTATAGTTATTTTTAATCTCAGCTTTGAACTAATATAAGAGCTTAATAAAACAATCCATGCAAAATTTCTCAATATAACATGTTCAGTGTAATTTGAACCCTCTAAGGTTCGTTAGCTTTGTCACCTTGATTTTTCTTCCCTTTCTTTCTATTAGAAAAAATATAACATATTGTATGGTTAGAATTGCAAAGGCAGGTGACATTTCTGTTTCTTGGGTCACCTTTACAAGGACAACACATGCTGATTTAGAAATCCAATGTCTCCATCTGTTTCTTCCTACTTCTTAGATATTGAAAGATCATAAATGAGTACAAACTTTCAGACTATTTCCCTCTTTTATCAGTTTTATTACCTATTTTCTCTCAAAAATGTTGCATCGTTACAATATAACATCCATACTATGGAGCAGTTGTTCTCAATTGGGGTTTGGGGTCACAGGGTAAACTTCAAATGTGGCTACAAAATTTCTTGCAATTATTTGAAATAAATTGTTTTATTTAAATATTTACAACTTTTTCTCTTTGCTCTAAAGAAAAATATCTTCACATGCATTTTTACTACATTGTGCATCTTTAGCAAACAAATCATCAATTGTCAACAAATGTATTTTTTATTACATTTTTATAGACAAATAACATTTTTGTTTACCTGTATTCAAAAAGTTAGAGGTTAGACAAATTCTGCATTTGGAGCATTTAAGAAAACAACCTAGTTGCCTGGTTTAAAGCCTAGTCCCAGAATAAAATGCATGTTTGATGCATGTTTTGTCACCTCAACCATGCATGTTTGCATGGTTGAGGTGTTTTAACTGAAAGCAACTTGCACTGACATATCTTAAAATATGTAAGTGCCATTTTTTCTTTCTTTCTTTTTCTAAAGCATGATTATAAAAGCTACTTAAATGTACTAATTTATCTAAGACCTAATCCTGGCTTAATCTAAGCCCTGTCTGTGAAACCAGGTTTTAATGTATTAACAGGCCCACATTCTGTTAATTAAGAGACTGAAAGCAAGCTTGTGTGTTTATCGATTCAGTAGAATTACAAAAACTGGTAGTATTGATTGAGGCAGTAAAAACAACATGCACTTTATATTTATTATTTATTTACATATGATTTATGTCACGTGAGTTCATGAGAAACTCAGAAAAAGTCACCAACCTTTTTAAGCCCAAGATCCCTGACCTCGACCTTTATGAAAGACAAGATCTACCTATTGAATAACTGATAGAAAAAGACTTTATTTAGTATTTTTTCATGGCCAATTCAGATTCTGATTTATTTTTACAAGAAAATTGGCCGATTCTGATACTGGTTGCTGATATTTTTTATTATTATTATAAACAAAAATAAATAGCCATTTCAAATTAGAGGTAGCCACTGCTTTTTAATCACAATCCAAACAAAGATGCTACACACGTTGCATAAGCAGTTGTTTAAATCTCAAGATTTAAAGCAAAAACAGAACAGTCTGACCAATGCATTGCAGCACCGTTTACCTATTCAGGTAAAGCCCTGCCCACAATGACTACACTATTTGCAGTGAAGAAGTGGCAGGATTATTGAGCGCGCGCTCACACGGTTTCAGCCAAAACAAAGACACAACAACACAGACCGTTGTGAAATTATGCCACACAAAAAAGCATGAAGCAAAAACAGCACAGGCTAAATGACACGCAACTTCACTCTCTGACAGCAGGTGGCGTTTATGGAAGAGCAGCGATACAGCGTTTCCTTGGTTACCGCTGTCAACAAAGCAGCACTGCTACAGACTTTTCTCCTCTTCACGTCCGTCTTCAGCTTCTCTGGCCTCTGTTAACGGCCATTTACAGACTCAGACATGATCTGGGCTATTTACCTTCATCACTGTCCCACCCAGCTAACAGAATTTTGTTATAAGAACGTTCTCTAAATATTCAGTGTTGGTTCTGGGAATGTTCCTCAAACGTTCTTTCAACTTATTTTTGATTTAAAATTCAGCATTGTAGGAACGTTGATTTGTAACATTCCATGAACATAAAATGTCCAGTTTCCTTAATGTTAGTAGAATGTTATTTGAAGGTTAGTATAATGTTCCTAAAACATTCTTTCAATCATTCAAACACCTGCTGTGAACAAGCACTGAAAGAAAGAGAAATAAAAACACAAACTACAACTTTCTTCAGCCACAGCCTTAGATGAACTGAAGATAAAAGACATTAAATCTCTGAAGATCTGATTAAACAACTCCACAAACAGCATTACCAGCTTCACTTATTACTAACCAGACTGACTTTATTTCTGTCACACATCTACAGAAGCTCTTACTGAGAATTAACAGAAGTTTAGATGTTTCGTTTGAGGTCACCATCATGGAGATTGGTGGTTGCTTTAGTTGAGCTCTTGACCCCTGACCTTTTTAGGGTCTTCTTTATCAGCAATTGCAAGTAATTTTAGAAAACATTTTGGCATTGAAGCAGATCAAAGCATCTGTTGTAACAGACAAACAATTGCATTAAAGTGGTTTAATCAACTGCTTTTGTGTAGTTTTCTTTACTTTTGGTTTTGAAGTTTTATGTGGAAAGAAAATAATAAACTCAAAAATGTGATAACTCATTTTTAACACTGAACTGATTTATGTTGGATTGTCCAAAACTATTTAGGAGTTTAAAAACGACACTCTTAGACATCAGCACTCATCATACAAACCTCAACAATGGTGACAATAAAAAAAAATTCAGCTGCATAATTTATTCATGTCGCAATGCATGCTGGGAACCATGAATGTGTTTTGTATGCTGGCACGAAGCAGGTCACCATTGTTGTGTTTCATATGCCGAATGTTGATGTCTGTGAATGTATAAATGACACAAAACAATGTTTTAAACAAATAGTTTTTGACATGGGCTGAGTTTGATACAGCACTTAAATTTCTAAATAAGTAGCAATTACAGAAGAAGAGCAGTTGTTTAAATCACTTTAATGCAGTCATTTGTCTGTTATTAAAACAGACAGGATGTTCTGATTTATTAACGCAAAAACATTTCCTGAAAACCCCTGCAATTGCTGATAAAGAAACAACTCTGCAATAGTCAGGGGTCATAAGCTCAACTAAAGCAACCACCAATCTCCATGATGGTGACCTCAAACGAAACATCTAAACTTCTGTTAATTCTCAGTAAGAGCTTCTGTAGATGTGTGACAGAAATAAAGTCAGTCTGGTTAGTAATAAGTGAAGCTGGTAATGCTGTTTGTGGAGTTGTTTAATCAGATCTTCAGAGATTTAATGTCTTTTATCTTCAGTTCATCTAAGGCTGTGGCGGAAGAAAGTTAGTTTGTGTTCTTATTTCTCTTTCTTTCAGTGCTTGTTCAAAGCAGGTGTTTGAATGATTGAAAGAATGTTTCAGGAACATCATACTAACCTTCAAATAACATTCTACTAACATTAAGGAAACTACATTTTATGTTCTTGGAATGTTACAAATCAACGTTCCTACAATGTTGAATTTTAAATGAAAATTAAGTTGAAAGAACGTTTGAGGAACATTATACCTTATAAAACGTTCCTCTAACGTAAAGAAAACTGGACGTTTTTAACGTTCCCAGAACCAACACTGAATATTTAGAGAACGTTCTTATAACAAAATTCTGTTAGCTGGGCAGTAGCTCCCGAAAATAACATAAAAAAGAAAATAAAAATACAGTACAAGGACTGGAGAAATGTAATGTATTTTTCTACTCATATTTCTGTTATTTTCGCGAGCTACTGGGACAGTGATAAAGATCGATGGGTTGGCGACCATTGCATTACAGTATCGGTTACCTATTCAGGTAAAGCCCTGCCCACAATGACTACACTATTTGCAGTGAAGAAATGGCAGGATTATTGAGCGCGCGCTCACACGGTTTCAGCCAAAACAAAGACACAACAATATCCTCGCCCACCAAACAATCGAAAGGTTGTTGTTTTATCCATTTTTTTTTATTTTTTGTTTCAGTCTTCTCTTCCTAGTCGCTGTTTATTAATATTGCAACTCTCGACAGTAATTTTATTACTTATAGTGAGTTTATAAATCTCCTCAGATGTTCCTGTATGTTCTCCTGTCGTGTGTTGGGATCGTGCAGTGTTATCCTAATGGACAGGTCAGCGTAGCGTGTGGATCTTTGGTACCTAATCACGGGTCTAACAGCGCTCAGTCCAGCTCTGCTCCATACACCGTTACTGCTGACAAGACCACCTTTAAAGAGGGAGATGAAATCACAGGTGAGGCTGTTTTTCTGCACCTGCTATGAATCTTGTAGGACATACTTTGCGTTTACAATCTTGTACAGCTGTTTAGGCAATTAATGTTAAGTGTTGGATGAATGGCTTATTTTTTATACCGTAAATGTGTTATTTTTATATACATGCCTATATATTTCCAACATTACGACTTCAGTAATGTTGGAAAAGCATCAGGATGCGCATTTTTAGTAGTTTTGATGACTTTATCACTATTCCAAAATGTGTAAAATGGTCATAATAAAAACTGAGTAGGCATGTTCAAATTTTGTGGTAGTCTATATTCTTGAAGTAGTCTACTAATTAGAATACATACTAAGTGTACGTTGGTATATTTAACCAAAAATAATTATTAAACTTGAATTACTGTAGGCTATTTACTAAACATTTTAAATATTGAATAAATAGAGAACAAACACAGCTATTTAGGAAACCAAGTTTTTCTAGGTGAGCGGTCAGTTCAGAAATGTCCTGGACAATGGTCAATGTGTCTGATACATTAGTAAATGTGAATGTAATAAGTATTACACAGAATATTACTATATTTAACATAACTTTTAGAAATGAATTGCTAATAAATGTTATACTGTATATTATAGATACATCATCACATTAGGCAATATATAAATACTGTACCATACTATATATGGCCTAATGCATTCACAATGCATACTGTAATAAAAACTAAACAATTCTATAGGCTACTATTTATTAATTAATGACTGCCTGTCAAGTTCTTACATGGATTGTGCTGAATCACTATTGTGAGTAATCAGAAAAAATTTACAGCTTAAAGTTGACCAGTTTACAGCTTACTTATCAGTTCATCTATGCTAGTTTAGGGTTTGTTTTTATCTAAGGAAGTTCCACTGAACTTTTTCTTCTTTCTCAGTATCTCTAAGTGCAAAATCAGGAGATTTTGAAGGGTTTTTGTTACGAGCAAATCAAGTTGGATCAAATTATCCCATTGGCACTTTTACTGTGATGGACAATGGAACACAGGTCCTCTCCTGCGATGGAGTGGCTGTGAGTTTTTCTGCATTATATATTTATTACATTACTTGCTTCCATAATCATAAACTAGTATGGGATGGCACTGATATATTTTTTATGTTTTAATAATAGCATTGACATATTTTATTATTTTATTTACAGAATAGAGCAGTTTCTCATAGATCAGATTCTGAAAAAACTTTAATCAAAGCTAAATGGACGGCCCCTACATCTGGACAGCTCAGCAATATAGAGTTCAGGTATAAATTTTCCTCTAATTTTCCTCATTAAATGTATTGTTTTATAATTTGTATATATTTCCTAGTGTGATTTTTAATGGAATTTGTTTTTTATTTCAGTGCAACATTTGTTAAAAATTTTTCTACCTTTTGGGTTGGTGTCAAGAGCTCTACTGTTACGTATACTGGTACAGGAACAACTGTAAGTTTTGCTTTTTTTTCCCCTAAACCATACAACATAAAATCTACAAACATGTTGATCTGTTCTCGTTGTTTTATATTCAGCTGAAACTGTTCATTTCAGGTTCCATCAAATCCTGATTGTGGGAAAACCAAAGTCTGCTTCAGTCAGCCCAACAACTGTGACCCAACTACCAGCACAGACTGTTACTTCATGGCAGTTCAGACATCATCTAACCAATCAGAAATGACGATTGAAATGTTTGGCCAGGCTGATGGATATGTTGCCATTGGGTTTTCAGATGACCAGCAAATGGTACATACTCTGTCCCGCTCATGAGATATCAGCAGGCCCATATGGAATCTGCAGACCTTTTCTTCTTTATTTGTCTAAAAATATTTAAAAAACAAACCTTCATGAAATGTGGAATGTGTACTTTGGGAGTGATGGGTGTTCCAAATTCCGTGTGGGCCTGCATGTCAGTAATTTGTCTATACACTGTAAACATAAATGGGTGTCTGACATATTATATTTTTCCTGAGATCCATCTATACCTGCTGAATCTTTTCTGGAGAACTACCTCTGTCAGCACTGACTCATTGTGCATTTCTCCACAAACATCAGCAAAACCCATGTGATTTTGTTTGTCCAGAAACAATGAGACAACATTGGTTTTAAGAAGTGTTTTTGTATTTCCAGGGCAATGACGACATCTACATCTGTGGTAAGAACGGTAGCGGCTTCCTCCAAGTACAACACGCCTTTTCCACAGGAAGAAGGGCTCCAAATATTCTCTCACTGGTATAGATCGCTTCCATTCCTCTAGTGTGCCTCCACTTCTTACTGTTGTTTGATAAAATATCATCACTCACTCACATATTCTTCTTGATTTACAGGGGAATGTCACTAATATCAAGACAGCATTGACGAATGGAAATATCAATTGTTCTTTTACTTCTCGTAATGCCATTAGCACGGCAAGTAGAGCAACGTCCACTAGCCAGTACTACCTCATGATTGCTTCTGGACCCTCCAGTCAAGGTCTGTGGTTTATTGAGCCTGACATAAATTTCTATGTTGTATAAAATCAAAGTTTTGAAAACTGTCAAATGTAATGCAGTGTTATTTTAGTATAATTCTATACTATTACAGTATTTCTTAATCATTTCACTTTTATTTTTATATTTTCAGTTTTATTTTAAAAATTTAGTTTTAAGTTTTAGTAATGTTATTTGCTTTTTGTCATTTTTATTAGTTTATATACGTTTATTAGTTTATATACTATATATATATATCTTTGGCTTTATTTTATTTTAGTTTTAGTTTAGTAATTTTGGTCATTTTAGCACTTATTTCAGTTTTTTTTTTTTTTTTTCATTTTTCATCTAATATTTATATTTTTTAATAGTTATTTTAAAACAATAAAACAACAAACAACACTGATCCAATGCTTTCATTCTTTTATATACTAAAAAGGGATAGTTCACATAAAAATAAATTTCTGTCATCCTATACTCACCCTCATGTTGTTTCAAACTCTAAGGACAAATCAAGATGTTTAGCAGAATTCTCAGAAAGTTTCAATTTACCCAAGTTAAGATTTTCAGTGAACAATGAAAATTCCTCACAGAAGGCTATTGAATGTCTTCAAAAGACTGGTGCACAATAAACTTTTGTGGTTTTTCTTTTTTGAGCTTGACTGTCCCTAGTCACTGTATGCTTTTATTGTTTGCACAAGAGTGACATAACCATTTTTTAAAACATCTTTTGTGTTTTCTGGAAGAAACCGAGTCACTGGTTTGGATCAGCATGAGGATCAGTAAATGATGAAAGCATCTTTGGTCCTTTAACTGAAGAATGACCTTCATTTGTAGGTAACATCCAGATCCACACAAAAAAATACGTCAGTAGCACCAAGGTTGATATACTGAATCCATCCCTGGTCACTGGGAGCGCTGAAGCATTCCCAGCAATCCTTAAAGCCCACGGTGAGTACATCATGACAGACTGCCACCAGATCCACATTAGAGCCTCACATTAGTGTTACTGTGGTCCTAATGCTATTGATCTGGTTCAGGTGCCCTGATGTTAATCGCCTGGATGACCACAGGCAGTATAGGGATGATCATAGCACGCTATTTAAAGGGAGTTGCCAAGGACCACGGTTTTGGCGGTAAAGATTTCTGGTTTATGGTAAGTCTTTATCGGTTTTTACACTCTTCACACTGCATATAAATCTTTCGTACTAACTGCACAGTCATTTTGCAAATGATGAAATCTGATCCATTTATTCAGATACTGTAGTCAGGTTTTTCTACATTGGTTGCCATATCAATCACCTACTTAATAATCATCAACAATGCCAAGAGGCATAAAAGAGAGTTTCAGCTGTCAGTGTGTAAAGAGAGAGGATGAAAAACTGGTATTTTTGCTTCTCTTGTTCACATTTTAACCATATTTCAAATCGCATGTGGATTTACGTTTATGCATTTGGCTTTTAATCCAAAGCGGCTTGCGTTGCATGAAACTGCCCTTTTCCTATACAGTCACAATCATGTAGCCTATCCAGTCAATGTGTGTTACCTTTATGTGTCCGACATTGTAGAGACACATAATGGTAACTCACTCTTCCTTTTCTTCTTCTGAATCAGTTTCTGGTTGAAACATATATGGCTGAATGAAACTGATATATCCACTTGCCATTGTGTAGCGTGTGGTGTGTTTTATTCCACGTATAATAAACAAAGCAAGGGTGTAGAGTTACATTCAAGCTATTTTAAGGCATGAAGACATTATTTTCACAAGGAAATTTTTTTTTAAATATGTTGTTTTTGACGATCAAAGATGAGTTTTAAGGGATAAAACTATTGACTGCTACGGCACATTAAAGGGGACCTATTATGCCCCTTTTCAAAGTCTTTATTTTGTTTTTAGGGTCTACTAGAATAGGTTTTCATTTTTGAATGTTCAAAAAACAATCTTTAGTTCCTGTCTCTATGAAGCCCCTCCATCTGAAAAGAAATGTGCTCTGATTGGTCACCTGGACCAGCGCGTTGTGATTGGTCAACTGCTTTCTAGCGTGTTCCGGAAATGTCATGTCCCTTACCATAACTGTGAGTTTCAACACACTATAACGCAACTCAACCAGGCCTCATCTTCTCCCCACCTCTTTGCTTTGCGTATGCCTTGGCCAAGAATTATTTATGTGTTGTTTCCTGGAAGAATACTTAAGACTACAATAAAGACATTTCATGGAGTTCAGAAACTGCTCAATGATTAGCTCCCTTTGGAGTGGACTTTGTGCTTTGTACATTTTCAGACCTTTTTTATTCTCAAACAGCAACATTACACTCTAAAAAAAAGTTGAAAATGTAAAAAAGCATATTAGGATACCTTACAAAATTTGTAATGAATGTCGGCTGAACCAGATTTGTAAAAATGTTTAATAAAAACTAAACAGGTTTAAGTCAGATATGACTAAAAAAAAAACGACATTAAATTAGTTGTCTAGTGCGCTGTGTAAACAAAGCCAGAGCCCTGCCCATGTGGGCCCCTTGAATTACATGTGTCATGTTGACATATCTGTTTTATCAGCATGACAGTGGGAAAATTTCTTTGATAAAGGATTTGCAGTAATACGTATGTGTGCAATCAGTGCAAGCAAGATAAGATAAGAAGCAAGTTATGGTGTGTGAACATCACTTGTCATTAACAACCTTTATGGCATATAATGGATTACAGCACATTATTAATTTTATACAACAGTTCTATCCACCTTATTCCTATGCCCCATGACACTTTGCGCGAATTATGGGTGTAACTTCCGTTAAGATGTTAACAGTCAGTGAAAGGCTCGCTCTGTGAACGCAATAATACGTTTTATTTTTAAACTGGGTACAATGAGATGACATTATTCTACTCACCCTTCAACCAACGAACATTAAAAGAACATTTAAAAGTGTAAAAGCATCAACAAGGCACTTTCAACAGGCCATGAAAAAGCACGATTCCACAGCAATAAGGGACGGGTTAAATATAGCCTAACTATGATATCTGTATTATGTAATATACGTTGCCTTAATAAAAAATGTTCATTAAAGTAAAGTGTTACCAAAATAACTAAATATGGTTTATTTCTTGTTCCACAGGCCCACGTGTCTCTGATGGCCCTGTCAGTCACTGCCACAGCTATCGCATTTATACTGGTGTTTTCTTATGCTCGGGATTGGAGTGGGGTAAACTAAAATAAATTGAATTATTTTTACATAAAAATATAGTAAGAACAGCAATATTGTGAAATATTATTATAATTCAAAAATTACTTTTTTCTATGTTAATATATATTCAAATGTAATTTATTCCTGTGATGCAAAGCTGAATTTTCAGCATCATTACTCCAGTCTTCAATGTCATAAATCATATATATATATATATATATATATATATATATATATATATATATATATATATATATATATAGTCGGTTATGTCTTGAGTGAATCGTGCTTTATATATATATATATATATATATTAGGGGTGCAACGGTATATATATATATACTTTTGTGGATAGTTGTTTAAAAAACAGCAGAACAGCAACATGATAGTAATAACATGATATTATTATTGACAGACAAAGTAATGAAATTATATTAAATTCGAATAATTGGCAGTAAAAACATGCAGTGAAAACACTTCCACACATTTATGTAAAATACATCTATGTAAAGACATTGCTAATTATTTCAGATGTTTGAAGTGAAGTTTTTTTGTGTTGACATACTGTAATTCAGTGTTGTATCTGTGTGAATAGGGAGCTCATCCTGTCCTGGGCTGTTTGGTGATGATCCTCAGTCTTATTCAGCCCATAGTCGCTGCTTTCCGCTGTGACCCGCAGCATGAGCGGTGAGAGAAACTTCACTTCTCTTATGCAGATAGGACATGGAAAGGCAAGGGGGAAGCATTATTATTAATCTGATGATTTTTTTTTTGCAGGAGGTTTGTTTTCAACTGGGCCCATTCCTTCATAGCTTTAGCTATCAAAGCCCTCGCAGGTATGACAACAACTTCATTATCTTCATCGAGGTCTTCCATTTCCTCAGATGAAAACAGTATCTCTTTTTATTCTGTGACACAGTTGCTGCGATTTTCACTGGTTTGGCACTGTTTGAACAATATAAGGAGGATGGATGGATGTTGAAAGTTATGGGAGGTTTTATTACGTGGGAGGCGCTGATGTACATTCTTCAAGATCTTAACTTGCGCGCCAAGAAAAAAGGTAACGCTGCATTCGCTGGTAAAGTTACTTGAAAATACCAATGATGTAAATTTGAAAAGCATAACATACTTTTTATGTATTTACTCATTTTTTATTTATTTGTATACACTACACTACCTTTCAAAAGTTTGTGGTTGGTAAGATTTTTAAAATGTTTTTGAAAGAAGTCTCTTCTGTTCACCAAGGCTGCATTTATTTGACCAAAATTACAGTAAAAACAGTAATATTGTGAAATATTATGACAATTTTAGACAACTGTTTTCTATTTTAATATATTTTAAAATGAATTTTCAGCATCATTACTCCAGTCCTCAGTGTCACATGATCTCTCAGAAATCATTCTAATATGATGATTTTGTGCTCAAGAAACATTATTCTTATTATCAATGTTGAAAACAGGGAAATCATAAGTTTGATATTTGACAACTTAATAAGTAATTTCTTTCAAAAAAATAAAATAAAAAAAATCTGACCATGAAAGTTTTGAACAGTAGTGTATATTTATATTATATTTGGATCTCATATTATTATTCATTTTTACTTTTTCCAGGAATTACAATTTTGGAAATTATTATCTGAAAATTTATTATTTAAACAATAGAATGCATAAAATGTTTATTTCACCCTTGTCATTTTATTTTAGATTCTGAGATTTGCAGTTGTGGATCGGTAAGTCCAACGTTAAGACATATGGGCTTAATCTCATTATATAGATAATTTAATAGACTACGTATATAAAAGGTGATTTTGTAAATGTCATGTTTTAAAGTAATTTGTTTGTTTTATTTTTGTTAGATGAAACCTGAAACAGTCCTGCTTATCCTGTTTTTGATGGGAAACCTGGCCTTCTTGATATCACTTCTTGTTGGAATAGGCAGATCTTAAGTACAACCAATATGCATCGGCCTTCCTCACTGGTTGGGGCCATTTTTTGAGTATGTATATAGTATTTTTTTTTTTTTTTTTAAATAATGAGTGCTAATTTTGAGTTCCATGTTATCCCAGAAGTATCTCCCTACACATTATTTTGTTATTGTTTTAATTAACATAATACAGGCCAGGTTTCACAGACAGGGCTTAGCTTAAGCCAGGATTAGGCCTTACTTCATCAGGACATTTAAGTAGCTTTTATAAACGTTCACTAGAAAAAAACTGGTGTGCATCTTGAGACAAAACAATAGCAGTGACATACTTTAAGACATGTCAGTACAAGTTGATTTCATTTAAAACAGCTCAAACATGCATTTTAGTCTGGGACTAGCTTAACCCTGGTCTGTGAAACCGGGGGAATAGCATTTATAATATAGCATTTTTTTTCTGTGCTAATACCAATTAGAGATTCATTACTGTGCCTGTATTTAAGAAACACAAGTGTAAGTATATATATATAACATAAGTGCAATTTTATAGTTGTTCTTGCAATTACTGTACTGTAAGTTGCTCATTTTTAAATTGGAAGAACAATAGTGAAATTAATTGTCTTTAATTACAGAGGACAGAAAATATGTTCACCAATTGTATTTCATTTTAAAACTTAAAAAACATTAATTAAATGATTTAAGGAGAATATTTTAATATTTATAAGTATTTTTATATCATTTGAATGTATGTGTATATTTAGACATTACATTGAGATTGTAACTTAAGTGTACAGTACAAGTTAACAGCATTCAACCACTAGATGGCAGTATCATAACAGGTATTTTAAAACAACTATGTAACATTTTGTTGTACATTTTTAGACTTTTCAAGGACATTTATTCAGACATTTTATAGATTAATAAATGGACCATTGTTTACTTTTTGTGTTAATTGCTGTATGTGACATGCTTAGATGTACGAATGAATGATGTTTGTTTAACTGAATGACTCAAGTATGATGGAAATCAGAGAAAGACGTTTTGTAAGCTGTGACAGGCCTTTTTATTTTTTTTCCTGTGTCCTAAAGAGCACTATAAATGTAACATGTAACATTGTTCACATCCGTTTTGTTTCTATAATGTGACCTATTTCTGTGTAAAACAGGATATTATTTCAGTCAATAAAAGTTATTACATTTTGATGAAAGATTATAAAATATATTTATATATTTTAGACACGCACTCATTAATCATTTAGAAATCATTAATCAAAGAAAAAGAAATCAAAGAAAACTCCTAGCTACAGTATATGGGTTGATGTTCACACTATAGTCTTTAGGAACACTCCTCACGCTGGACCTCAGAGAAACACAGAGCTCTTGTGGTGATCTGGTGTTGATTTAGAAGTTTGTGTGAAGTCAGCTGTTTGGCTTTCATCTTTTACAGTGTTGTGCCTCGTGGCTCTTGCTGTTTCAGCACAGGCCTCCTGGTGTTCTGCTGGTAAACATGGAGGGCAGTCGTGGCAGCACTGAGGAAACAGACAGGAAAAAGTGGGCAATACTATCACTCTGCAGTGTGCCCGATTCACAGGCCGACTGTCGGGGTCAGGGGTCGTCCTTTCAACTTGCTTTGAATCAGTGTCGCCGCTTTCAAATTCACCACAACAATAAAAGGCTATTTCATATTTCTCACCTTCTCTGAGTTGTAAAAAAAAAAAAAGAGACAATTTTATGACAGTTTTTTTGCAAATCAAGAAGTGATATTTTTGGCTTCTGAATAGTCATTTTCAAGTGGGATGCACACCACCGTTATTTTAGTGTTATTTATAGGTCTATACTATTATATTTTTATTAATATTTTATCATTTATTTTTGTTATAATTTTAATTTGTTTAATGTTTAGTAATTTTGTTATTTTTGTCATTTTTATTCGTTTTTTCATTTCATTTTTTCCAGTTGGTAATTTCAGTGCTTCAGCTTATTTCACTTAGTTGCCATTTCTAATTTTTGCTTAGTTTAAGTTTTTTCGTCTAATTGTAATTTATTTCAGCTTTATTTCAATTAAAGCTAAAGCTATGTAACTTTTGACCTAACGGTTAAAAAATATGCATGCGTCTTGCGGAAGAACATTGGTTGTGCTGCATCTGCTATGCCTAGCTGTGTATGTAGTTCTTCTCAGTGTAGTTCTAGGCACTACTGGCACGCAAGACTTGAATGTTAGTAGAGATCTCGCGATATTTTCTATTACAACCACTGTCAGAGAGCAAGCAACAGCAAACGTTAAAGCAAATTCTTTCCTGCTTTTGGTCTTGTAAGTATCTGTGTTTTTCATTTTGACATGTGTTCATTATTTGTTATCACGTGTAGGAACCGTGACATTTTATCGGGTAACAGTGCAGACTCAGAGTAAAACATGTTGTTGTTAGATTAACATGCGTGTACTGTATAGTGTTTCCTTGTGCCCTTAAACTCTCTAATTATCTAAATACAAGGGATTAAACATGAAATCTGTTCAACCTATTATTAGTTGTTATAAAAGCCACATATATTTTTTAATCTTTAGATCATTATGATATGAAAATATGAGTTTTGGATTTAGCAAGGGAAGTTTATTTTGTTTAGCACATTTCAACAAGGCAATTCATAGTGCTTTACATAAAACATAACAGCAACATAGGTCAATATAAAAAGACAATATAAGAAGACATTTGAAAACTCTTTAAAAGAGCTAAATAGAAAACAAAAACAAGATAAAACAGGAGAGTAAAAGTTACAGTGCAGTGTAATTAATAACTATTCCAATTAATAAAAGGCAGTGGCAAACAGTAAAGTCTTTAGTCTTGATTTAAAAGAATTAACAGTTGCAAGTTGGACATCAGTGTGTGGACGTCAAAAAATTGACGTCAATTTGATGTTTTTTTTTCCGACATCAATTGGACATCGGTGTGTGGATGTCAAATTGACGTCAAAAAATTGATGTCAATTTGATGTTTGTTTTTATTTTTTACATCAATTGGATATCAGTGTGTGAACATCAAATAGACGTCAATTTGATGGGGTTTTTTTTACATAAATTGGACATCAGTGTGTGGATGTTAAATTGACGTCTAAAAATTGACGTCAATTTGATGGGTTTTTTTCTCCATCAATTGGACATCAGTGTGTGGACGTCAAAATGATGTCAAAAAATTGACGTCAATTTGATGTTTTTTTCAACATCAATTGGACATCAGTGTGTGGACGTCAAATTGATGTCAAAAAATTGACGTCAATTTGATGTTTTTTTCAACATCAATTGGACATCAGTGTGTGGACGTCAAACTGATGTCAAAAAATTGACGTCAATTTGATGGTTTTTTTTCGACATCAGTTGGACATCAGTGTGTGGATGTCAAATTGACGTCTAAAAATTGATGTCAATTTGATGGGTTTTTTTCGCCATCAATTTTTTCGCCATCAATTGGACATCAATTTGATGTTTTTTTCAACGTCAATTGGACATCAGTGAATGGATATCAACAACGTCCAACAGCGTTTTTGAAAATCTATTTACCCCACCTTTAAAGCAGCTTGTACACCTTAACAGTTTTGTATTATTAGAATGGCAGTGGCTAAATGCATTGCATATTGTACTAGGCAGATGTGTATTTCCGTGCGTGTTTTTTATTGTGGCGACTTGCTTGTTGACTTTATCCTGCTGGTGTGGCTTACTTGGAAGAAATAGTGAGGATTACTGATCTAGGTAGTTATGCTTGTTTAGAGAGCTTTAATTATTTTGTGGATTGCTACAGTATGTTAGTATGAGTGATGGTGGCTGAAAATCTTGTGATTAATGCTGTAGTTTATAATGTCTTAAAATGAGTGATACAAGTTGTTCCGTCTTCATACAGGTGCTGTACAGCAGTCAAATCCAGAATCGTCTGAGGCTGACATCATCAAATACATTTATTTTATTTTTTTTCAATGTGTGGACGTCAAATGGATGTCAAGTTTTTGACGTCAATTTGATGTTTTTTTTTTATGTCCAATTGATGTACAAAACATAACCTCGTCAAACTGATGTAAATTTGATGTTTTTTTTTTTCGACATCAGTGTGTGGACGTCAAAATGATGTCAAAAAATTGACGTCAATTTGATGTTTTCTTTTTTTTCTGACATCAATTGGACATCAGTGTGTGGACGTCAAATTGATGTAAAAAAATTGACGTCAATTTGATGTTTTTTTCGACATCAATTGGAAAAATTGATGTCAATTTGATGTTTTTTTTTTCGACATCAGTGTGTGAACGTCAAATTGATGTAAAAAAATTGACATCAATTCAATGTTTTATTTCGACATCAATTGGACATCAGTGTGTGGACGTCAAATTGATGTCAAAAAATTGACGTCAATTTGATGTTTTTTTTTCGACATCAATTGGACATCAGTGTGTGGATGTCAAGTTGACGTCTAAAAATTGACGTCAATTTGATGTTTTTTTTTTTTTACATCAATTGGACATCAGTGTGTGGACGTCAAATTGATGTAAAAAAATTGACATCAATTCAATGTTTTATTTCGACATCAATTGGACATCAGTGTGTGGACGTCAAATTGATGTCAAAAAATTGACGTCAATTTGATGTTTTTTTTTCGACATCAATTGGACATCAGTGTGTGGATGTCAAGTTGACGTCTAAAAATTGACGTCAATTTGATGTTTTTTTTTTTTTACATCAATTGGACATCAGTGTGTGGACGTCAAATTGATGTCAAAAAATTGACGTCATTTTGATGTGTTATTTCGACAACAACTGGACATCAGTGTGTGGATGTCAAATTGACGTCAATTTGATGGTTTTTTTTTCGACATCAATTGGACATCAGTGTGTGGACGTCAAATTGATGTCAAAAAATTGACGTCAATTTGATGTTTTTTTTCCGACATCAGTGTGTGAACGTCAAATTGATGTCAAAAAATTGACGTCAATTTGATGTTTTTTTCGACATCAATTGGACATCAGTGTGTGGATGTCAAATTGACGTTTAAAAATTGACGTCAATTTGATGTTTTTTTTTTACATCAATTGGACATCAGTGTGTGGACGTCAAATTGACGTCAATTTGCTGGGGTTTTTTTTACATCAGTGTGTGAACGTCAAATTGATGTCATAAAATTGACATCAATTCAATGTTTTATTTCGACATCAACTGGACATCAGTATGTGGACGTCAAATTGACGTCAATTTGATTTTTTTTACGACATCAATTGGACATCAGTGTGTGGATGTCAAATTGACGTCTAAAAATTGACGTCAATTTGATGTTTTTTTATTTCGACATCAGTGTGTGGACGTCAAATTGATGTAAAAAAATTGATGTCAATTTGATGATTTTTTCGACATCAATTGGACATCAGTGTGTGGACGTCAAATTGATGTCTAAAAATTGACGTCAATTTGATGGTTTTTTTTTTCTGACATCAGTGTGTGGACGTCAAATGGATGTCAAGATTTTGACGTCAATTTGATGTTTTTTTTTACATCAATTTGATGCTTTTTTCGACATCTATTGGACATCAGTGTGTGGATGTCAAATTGATGTCTAAAAATTTACGTCAATTTGATGTTTTTTTTTCGACATCAGTGTGTGGACGTCAAATTGATGTCAAAAAATTGACGTCAATTTGATGTTTTTTTCGACATCAATTGGACATCAGTGTGTGGATGTCAAATTGATGTCTAAAAATTGACGTCAATTTGATGTTTTTTTTTTTCTGACATCAGTGTGTGGACGTCAAATGGATGTCAAGATTTTGACGTCAATTTGATTTTTTTTTTTCTTTACATCAATTTGATGCTTTTTTCGACATCTATTGGACATCAGTGTGTGGATGTCAAATTGATGTCTAAAAATTGACGTCAATTTGATGTTTTTTTTTCGACATCAGTGTGTGGACGTCAAATTGATGTCAAAAAATTGACGTCAATTTGATGTTTTTTTCGACATCAATTGGACATCAGTGTGTGGACATCAAATTGACGTCAAAAATTGACGTCAATTTGCTGGGGTTTTTTTGACATCAGTGTGTGAACGTCAAATTGATGTCAAAAGATTGACATCAATTCAATGTTTTATTTCGACATCAACTGGACATCAGTATGTGGATGTCAAATTGACGTCAATTTGATGTTTTTTTTGCGACATCAATTGGACATCAGTGTGTGGAAGTCAATTTGATGTTTTTTTTCGACATCAATTGGACATCAGTGTGTGGATGTCAAATTGATGTCTAAAAATTGACGTCAATTTGATGTTTTTTTTTTTCTGACATCAGTGTGTGGACGTCAAATGGATGTCAAGATTTTGACGTCAATTTGATTTTTTTTTTCTTTACATCAATTTGATGCTTTTTTTCGACATCTATTGGACATCAGTGTGTGGACGTCAAATTGACGTCAAAAAATTGACGTCAGTTTGATGTTTTTTTTTTACATCAATTGGACATCAGTGTGTGGACGTCAAATTGACGTCAATTTGATTTTTTTTTTTTTACGACATCAATTGGACATCAATGTGTGGATGTCAAATTGACGTAAAAAAAATTATGTCAATTTGATGGGGGTTTTTTCGACATCACTTGCAACAGACTTGCAGTTTTCTGGGAGTTTGTTCCAAATATATGGTACATAAAGACTGAATGCTGCTTCATCATAGTTTTGACTCTAGGGATAGAAAGCAGACCTGCCCCAGTTGACCTGAGAGGTCTGGATGGTTCATAACATAGCAAAAGATCAGAAATGTACTTTCATGTGGTCACAACGCAAATCAGAAATTTAAAAAAAGATTTCCTTTACCGGTCATTTTTTAAATGTCAGTCTTTGTCTGCAACTGTTAACCACCTTAAACTGTATTATATTTTAGGGTTTTAAAAAATTCCTTCATGTAATAATTCAATATGAAGGGGGGTGGTCCGCTGTAGAAGGAGGCTTTTGAGAACACTGCATTGTTTTCGGTTATTAGAGGTATGTGTGTGTGCGTGCAAACATTGACCAGACAACTTATCTGTTTTTAGGCTGAATGGTGACACACAATGTTTATCTTTTTTTTTTTTTTTTTTTTTTTTCAATCTATATTGCTTTGAAAAATATATCCATACATTCTTAAAAACTGTATTGCCCAGCCCTAGTGTGCATCCAAACAAAAGAGAATGACTCCCTTATGTCAACAATGCTTTTCTCATGCATTTTTTTTTTCTTATTTGACAGATGAACTTTCCAGCGGCAACAGAGTTTGAGTTAAAGAATGCTATGGAAATAAAAACAACAATTAATTAATCAGATTGTTTTATAAACCAAAAAACATTGTTAACCTTTTTTTTATTTAACTAATTTTTTGTAAAGTTGTAAAATGTTTCATATTTAAAAAAAAAAAAAAAAAAAAATTAAAATTTTATTATTAAAAATAAATTAAAATTTATTTTTCTAAATAAAACCTTTATATTTAATTTGTTTGAATGGATTATCATTTATGAGAACCTGTTATATTTAAGTGAAAAGAATCCTTTAGACATTATTTTGTTGTCTATAACATGTATAAATGTAGTCATTCATTAGCTGTATATTTGATGACTAGTCTACTCTTGGGTTATGGTTAGATGTCTATTTGATTTTCACTGACAGCCCAAATTTTGCCTCGTTTTAACCTAGACGTCAGAGCTGTGATTTTGACGGCTATTAGATGTCTTTTAGACATAAAATTGCTTGCTGGGTATTATTTTTAATAAAACATCAACATCTAAACCTCTTTTCATTCTCAACAAGAACCTTTGTACACTACAGAAATAAAGTCAGTCTGGTTTAAGTGAAGCTGGTAATGCTGTTTTTTGAGTTGCTTAATAATGTTGGAGCTTGACGTCAAACAAAGGTTGGGTTTTCACTTTCAACCAAAATTTGAAGTCTAAGCAACATTTGAGTCCACATCCAGTGGCCAATGGAAAGCTTCCCACTAAACACTTCATAAGAATGTTAAGGGATAATGTTCTATCAATGTTATCACTAAACATTTTTAGAATGTTTTTAGAGAATGTTTTCCTACCTTTTAGCAGAACGTTCTGGGAACAAAAATAAAACTTGCTGTTTAAAACTTTCCCAGAACATTACAAATTTCTAGCTGGATTTGCACCCCCGAACAGCCTGCATACAATCTACTTATCTAGTAAAAGCATCTGGATTTTAAATTTAGATATTTAGGCTGGAAACAAGACAAAACCCACCAAAAAAAAGCAAAACACTTCTTATAGCATAATATATCTACATTACAAACCCTATTACTGCAACATGAGATCATGCTAAATTGCAGATATCATTTGTAAGATTACAAACACACAAAAAAAAACATTCTAAGGTGACACACAAAGACATTGAGAATCAGCACATGAATCTCAACAATGGTGACAATCAAAAGTGTCACGCTGCAATGTATGCTGGGAACAGTAACTCCTAGCATGCATCACAGCATGAATAAATGATGCTGCTGAATTGTCCTTTTATTTTCTTTAATTCTAAATTTGCTTTTATTTTTTTGCTGTGGTTTTTGTTCTGTCTTTTAGTAGCTTTTTGTGATGTCCAGAGTTGGTATAATTGTCTAAATATTTTGTTGTCACCATTGTTGAGATTCATACGCTGATTGCTCATATCTGTGTCATTGAAGTTTTTACTGTTTCATTTTTAAGGTTGTGGCTGAAGTCAGTTGTAGCTTTTGTGTTTTTCTTTAGTGATTCTGCTTGTTAATGCTAATATGTTTCTGTAAATAATATATAGAGATTTTGTGGCTCAGATAAGGTCCAGTTCTAGTTTATTTATTTGCTCTTGGCTGACACTTGGCATTGCTATGGCCTGCTTGTGGCTCAGATTTGGTAAACAGGAGCGGTCTGGCCAAGTGCCATCATTCCATTCCACGAGTGGCCCAGGTCATCATACCACTCGTGGCAGATGTGGGCTGGATTTGGGCCGGCGCAAAGTTGCTATCTGGAAAGTGTCATTTGGAACTCATTTATAAATATGTGTTGATAATGATTAAAGACTTCAGTGCCCTCCAAAGGCATCATTTTAGGT
The DNA here is from genome assembly GCA_037950675.1 of Hypophthalmichthys molitrix. NCBI lineage: Eukaryota > Metazoa > Chordata > Actinopteri > Cypriniformes > Xenocyprididae > Hypophthalmichthys > Hypophthalmichthys molitrix. The sequence continues at coordinate 19,845,910 of CM075514.1, read as the reverse complement.
ACCCTATATAAAGGGATGGATTGTGTGTGTGTGTGAGATGATATAAATGATATAAATAATTTAATGAATAATGCCTATTTTACTACTCTTTAAACCAATAAATAATCCCACCTCGCCAATGACCACACCATCCCCCTTGATTTTTTTTTTTTTTTACAATTCAACCTCTGAATAGGCCTATATTGTGTGGTATTGTATATTGTGGGATTAAATCTGAACTGGCTCAGTCATCTGACTGAACCCATAGAATATTTGGGACATCGCACCCCAGCCTGAGGTAAAGTTAACAGTCCTGACATCAAGAGAAAAACCAGAGTGAAAATTTGGCCCTGCCGCATATGGAACAGGACGTCAAAATATCACAAATTCTACAGGTGAATTATTTATCATTACATTGTGGGACTTCCTCAATTCTCATTTGAATCCTTTACTGCTTTGAACTTGACTTGATGATGCAGTGAACTGCAGTGTGAATCATGGGAGCCTTTCTGACTGACGTTCATTAACACGAAGGGTCAGTGATTCAGAGATGCCCCCAGCAAAACTGCCCCAGGCCCCAGGACTTCAATAGAGGCAGGACTGGCGATGCCTGGAGCATGTTTCTGAAATGCTCACTATACCAGTTGACTTTTTAGATGTATTTCCCTAAGCAGTGGAAGTTTTTAAGTTGTTTTTTTGAGGATTACATCCTACTTGTTTTCATTCAACCAAATGCCACTTGCTGAAAACCATATTAGATTAATTGTATATTTCATCTTTGTTCTAAAGATATGAATCTGATATAAAATAGGCCTTCACTTCTGTTCTGATATATTTTTCTTGCGTGAGGTATTTTTATGACACTTTTACAATGGTTTTTGATACCATTGACTTTCATTAGTCATGTTTTCACTGTCAGGCCAAAAGCGAGCGTACTTGTGCGTGCCAGGGCCAGCCGCTTTTCCACTGTCAATCCCAGGGCTTGATCGGGCCTCATCTGGGCCTCCTCAGGGCCAACGCCCAGGGGTTTTTGGCCCGTCGAATACCTTGGTCCAAATGCAGGCCAACTGAGGCTTGAGGAGTGGTATTTGCCTTTTGAGTCAGGAGAGGGTCAACACTGCTGCTTATTTCCCATGCTATCATACCAGGCTACCAGCTAACCTCAACATTTAAGATATTTTAAACAATTTTCAGCTCAAACTCACTTTCTGATCACCGTATGAGGCAGAACGGTGTTATGCTAACCATTTTGATAATAAATGCATACATTTATGGAAAATTCCAGAGAATGCTTGAAGAACTTAGACAAATATGATTAGTGTATTTATTTGGTTTCATGGTTCATCTGTCTCTTCCCTGTACCTTTGTTGATACCAAACTAATGCATCCGCATAATTGTATGCAAAACAGCTGTGTGAACATACTGTCTAACGTCTGATTTGTGTCTGACAGAAGAAAGAAAATCATACAGGTTTGGAATAAAAATGATTCATTTTGGGGTGAAATATCCTTTGAATCTCATCTCTACAGTTCATTAAATTACTTGGTGCCTTTATTTAATTTACAGTTTTTTTTTTTTTTACTGAATCATTTACTGAAAACCAGTAAATGTTTTAGGCTCACTATAGCATAACTACAGTATGAGTCCCTGTGCGTCTGTGGTTTTGTGAGAGCCGTTCATTCTGATGTAATGTCTGTAGCATTAGGTGTGTCTTCCCATTACTGCTGATATATGTAGACATGAGCAGCACAACTTTCTCCCACTCTGAGATTTCAAAGATTCGGTTTCATCCTTGCTAAAAGAGACAATCACAGTTCCTGATACTATTTATAAAGTATCTACATTCAAATTGGTGATCAATTTACACTGTAAAGCAGATCCTATTTTGCATTTCTTTTGTTTTCTGTCAAACTGTAAATTATTACATGGTTGTTTTTTGCTGTGGCAACTACAGTATGTGCCCAAATGAGATGAATGTTGAAACTTCCTCTTGCATAAAATAAGTTTCTGTTCCTTTAACATGATGTTATCTCTCCATATCCTCTCGCTTGGCTGAAGTTATTTAAATTTACATCACTAAACTCGCAGCCCAGTTTAAACTACAGTCGGCATTTTCAGAGGACACACACGAGTGACTACTTCAGAAATAGTCCAATGTGTGGCTTTACAGTGTGGTATAAAATAATTTCATCTTTAAGTGTTTCATTTTCCTTGTCTTAGTTTTAATAAATGCTCACGTGCCACACATTTCTGCTGATAAAATTTAACAAATCAAGTTCCATCCCACAAACTTTAAAATGCATCTCCCGTCAACTGTTCCATCATAGCTGAAGTTTTAAATACTTGAACATAAAACAAGAGCACCAGTGCAATATTCAGCACTCAAGCCATTAATGTTGCTACATAGAAAGTCAATTTGGCCAGACCTTGCTGAGGCTTTACAGAGACAATTAAGCTGTCTGCTGTTTCACAATGTTCTTGCCAACTTGAGCAATATAGGGTAGCCAAATGTTCTGCTCCTCCAAGACTTCCAGATCTAAATCTATAGTTTTTGCCATGGTAATATACACTACCCAGACAAAATAAGATTGATGTTTAGATTTAAATAGGCAAATGCTTAAGAGTCTATGATTGGATTAGCATGTTATGTGTTTGGCAACAGTTCTTCTAACCCTAAAAGACGGAGTGTGTAGCTTTCCATTTCTTAAACAACCATATAGGAAGACACATCATGTCCATATTCAAGGAAGACAAAGCCAACATTCATCAGGCTCAAACTGTGAAAAAATGGTTGCGAGGGAGCATGAAGAATCATTTTCACACATGAATTGCACCTCTGAGTCCAGATGTTAAATTCATTGAAAGTCTTCGGGATGTGCTGGAGGAGACTTTACAGAGTGCTCACCTCTTGCATTGTCAATACAAGATCTTGACCAAAAATTGATGCACCTCTTGATGGAAATAAATGTTGTGATGTTATTTCCATCATGAGGTGGATCATGTTTTTGGCCTGGCAGTGTACATGTTGCACACTACATTGGACATTTAAATTGAATCTGAAATAAGGGAGGCACATTTAAAAAAAAAAACTTAGCTGTATCACTAATGATCCTGATCCAATCTGGAATATTTACAATTGAGAAATATTTCACAGTCTAGACATAATTCTTTAAGTGACTGTACTACTAGAGTTTAGTCTCAGCCTCAGATGTTACACCCACGGACCATTGGCTGAATAACTGATGCAAGGCACACAAAATGGGAAAAACTTAGGGGGATTTCGAAGTCGTCATCTGCTGGGTTGAATTCTGCCAGATTTCTAGGAGACGTGTGTGTTGCGTTCTCTAAAGGTCTGCCTGGAAACAAAGCTGTCGAGATGCCAAACCCCCTCATGGAAGAAGAAAGGCTTTACGTTCACAACTGTGACAATGAGCACTTATCAAAGTCAGCTAAATGCTAGATTTTCAAAAGCATGTGAAGTTCATGGCATAGACTCTTAAAAATACATCCAAAAGTTTTGCTTGAGTCACTTTTAGTGGAAATGATTGTTTGCACGCCGGTCTGTATAGGAGCATCGACATTTTCACGCCCTTAAACAAGACACTGAACAAAACTAACTGTGATTGGACTGTCAGGCAGCCTCTGGGCAGTCTTTGGCCAATGAAAGCAGCTATAGAGTTGAAACCTTTTCCTGAAGGTCTGGCTATGCAAGTAGAACCCTCTGTTATTTTTGGCCTCTGCACCCAAAATCCTTCATTTCATCTCAAGTTTAACACATAAACAAGTGTCATTGTGTTTCTGTTTTCTTCAGAGCAGTTAACAGAGGATTACAGGTGAGGGATCCTCCCGAGAGCCGAGCTGGCTGCACTGACATCGAGGCAGGTGGACCAGGACACTTCTGGTGGTGGGGATTTGGCACTGCGGCCCACCTCATGTGTTTGAGGACACAACAGGCATCAGCTCCTGGAGAGTCTTCTTGGCTAATTTTTTCTTTTCCTGGTTCAGATGCCCTAGAAAATGAGTATAAAGGAATAAAGGACACTGGTTTTGTGTCTCTGAGGTATTTTTCTCTTAAACAAACTATGGTAACATATGCCAGACAAGCTGTTACACATTTCAGCACATCTGTTTGTTTATCATATTTTACACGTAATTTAACACATCAGTAATATATTTTCTCTTCAAAGTAAGATTCCAAAAGGGTTTTTTTTTCAGAATGATGCCATAAAATAACCATTTTGTGTTTCCCCCAAAAAATCTTAAAATAGATTCATAAAAGAAACATTTTTTGAGTGTGAAGAACATTTTAACAATCTAAAGAACTTTTTTTTCTACTATAAAATCCAAAGGACCTTTTTCGACTATAAAAACCTTTTTTTGGAAAGGAAGGCTAATGTAAAAGCTTCTTAATGGAACTATAGATGCCAATAAAGCACCTTTATTTTTAAGAGTTTAAAATTTACCAGTCATAGCTCAGTCCAAATCCTGTGGGTTCTTTCTTTTGGGGCCAATAAGTTTCTTAACCAAATAACCAAATAACGTCCCCCAACCCTTAAAAGATCTCCACATCGTGACCGTCTCTGAACATTCGGGGAACGTTACCAGGTGACAGGTTACTCCGCTAGAAATGTTATGTTCCCAGAACATTCTCAGAACGTCCCCGCTGGTGTTAAGGATGTTGTCTAGTAACGTTCCCAGTACGTTCAGAGACGGTCATGATATGGAGTTCTTTTAAGGGTCGGGGAATGTTATTTGGTGGACTTTCAGGGAACATTCAGGATGTTCTGGGAATGTTTAGGGTACTATTACTATAGGACATTCTGTTAACTTCCCCCTAAACTCATATCGGGAACATCATTAAATAACCAACAGAGGACCGTGTGGGAACGTTCAGTTAATGTCCCAAATATCCTCTTTGTAATGTTCTTATGTGACCATAAAATTAACCAAATTGGAATGTCCCCCTAAAATCATATAAGGAACCTTAAACTGCAGCACTTTCACTACCAAAAGAGGATTTTGGAATGTCCCTAATGTTCTGTAAAGGTTCAGAATTTTCGTCACCTTTAGAGAACTTTTAGGGAACGTTGCGCAAGGTCCTGAGAATGTTGCCTTCTACGTGGGTGTTTTATAGAAAATAATAAAGTTTGAAGTCACCGTTATGGAGGTGAGTGTTTGCAATTCTTGATATTTTAACATTAGATTTTCTTTGGCTGCTTTAACTGTTTCCAAAACATGCTTCTTACACCAAAAAATGCAACAGAAATTTTGATCAGATGAATCTGTTTATTTAATGATGGTGATTCAATCATCATGGCGTGTTCTGATTCACTGATACTCTCCAGAATCTAAACTCTGAGTGTGTTAACTGTTAGTTTTGCGTTAATTAATGGCTAGTTTATTCTGTTTTTTAACAAGTTTTATTATTATTTTTTTAATTCATTATACAGAGTTTTGAGCAGTGTCTTTTAGACTCACACAGACATCATGAATCAGCATATGAACCTCAGCAATGGTGTCAATAAACAAAAATCTTTTTTGTAACTTTAGTAGCTTGTTTTGTGATGTTCAGAGTTAATCTGTTTATCTGAAAATGTTGTCACCATTGTTGAGGTTCATACACAGAATCTTGATGTCTGTGTGAGTCTACATGACCCTATCTGAATAATTTTTGCACAATCATAAAAACTTTCAAAATATCAAAGGAGAACAAGAGTTAATACATTGTCATAGGGCTACAACAACATGAAAGAAATACAATATTCAGAGATCAGTGACTAAGGCCACTGTATGATGAAATCAACAATGAGCAACCAAATCCATTTGACCAAATTTTTTTTATTTTTTATTTTTATTTTTAGAAACACACAGTTGCAACAATTGGAAAAGATAAATAAAATGTCAAGCAAGTGCTTACCTCCATAACGGTGACATTTATAAATTTTAATAAAAGATCAACACCTCATTAAGAAGATTTGAATAAAAGAAATAAAGTCAGAATGGTTTGTAATAAGTGAAGATGCTGAGATCTAGAGAGATCTGTTAGTGTTTAATGTTCTGTTTCTGTTATCTGAGTTTTGTGAGGTTACCATTGTGTTGAAGTGCTTCAGTCAGTGATGAGCCAGAAACACTGATGTTCTGCTGCATGTTGCTTTATTTAAAGACAGTAACTGTGTAGTTGCTGATGAAGTGATGCAGTAATTACATTAGCTCATGCTTGTGCTGTTGTCAGTTAATGGTTTACTGCAAAAGGTTTGCTTTTTAAAGAAAAGGTTTCATAATAATCCAGGAAATACTTGTAAAGAGCTTTTTTTTTTTATAAGACAAAATTTTGAATAGCTACTTTTGTTCAATTTAGCTGTAATTTTCAATTAAATTTTTTGACAAGGGCAGCAGGGATGTTCTGAGAACATTTCCAAATAAAATACAGTTTCCTAAACGTTCAGAGAACGTCCTGAATGATCTGTGAAGGTCCGCCAAATAACGTCCCCCAACCCTTAAAAGAACTCCACATCGTGACCGTCTCTGAACGTACTGGGAATGTTACTCCTTAACACCAGTGGGGACGTAAAATTTCGGGGTTAAGACCCTTAAGAAAATGAATTACAATGCAGTTTGCATTTGATACCAAAAAAAGTTTTACTATTTATACTTTGCATTTTAGTTAATGATTTCCTGTTGGTGCAAGAAGAGCAGACACCTGAATGTTTCTGAGGGTACCTGGCTTACAGTAACAGCCATAGGCATTGCTGCCTCCATTCTCTCCTGCCTTCCTGTGTATGGCACGACTACTGTACCATAGCCAGTTTAGTGACAACCTACATCATATCCTGTAGAAGGTATACTTACATTTGAACACATAATTAGGCTTAAATTAATTTGGCTTATGATACACAAACAAAGGCCAAAAAATGATTGTCATTCTAGATTCAATGTTCCTTAAATGAAAGCTTTCAGACTTCCATTTCTTTATGGCCTTCCAATTGGCAGTGTGATCGTCAGGCCCTCTGATGCTCCATTTCAATAACCAGAAATTCAAAACCAGTGGGACTGTAAGTATTTTTAATGAGTAATAGAACTAATTTGATCAAGGAAGACAAAATTTGAATATTGTGGAAAGAGAGATGCAATACGCCACTGTCAAATTTGGTACAGTTCATTCAATAATGAAACTTAAATTAAAAGAGGAAAATACGTTAATTTAGAACAAAAAAGATAAACATAGAATCATAAAAAGAGAGTAAAAATTGTTAATGATATATATATATATATATATGTGCATGTGTGTCACGTTAGGCTGCAGGGAATCTCATGACAGGAGATTCTGTGAAATAAACTGAATTTAATAATATAACAACGGAGAATACTCAGTAGAACACAACCATAAAACATTGATGAGACCGGACAAATAATTATGGAAAACGGAATTTTAAAATTGAAATTTAATTATGGAGAACAGAAATAGGTGTGGGAGCTAATTAACAGTCAGGGAAAGTAACTAGGGAACACAGGAAAACAGGAAATGATCAAACAGAGTGAAAACGAAATTACAACAGGACAAAAATAACCATTACAGTGTGTGATATATACAGCTTTTTGAGAAGTAAAAAACTTCATCCAAGATACATCGTGTCAGATCTTTTTCCACTCTTAATGTGATATTTAAACTAACAAAATTCAACCAACAAACAAATTAGAAACCTTTAAGGAAAAACAGAAAAATAAAAATACACTTTAACTAATACTTGGTTGAAACTCCTTTACCTTTAATAAAGAAGCCAGTCTTTTTGAATAAGATTTTTTTTTAAAGGATTTTTCCCTAGTCGTGCAATTGATGGCACCAGTTAGCCTGTCCTCCAGGGTGCAGGCCATCTGCGACACCAAGAGCAAAAACAGACTCTCATAACCTGATTCATCTGCTTTCAGAACACACGATTCATGAGCACAAATTTAAAAAATTGTTTTACTGTATTCGATTGCATATCAAAATTGTACCTCGCTGCAGTCTCTCACATTGTCTCACCCCGTTTCACTCTTTCTTTTTGACTGTTTCACTTGCTGTCCTGTAATATTGTTATTATACATGCTGTCATGTCACGTTATTACATCCCCTTAAAAAAGTTCACACCCACACAAAGACCCAGTAGTATATTATAGCACGATTTGCATTATTGTAATGTATGAATGGTTATTTCCGGTATCAACCAACTTGCTACAGGAACTACATCTCCTAGTGGAAGGACAGAACAAAAGTTAAAATGGATGCATAGTCACAATTATGTTTACAATATAGCATAACATTGTACCTACATATACATTGTTTAAGTATATGATTTTAGACAAGGGTAAGCCGAGTCAAAACAGTCCATGTGCAAAGATATTACTCAGCCAATAGAGGGAGCACTTCTAAATAGTTTTTTTTTTTTTACCTGACACCCAAAACACCCAACAATTATGGACAGTCTTTTTAAATTTCCATCGATTATAAGAATACATTAATTAATTAAAAAAATGTTTACAGCATAACTGTTTTCAACATTGATTATTTCATGAGCAGCAAATCAGCCTATTAGAAAATTGACAGATTATGTGACGCTGAAGAAATTCAGCTTTGTCATCACAGGAATAAGTGACATTTTAAAATAGAATACAATTATTTTAAATTGTAAGAGTATTTTGCAATACTACTGTTTTATTGTATTTTTGATCAAATATATGCAGCCTTGGTGAGCATGAGAGTCTTTCCAAAAAATTAAAAAAATCCCCATCTTTTGAATGGTATTGTATGAGTGTTCAGGGCAGCTGTTTTATTTAGTTAGTTGCCTTTGGCTCACGATTACAGACCTGTGACCCTTGTGACTTTAGCTGTCGCTATCATATGCTCCTCTTTGTTGATCATCCGGTGCTTTGCCCTTGTCCTTGCACAGCTCTACGCCCGAGAAACCCTATCAGATGTCTGGCTTTGTTCCTCCTGGGGTCTCTGGGTTATTGATTTCCGCAGTCGACTCTGTGCACATGGATCAATACTTCCACAACAAATGGTTTTAACTAAAATTATTCCATCTAGATATTAGTAAAGGGCCATTACTTGTTCTCTCAGACTACGATTTGCTGTTAAATTGTGTGTATAATTGAAATATTAACTGTACCGAAATTATTCAAACAAAGGTATTATATATATATATACATCCTCATTTTCTTGACAAAATCAAGAAAAATATGTTGAGACACTTACAAGTGAATGACCCTCATGTCATTCCAAACCTCCATTGACTTCCATTGTATGGACAATAAATACAATGGAAGTCAATGTGAACCGAAATTCTTCAAAATATCTTCTTCTGTGTTCAGCAGAAGAAAGAAATGCATACAGGTTTTAAACAACATGAGGGTGAGTAAATGATGACAGAATTTTCATTTTTGGGTGAACTATCCCTTTAACTTATATTGAACCCAGAATACACTTTGAACAATAGTTGTTTTTTAAGTAACAATGACAATCTAATCTTAGTTCGTATTAAATTTCGGACACAACCTTGATCTTTGCTTGTGAAATATAATCATGATGCGTGTGCAGAGAGCCCAGCAGAGCCATCAGGTATTGTCACCAGATGCAGTGTCATTAGCACGCCGCGTCTGGCTATAAATTACCGACACAATGCAGGTCACGATGAGTATGGCAGTTATTGGAATGGCAGCAATGTGGCAACGCGCTAGTCTCTGTGAGCATTTGGCAAGTGTGTGACGCTTTGATCATCTGTCAGCTCAGAGGGGGCTATCTACCGTGTGCCAAGTCTCTAAAATTGTAGAGGGAAACAGAGATAGACTTTGGCTCCAAACATCCTGCATTCTCCACTTCCTTCCTGCCCTGGCTCACACTGTCAGGCTTCCTCTTTCTCTTCCTCAGCCAATCACAAAGCATTGCTTTACAGATAAACCCCTCCCACCACGTAGAAATGGTCACAGTAAGGTTGATTCGCACTATTACTCTGTCTGATGGTCTCTCTGGGGATTGATATGTGATTGATGGAGATGTCCAGCCCTTCCAAACTGGTGTTATGGGACAGAAACACAAGCTGGGTGATGAGTGAAGCAGCGTGGGTTCAGGAAATCTGGTATGCTATAGCATCCTGCACCGCACCAGCCGAGCTTGCCTCAGTCAACCCTAAAACAGAAGGAAAATAAATAAAGAATTCCACACAGAGCTTATTAGGCTCCTAACATACCTTGGTTATGACAGACAGATGGTTTAATTTACTGTCACGGCACGCTCAAGACCCCCTGGTACATGCCGTCTCGCTCGCTGCGGCCTTCTAAAACATGTAAACATCTTAGCTGGTGCCTGCTAGACATGGAAGGAGCGTCTCCCCACACAGTGCTGAGGAGAAAATATTTTCAAACGCATTAAAGTCAGCATGAAATGGAAGTTACAATAGTGTTTTCTTCCCTATTATGACGTATATCCAAGTGAAATGGCTTCTTTAACAAGAAAAAATGTAGGGCGGGACTTGATTTTGTCTATTGGGAATTGATTGAATGGTTGTGGTTCGCTATTGGTTGATCTCATGAGACTGACAGGTTGTCCCGCCCTCGCGCCAGTAATCACGTCATCAGAGAACAGATGTTGCTGAAGGGGAAGTTTTTTGATTAAAGATTATGAATTAAAAAGAATAATGATGTGAGCAGATAAATCATTTATAATACTGCAATATTCCATAAAAAAAACAAGAATTGTCGATTTTGATTTCATGGTGACTTTAACATAGCATTCAGTGATTGCTGGAAATGTTATTTCGACAAGCTCAAAAACCAAGATTACAAATTTATTGTACTGTAGATATGATTCTATGCACACAGTTGACTTGAGTGCCAAAGCGTGACCATGCATTTTCATTTCATGATTTTCCGAAGCTGAAGTGAAAATGCGCAGTCTTAGCTGGCAGTGCTAATATAGACATCCTCGAGTTCATCATGACAGGAGCAGAGATAGAAACAGGATATTCATGACAATGCATCATCCTGTTTCACTACTGCTTATCTGGAGAAAGCTCTCTTCAGACAACTCTCATTCTATCTAGCGCTCTTTCTTTACTGTATGTAAGAAAAACTCAGAGCAGTCAATAACAAACTGCAGATGAAGTGAACAAATAGGCCTTTAATGTCAGCTCAAAGTATATCTTCTGCCATGTATTTGGGAATATGAAACAAGTCTGAAAAGGTTAGACTGTGGATATGGACTGATTTAATCATCATACAGGTATGATGATTAAATCATACAGTGTATCTAGACCCTTAATTATACTTAAAGGGATAGAAAATTCTGTCATTAATTACTCACCCTTATGTTGTTCCAAACCTGTAAGACATTTGTTCATCTTTGAAACACAAATGAAGATATTTTTAATGAAATCTGAGCTTTCTGTCCCTCCATTTACAGTCTATGCAACTACCACTTTCAGCCCCAGAAAGGTAGTAAGACATCATTAAAGTAATCCATGTGACCTAAGTGGTTTAATCTTAATTTTATGCAGTGACACGAGTGCTTTGTTTGCGTAAAAAAACATAATTTACTACTTTATTTTCGAAATATTAATCTGCAACATGCATTCACGTAACAACGTCTGCTCTCGTCAACACAACATGCGTCATGCTGCTCTTGTGAATGCGGGTTGGAGATTAATATTTTGTAAATAAAGTGGTAAATTATTATTATTTTTTTTTCTTTTTGCAAGAACAAAGCACTCGCGTAACTTCATAAAACTGAGGTTAAACCACTGGAGTCACATGGATTACTTTGATGTCTTACTACCTTTCTGGGGCTTGAAAGCGAAAAGCTCTCAGATTTCATCAAAAAGATCTTCATTTGTGTTCCAAAGATGAATGAAAGTCTTGTGGGTTTAGAGCAAGCATGCCATGTGAGTCCTGAAAAGTAAAGCCAAAGCATCTTGATCGCCCCCAGGTGGCTGGAAGCAGTATAGGTCATGAACCCCGCACTCTCCATGAAATGGAGACAAAATAAACAATCAAATGACACTTTAAACATTTTTTTTCCAAAGATGGTTTCTGTCATTTTAGGTAGTTTTTATCACGCTGGTGTTAGTTCTTTAAATAAGTTTGGTTTTAGTTATTTGATGCAATAAAAACGGGGGTGAGACGTCATGATTGACAGCTGAGATTGATAGCTTTTCTGAGTGAAGTAGTCACCGAGGCGCCAACGGACTTTTTCTGGATCTTCGCGAGGAGATTACAGCTTTAACTTTAATTTTTATATTTCCAAAACTGTTAATTTCACACCGTCATAATGAGTTGTTCTGAGTGTGGGCGGGACCTTTTTCGCAAGTTCACTTTGCGCAGACTCAAGACTCAAGATTTTAGCGCCATAAAAAAGAAGGTGCGTCGTCCATCTTTTTTTGCAGTCGATGGTTTGGAACAACATGAGGGTAAGTGACATAATTTTCATTTTTGGGTGAACTTACCCTGTAAAATGTATGAATGTCCTTGAATGAAATATAAAGCCAAGTGAAATCAACAAACAGTAAGCTATTTTTTAGACCTTTTATAGAAGTAATACTTTACATAATGTAATAACAATTAACATTTTACATTAATACAAGTTTTTTCATTGTTAGTTCATTCACCAGTTAACTATTAATAAATGAAATCTTATTGTAAAGCGTTTTATTTTTGAATTCCCCTTTAAATTAATAAAAGTTCATCGTTTATAGACTGGAAAACGTTTAAAACATAATATGCTTGGAATATGCAAATGCGAAAGTGATATGGTATAATGACAGACTTGTGTGTTTTTCGACACACATAGCTACTAATTAACGGAAAGCGCTCGAGCAGCCGTTGCTATGGTTACTTCGTCAGGCGAACACAACGTAGTTAGCGAACTCTGACAAAATCTATTTTTGTGGTCAGTGAAATAAGATATTGAAATATATTTACTTATTTGTAAAAGAATAGCCTACGTAGTTGAGAACCCCTCTACTTTTTTGTTTTGATATTTCCCCTCATAACTCGCACCCTGACGTAAGTGTCCAATGTCAAAATACATTTTACGGCCACTGTATTACGTCCTCCGGGTGTTCCGGGTGTCAAGTCAGCAGCGCAATATACGGAACATCTAAAGCAGGAAGACACAGAAAGAGAGAGAGCGAGATAGAGAGAGGGAGGGCGCGGGGAGGGGAGAGCGAAAATAAGAGGTGAAAGAGCGAACGAGGAGAGCAGCAGCACACGGATCAGTCACTCTCCGCTGGTGCTCCAACCCTGGAAACACCGTCCATTCATTATATCGCCCGTAAATTCTGCTATGCGCATCGGATGAGGAGACGCCACTTGCGCTTTGGTTTTGGATTAGTGTTAAATCTTGTACTGTGCATCGCTGGACAGGATGGAGCATTGGAGACAGTGTGCGTTATGGCTGATCAATTGTAAGGTGCTGCCACCCAACCATCGGGTGACATGGGAGTCCGCTCAGGTGTTCGATCTGGCGCAGACCCTGCGGGATGGGGTCCTCCTGTGCCAGCTCCTCAACAACCTGAGACCCCAGTCCATCAACCTGAGGGAAATCAACCTGAGACCACAGATGTCACAGGTAAGGGATGCACGAAGACAAGAAGTTCTGTGTGTACAGTAAGAATAGAATAGACGTTAATAATAAACTCAATAATAACAGAGTTAAACGCTTTTTTAAAAGAAACATTCGGTGTTATGTATATGAAAAAGGCGGTGTTACTGCTGTATAGCTACTTACACATAAAATATTTTGAAACAGAAAGTTGATATTTTGACATTGCTGTACCGTTATTTATGTGCTGAACTCTGCCCCCTATCGGTAAATGTGAGCAATGCAGAAACACTGTGAAGAGAGATGCTGATCTGTAAAGGTGCACTCAGTCATTTTTCTTAATTTAAAACGCTTTATTCATGAAACAATACTTTTTAAATATGATTAAAATATCTAAAAAAAAATGTTGAAAATTCTGGTTGGCTTCTCATGGGCGCCACCATGTTGAGGTCACATGACTAGCTGGGTCATGCAATTGAGTTGCTATTATTAATAATGACAATTATAGTAATGTTTAATTCATGTAGTACTTTCAGCCAGTGCTCAAGATGGTTTTAAAACATAACAATACAAACAAAAGAATTTTGAACTTCATTTGTAGTCTATATAGACGTTTATTAAAGAAAACTGATGTGAAATGAATCCAACTAGCACTGAGCATGAAGAAGGTAATTAACCTAATAGGACAAAGTGCTTTTTAATGCATCATTTGACCAAAACCATGAATCTACACCTCTCTGGCTGCGGTCAGGATCAGGGTCCGATGAAAGTTGTTTTAGTCTGGTCTCCTTCACTGTACCCTGTCAGGTGAGAGCAGAATTGGTTTCAGTGTTTGTGGCTGCTTTATTGAAAACAGCGACCTTTGATATATGTCTCTTGTTCTGTGTTGTCAAACACCATCTGCTACTTGATTTCATGTCCTCCTCACATTAGGTGAAAGCTGCCATCAACACAGTGACATTTCATAGAACTGACAAATACAGTATTTACCGTCATCTCTAGCAAACCTTATTTCCAAGCACAGTAACTAGTGGCTAGTCAGGCACACATGAACTTTGCATTACATTTGTCAATGTGGCGCGGTCACAGTGAGTGTATTCCAAGAAACATTTACAAAAAGTCAATAGAATTAGCTTTTAGTTTTCAAAACAAAGGCCTTGTTCGGTTCACTGGTTTACTGACAATTAGAAAAAAAAACCACAATGTTATATATTATATAAATATTGTGTGGAAGTTTGACATATTTGATTAAAATGACTGAATACGTCATTCTGGCTTTTGAGGTCTGATTACATCAGATATGCTGCTTTGCTTTCATTCGGTTTGTTATTATCATAGTTTCTTTTTGAGTTCATGATTTTCATCTGCACTGATGTAGATGTGACTCCATTCACCAAAGGAAGAACTCCATAGAGAACTAACGTATGCAAAAAAGGGACAGAAAATGAGCAAATGGTCTGTGTAAACCATTGTTTTGAGCGTGGAGGTGAAATTTCCATCTCTGAGGGCAACATCTGAATCCTTGCATGAATTATTCATGACGTTTTTGGCAGCTATTTTATCAAAGACTCATTACAGCACATGGGACACAGACGCAGCCGTCCCGGGGGAACAGCTCAGACAAAAGCAGTGAAGAGACCAAACTAAAAGCTAGAGTCCCCACCTCATCAGAGAAGCTCCAGGGGCCCAATGGGCACTTTGGGTTTCCCTTCACCCCACGATAGCCATGTAATTAAAATATAATGGCGAATTCGTCCCTGAAATTTCTGCATTAATGTTGATATTCTGGGCAGGCAAGGGGGTGTTTTTGTGTGTGAAGGAAGGGTTACACTGTTTTACAGTTACATATAGACAGACGATTTTGAGGAAGATACCTTGAAATTGTAATATTTGTACAATAGAACAATAGAAGCAATCAAATCATCATGAGTGCAACAGTATGCAAGTGCCGTGTCATATGTATAAATGTGTCATATGTAGTAAACACATACTAAAACTAACTTTTTGCCTGACCTGCCAATGGCCGGTGACTAAAGAAAATTTACCAGCCATAAACATTTTTTACCAGCCATTCAACTGTTTTTGCAAAAACAGACAGTTATGACACCAAAATTTTAGATACCAGTGAAAATTCGCAATTCTCTATTCTTCACTTTAAGACCTAATGCACGGATCCAGTTACTGACACTGTTACACATACGTTGTCTTTCTCGACTGTTTATGTTCACCTAAGCCATAACTGACTATGTTTATTTGGATACTCACTGTGACAGGTATTTTTTGACATAATTTTGTGCATTTCAGTATTCACGCGCTGTCTGAGATGCGGCTTTCTGTGTGCACTTCGAATGCACTTCCACACAATGCGCGAGTAATGAATTGAGTTACCTTTTGCGTTTTCTTGCGCTTGAGTATTTAAATAGGCAAGGCTTAAAATTTGGCCCATCAACTGTCCTGAGCGTCGTTCATGTTTGTTCACGTTCATGTTCTCACAACACTGCATTGTTAGAAAAATGTTACCTGCCAACTGGAGATGTTTGGGGTCAGTAAGATTTTTTTTTTTTTTTTTTTAAGTAATTAATACTTTTGTTTACCAAGGATACATTGATTTGATCAGAGGTGACAGTAAAGGCTTTGTACATTGTTCAAAAACCTATTTTCAAATAAATGCTATTCTTTTGAACTTTCTATTCATCAAAGATATATAAAACAGCATAGCTGTTTTCAACATTGATGATAAGTAATGTTTCTTGAGAATGATTTCCGAAGGAGATCATGTCATGTGACACTGAAGACTGTAATATCTGTACAGTTCAACCTTTCCATCATTTATATATGTATATATAAAAATAAATGCCATCTTGCTGGACTTATATATATAATAATTATACACTGTTGTTCAAAGGTTTGGGTCAGTAAGATGTACAGTAAAAATAGTAATTGTTTTCTTTTAAAATAGCTGTTTTCTATTTTTCAATGTAATTTATATTTATATTATTTAATATAATTAATAAATAATTTATCATTTAATATTTTATATATATATATATATATATATATATATATATATATATATATATACAGTGCTCCATGTAAATGAGTATACCCCCTTTGAAAAGTAACATTTTAAACAATATCTCAATGAACACAAAAAGAATTTCCAAAATGTTGACAAGACTAAGTTTTATATAACATCTGTTTAACTTATAACATGAAAGTAAGGTTAATAATATAACTTAGAGAACAAAATTTTCAGTTTTACTTAAATTAGGGTGATGCAAAAATGAGTACACCACACTGAAAATCTCTGGAGCAAAGCTAAATTTTAGACTACAAATGTCTAATTTAACAAGAATTCAACCACAGGTGAGTCTAATTATTCATTACACAGGTGTGCAGCAGACAGTTGATGATAACAGGATGTTAAAACCCCTTCCCATTTCATGCTGTCAGCAATGGCACCACATGGAAGAGAAATGTTACAAGACCTGAGAAAGGAAATTATTTCTTTACACCAGAAAGGTGAAGGCTATAAGAGGATCAGCAAAGCTTTACTTATCAGAATACTGTAGCAAAAGTGGTACAGAAATTTAAAAAAGATGGAACTGCAGCCATCTCACAGAGACGTCCAGGTCGTTCACGGAAGTTAACACCTCGACAGGAGTGTCTTCTGATGAGAAGGGTTGAAGAAAATCGGCGTGCAGGTTCACTGCAGTTATCTAAAGAAGTAGAAAGCCAAACTGGGGTGCCATCCACGAAAGAAGCCTCTCCTAAAGCCCAGGCACAAAAAAGCCGCCTAGAGTTTGCGAGGGCCCATGCTAACAAAGATGAAGACTACTGGGACTCTATACGCTGGAGTGATGAGACCAAGATAAATGGTTTTGGAACTGATGGCTTCAAAACAGTATGGCGTCAAAGGTGAGGAATACAAAGAAAAATGCATGGTGCCTACAGTGAAACATGGTGGTGGCAGTGTCCTTATGTGGAGCTGCATGAGTGCTGCTGGTGTCGGGGAGCTGCATTTCATTGATGGCGTCATGAATTCACAGATGTACTGCTCTATACTGAAAGAGAAGATGCTACCATCACTCCATGCCCTTGGTCGTCGTGCACTTTTCCAACATGACAATGATCCTAAACACTTAAGGCCACTGTTGGATTTCTGAAGAAGAACAGGGTGAAAGTGATTCAGTGGCTCCTGATCTGAACCCAATCGAACACCTATGGGGAATTCTGAAGAGACAAGTTGAGCATCACTCTCCATCCAGCATCCAGTCTATAATAGAGGTCATTCTTGAAGAATGGAAAAAGATAGATGTTGCAAAATGTCGCCAACTTGTTCATTCCATGCCTAGAAGACCTGGTGCTGTCATTAAAAATCATGGAGGCCATACAAAGTACTAGATGTAGTAGTTTTTGTTGTGGGGTGTACTCATTTTTACATCACCCTAATTTGAGTAAAACTGAAAAATGTGTCATCTAAGTTATATTATTAACCTTACTTTCATGTTATAAGTTAAACCGATGTTATATTAAACTTAGTCTTGTCAACATTTTGGAAATTGTTTTTGTGTTCATTGAGATATTGTTTAAAATGTTACTTTTCAAAGGGGGTATACTCATTTACGCCGAGTACTGTATAACTCCACAAAATCAGCATAGAAAATGAAACAGCAGTCTGTGGCCTACATATAGTACAGGTTTAGAACACAGAAGCTTTATGGGCAGGTTTGAAACGTGAAACGTGGAAGTGCAAGTTTGAGGAAGCCACAGAGGCCTTTCTCACGCACTGCGTTGATCAGACAGTGGCTCGGTTATGGTTTCTTCCGTTTAACATGTGTGCTTTTGAGAAGAGTGGAAGGAAATGGCAACAGGTGTTGGCAGGCAGTCAGAACTTTATTTAGATATCAACAGATGTCAGTGAGAGTAAAGTTTATAAGGTTTCATCATCAAACTGAATTTATTTATATAAAAATACTGTACGTAAGCTCTCACTTTTGTTCCCAGTTGTGTATGTCTGGTTTGCTGCAAAATCACCGGAGAGCGGTTATTTCACACTGTCATTGTAATGCCGGATAGTCACTGTATCTCTCTAGGTTGGAGGGGGAAACACGAATGCTGACGCCCACTTGTTCGGCAGATAGTTTCCGAGCATTGACGCCCGCTGGGGAAATGAGGAAATGGGATGGAGGAAGGAAATGAAACTAAACGTCCTCTAAAGACCCTTGACTGAGCCACGGTGAAACATCAGAACCTCTAGTGGCTCAGATCTGTCTCTTTTTTTTTCAGTGAAACAGTGAGCAACAAGCTCCTATCTGAACACTGTCTCAGTTTTTGAATTTTTGCTGTAATATGATGTGATTTACAAAATGTACATGACAGATTCTGGCCCGTTTTTCAAATATATTCTTTAATTTTTTATGTCTAGTGTCCATGAAGAATCTGCCCTCCTTGAATAATACACAAATACTGTACTTTACATAGACAGCCTGTTAAAAGCTCCACTTGAGATCCTAAAGGGGTCAGAGACTGGTCAGAGCAGCATATGTGTGTGTTTGAACATTTGAAACAGCCATCAGTTTTAGTTATGTTACAGCTCCAGGGTTTTTTTTTTTTTTTTTTTTGTAATTCTCAGTGTTAGACTATGAATTTGTACATTTCAGACTGAGGCTATATGCATTGGTTTCCTGTAAAAAACTGTTTTGTAGCGTACAAGAGGAATAACTAGACATTTACATGTTCTGAAGAAAATATGATTGTGGTCACTCATGCAAAAGTTGTCATGATTTTAGATTGTTGTCAGGGCCTCACTATGCAGTGCTGTGTTTTGTTGTCAGTTGGGCTGCACGATTGAAATAAAATCAAAATAATACTAAAATTGCGAGACTGCAATTATAAAATGTGAAGGCTGCAATCTAATTAAATAAATATATGCACGGCGTGTTTCGAAGTGAAGCGCAGCACTGTGTTCATTGACATCCAATCAGAATCCATACTGCTTTAAAGACCTCAAGACCTCGAGCATTTAAAGTGGCAGACGACAAAACTGCAGCGCGCACTTAGAATAAACACAATTATATTGTGGTGTGGACGCTAATATAGATATTGGTATCTTTACAGTTATTGTTATCATTTACTCACCCTCATGTCGTTCCAAACCTGTAAGCCTTTCGTTCATCTTCGGAACATGAATGAAAACCGATTTCCGTCCCTCCATTGACAGCTACATAACTAACACTTTGACGCTTCAAAAAGTTCATAAAGAGATCGTAAAACTAATCCATAAGAATTGAGTGGTTTAGTCCAAATTTTCTGAAGAGACTAGATCACTTTATATGATGAACAGATTGAATTTAGGCTTTTATTCACATATAAACATTGATCAGCGAACATAAACAGAAGCTCAACCGAACCTGCTTGATGTGCGAGAACAAACTTCTTTGGCTCTTGTGGAAGTTAAAACGTGCTACGTAACACATGAGAATGAACCTCATTGGTACTCGCACACCAAGCAAACTTGCTTGAGCTTCCGTTTACCACAACTGATGTGTGAGTTGATATGTGAATAAAAGCCTAAATTAAACCTGTTTATCATAAAAATCTGACAATGTCTCTTCAGAAATTTTGGACTAAACTGCTCAATTCATATGGATTAGTTTTACAATATTTTTATGAACTTTTTGAAGAGTCAAAGTGCTAGTTGCGTAGCTGTCAGAAATTGCTCAGGTTTATTTAAAAAGATCATTTGTGTTACAAAGATGAACGAAAGTTTTACGAGTTTGGAATAACATGAGAGTGAATAAATGGTGACAGAATTTACATATTTTGGTGAACTATCTCTTTAATTGTCACCCTGTTGCTGGGTGTCGTTTGTGATTGTGGTTAATGAGGTGCTCTGTGTGGTTATGTACTGGTAAGCGCATTTTTTGAAGCCTCATTCGTGTCAGTAGCACAAATAGTGAGGCGTTAATTAGCACAAATAGTAGCACAAATAGTGCGGTGTTTAACGCATAGGCTTGTTTGTTCAGATCCCTAACCCAAAGTATAAGTCACTACATCACACTACAGGAATAAAGCTATGCAGAAACAGCATGTCATGCATATTAAGGGAGGCACAAATCTTTGCAAGGTCTAGTAAGTCCAGTCAGATTGCTCTCTCTCTCTTTCTCTCTCTCTCTCTGAAACTGACCTTTCCTTCTGTCACCAAGGTAACAGGCTCTACTGTAAATGGCTGAGGATTAGGATGAATAAAGATACTCTCTATAGACAGTGTGAATCACACATTTACAGTTCAGATTTGAACTGCACAGATGGATTTTTGCACAGTAATGTGCGAATTATTCTGGTCACAAAGGGATACATGCATGCATTAGGATTTATAAATGAAGGCAGACATTTCCATTTTCAGGCAGAGCTCTTTTGTTGCAGAAAATCCATGATTATTATGTTTGGAAAACCTACCCTGCACTCTTATGAGATTTGAATTGTATTCGGAACATTGTAAAAGCATTTACCATCTGCGCTGATGACATTAAAGTGAACAGAGATGGTCATTAATGATGAGATTTAATTGTAGTATCCAATTGTGTATCAGTTTAAGTGGCCAATAAAAACAACAATATCCTATTTTGTGCTCACATGGCAGAATGGCCTTTTTGATGACTACTACTTGTAGAAACCGATCAGTCAGCAGTGCTCACATAAATGCATGCACACATCCTGCAGCAGTACAGCAGCCTTTACTTTAGACCCTCAGCGGAGCAATGACATCACGGCGCACAATGAAATAGGCATTATCTTGTCTCAGTCAGGTTAAATATAGCCCATAAACGGGAGCTGTAAAAATGCAGTGGTACTGGTAGAATTTCACCAAGATGCCAGAGAAGCACTAATATCAAATTTCATTTCAAAGTGCTGATGCATCTGTAAATTGAAGCCCCTGAGATAAGTGCATTTAGACACATTCTGCCAAAATGTATCGCATGGATTGAAATAGATGACAATTTTAAGCAAATTTTGAACATTTCCATTTGTAGTCTGGCTTCTTGAGGAAAGAAGCATGATGCTACAGTAAAGTTGGCTAATAAATACTACTACTATTACTACTAGTACCACCACCACTACTACTACTACTACTAATAATAATAATAATTAATTGGTTATCTGTATATGTACTATGGTAAATTTTATGGGACAATACATTATGTACATTATATATACCATTTAAATTACGTAGACAATACCTGAACTTTTATAGTTTTATTGTTGGAATAGTAAGTAAACTTAATTTAAATGAAATATAATCATATTTGATACATCATCATTTTTAAGGTGACATGTACTTTATTAGAATTATAGTAGTGTATAGTTCCATTTACAGTAAAAAATTGCTGTCATCATTAGAAGTATAATTTACTATAATTTTACTATAATTTATGCATGCATGCAATGCATGTACTTTTATAGTAAAATATTGTTGGAATAGTTTTCTTTGTAAGTAAAAAATACATCACCTTGAAAATGATGATATCACATTCAATGATATTTAATTTAGTTTTTTACTGTAAATGGAACACACATATAGTATATACTCAAAATAAAAAAGCATGTTAAACAATAACAATAAATATGCAGTGTTAGACCTTATGTTTAATTAAGAGAGTGGTGTCTAGTTATTATTTCAGAAATAACAACAGCTATTTTTTGTGAAAAAAAAAAAAGGTAAAAATTGCAGTTGATATTGCTTTTGGACTGTGGTGCATTGTGGGAAACAGTATTCCTTGTAGTGTGTTCTGTTGTATACAGCACATTTTTGTGCTGTTATTCTGTTTGTAGTAGCACAGGCTGTGTAATACTGACCATCAGACATCTCTCACATTGTCCTGACGGTTCACTTCTCCCAGCGTGGTGTGCAGTAACTCGTGTGCAGTGCCCTGTGAAGGGCAATTCACCACGGATCTGCCAGTGATGACAATTTAGCCACCAGCTAGTGTTTATCCTCTGCCCCTCCTATCCGTTTTACAAAATGCGATGCCATGTGCGGTCCAGAGCAAGCATCCATACTTAATAAGAACAATCAGTTGTTGCATCGGAAATATGCTAAGAAAATCAATAGAATGCATGTATCCAAGGTCAACATCGATTACTTGGGGGTTAGAATATTGCTTTGTTAAACACCAAACTGCTATGAGACAATGCTAACCACATCTGAAATATTTTATTAAAGAATCCCATAAGATGCTAACAAAAATGTACGCTTAACCTTCAAGATAGCTAAATTTAGAGGTCTGACATAGTTTTTAGCAGAAGCTTTTATCCAAAGTGACTTGTAAGTTGCTGCATTATAGGGACAGTTTCCCAGGCGCACTGAAGGGCATGATGGGATGGTGATAGTTCATACAGTCGATCAGCCCTTATGGAATTTGAACCTGCATCTTTTCAGCTGCTAGTTTAGATCTGTAACCATCAGGGTTGTGCGACATTTTGAACGGAAAGATTGACTCCCTTTGAAATCATAAGTGTGAATTTGAATTGAATTGGCCACACCCCATAGAAAGTTTCATTGAAATTTGAATTTGAATGACAAGAAGAGTATCTATCTATCTGTCTATCTAGTGGTAGAGGGGTTATGCGCCATTCAGAATTCAAGTGGGAATGCCTTTTATATTGTAATTCAATCTATATTATAATTCGTTGTTAGCATCGATAGTGCTAAATGGAGATTTCATCATAGTGTTGTTAAGCGGTTTTTAAGAGCATTTACAGACTACATTTACAATTCATAAAACCATTGCAATCCATATAACAGATGTCAGATAAACAGTGCTCACAAATGTATTGAACAAATCATATTTTATGGAGAACATTTCAGTGCTAGCATGCCCTGCTGACTGTCAAGTTGATGCTCTGGGTCACTTTCTACCCACAGAGCTCTCCTGCACACAGTTTTAATAAAGCATCTTTGCAGACTGATGCTTCATCCAGCACGTTGTTTTGACAAGACAGCTTGTTTAGCTGTCTGCTTGGTTAAACCAAGGGTAAAAGCTGCACACGGCTCACAGCTGGTGCTCTCTGTATAGGACGTAACACTGTAAAAGTGCCTGAAGCCACTGATTTACAACACCTTTGACTTCCTTATTCTTCTGAATTAGATTTTTTGTGCTTTTGGAGCCATTGCTGTTAAGAGGATGTCAGGACTTTCCTAGAATCAATTTCAGTGAATCATTTTAAAGCTCCAGCCTTCATCTTGAAAGCGAATACTTCACTCTGCCCTTGGACTTTAAAGGAGCCATATAATCCACGTTTTATAACATTTTATTATAAGTTCAGGTTTTTTGTGCTAAAAGAGTTGCAATGTTTCATTGTCTTTTGGACACATTGTTTTTGGCTTCTGTACCTTTAAGACTTCTGCATGTGAAATAGCTCTGTTATGATTAGCTAACTGCTTTGCATTTGGAAACTACCAGCATAGTTCCCACTGTCTTTCAAGTTTGCTAAAATTGCTAAAAAACAAATTGCTTCTGACCATCCTGTTTTTGCAGCTTAAAGGGATAGTCCACCCAAAAATGAAAATTCTGTCATCATTTACTCACCTTCATGTTGTTCCAAACCTGTAAGACTTTCGTTCATCTTCAGAACACAAATGAAGATCTTTTTGATGAAATCTGAGAGCTTTCTGTCCCTCCGTTGACAGCTACGCAACTGAAACTTTGACGGTTCAAAAAGCTCATAAAGAGATTGTATTGTAACTAAACCACTCCATAATAATTGAGTGGTTTAGTCCAAATTTTCTGAAGAGACTCGATTGCTTTATATGATGAACATATTTAATTAAGGCTTTTATTCACAAATAAACATTGATCAGCAAACATAAACAGAAGCTCAACCAAATCTGATTCACTGCGAGAACAAATCCTTGTGGAACCTCAAACTTGAGTTGATGAATGTTTATATGTGAATAATAGCCTAAATTTATTCTGTTCATCATATAAAGCAATTGTGTCTCTTCAGAAAATTTGGACTAAACCACTCAATTCATATGGATTAGTTTTACAATCTTTTTATGAACTTTTTGAAGCGTTAAAGTGGTAGTTGCGCAGCTGTCAATGGAGGGACAGAAGTCTTTCAGATTTCATCAAAAAGTACCTTCATTTGTGTTCAGAAGATGAACGAAAGTGTCACAGGTTTGGAATGACATGAGGGTGAGTAACTAATTTTTTGGTGAACTATCCCTTTAAAGCAAGTTCACAATACACGACTTTTGGCTGGATTTTGCAGTCGCAGACAGGTTTCCTGAGTCTGTGACAAAACCCCCAGATTGCAGCCAGACCGGTGTTTGTTGTGGTCGCCGATCAAATGAGCAAGTGAGCGACTTGATCTGGACCTGTCATTAGTTTTGCAGAAAACAGTATGTCATGCAATATTATTGTAAAATAAGAACCAGCTCTCATTTCCCAACCATACTCTATGTAGTATATCACTCTTTTATTTTGAAACAAAGATAAATTAGTCCATACATTTTTATGGCATGTCCCCTTTAAACCTGAACCAGTATCTTCAAAGCCATCTAGCTTTCTGTCTCACACATGGTTTTTATTATGGATGAAATTCAGTATTAGTCTCAGTACGCCCTTCAGGAGAAGTAGGAAAAGACATCTGAGTGTCCCGCAGAGATCCAACAGTGCAGTAGTAGATGGAATAGCAGTTTTCCACTAGTATAGATTTAAAAGCCATGTTTGTTTGAGCAGGACGGGTCCGAGGCGGCTGTAATGCAGAAAACAGCACTGAAAGTGTCTACAGGCACATCATGAGTTAAATGTTTGCCTTTATTTTACTCTCACTCTCTTTTCCTCTTCCTCTCTGTTTCTATCTAGCTTCCTTCAGACCCTGTAGGGCTCCTAAAGACTCCAGGGCAACCACGAGATGTGCCTTTCTGATAATGTGTTGAAACCAAACAAGTGTAAACAGTCAAATAGATTTGCTCGCTGAACATTTGCTTGTCTTATCTGTGCATAAGTGCGGCCCTAGGCCTCTGGTGAAGTCATCTGTAGAGGGGCAGTGGGAACTGAGAGGCGGTGCATGTGTCGCTTTTGATCTGCAAGCTTCTTGCAGATAAGGCTTATTAGTTTGAATGCGAGAAAAAGCTGGCCTTATGAATTTGCCAGACTGATATTCACATCAAATGCCAGAGGACGAGTGATTTCAGGTTGAAGGTTGAGTGTCCTTGCTCTCACGGTGATTAAAGTTTCATATAATAATGTGAACACTTTCTGTTTCAAGAAATCACAGGTGCAGCTGCCGCACAAAACACAGAGTCTCTTCACATATTCACTTCCTCTTGTTGCTTAAGATAGAAACCTGGCATTGCAGCAAGATGTTTAACTCTTTTTTCAAGATCTTGACAGGCGACGTAAGGCCACCGACAGATGGCGGGTGATAATATAACTGGTAGAAATGGACACATTCTTGTGAATGTTCCCAGCGAGAGGGTAAAGGTGCTGATCTGCAGACCATAACAGGACATCCATTAAGATTATAATCTGTGTTTTCTGGGTTGTTGTGAGAACACATTGCTGCACTGTTGATGAAAATTTCCTGTGTCTGTTGTCACTTAGGTATTTTGTACATGCTGGGAAAGGAAATTACAGATCATAACTGACTTTTTTTGTGCAATATGCATTTCCAATCATTTAAGTGTATACTAACTACTGTACTGATTAGTGTGTTGTTGAATTAAGTCGTTTTTTTTTTTTTTACAAACAAACAAAACTATGAATATATTTATTTATTAAAAATTTATTTTAGTTTTGGTAACACTTTACAATAAGGATCCATGTTAATTCATTAATGTTAATTCATGAAACCTTGTTTTAAAGTGTTACCAAATAAAGTTCATAAAAATGCAAATGTTCATTGTTAGTTCATGTTAGCTCAGTCAGATTCATTATATAATATTATTAATTATTATTAATAATATTATAATAATATAATATTAACAGATACATCTTTTAATAATGTATTGGTAAAAGTTGAAATTAACATGAACTGATATTAATAAATGCTTTAGAAGTATTCATCATTGTTAGTTCATGTATTTAACTAATGTTAACAGATGGAACCTGATTGTAAAGTGTTATCTTAGTTTTTTAATTATTGTTTTATTACAGTTTTTTTCAACTGCTTACACACGTTTTCAAAACTTTGCCTCTTTTTTTTTTTTTTTCAAAACTTTACACACAAATCCAAGAATTGCACACACAAAATTCAAAATACCTCACATCTCTTGCAAAATTTCTTACGTTGCAAACACCTTTGCCATAATATTCTATTTTTGGATATATCATATACACGCAGTTATTCAAGACCTTCTTTCATGAGCTCCTATGTACATTTCTGTATAAGATTGAAAGTAATTGGCAGAGAGATGATGAAAAATTCACGGTAAACACGAAAGCAAGTTTGAAACCAAACTATTTTTTTTTTTTTACTGTAAGCATTTGTGGCTGTGAATACAGTATTACACAGTACGACAGAAAAGAAATACATCAACCATGTGTAGTTGGACAGAAACAATGGCTGTGTTTGAAAAAGGAAATCAAGATACTTCCTGTTAGTTTTTTTGTGTGTTACATAGAGAATTGTGTGTTGTTTTGCAAAAAGTGTTTTATGAAATTGAAAACTGAGTCGAAGGCTGAGAAGAATTAGTGTATGGTTTTGCAGATTTGGTGTGTGGTTCTGGTGTTGAGCGTCAGGTTTCAGAAATTGTGTGACAAGTAAGGATTTTGTGTGTAAGCAGTTGAAAAAAAAAAACTAATAATAATTAAGAAAAAAAAACATAAAAACATTAGGCTAATAAATTAATAATGGATCATTTAAATAGCTGAAAAAAATACAATAAAACATTATTAGTTATAAATTAATAACTTAAAAAGATTTTCACATTTTTTTGTAAGTTAGCAGGTGTGGTTAGTATCTGAGGGTTAGTAATACTGAACAATGACAGTATTGCTAACATAATGCAAAAATAAATAAATACTGCAGACTTGTACTCCAATACTTTCACTGATAATACTGACTTATATAACATTAAGACCACAAGGACTCAAATCTTTAGTATGATTCAGTGTATTATGGTTTTTGATAGCTTGCAGTTACTGTGGAGTCTTGTGGTCAGACGATGTGAATCTGGTTCTAGAGTTCTGATAAAGTATCCGTTTTGTAAGAGAGCTGTGGTCATGAGTCAACACAGGTGTTTGCTGAATACAACAGCTTGTGTTGGGGACTCATCTCACTCTATGAATGTGTTCGCAAGTTTTTTTTGCTGTTTGGTAAACTCATTAGTCATGATTCAGAGCAAGTATCGCTTGAAAGTTTTAAAGTTAATTTTTTGTGAGATTTAAAAACATTCTCTCGGACAAAGAATGTGGAATTTTTGCTAACTTGCCAACTCTGATTCTCAATACACAAATGATCACTTCCTCTTCTTCATGCTATTTAAAAGTGGCTATTATTTTGATGTAAATAAGTATCTAGTTTTAAATAAAACTTATGTTTTTATATAAATAATGTATAAATAGGATATTTGACTTTATAATGGCATAGTTTAAATATAATATAAATGCATATTTATTAAAATATTGGTATAAATTATACTATCTTCAAATAATATTTTTGTTAGATCAAGTTCATAATTCATTTTAAATAAATATAGTTAGAATAGGTTTCTTAAAAATTTGTTTAGTTCACTTCATCAGATGTTGTTGATGCAAAATGTTACTTCAAAACGAATATTAACATTAAAGGTAATTTAAATATTAAATATGCCTCTTTAATATAAAATATGCCTTTCATTTCTGTCTAGTTTCTCTGCTTGAAGAACATCAGGACATTTTTGCACGCCTGCTCAGAGATATTCGGCATGAAGAAGAGCGAGCTGTTTGAGGCTTTCGATTTGTTTGACGTTCGAGATTTCGGAAAGGTAAGATACAATTTCACTTTCAACTCTCTTGTTTGAAACACGTAGTCACACAATCATTTTGCACTTCTCCCATAATCCACTGACATATTTACTTGTTCTATTTCCAAGCATCATCAAACTGGCATGATTTAAATTTTGCCACAGTCATCCATCACAGTTTATGGTGTAGCTTCAGCCTCAGTCGCTGAAGTGGTAAAGACAGCAGGGCTGTGTTTGATTTTCCTGACATTAGCCTGTGCGCTGGCTGTGTTTTTTGTGGTGTTGTGTCTCCGTTGATTATGTTCTGAGATGTTGAGCTCTTTGTTGGCTGTCTGCTGTAATAAAGTCTCAGTGTCTGTGTCTCATCCTGCTGCTAATTTAATCCACTCTTCAGTATGTTTAATTAAAGATCAGTGAATGACAGCAGGGGATATGGCTGCCCTCTGTGAGGGTGTGGCACTATTGTCTGCATGTATTACATCTTCAAATTAGTTTGCATGCTTGTTGGACTGACTGTATATGGGCATATGTGTGTTTAGAAAGTAAAACTGTGTCTATTTTTAACAGTGGATTATTATTGTGTATTAGAGAGCATATTGGCCCAGGCAGATGTTTTGCCCCAGGTCTGGTACTGCACTGATCAATATAGTCAAGAGCCCCTAAATCCCAACGGGTCTTCTAATGCAAACCTCAGTGACCTGTCAGTTCTCTCTCACCTGCTGTGAAACATGAGCAGCAGACATAAAATGAGTTCTGAGTGTTCTGTGATATTGTGAGAGATGTAATATTTCTCCCCAGGGAGATAAACATGTAAATACATCATCAAATACATCACAATATCATATCATTTGATAATGGGGACATATCATTTTTTTTTTTCATGTTTAAGTGCTATAATCGTCCCTGGTGCATCTACCCAGAAAATGTGTTGTCTCTCTGTTTGGAAACGCTTTTGCACAAAAGATTAACATGACGGCATATGCTAGTCGATGAGTTGAATCAACTCCACAGCAACTACATAAATTTATCCACTAACCATTCAGAAACATCCAGTTGCATTCTAAAAGTTGTAACTTCTTCCAGAGTCTCTCCATCAGTGTCCGACTTCGGTTTGAACAATGTAACTGTTACACGTTACACCGTTACTGACAATCATCATTTTGTCTGCGTGAGATTCTCCAGCTTTGTTGTTGTTGAGCAACCGAAGCGTGAGCTGTTAAAGCTCTGCCCTATTTTGGAAAGTGTGCCGGGAGCAGCAGCTCATTTATGAATAAAGGGACACACAAAAATGACATATTTTTGCTCACACCCAAATAGGCGCAAATTTGACAAGCTGTGATAAATGATCTATGGGGTATTTTGAGCTGAAACTTCACAGACACATTCTGGGGACACCAGAGACATATATTGCATCTTGTGAAAAGGGGCACATTAGGTCCACTTTAAATCAAATTTTAAAATATGATATATTATTTAAATATTTGTACGTCTACAAAAAATCACACTCAGATATAATGCAGATGGTGCAATCATTTTTTTAAAGTGCTTGCTGCACCATAAAATGCAACCCCTGCTGCTTCAAGACTCATTGCAGAAGGCTAATGGAGCGACAAAATCGACCATTTGAGTGAACTGTCAGTCATTTGAGGTGTTACACCTCCCCATGTATCCTAGTATGCTTTAAATAGATGTGGCTTCAAAGTCAAACTAAATTTTTTGCAAAACTGAAGTTAGAGCTAATGTGTCTTTTGGCAAAGAAATACTGTATGCAAGGGGCTCGTGTACACTTGACCCTTCTTTTATATAAAATGCAATGTTTAAACGTTTGACACAGTTTAGTTCACTGTCAGTTATGTGGTAGAGCTTACTGTATGTCATGTGATCTTGTTCACAGCTGCATCCCGTACACGCACATCTGTTGATTCTCTTGTCTCATATAGTCTCTGTGTATGTATTCATAAGCACAGAAGGGGAAAAGTCTTCACACACACACTTAGACACTCTGTAAGACATCACCAATTTTTTCCACATGACTGACATAACATCTGTCTCATTCATCTGACACTCGCTGTGGGCAACTCTGCCAACACTTGTTTTATCACAAGTGCAGCACAAATGTTCTGAAAGCAATTTTAATGGGAAGTTTGGAATAAAGTAACATGGGTACAGTAGGTCACAAAATAATTGCTGTGAATTAAGTCTGCATGTGAATTAGAATTTTTATTGAAATTGAAAGAGATCTCACCTTTAATTTTTAATTTTTTTTCTTTATACATTTTCTCTAACTTTTTAGTTTTGTTTTAAATTTTACAATCTGTGTTTCTTTGTGCTGTTGATGCAGTGGTGTCGGGGTTGCCTGGTGTGATGATGTGATTTCTCATTGGCTGATAGATTGTAACGATTGATCTCCAGTAATAAGCTTTAGCGCTGCAGGGCTGTAAGCTTGATCGATGCTTGTCTATATGTTTACAGCCACGGTGTCACCTCAACTAAATCATTCCATTCATAAACCTCCTCCTTTCTCATTTATCTATCTGTCCTCTTGCTTTCTGTCTCATCCACTGCTTCTTATCCTCCAATCAGAGAAGAAACCTAATCTCTCTTTGCTAAATGGCTAATTTTGACTTATTATTTCAATTATATGAAATGGATGTGTTCTAAGTTAAGTACTATTTAGCAGGTGCATTTCATGGAAAGTCCCCCTGCATCACAGGAAAAAGAATTGACCTTATTTTTTTAATACATGTTGTTACTTAATACCATATTTTTTTGGGTCCACCAGTGAATGTTATTACACACAGAAATTCTAATGCAACCAGTGTTATTTACTATTATAGTTTTTATTAAAATTTTGAATTTTTATTTTTATATTTTCCCTTTGAATTTAGTTTAACTTTTAGTTAGTTTGTGCTTTTATTGTTTTTGTCATTTTTATTATTAGTATTTTTTTTTTAAATATTCCTATTTTGAAATAAATGTATTTTTATTTTAAAATGTATTTACTTTTATTTTAAGTCCTACTTATTTCTAGTTAGTAATTTTAGTGCTTCAACTTAAACATATTTCACTTAGTTGCCAATGCAACATTTATCATTTTTATAGAAGTTTTCTTCTAATATTTATATTTTATTTTATTTCAGCTTTATTTTAATTAACAAAAATGACTGTAATAACGATAATAACCCTGTATGCAACCCATGTTGACTTTAACAATTTTGCTGCTACCATTTATTTAGCTCATAAAATTAGTCTTTGTTTCATGAAGAAAATCAACTGGAGTCTTAAACAAGCAGCTGTTCGATTTTTAGGCGCTTACATTTGATTTCATAACTGAGAATTTGCTTACAAGCTTGTTATGCCATACCCCATGATGTTATTGGAACATCGGTCATGTGATCCCATCATCAGCACTTCTGTTCTAGTCTGATCCACATGCTACTGATGAATTAATGGAAATAAGTTCAAATGTGATGTATTTGCTTCTGCATTTTCAGTGCACAGGCTGACTTTGCATGTTCTCCTTAATGTCAGTTTGGTGAAACTTGAGCTGACATGGTGAAGTCACCGAATTTCCTAAGGAACTGTGTCAAAATGAGTCACCAACAAATCTCGTGGGCTTCTGTGAATGTCATTTCTTATAAACTGTCATTGTTGTTGAGGGTCTTATTTATCATATAAATGATAAGATTCGAGTTTATACATATGTTGAATGCTTATGGGCTTTGGAAGAGAGAGAAGAAGATCAGAAGACAACAAAATCACTCATGCTTTGGAATATAGAGAATACAGAAAAAAACAAAGTGAAGGGCATCTGTCCTGCTATTGGATTTCCATAGTTAAATATAATCACTGCCTCTAAGGAGAAAAACAATAATCAATAGCTGCTCTCACTTCGCCAGCTTGTCTCTCTTTATTTGTCTCTGTCTTATTTTTTATTACTATATGGACATTGAATGCACAGTTAAGCCTATGCAGACATGCATAGTCCTGAGGGTGAAGTGCCCTTCAAGGCTCTTGTTCATGAGCTGATGTGGAGTTTATTGAGTATCGAGTGACAAGGTTTTTCAATAATGGATGTGGAGTGGTTGCTGTTGTCATCATTTGAGGGTATTTGTGGTGGTCTGTCTACAAAAACCTAGTGAGCTGCCTACCTAGACAGCATGTTTAGCCAACATAGGCACATTTTTGATGTGTATGAAGTTCCAAAAGTTTAAAAATTTCTTGCTGTGGAAAAAAATCGAGAGCAATTTTGATACTTATGTTTCATTTACAGTTTTTCTCGATTGCTAAAACACTATAACCAGGCTTTTGAACTAAAATTTCAAAACCATAACACCATTTATCAAAAAGCACACCCAATTCCCTAAACTCTAAAAACAACTCCCCTATTTTGACACATGATTCAGATTTGTTGAGCTGTCATTGCAGAACTTTCTTATTGCATACACCATGTGGTCATTTTGAAAGCACTAGCATTCAGTACTGTTCATTCAAGTCAGCACAGCTTGAGCTCAGTTAGCACACAAATACCCAGATGAAAACACTAAGAGTCAAAATTGAACACACATCAATCAGATCCTTCAATAGATAGATGAAAGAGCCCAAATCAGTTCACTGAGTTTTGGAACAATAGATCCACAGAGAAATGAAGGAATAGGTCGAGGAGAGGAGGAGGAGGTGGAGAAGAAGGACGAGAACAAGGAAGGAGAAGGGCAAGGGCAAGGAGACGAGCCACTTTAGTTTACCTTGTCCATGGTATGACTATGAGGGAGGCTATGCAACGAGTACAGCCAAATTTGAGTCGCTTCACCATTGCCTCCATCATCAGAACCTTCAGGGAGGAAAACAGGCAGGTGTACTTACAGTAAGACTGCTCTGTACAGAACTTTTGAGTGCTGTACTCTGTGCTGTGACAACACAGTGCACTTGCACTATGCTACTGTACAAGAAATGCATCAAATTGCCTTGCATACAGATAGAGTTTCAGTTCTAAACCTGATAGAGGAGTTTTTTCGGCATGGCGGTGGAAAATGAATGACCGAGAACCTTATATCCGTGTTCACCTCCTCCAGACCATGGAAGAAGCCTGCCTAGACATATGCATGCCAGGGGTGGATCAGGAAGTCATGTAGAGGATTTTACCCCTGCTGTCTGGCTAGGGCCATTTGTGATGTGGATGAGATTCTCGCGCCTGACCCAGACCAAAGAGCTGCTGAGGCGGAATAATTTTATTTTTATTATTTTATTATAATTTTTTTTTACTGTGTTATGAATGAATAAAAATGTGCAATGTATACATTGGTTGTATCTTTTGTGTTCATTATGTGAAAAGGTTTTTGAGAGGGGGAAACCACAAGCAATATAACTGACCAGTTTTGGAAATGTTGTTTTGAATTTATCTCACCAGTGTGTAAGACCATGTTGTAGTGTGTGTGTTTTTGAGGGCTTGTGTGTGATGTCTGAGGGCAAAGTTTGGTTTTTCAGCAAGAGTGAATGGTTTTGAGTGTAGAGCTTCATTTTGACCTGAAAATAGGATGTTTGGGGAATAGGGTGAGACTTTTTGGATTTGTGTTTACTGTTTTGTGAATACAAGGCATAGTTTCAAGAAATGTGTTTAAGCAATCGAGAAAAATGGTAATGCTGATGAGTATAAAAAATTAGTTCCATCTAATTCATTTTGTTTATCAGAGTAACATATTAGCTTAGCAACATATGCCAACAGCTAACTGTATTGGAAACAAGTGCAGTTGTTAGCAGGTGTTATACAAACTATGTAATATCACTACAGAATGTAAGACATGTTACGCTGAATGATGGTACTCAGGAATCATTGTTTAGTTGAGTGTTAGAAGCAGTTCAGGCCTGAGGGGTACAATGTCGGGATGTGCATCTGCAGAGCTCTTTGAAAGGAACTACAGCATCTGACATCTGCTATTAGTCAAGAGTGTGCGGTGATGTGAAGTGTTAGGCTTTCAGAATGAGAGCACACATCACACACACACACACACACACACAGGCGTGTGTGAGGAGGCGTGTGTGTCAAGCGGTCTGACTCTCCTCGAGGACACGCATTGATGATATCCAGCACACTCTCACTGAACTGAGCAGAGGTGAATTCTAGCAGTTTTCCAGTTTATTGTATTGTATCCCTTATTAGGATCCCATAAGGCATTACTTACTTACATTTACTTATTAATTTAAATGTTTAATACTTAGGATTAGAGATTCTGACAATGAACACTGAAGAAAAATGCTTTTTAAAATAGCAGGACAATGCTGTGAACTCAACTGCCCATATATGTGTATATTGTATACGTATATTGTGCACGCTTCTATAAATGTAGTGTATATAAACGTGTATATAGTTGTATATACAGTACCCGTGTGCGTATATATGTATGCGGAAGATTTAAATGTCACGAGTCAATAATTACATGCGGTTTCTTCAGGCCTCTGACAGAAGCTGATCCCTGGTTGTGTGGCTGTCTCTCTCTCTCTGTGTCTGTTTCTGTCTGCTTGGATATAACCCCAGTCACAGAGTCATATGCCCCCGAGCAGAGAGCTGTAAACTGCTGGAAAGCATTCACACTTCCTCTTTCCTGACTCGTCGACCTCTTACTACGTGGCGTTCCCTGAAGTTTGAGTTGCGAGCTTACTCATGCTTCCTGTGGTCGACTCATGGGGCCCCATGATGGAGGGGGATGAGGGTGTTTAGATGAAGTGTGTGTGTAGACACCAAAACCTTCCTGAGACCAATACCCTTAAACACATCTGAAGTCATTGGGGCTCTCAAAAAATTACATTAGGTTACTGTCACTGTTCCTTAGCAGAAGCAATCTCAGAATGCATTGGCTCTGTGTAAAAAAAAAAAAAAAAAAATCTATATTTTACTTAATATTTTTTCTGTTCTTTTTCTAATTATATTTATTAAAATATCACATAATTGGCTTAGCCACATGGTAACACCAAACTATTGAAATTGGTTGAGTCAAATCTTGCAGAGTTGCTGCTTTTGTGTTTTAAATTGGTCATGTTTTAGGTTCAATGACAGTTAGGATCAGGGTTGTTGTATGGTGCTTTTCCACTGCGTGGTACGACTCAGCTTCGCTCACTTTACTTTTGCTTTGCTTTTCCACCGCAGTTTAGCACCGCTTCAAAATGAGTGGGATTATAGACTGATCGTATAGTTGCACCTCGTCTACTGACCATGATACAGCCATTTCTTTTTTCAAGTTGCGTGCGACGGTCGTTTAACGGAAGTCGTTTAAAAAACTCATGCGATCAAATGATACTGCGGTTGCTGTTACTGACTATTTAAATTTAGCGGGTTTGGTGTCTCGTGTTTCAAATCCAATGACGCTGGCAGTGACGATTCTCTTTGACCAATCAGTGATCTGCAGTGTTTACATGTCACATTTAGTAACAGTTCAGTACGCTTGGAATCTCCACCGAGGTGGTACTATTTAAGCGAGCCGTACCGAGCCGTCCCATGCAGTGGAAAAGCGTCAAAAAGCGAGCCATACCGAGCCGTACCAAACTGTACCATGCAGTGAAAAAGTGCCAATAGTTAACTTGAAATGACATGAATGTTGACTGAAATAACATAAAATAATAAAATAAAATAGATTTATTTATTTTATTTTAGCTTGTTGTCAAAGGAACATTTCAAATTTTTATTTAGTGTAACTTGATAATAAAAACTAAAACTAAAATAAAAATGAATAAAAACATATACAAAGTTCTGTCATGAAACTCTAGATGGCACAGGCTGGTCTTTAACTCAATCAGCTTGCAATCACGTCATTCTTTATAGGGCACAGCTGATTGGCTCCTGCTGTATTAGCAGCCAATGGGCTTGCTGCTCAACCTTCAAATACTTGGTCAGCATTTGCTCTAGCAGTTTGCAGCGTGCTTTCAGAAACGCTCCACCTTTACCAGCTCCACCTGTGTAGATCTGCTACGGGAAATTCATGTATGCTATTTTGTACAGCAGCAACATGTCGTGTATGTATTGGCAGTAGCAAGTCCCTTACTTGCTTTGCAGCAGCAGCAGTAACTAACAGCAGCTGCGTAGCAGATTTATTCCGCCGAAACCGAACATATCAACATTGGCATATCCATTACCATGCCAAACACTCCGAGAGTTGTCATAACATGAAGTAGACATATTTACAAAAAAAACTTAACTAAAATGAAAATGGAAATTACAAAAATAAAAATAAAATACTATGGAACAAAGCTTTTATGTATACATGATTTTGCCATGTCATATTTTAGAGAAACTATCTAAATTATCATACATTTCCTGAAATGTGCTGAAAAATCAGAACAACTGCTAAAGCTGCTTGCTTCCTCTCCAATGTTTCTCACTGAGAAGATGAAAGGCAGGTGTGTGTTTTCGTGTGAATGGTTCCTTGCTGCGGTCAGTGCCATCACAGATGGGGCTTTTTGCAGAGCATGTCTAACCCTCTCTCATCATAACCACTAAGGGTCCTGTGTAGAGATCTGGAAACATCAAACACTCTTTACCACCTTAGTGTCCTATTTACACATCATGTTTAAGCTGCATATCTCCTCAAAGTGGGCTGCAAAGACCAATATTTTTCTGTAGTGGGCGCTTGGTACGAAAACACAAAAGCCGAATCAAGCTGGAAGCAGTTATAAAATGTTTGATCTTTAGAAGCGTGGCATTGCGAGGCTTTATACTGAAGGTATCATTTTAAAAGCCAATTAGAGATATTTTTGCTTGCAGATTTGAGATTTTTCTTTTCCAGCGCACCCACGAGCCATCTGTTTGGATCCTAGTCAGCTCCAGTGAAGCTCAAAGCTGTGTGCTTTAGAAAAGATGTCCTCCAAAAGCCTTTTAAACAGTTCTCCAGAAAGACTTTCATGATGGTCTTAAGTGCTCCACTAAATTGCAGCCAGGAACAGATTTTTAGGAACTGTTTTAAATCCGCGTACATGGATGATAATACATACACGCAGTATTTTAGCATAACTTCTTCATAAAAATGTCACAGAAGGAACTTAAGTCGCACAGTATTGTTTATGTGTTGAGGGGCAAGACATAACCCTAATGTGTAAGAGTGTGTGTGGATTTGTATAAATTTCATAGTTGCCAGTAATGTTTAATAAATACTTATAAAATAAAATAAAATACACTATAGTGTAAATGAAAAGAAAATTGTAATTTTGAATGCAGGAGCGAAACAAGTTATTCACTGAATCATTAACTTAACAGAACCAATTCATTCAAAAATGCTGATTCATTCACGAACCACTGTGTGTTGTTAAGAAACATGCAATGCTTCTTCTGCTTTGTTTGGAACTATTTTCGGAGCAAAACAGAAAAATGACTGGAAATATTGTGTATTGTGTTTAAAATGTAAGTTACTCAATTTTAACTTCTTATTGAAGTGTTGTATAAAAGGAATATATGGAAGCCCGTTTCCGCCACTAAATAAAAAAATAAAAAGAGTAATTGCGACTTTTTATCTCAGAATTCTGACTTTTTATCTCGCAATTGCAAGTTTATATCTCACAATTGCGAGTTATAAAATCAGAATTCTGAGATATAAAGTCGCAATTGCGTGATATAAAGTCAGAATTCTGAGATATAAAGTCGCAATTGCGTGATAAAAAGTCAGAATTGCGAGTTTTTATCTCAGAATTCTGACTTTATAACTCGCAATTGCGAGAAAAAAAGTCAGAATTGCGAGATAAAAAGTCAGAATTCTGAGATAAAAAGTCGCAATTACTCTTTTTATTTTTTTATTTAGTGGCTGAAACGGGCTTCCATAGGAATAGCCTATCACATCACGATTGTGTTTTTCCTGTTGTGATTCTGCTGCTGTGTGATATTGCCAAATAAAGTCATGAAAAAACTTAATATAATGCGTAAATGTTCATGTTCTTTGTAATACTTTTGTTCATGGGCTTCTCAGCGAATATTGTTATATAATGTGATTATTTGCGTTTGATAATCAGCTCAGTATGTTAATTACTTTTTTAAATTGGTTGCATATAAAACATGCATATTATTTGTGGCATATCTGTCAAAGCAAACCAATGTCATCAAAACAGAAGCGAACACATGACAGATTGTACTCCACTATGAATCTGTCTTGTCAATAGGTGACATTCAGTTGAAATTTGCTCTGCATACTTAAATAACGGTCATATTTTTGTTCCTGAAGGATGATGCCTCAGGGCACAGGAGAACTAATTCTCTCGGCGGTGTGGGCAGTGTGTGGGTGCGGGAGAAGCTGTGTGGAATTTCAGTTGGTTGTGAAACATGAATGCAGAAAATGCGAGTTATCATTTTTAGATTGTGATAAAGATCATGGGTTTTGTGAAGTTCCCTATTTTAACTGCCATATACTGTCTCATATAGTAGTGTGCTGTTTAAATTAGATTGATCACATTACAAGGAAATTATAATTTTTCATTAAAAAAAATACAGCATGCAATGAGCTGAGAATATTATGTAGGTCATAAAAGCAGCTGTTTCCTCTCGAGTCGGATCCACCTGGCTCAAATCATTGTTAGCGTTGGGGTTTTCAGCGGAGTATTACTCAGGACTTGTTGTGAATATGTTGCCATGTGAGCTCCGGTTCTGTCTGTGCAGTGTTGTTTTCGCCTCCTAGAACATTGGCGTAGAGTTTAGGATGGACTTGCCAAAAATGGTGATATTGCAAACACAGTTGTAAAGACAAGAAAGTAAATTTTATCCTGCTCATGAAGTTTATGTGTTTTTGTCCTGCAAACGAATCAAACTGCAGATGTTCTGATGTTCTGTTCTGAGCTGTTGGTAATAGTATCAGTATGAAAAAGCAGACAACCAAATGTTTTTATTTCTTCTGTGGAACAAAAAGTTAAAAGAAAATTGATGAATCTTAACACAGGTCATAAAGATAATGGCTGTGAAGTTCTAAAAATGACAAAAACAAATAAAAAAAATCTGGATGAAAGTAGTCCACATGACTTGTATGACAAAATCGAAAGATGTTATTCACTCTTCCCCCTTCAGTGACCTGTTGAACAAATGTGACCTGACCATTGAGTCAGTGAGAACTGTAATCAGTAAACAAATTAATCAAATTTGTGAATCATTTGTTCAGTCCAATGTGTAAACTGGATCACTGAAAAAAAAAAAAGGTTCAAAAGAAGTCAGTGGCTGCATCCGAAATCACATACTTCCCTACTATATAGTAGGTGAAAAACAATATGTGACAAAAGAAGTATATTCGGCGAGATCCTGAAGTGCGCATACGATGGACATTTTACTAAGTGATGCAACTGACGCTGTCACATGACAATGACAACATGGTGAATGTAATACGTCCAAATTACATTCATACATTTATACTATAAAGAACATATTTTTTAGTGGTCGTGAAGTAATTACTTATTCAAAATAAGTACACTAAAGAGAATATGCAATTTCAGATGCAGCCAGTGAGTTTAGCTGTAATTTGTGAACGAATCAGTCAGATTTGGGAT
Organism: Hypophthalmichthys molitrix; assembly: GCA_037950675.1. Taxonomy (NCBI): domain Eukaryota; kingdom Metazoa; phylum Chordata; class Actinopteri; order Cypriniformes; family Xenocyprididae; genus Hypophthalmichthys; species Hypophthalmichthys molitrix. The sequence goes on along the minus strand of CM075514.1, from coordinate 19,805,899 downwards.
AATTTGTTCAGTCCAGTGTGTGAACTGAATCAACTGGTTCACTGAAAAAAAAAACGTTCAAAAGAACAATTCATTCACCGATCAAGTTCTTGAGTTCAACTCACTGACTCGCACAGATAATGTTGTTTTATATAAGCGCTGTGTGAAGATTCAAACATTTTCATTTTGTGCGCCCTTAATGTTATAACTACTTGATTATTCCATCAGATGAGGGTTTTTGTTGAAATCGGATGTATTTTTTTAGGAAATGAATGGGAGCTTTCAGTACACAGGCTTTGAGATCTATGGACAAAATGTATATGGATGATAGCTGACTCTGTTTATGGCCTGAAGAGCTATAAATGAAAGAGTTCAACAAAGGAGTTTTTAAATATGCAAATGAAAGTTGTTCATTTTCAGTCATCTCATTCTGGCTGGTCATGTCGTTCTTCTGGTTAAAACATCTGCAAGTGTATTCTGTTGTCGTTTTATTTATAAGGCAGTATTGTACTGTCTGAGCTCTGCTTTAATTATACGGTACATCCATGAAAGCACAGATGAGTGAAATGAATAATTAATTTGTGTAAAAATGGAAAATGTAACTGAATTAAAAATTCATTTCATTGTCATGTTAGATATCACCTTGAAAGTCATGGGACCCATTAAACAGCTTCTGTACCGATGTCAGTCAGATGTCCTCTGAGGTCTGTGAATGACATTATATTAAGCTCCAGTGATCCATAATCACTGATCTGGAATCTGAAAGTAAGTAAGGAACGATTCAGGAATGTGCTGTAAAACCACAAAGAGGGAGAGATAAGAGAGTGGATATAAAAGTCTGCAAGCCATAATGGTCTTTCAGTTGAGTCTATACGAGACAACGCATGTCTACTTTTAGACAGAGGAACAGAAATAGACCACAAAGGCTGCTGGGGGATTTTAACATCTGATTGAGGCTCATAATTAAACATTCACTCTTACTGAGTGCAAAATTATAGTACAGCGTTATTATGGAGAAGATCAACAGGGATTATAAAGTGATGTTTTTACAGCACAATTTTTTACCATCAAATTGATGTGATTTTTGGAGACTAGTTTTAAATATGCATGTTAACTTTCTCTGTGGCCTGTGTTTTATGTAAAAGACAAAACAGTTATGAAATGCTTTAATGTCTGTCTGATTAAAGGGTTAGTTCACCCAAAATTGACATTTCTGTCATTAAGTACTCACCCTCATGTCGTCCTAAACCTGTAAGACCTTCGTTCATCTTCGGAAGACAAATTAAGATATTTTTGATGAAATCCGAGGGTATCTGAGCTACAGCAACGTCATTGCACCTTTTGAGGTCCAGAAAGTTATTAAAGACATTGTTAAAATAGTCCACGTGACTACAGTGGTTCCACCTTAACGACCATAGCCATTATTAAATGAGAGACTATGGAATATTTGTACTTTGAAATTCCTGTTTAATTTGTCACACACTCACACCGCAGGTCTATTTCAAATATGTGAAATTTAAATGACTTGAAACATGAGGATGAGTAGTTTTTTAATTAGCTGACTGCAAAGTCCAAGAGTGATTCAAACAGTTATGCTAATGAAAATGCATTCTGTAAATGAGTAATCGTATAAAACTACATCACAACACAACATATTATAAACAGACAGAGCATCCTTATGCAGGTCTCTTTCTTTTAGTCTTTAATTTATTGCAAATAAACAGTATGTGTCTGTTTGTTTCTTAACAATGTTTGTATATTAATTGTCTCACTGTTCTGTTGTAAGTAAAGCATCCAATTTGTTTTATGCTCACTCAGATGTCCATGATGTGTGGATTCTTCTGATGCTTTATAGCTATAAGTAGGAGTTAAACTTTGACTGTCCAGTAAACATAAAACTGTGGATCTGGTGTGTGTGTGTGTGTGTACACCTGCATTTGCGTAAGTGTATTTGAATAGATCTTGCCAGTGACCTTGTATGTGGTCTGCTGATGCCATCTATCTGATTAGTTTATCTGTGTCATGCTCTGTACTTGAGACATTAAAGGGCAGAGGATAGATTTAGACAGATAAAGACACCATGAGACAGACAGGAAACATACTCTTGCAGTTTGATGATAGATGGGAGATAATATGGGTGGCACTTTCCACAAATAGGGTACTTTGCTTTTAAAATGACCTAATGTATAGCATGAAAACTAGCTAGTTTTAAACATACTAACTTTTTTTTAATAGATGTTTATTTAATTTTTTTTTATTGCTAGAAAATAACAGTCACGTAAATCAAACTGTATTTAGACATGCCCCAAATAATGTCCTAATATAATAACATAACATTTCTAATGTTGGCAGTCCACATTTTCTGAAGGTTAAGCACCTCCTTTCACTGACAAGAGGCTGACGTATGTAAGTTTTAATCAGATGGTGTTTAAAAACACCAGTCAATCTCCCTGGAAGTCCCTTGACCTGGTGCCTGTGATTGTACAGCAGAGACTGGTTCCTTAATGTGTGTTAATTACATTGTGCAGAGTTGTTCTTCAACTTGCAGTCCACTTTGTATAACTTGTTTAACTGTAATATTTTAAGATATGCCAGTTTAAGTTGCTTTCAATTAAAACAGCTCAAACACGCATTTTAGTCTGTGAAACCGGGGGTAGATGTGAGGAAAATCTTCCTCACAATGCTAGATTTGCTGACATAAATCTGGCATTATGAGGAAGATTTTCCTCACATCTACCCCCGGTTTCACAGACTAAAATGCGTGTTTGAGCTGTTTTAATTGAAAGCAACTTAAACTGGCATATCTTAAAATATATCAGTTCCATTGTTTTGTCTCAAGATGGACACCAGTAATGTTTTTTTTTTCTAAGGCACGTTTATAAAAGCTACTTAAATGTCCTAATTGAACTAAGCCCTGTCTGTGAAACCAGGCCATGCTAATTTATATATACTAATTATATATAAATTAGTATGGCCTGGTTTTACAGACAGGACTTCAATTAGGACATTTAAGTAGCTTTTAATGATTTTACATATAAAATAAAACGTGCGCGCACACACACATTCACATTTTATTTTATGTGTGACTAATTTATACATATATTAATATATATGAATTAATTAATTACATATATAAAATAAAATGTGTGTGTATAAATAATAAAAATATATGTATTTATATATATTTATAACAGATTTTTAAATTATATTTATATATTATATTATATTATATTATATGTGACCCTGGACCACAAAACCAGTCATAAGGGTAAATTTGTTTGAAAGTGAGATTTATACATCAATAAATAAGCTTTCCATTGATGTATGGTTTGTTAGGATAGGATAATATTTGGCCGAGATACAACTATTTGAAAATCTGAAATCTGAGGGTGCAAAAAATCTAAATATTGAGAAAATCGCCTTTAAAGTTGTCCAAATGAAGTCCTTAGCATTGCATATTACTTACAAAAATAAATTTTTGAAATATTTACGGTAGGAAATTTACAAAATATCTTCATGGAACATGATCTTTTCTTAATATCCTAATGATTTTTAATAAAAATCAATCTTTCATAAAAGAAAAATCGATAATTTTGACCCATACAATGTATTGTTGGCTATTGCTACAAATATACCCGTGTGAAGTATGACTTATTTTGTGGTCTAGGGTCACATATATTATATTATATAGTTGTTTTCAAACAAATCATGAGCTAATTTAACCTGATTATTTAAAAGTTCTGTGAAAAAATATCTTATGTTTTTCTCTTTTCAGGGTCACATATATTATATTATATTATATTATATTATATAGTTGTTTTCAAACAAATCATGAGCTAATTTAACCTGATTATTTAAAAGTTCTGTGAAAAAATATCTTATGTTTTTCTCTTTTCAGGGTCACATATATTATATTATATTATATTATATTATATAGTTGTTTTCAAACAAATCATGAGCTAATTTAACCTGATTATTTAAAAGTTCTGTGAAAAAATGTCTTATGTTTTTCTCTTTTCAGGGTCACATATATTATATTATATTATATTATATTATATTATATTATATTATATTATATTATATTATATTATATTATATTATATTATATTATATAGTTGTTTTCAAACAAATCATGAGCTAATTTAACCTGATTATTTAAAAGTTCTGTGAAAAAATGTCTTATGTTTTTCTCTTTTCTCTGTTCTTGTGCAATTTTTTTTTAATTATAAATAAGGAGAAAGGCCACAATGTTTTTTTTTAGAACATGAAACTAGACTCACTGAGCACACTTAAGAGTCATAGCGAAATCTTACTGCTGTCACTTCAGTGAATGTGCATCTACAAACCAACCTGACAACTTTCATCTCTGCACACTTAGAAGAAACAGAAAAAATCTTTTTCAGAGGCAAGCCTCTCAACATTCACAGAGAGAGAAACATTCCCACTATTGTTGGAATCCTTAGGAAACAGTCTAAGGTCATGGATCCACCCTAACTCACTTTTGCTGGGTTTACAGGGGGTCTTTGAAGCACACCACCTGTTAGATACTGTTTCCACCCTTTCCTCTTCTTCGACCTGTTATGTAAGCCCTCACGGATGCAATCAAATTCTGGAAATAAAGGGGGTTTTCTTTCTGTTTTGTAAATCTTTTTCCAGTTGTCTTTAACTCTCAATGTACCTCCCCTTTTCTAAATGCAGCATGTCAGGCACTCAGATTTTCCCTTGCACTCTTAGAAATGTTTTAATTCTTTTTTTGTCATATATAAAAAGCTCTGTGCTATTTTTTGCAATGATGAAACATGGCCTGATGGTTTGTTACCTCTTGAAAGTGAAAGTAACCATTGCTTAGTTTGCACCAGCTCCATTTTTGGTCTTCCTGTTCTGTGCTCTGCCGGTTTTTATGAGAGACACAGTGAATAAATGTTATCCTTGTACAGTATGAACACTTGCACCTTTGAGATTTTCTCCGTTCGTCTGAACCATAGTGTACAGCTCCTCACCTGAACAGGAAGCCAGACAAACCATTCATCTCTTTTAACTATTTTAATTTCCTGTGTTCGCATGTGTGTCTTTTATCAGCGCTGATGTGTCTGCATCCATGATCTTTGAAAAGCATAAAACACTACATTTGCAGCATGTTTACTGCCAAACCAGGTGGAACTTACTGTGACAGGTCTGAATACAAATCATGTAATTTCCGTTTTGAAGTGTAACAATATAGCGAGGTGCTGATATGAGGGTGGGAGGGTGGAAATCCCAGCTGAGATTTCCCAAATGCAGCGTACGGTATATGAGATGAATGAACAGATAGACAGCCAGCTTCACATTCCGCCAACGTGTACTTGTTTAGGGTTAATGAGGTTACAGAATGTCAAGAGTTTTTGCTTTTTTGAAGAAAAACACATTTATCATTTACTTGTTCCAAACCTGTATGATTTTCTTTCTTCATAAAACACAAAAACAAATGTTAGACAGGATGTTCGTGCTGCTCTTTTGCATGCAATGAAAGTGAATGGTGACCAGGGGCTTCAGTCACCAAAAATAGCAAGAAATCACCATTAAAAACCATAAAAGTAGTCTGTAATTTCAGAAGACTTGGAATATAGTTTTAATATTAGTCATATGGACTTTTATGGTGCTTTTATGGTACTTTTTGTCATTTCTTGAACTTAAAAGTTGTATGCAAAAGAACACTGTCAGCATTCTGTTAAACTTCTCCTTTTGTGTTCCGCTGAAGAAAGAAAACCGTACAGATTTAGAACCTTTAAGACATTGACAACATCATTTAGTGCATTTATGAAGTTGATATTCTTATGGGAACTACAAGGTAGGGTTTTACAGTCAAGGTTTCTAGGTTGCCCCAAAAATTGCAAACCCGACACAATAATTCACAAAAGGTCAAACTGACTGATCCCTTCTACATCCAACAATGCAGATGAATTATGATAAATTATTTCCCTTCAACATGTCAGGCTGGTTGCACATAAGATCAAATGCATTGAATCTGATGTCTTTGCAAGACTGAATCTGGAAAGATATCTTTCTCTCTCTTTCTCTCAGCAAAGCGGTCAGAGTAGCATGCATGGATTGGCAGTTGCCTGCTTGACTCAGGCTGTGCTCTGTATTCATAATGTAATTCAGTTGTCATGCACACAGCAGAGTTCAGCTGAGCTGGTGTGACTACAATTGATTTCTGAACCCATCTTCCCCAGGTGCTGTGGGTCCGAATACTCAAACTATCCATGTGCTCATCATAGGACATCACTTTAAATACAGCTGAAAATTATGCAATATAACAAGTTACGTTTTTATGTTTTAGTATTAATTAATTATGCATATATTTGTTGTTTGTTTGCATTTGATTGCACACTTGTGCAAAAAATTTGCATGACCTGACCATAAAACCTTGCGTTGATGTATTCAAATGAATCAAATGATATGAAGAGCTTCATGATTATTCAGCACTCATAAGCAGCTCTGTGGAAGATCAGAGAGGTGAACACTCTTGGTGATCGTGTAGAGCACAAAAGATGATGATGAATCAGTCTTTCATATTTTCATGTCAGAGGCTGTGCACGTAAACCTGAACTGCATTGAAATGTTGATTCACACTGACCCCTACTGGTAGTAATGTTGCAGTGCTGTTTTTTTCATTATATAATACTTGACAGGGTTTTTATAATAATAAGGTTTTAAATAAATTGGCCTGTTTATATTTTAATGCAAATATATAGTTGCCATAATTACTTTCTGGACTGTATATTATCCCTTACTTAACAAATAATGAGTATTTTTCTTGTCTTTTTCTTTTAGGTTATGGACACACTGTCCAAACTCTCTCATACACACATTGCACAGCAGACTGGAATAAGGTACAGTATGTAAAAAAAAAAAAAAAAAAAGAAGAAATGAAAAATTCGAACTCTTTTACGAGTGCAGATGAAAATGCATATTTTCTCCTTCTCTCTCTTTCTATTCTAGGCCATTTCCCACAGAAGAGAGTGTTGAGGATGAAGACATTTATAACCATCTAGAGGATCTGATAGAGTGAGTCTTTTTTTTTTTTTTTTTTGCTTACAGTATTTGTCTTCCTCTGCAGAAACAAGATGATATTACCTTCAGCTCACTGTACGGTATCTGTAGGAGAGATATAGGAGCCTCAGGCTGGGGCACACAGGAGAACTTAGGTTGATGTTAACATGTTGAGTCATGGCATAATGTGTGCCACACACATACTGTTCTCCTGTAGATACCCTCAGATACATATGTGTAAAAAACAACTTTTGCCAACTTTTACTGTGTTGTTACTAACACATTTTTTTTTATTAGTTAAGGTTTTTATCATATTGTTATGGAAGCGTTTTTCCACCACGGAATAACAAATAAAAAAGGTTATTATCTCTCAATTCAGACTTTTTTCTCATAATTGCGAGTTTATATCTCACAATTCGGACTTTATAACTTGCAATTGTGAGTTTATATCTCAAAATTTTGAGAAAAAAAGTCAGAAATGCAAGTTATAAACTCACAATTGCAAGAAAAACTGTAAACAAAAATTACTTCTTTTCTCAGAATTGTGTGAGAAAAGTCGCAATTATCTTTCTTAATTGTGTTTATATACAATTCTGAGAAAAATTTAATTGATAATATAAACTCAGAGCAGCAAGAAATAAGGTCAGAATTGTGAGATGTAAACAGAATTGCAAGAAATAAAGTCAGAATTGCGAGATGTAAACTCAAAATTGCAAGAAATAAAGTCAGAATTGTGAGATACAAACTCAAAATTGCAAGATGTAAATTCAGAATTGTGAGTTGTGAACTCAGAATTGCAAGAAATGAAGTCAGAATTGTGAGATACAAACTCTAAATTGCAAGAAATAAAGTCAGAATTGTGAGATGTAAACTCAGAATTGTGAGATGTAAACTCAGAATTGCAAGAAATAAAGTCAGAATTGCGAGATGTAAACTCAGAATTGTGAGATGTAAACTCAGAATTGCAAGAAATAAAGTCAGAATTGCGAGATGTAAACTCAGAATTGTGAGATGTAAACTCAGAATTGCAAGAAATAAAGTCAGAATTGTGAGATACAAACTCAGAATTGCAAGATGTAAACTCAGAATTGCGAGATACAAACTCAGAAATGCAAAAAATAGTCAGAATTGCGAGGTGTAAACTCAGCTCAGAAACAAGCTTCTATAGTCTTTAAAATGTCACTTTATCAATAATGTTAGATTTGTCAGAAGATGATACTCTTAAATTTAATTTATTTAAAAATCTGTGACTATGTATGAGTTTTTTTTTATTTTTTAATTACTATAAAATTGTAGTCTGTCTGCAAGTTTTAGATGATAACAGCACTGCTTCTGATGACATAAAAGATTCTACTGAGTAGCGGGCCATAGTTTGTCAGGCTGTTGGCAACACGTAGCATCAGCAGAAATGTCTGTTCTCCTCATATGACATGCTTGAGGATTTGATATTATGCGTAGCAAATATTGATGTTGCTGTCACTATGTTTTGGCTCGACCTCATCCCATCTGTTTCTTAACCACACATACACACACGAGGCCCTCTAGCAGAGGGTTGTTTTCCTCATGTGATGGTTTGTTCATATGAAACGTGTTTGCTGAGTGCTTTTCCCTGGAGGGTGATGTGCCAGTATGATTTTGTCCCTGTCAGAAAGAGACTTTTCCTTGAAGGCGTTTCGTAATAGATTCAAACTACAGACATGGTTAGGGAAAGAGATCAACAGTTTCTTTCTCTTTTTTTACCCATCTGGAGAACATATCTGAGTGATTTTAAGGCCTGACTCAGCTATAAAGTCTCTTTTGCTGTAGATGAAAACCGTGTGTTTAATTTAGACAAGGGAAACATTATCGTTTTAAACCCCTCATGGGCAATTTCGAGAAGAGGTCTTTTTCTCCATATATCGAATATGCTGAAGCATTTGAACACATGCTGTCCTCTTAGGGGGTTTTCTGTTCCATCGTCCATCTATATCTCTATGCTTATTTTAAAGCAACTTTATCTGACTGTAGTCTTTGGTTTGCAACCAAAAAGTTTATGCATTAAACTAAAACATTTGGAGAATCACTAAATGTTGTTGGTGTGTATGTCTCAGTGAAAATGGTGTTGAAGATGAGGAAGATCTCTACGACTGTGTGTATGATGATGATGAGGGTGGAGAGGTGTATGAAGACCTGATGAAGGTTGAGTTGGTACAACCACAGGTGAGCTAACCAAAATGCTTTTACAAGTAAACATGTTTAGGTTTGCGAGTCATAAAATGCCCTCTATCTCGCTCTCTCTTGCTTCTGTAATTACAGAAACAGGCTGAGACGGACATCAGGAGCTGCTGTCTAATGGAAATCAAACAGACTGAGGAGAAATACACAGAGACGCTGGACTCCATAGAGAAAGTGAGGCCTTTTTACAACTGCACACTCAGACCCATTAATGTAATGTGTGTGATCTGCCAAGTGTCTGCTAAATGTAATGGAACACATAATTAACTTTGGTATTTTATTAAGACCATAGTAACCACAGGTAAAACAATGGATGAATCTTATTTTTTTTACCATGTTTAGATCAATGTAACTTACCCTGCACAATTTTACCATGATACCTCTATACAAATACCATAGAAACTACAGTTATTGTTACAATTTCCCTCTGATGAATTGCAGTAAGCCACCATTATCATCAAATGACAAAAAGATTCTGAAACAAAAGCTGTGCTTTTGAAAATATTAAAAAAAGTAGTTTAAACATATTTATAAATTATAAGTACTGCTACCATAGTTTAAATAAAAAAGTATTTTATTATTATTAAATGTTATTTATTATTATTGTTATTATTTATTTATTTCAAACCATGGTACATTTCCATTTATTTTACATCTTAGTATGAAAATGAAAATACAAATTTCCATTGTAGTTACTATAATAAAACCATTTTCAATCTTTGTATGAATATGTAACATCTCCACTGTAGTTACTACAATATAATAAAATCATGGTAAATTTCCATTTATTTTAAATCTTAGTATGAAAATACACATTACTAAGCTTGTTTCAGCCACTGTGTAAAAATATAAAATAGGTAATTGCAACTTTTTATCTCACAATTCTGACTTTTTTTCTCAGAATTGCATGATATAAACTCACAATTGCGAGTTATAAAGTCAGAATTGTAAGAAAAGTCAAGAATTGCGAGTTTATATTGCAATTCTGAGAAAATTGAGAATTGTGAGATAAAAAGTCTTAATTACCTTTTTTATTTTTTTTATTCAGTGGCGGAAACAAGCTTCCATACATTTCTGTTGTAGTTACTATAATGAAAAAAAAAGGTAAACTTGGTTTAAACCACAATGGTTCAAAGAATCATTATATTGCATTATAGCTTTATTGTTATTGTTTTTATTTATTTATTTATTTATTTTTTAATTTAAAATCTTACTATGAATATACTACATTTCCATTGTATAAAACCATGGTAAATTTCCATGATGGGTCAAAGATTCATTATATTGCAATATATCTTTATTGTGTATTAGCTTTGGCCATATCAGCTTCTTGATCTTTATATTTCATCATTATTTTCAGTTCTTTATGAAGCCTCTGGGACAGTCACTGTCTGTTGTGGATATTGAAAAAGTGTTCATCAATATACCGGTGAGTCACAAAACCTTTAATGGAGGACAGAATTTAGCTTGAATCTGTGTGTCATTGCTTCATATTTTCATGTTCTATATCGCAACAGGACCTTGTGAAAGTGCACACAAGTCTTCTGAGGGAGATTCAGGATTCAGTGCTTATGCATAACGCCAGTAACCTGCACCAGATTTTTATAAAATACAAAGAAAGGTGATCAGTTTATTCTCTTTAGCTATTTAAGAAATGAAACCCTCCTTCCTCTTCTCACACGTGTCTGTTTTCCTGTGTGATAGATTAGTCCTGTATGGGAAATACTGCAGTCATGTAGAATCAGCCATTGCGTGTTTGGATGACATCTGTAAGAACAGAGAGGACGTCAGGCAGATGTTAGAGGTAAGGCATTGTCAGACTGTGTTCATGAAACATCTCACTGGCACTTTCCATGAAAACGGTACCCTTTTTTTAAAAAAAAAACATTAAAAGCTCAAATCTTTTTTGTTAGAACTATTAGATATGTTAAGAACTATTATCTTATAACCTAAAATTAACTGACTGTATCTAACACTAAGTAATTTATATCCTTTGTACAGCATGGTAGAAAGAAAATCATCTGTCATGAAATGATTTATGAAAGTAGTTTTAATTTTTCACTACCAAAACTGAACCCCTGTAATTGATTTGCTGTTAGACTCTGCCACCTGGTGGTTGAGAGTAGTACAGAATATTTCAGAACATTTTTTTTTATAGTTTGTCATTTATTTACTGATATAATTTTTTTTTTAACGAAAAGTCACATATGTGGTTTTTGTTTATTAATTTCAGTTATGTTCCAAACGAGCCAACAATGGGAAGTTTACTCTGAGAGATCTGCTAGTTGTTCCGATGCAGAGAGTTCTGAAGTATCATCTGCTTCTACAGGTTTGAAATGATTTTGTTCTATTCCTGCTTCTACACCAACATGTTTTACCTTCAATAAGTACTTTAAAGACAACATTAAAATGCATAATGTCTATACTGTGACATTTTATAATGTAGTAATAATAATATTGTAGTGGGATTAGATTGGAATAATTAAACATGTTAGGCTAAATATATATATATATATATATATATATATATATATATATATATATATATATATGAATATATATATATATATATATAAATATATATATATATAAATATATATATATATAAATATATATATATATATAAAAATTACTTCAAAATATTAATAAAAATTATAATAGTATCTAAATGATACTATATAACACTGATATATTAATAATTATTATCACATTATTAATAATTATTATGTATTAATAATAATATAGTTTAATATTTAGTTTAAGAATATTACTATATATAATAATAAAAATATTACTAGCAATATTTTCTGAGCCCATCAGAAATTGGTTTTGATTGAAGGAAAGTCATTTCAGAGGTGGCGAATGATGTCAATATTATTATTATTTTGTTTAAAGAGTCTAAAGCATTTGTCAGTTCTTCTTTCATGTTGTCTTTAAATGACTGCTAATGTCCACTAGGGGCAGTGGTGTCTGTCTTCACATAGAAGCAGCATAATCCATGTATAAAATCCACCAGTAGGGGCAGTATACTATATTCCACAGTCCTCCAGTAGAGGCAGTATAATCCACATAATGGAGAAACAGCATGCTTTATCCAGTCGTGTATGTTTGGTCTGGCCCTATTCCACAAACATCTCACGCAGTCTGCCATGAATATTTCATAGTGTGTCTCTGTCCATCACACGTTAGGTCTACTGCATGACCCAGCTATGAGGGGATTTAGAAATAAATGTGAACGAAGGCGAGAGAGAAATAGAAAAGTAGGGAGAGGGAGATGTGTGTAGCGTGTGTAGACTGAAGCCACCACCGATCCTCCTGCTGTTGCAGGAACCTTTTGGCTCTCAGTGGACAGAAAAGCGAAGGTGTTTTCTGTGTGTGTGTGTGTGTGTGTGTATGTGTGCAAGTGTCTACTTAGCATGCCTGCATGGCTGTCCACAGCTCAGTTCACCTCCCTGCCCATCTGGCCAGCTGTGGGTTTAGGGAGTGTGCGTGCGTGCGTGCGTGCGTGCGTGCGTGTGTGCGTGCGTGTGTGTGTGTGTGTGTGTGGCGCAGGCGGTGCAGATAGAGCGTCTGTCTGTCTGCTGCCCCTCTGGAGAGCAGGCTAGCGTGTGACAGACTGTCTTTCTCTGCTCTTTGCTCTGCTGGAGAAAGCCTTGGCCAGTGAGAGAAAGAGCAAACCAGCTTTACATAACGAGTTATATTGAAAATAATTCATAAATAATCTATTATTAAATATTCTAATATTTAAATATTCAAATTAAATAAATAATTCTTCTTCATTTACTCCAAATGATACTTTTTTTTTCAAACCCTAAAACTTTGGGCAAGTAAGATTATTTTTTTTAAAAACTTAATACTTCTATTCAGCAAGGATGCATTAAATTGATCAAATGTGAGAGTAAATTTTTTACATAGCTAAGATTCTATTTCCAATAAATGCTGTTGAACGTTCTATTTAAATTTGATCAAAGAATCCTGAAAAAATGTAACACGGTTTTGACAAATATATTAAGAAGCACAACTGTTTGTTCAACATTGATAATAATACTATAATTATTCTTGAGGTGCAAATCAGCATATTAGAATGATTTCTGAAGGATCATGTGACACTGAAGACTGGAGTAATGATGCTGAAAATTCAGCTTTACCATCAAAGGAATAAATTACATTTTAAAATGTACAGTTATTTTATAAATTATAACAATATTTCACAATATCCTCCTTACTGTATTTTTGATCAAATAAATGCAGCCTTGGTGAGCATAAGAAACTTCTTCCAAAAACATTCAAAAATCTTACAAACCCCAAACTTTTGAACTGTACTGTATGTTGAGGTTTAAAATTTGTCAGATTTTTTTAACCATGTGAAGAAGTCAAAGTAATGTTCATAAATCAGGAAGTAAGAGTTTTAAGAAATTAACTTTTAAGAAATTGTTCCAACTAAGCCAATAAATATCAGTTATATTTTTTGCATTGGTTGACTGAAACAAAGCATCCAGAAGATGGTGATGAGCGAATGTTAGTGATGTGACAAATTTTGAGCATAATTTGGACTATTGGGCAGTTATTGAACATAAAAAGGTGCCAGACTTTACAATACTGCAATGCTGCTCTGTGAAATCATGTTTGAATGATATTCACCTAGAATTCTGCAAACGTTTGGATAAGAGATTGGCTGCATTTTATTTCTGCAGTAATCTCTGTGTTAGTGTCATACCTCCTTTCTGTCTCTCTCTCTATCTCTCTCTTTCGCTGTGTGAGGGTAGAAGGAAGTGAGAATGAAAAATAAGGTGATGTCCGTCTTTCTGCTGATAATAATGCGCAGGTTCAGCTTGACTGACGCAGGGGATTTGGCTTGTGCTGGATGGCAATATATCTCTTAGGCCAAAAGGAAGCCATTTATCAGACCTGAGTAAAGGACATTCATAGCACCCTCCCTTATCCTACAGACTGGCCCAGATGTCTTGTTTACTTCATCCCGGAGCAGGAAGGCAATTTCAACCCCACAAAAACCTTTTGCTTCTCATTTCAATTCTTGAACCTGTGATGCAGGTTGGGATATTATTTCAGCTTGTCTGTGTGTGTGTGTTTGTGTGAGTGTGAGAAGGAAAAGAGAAAGTAAGATTTAAAGACATGCCACGCTGCATGTGTTTATATTATCATTGTATTCTAAGGCTTGCCACATAATTACCTTGTATAATCTTGTAATTTTTTTTTATTTTTTAAATTGTATCAGAGTCACCTCTTTTTTCACGGAAGAGGGATTGATGAACACATGTAAAATCTGCTTCACTGCTTCAGTGTAACCTATCAAGTAAAAATCACCTAAAATTCCATATATAAATCAGGGTATGTCAAAAGTACCGACTTCAGTTTTGAGCGTTGTTGAGCGGATTCTTAAACACCTCTGATTGGCCATTGTGTTCATGCACTCAACAGATATGTCTGTGCTTGGCTACAATGATCAACACTTCAAAAACGTTGTAAATAGACATTTTTGCTGCTCTTCACTGAGCACTTAATTATACTAAACCTAACTAGATGCTGAAATCTTACATTATAATGCACAATTATTTTTTTGAGTACATACATAGTGGTTAAAGACACCTACAACTTTTTTCAAATCAAATGAATACAAATAATAAGAAAAAAAGTCAAATTATTGTTGTGATATAACGCAATTACTTTTGTTAATTCACAACACTCTTAGTAGACAATGTTGTTATATTTTAGATGACTTATTGCTAAATGTTCTCTCTATATTGTTGGTAAACAATTTTCACGGTTATGAGTGGGCGTTATGAGAGCGTGAGAGTGACAGATGTCCTCCGGCTCGGCTTCGCTCCTGTACATCTGACTGTCTGCTGTGTTCATCATCATCTGGTGATAATAAGACACTGAGACATGGGCCGTGAACACCATCTCATATCTCTCTTCCTTCCTGACAGGAGCTGGTAAAACACACCCATGATGCCACAGACAAGAGTAATTTACGGCAAGCGCTGGACGCCATGAAGGTGGGTTGAGTGTATAAATGTCCCTTTCATAAACTGCCTGTTGCTTTGAATTGTGGGTAGTAATCCACTGAGAAGTCTGCAACAGTGTAAGCACTCATTTGAACCGTAAAATGACAAATGAGGCCTCCTACAGTCTTCACCCGACAGCTAGGCCTTGTTATCTGCTCTCATACGCACATTTAGCTCCCCATCATTGCATAATTTATACCAACAGGCTTTTAATCACCCATCTTTCTGTGATATTAGAGGCCTTGTTCAATTTGAAATTACAACAGTGACAAATTGCATTCTCTTAAAGCTATTTATTTTGCATGGGCATACATCAACTTTTTCGTAAGAAAAGCTTTCGTTGAAAATCAATGTGGCCCTCTTGACTCAGACATGATCAAGATGGTGCCGAATGCATCTTGACAGGTAACCGTCCGCTAATTGAGGCAAATCAAGCTGAGAAGATTGTGCAGATTGCACCGAGGGCTGTGATGATTTCATTTGGATAAATTAGCCACTTAGCATTGATTGGGGTATCGGGCTAACGCGGTTAACCTCCTCAAGTGCTCCCCTTAAAGATCCTCACGGTGGGTGAGCACGAGCAGCCCCCCCACTCTCTGATTATTCTAGATACGCAATGATGAATGAGTTGCTAAACTCCACTCACGGGAACAGGGGGCGCTGTGTTCACAATGAGATTTGTCAAATCAGCCTTGCCTTTTAGACGCTAAGTCTTATTTTACATTTTTAGACGGAAATGAGTCCCTTGAAAACATCACATGGGGCGATATTGTCAATAAGGAAGCTGGGGAGGAAATATGGTTATTTTTAGCTCACGGATAGAAAGATTTCCTTGTTTATACCCAGGTCAGAGTCTAAGCATTTTGAATGTTAAGGTATTTTGTTTGCATTTCCATCTCTTCAGGATCTGGCCCAGTATGTCAATGAGGTGAAGAGAGACATCGAGACTCTGCGAGACATCGACCAATACCAGAAATCTATAGAAAACCTTGTGAGCTAAATCACACACTTCATATAAATCACACACTTCAATTAAAACTAATGGGGAAACTACTGCAGTCAAACTACATTTATATATATATATATATATATATATATATATATATATATATATATATATATATATATATATTAACATACTATTAACTATGAATTTTGCCTCAATAAACTCCTAATTACTGCTTATTAATAGTTAGTAAGGTAGTTGTTAAGTTTAGGAATTGGGTAGGATTAAGGGATGTAGAATATGGTCATGCAGAGTTAATCTTGTGCTTTATTAATCTTGTGCAGAATTACCATGTGCTTTATACAATTAGCTACTAGTTAATAATGAGAACTGGATTGTAAACTAAAGTGTTGAATCACACTTCTGTTTCTCTTTTTTAGGAAAGCGTATTTTAATATTTCTTCAGCTCACTCTGTTGAAAGGCTGTGTGCTTCTTTATTCACGCTACACTCAGTGAACACTTAGTGGGAAAAAAAGCTACTGTATGTTACTGGAAAAGCTGAACTATTTTAAAAACAGCCGAGATGGTGTCAGACTACTAAAACTTCACTTATTTGCATGCCTACTTTTAGTTAGTTACACCCCAGCAAGTTAAGGAGAGACAGTATGAAACTTTGAACAGTTTTTGTGGAGAAAGAAACATCTAACTCAAGAACATTGACCCCTAGCAGTGTACAAGCATGTCTGCAATGAGTTTGCTCCATTTCTGTGTTCTGCAGAATCAGTCTCTCCGTAACTACGGGAGACCGAAAGGTGACAGCGAAGTGCGAGTAGCTTCAGTCGACAAACGAGCCAAACAAGACAGGTGAGATGATTAAAGTGTGGAATACTGCTCAGCCTGAAACTCTGCCGTTCTTTACCAAGGCCTAAGGGTTATGAAGGTGTCACCCTTAGGCACTACTCTTTTATTTTCTCTTCCTCTTTTGATCTTTGCTTTTCTTCTGCTGCAGGCACATCTTTCTGTTTGACGCCGCTGTGATCGTATGCAAACGACGAGGAGATAACTATGAAATGAAGGAGGTGATTGACCTCCACACCTTCAAGATCACCAACAACCCGACCTCAGAAAGAGAAAACCGAAAGGTGTGCAGCCGGTCTCCTAATTGCCTCCAAAGTTCGCTGCTCCAAAGCCGAGAGCAGCAAATGTGCTGTTATGCGGTCGTGCCATAATCAGTTACTGCAGTAGAGCAGCTTTCATTCGCACAGATGGTGTTTCCTATTAAAAACCGTCTAGTGACTGCTAACGAACGCAGCCGACACCAGACACAGCTAAATTAGAAAACATGATGTCGTTTGTTACTATACGTTATGTGCTGCTGTGCCAGGGCAATTATTGGTTAGATAATTCTGTAAATATTACATATACAAGAGTTTCTTTGAGAAATGAAGTTGAAGTTTTAAACATGCAAGGTAAACATCACTATTACTTTTTCTAATACCTGCAGTTAGTGACTTAAACAATCTTTGTGCTACAGATATGAATCATGCCTCGAAATGTCCGACTTGTTGAGGAAAGGTGTTTTTTGTTCGTTTAAGTTAAAGGTGCCATATGTAAGATTTTTGTCCGCTAGAGGTCGCTAGAGGCCTATTCAAAACAAAGGCATAGCTTGATGAAGGCAAGTTTGAGCACGGAATCTTGGGACATGTGGTCTTCACTTCACAGCCGGTGCAAAAGAATAGGGATAGGACTCAGGAAGAAATCATGTTCATGGATGCGATTATTAACGTTATTGTAGTATGAAGCAGAGCAGGACTGAGTGTTGTGGGAGCTGAACGAGACCTCCGGAGCGATTGCGCAACACACGCCGCGAGCAGCAGAACTTTTATTATGCCACAGTTGCAGGCGCCGCTTCCGCTTTTCCGGTCATGAGTATGAGGTAACGCAGCTCTGTTTATCATATTAGATACATTCAAGTGTGTTGAAAATGATGTTATAACGTTACTATATAACTATTAAAAGATGTAATATATTAAAGCGTCTTTGGTGTTTCCATGGATTTTACCCTCAGTTTTCGGGTTTTATTTTGTATGACACAATTGACAGGCGACTCACGTCCCGGAGCCTTGGTTAAAATTGCAATTTTCTCACGATTTACAAATAGTTGGAAACATTTGGAATATTGTAAGTACTCAAGTGAACAAAATATATAACACTGGCCTGGCCTGGATATTTTACTGCAAAAATCTTACATATTGCACCTTTAATTTAATATACATAAATATTTATCTATTTCTGTATATCTGTTTCAAATGTTTCAATGTTATTCTTGTAAACTTTCTATCCATTAAAGACTCCTGAAAAAATTATCACAGTTTCCACAGACATATTAAGCAGCACAACTGTTTTCAACATTGATAACAATAAGAAATGTTTCTTGAGCAGTGAATTAGCATATTAGAATGATTTCTGAAGGATCATGTGACACTGAAGACTGGAGTACTGATGCTGAAAATTCAGCTTTGCCATCATAGGAATAAATTACATTTTAAGTTATTATTTTAAATTATAATAATATTTTACAATAGTACTGTTTTTACTGTAAACATTTAAAAACCTTACCAACCCCAGCCTTTTGAATGGTAGTGTACATAATATCTGGATTTGGAAAGCATGATAATGCCAGGCCATAGAGGCTGTTTTTACTTGGGCAACTAAGCAATCATCCTGGGCACCTTAGCAATGCCCTAGAAACCAAACAGAACACCTTAACAACACACTAAAAGCCCTGTAGCATAGTGTTTGCAAATTTTTGCTTAGATTTGCTTAAGAAAATGTAAAAATCTCATTTTTATTTATTTCATAAAACCAAATTTCTTATTCAAACAAATAATTTAAGACAGACAGGCCTAGTGTCAGGTTGCGCAACTGCTTATTGAACTGTATTATACGTATGTTCACACTGCACAAAAGATTTGTTTTTCAGATCTATCTGTCCACATTGTCATTTCTTTCAAATGATGAAATCTGTTCCATTTGTTCTACATCAGTTGCGATATGATGTAAGCGTCAGCCCAATGCTAGTAGACGATAACAGGATGACCCTGCTAGATTTGATAGTAGCATTTCGTCAGTCTTGCATAATCAACAGTGACCCCCTCAAACCATCATGCTTTGTATTCTCATCCTTGTTAGAGCATCTTTGATGTTTTGAATCAAAGGCCTTAAGATGGTGTTTGTCTTTGCTTTATCTGTGTCTGTGTTTTGCATTTATAACATGGATGTTCTTGCCTTCTCTGTCTCTTCCAGTGGTGCCACGGATTCTACCTCACACACAACCAGGGTCAAAACGGCTTTGAGTTCTTCTTCAAAACCAAGGAGCTAAAGAAGAAATGGCTGGAGCAGTTCGGCATGGCATTGTGAGTGTGTGTGTTTGTGTTACAGTATGAGCTCTGAAGGTCTGCACTGTGTTGTTTTTCAGGTTTGTTATCTGTCTTGACAACAGACACAAAGGAATGATTTAGCTATGGCAGTATGTCCTGGCCCTGATTCAAGACTAAAATACCATTAGTGTATATTTTTACTACAGAACAAACACAGTAATGAGGACAGACTTGCTTAGCCAAGCATTTTTGCAATGGTGTACCTTATAAAACATAATGTGACCCAAAGGGTTTTCATTCTCTCAGAGTGGTTGATTCAGTTTTGCAGATAGACTGGAGTATATACCAGGTATTTTTTCCTTTTCTTTTTGTATGTTTGGGTGTTTTCTGCACTTTTAAAGCTGGTATTTTAATGGACCTATAATGTTTCTTAAAACCTGTCATAAATTAGCTCTGCATGAATATTGTTCTCTGATCCTTACAGGAATAGCTCACTGAAAATCTTTAATTCAGTTATTTACTCACCCTCATGCTGTTCCAAACCTGTATCATTTTCTTTCTTCCATGGAGCACAAAAGAATGTTTGTTTCCCCATGTGGTTAAATTAAATGGGGACTGGAGCTTTCAAGGTTAAAAAAATAATGCACCTTACAGTATAATAATAAGTACTCATGCACTATATTCCAAATCTTTTAAAGTCATATTATTGCTTTGTGTTAGAAACAGACTCCAATTTCAACAAAAACAATGCTACTCACTGATAATTTACACCTCAAGAACTGAAGAATTGCTGTCAATGGATCAGTGAGATGACTCTAAGAACTACATCAGTGAACAAATCATTCAGGGCAGTGTTTCCCAAAAGGTCATTGAACCATTGCCACCAATGGTCTTTACGATCAACTTAGCTCACAATGCTTTTGAGAAATGCAGGCCAGATCAGTTTGTAAACTGTATCAACTGACTCACTGAAAAGACAGGACTCAAAATAATGGTTCGGTCTCAAATTGGACATAGGATCATGATCCCTCGGGAACGTGCCAAGGAGAGCCTGGGTGGATGCCAAGTGAAAAAAGTCTTTGCTTGTTCCTATTGTATGGATTCAGAAGACTTGGAATATAGCACATGGACCACTTTTATGTTGGTTTTTTAGTAATTTTACTCTTTTTAAAGCTTAGTTATTTTAAAAGAGTGACCAGTTCATTATTCAAAATTTGTATGGGATTGGAACAACATGAGGATGAGTAAATAATGACATAGATGTAATTTTTTTGGGGTGAACTGTTCCTGTTTTTTGGGTGAACTGTACCTGTGCCCCATATTATACTTAATTTAAAGGTTCCTAATTTTGATTTGGAGGTCTTCTACAATAGGTTTACATGCATCCAAGGTCAAAAAACACTTTAATTTTCTCATTATATACATTGCAGCGTCACCTCTTTTCGCTCAGTGTCTGAAATGGTTTAATAAAGGATTCAGTCTCTCTAAACCCCTTCTTTCTGTGAGCCTACAATGCTCTGATTAGTTAGATGGCCCAGTCTGTTGTGATTGGTCTACCGCTTACAGCACGTGCCGAAAACAAAACACCCATTGCTATATCTGAATTTCCGCTCTGGAGGCTTCCTCAGCACTTCATACACAGTGATACGAACAGTAACGATGGCCTCAGTTTTACCGTAATGGATTTGCTTTCACGGTGCAGAAAACAGCGTCTTCTTGACATGTTGACAACATGAACCAAACTTTTTCAGGCCTTAGCTGCAACTACAGTGTTTGAGGGCGGGTCAAAGTAGACATTGTTCGCAGGGCAGCAAACGAAGACCATAGGCTATGTGGATATGTGCAGGAAGTACGACTGGAATTGTTGACGACTCATTTCAGGCAATTCAGAATTGGTTCTTTCTTTTGGGAGACCAGTTTCATCCCAATTTTATCATACACTTTGTTCTTTGAAACTGTGCAAACCTTTTACATTCACAAACAGCTATATTACATACTACATGAAAGATAATATCCGAGAAAGCACAATAGGGGCACTTTAAACAAGCTATTTTTGTTGAAGTACTGTACTTTAAAGGGATGGCTCACCCACAAATGAAAATTCTGTCATCATTTCTTCAAGATATTTTAAAGAATGCTGGTAACCAAACAGTTGATGATAGCCATTGACTTCCATAGAATGGAAAATATATTTTGGCAGTCAATGGCTAACTGTTTGGTTACCCACATTCTTCAAAATATCTTCTTCTGTGTTCAGCAGAAGAAAGAATCTCATACAGGTTTGGAACAACTTGAGGGTGAGTAAATGATTTTTGGGTGAACTATCCCTTTAAGAGTTCTATATGTAAATAACTGAAAGTAATAATGGTTCTGTTTTGATATTTAAACATGGGTGGAGATGTCATATTACTCATTAGAATATTTCTACATAGTACATCAAACTTTGTACCCATCCAGAGGCTTTTTATCTTCCTTCACTTTAATTTGATTCTATTCACTACTCTTAGGAGAATCAGAGATTCAAGTAAGTCTTTATATTATGAAATACTAACGAAATAAGTGATCCCACAGCGTACCTATGAGAAAAAAAAGAGAGTGAGAGAAAATATATTTATAATTCCAGGCTGATGACAGCAACAATCAGTGAAATGCAAATGAAAAATGCTATAAAACATCTGACAAGTGATCTACCAAATTTCAGACATCGTATATATCCAAAAAAGACACACACACACACACACAGGCGTGCCGATGGCACGGGGGACAGGGGGGTCAGGACCCCCGCAGTTTTGAAAAGACAGCACTCGACCCCCGCACTTTTGATAAGGGCTGCTTCAGTCAGCCACAAACAGCTACAAACTCTATATCATATTTTAGCTTAGGACCCCCTGCCCCTTTGATCGCGAAAGTGAAAGTGCCCTTTGCGGTCGCATCGCAGTGCCCCTGCTTTCCCATTTCTCCTCCCCCGGAACGCGATTTCTACCGACGGAGACCTCTCTACCGATCAACACAGGTGACAAAAATGATGCACATATAAGGAATTATACAAATCTGGAGGATGTAGATCCTGTTCAAAATTGTAATAGTCTTGTCCTGAAAAAAATAAAACTGATCAAAATCACAAAACGCCTCTTTTTTTGTTTTTTGTTTTTTGTTTATTATAGCACAGACAACATATATATCACTTTTAGCAGTGTGGTCCGATATCTGGAAATCTGATCTTACCATCTGGGCTTTTGCTTACAGTTTGGTCTTTGAAAATGTCTCCTGCGCCCCTGCACACACACACACAAAACCCCATTGGACTAAGATGGGAGAAAAAAAGTGTAATGCACCAAAGACAGGAGACAGGGCTCTGATTAATTAGATAACACGTTTTTAACAGATTTATCTGAAGGGCTCATTAATTCTGGAGAACAGTGATGAGTCAGTGCTCTCTTTCTCTCTGTCATATGTCATCAGATCAGTCTACAACTGAAGCTGATTGGATATCAGTGCTTTTACATACTCCGAGCTCTAATGACGACATCAGCACGCACAGATAGCTCTCTCATCTGTCTGTCATCTGTTAATGCCTTTATTATGAGGGCACTGCGGCTCAAGGGTTATTCAAGATGGATCAAGAGAGAGAAACAGAAAGCGGGTTGAGGGTCTTGGACTATAAAACAGTAATAGAGACACAGATGACATCATGACTCCTGCCCTGCTGATGCTGTAATCAGTGGTGCATGCTAAGACAACAACACTATTGCTGTAGCTCATACTACATAATAATATAAAACAGATCATTAGTTAGAATATAAATGGAAAAGTCATTTTGTTATGTGTTATTTATGCAGTACATTCAAGGATCTTGTTAAATAATAGCATCCAAGCTTTGTGGTATTGAGTTTTACAAGGTCGTCATTAACATTTTTTTTTCTTCCAGAAAATAAAAATATCTAGTTACCCTTGTGTGTCTTAAAGGGATAGTTCACCCAAAAATGAAAATTCTGTCATTAATTACTTACCCTCATGTTGTTCCAAACCCGTAAGACTTTTGTTCATCTTCGGAACACAAATTAAGATATTTTTGATGAAATCTGAGAGCTTTCTGTCCCTCCATAGAAAGCTATGCAACAATTTGTTTTATAAAAGTTTATAAAGAGATTGTAAAACTAATCCATATTAATTGAGTGGTTTAGTCCAAATATTCTGAAGAGACACGATCACTTTATATGATGAACAGATTGAATTTAGGCTTTTATTCACATATAAACACTGATCATCGAACATGAACAGAAGCTTAAATGAACCTGCTTGATGCGCAAGAACAAACCTTTTGCGGAAGCTCAAACATGCTGTGTAACACACAAGAATGAACCTCATTGGTTCTCGCACGTCAAGCAAACATGAGCTTGAGCTTCCGTTTACCACAACTGATGTGTGAGTTGATAAATCTTTATATGTGCATAAAAGCCTAAATTAAATCTGTTCGGCATATAAAGCGATCGAGTCTCTTCAGAAAATTTGGACTAAACCACTCAATTCATACGAATCAGTTTTATGATCTCTGGAAGTTGTCAATGAAGGAACAGAAATCACTCAGATGTCATTAAAAATATCTTAATTTGTGTTCCAAAGATGAACAAAAGTCTTACAGGTTTGGAACGACATGAGGGTAAATAAATGACAACAGAATTTTCATTTTTGGGTGAACTAACCCTTTAAGAGGCAATCACAGCTGATTGGATGGAGGGAGCAGACTACAGATGGAAACAAGCGGTTCTGTGTTCACAAGTTACATTCTGCAAAGTCTTCAGTCTTGTTTTTAACACTCACTTTCTCTCTCTTTCTCTCTCAACAGATCGAACATCTGTCCAGAGAGCGGGAAAAGTAATTTCCATGAGTTCCGCATGCACACCTTTGAGACGACCACATCCTGCAGCTCGTGTAAAATGCTGCTGAGGTGAGCTTACCATTGAAGCTTTGTGAAATGTCACAGTATACCCACAATGCACCTTAATAAGATGTTTGCACCTAGAATAAATTAAGGGTGTGTATGGATCATTATCACTTCGATGATGGAATATGTGGGTGTGGCTAAAGAAGTGCTACAGGTTCCCCTAATTACATGTAGATCATTACTGAATAGCTGTGTAATGGAATGGAAATAATGGAAGATGTTAATGCAAGTCTCATCTGTCTATCTATCTATCTATCGATCTATCTATCTTCTTAGAGGAGTCTTCTATCAAGGGTACCGCTGCTCCAAATGTGGTGCTGGCGCCCATAAGGAGTGTCTTGGCAGGGTGGATGTCTGTGTCAAAAGCAGTGCAGGTGAGCCCTGCATCCAACACAGTAAACTCTTTCTAACAATTTCTGTGCATGCACATTATGAATCATCTATTTACGGAGCTGCGCTGGAGCCTCTGGCTCATGTTTCAGCGTTATGTGATGTCGTCTTACCTCACTGCACACTAATGATTGACCTACACTGTAGTGTAACAGACAGGGCAATAAAAGCTGTCAACACGCAGAGATTCCTAATAATCTAACCTAGGCCACATAGATAAGCTTGATGTCTGATGACAAACAGACAAACAGGCTTGGCTGGCTTCCTGAACTCATGATGTATGCATGTGTGTGTGCGCCTGCCAACAGTGCCACTTCTTATTGTTCTAGGCATTAGTCAGGCTTCCATAGAATTTCCTTGTCCCCGCACAGCTGAGCTCTCTCTAAACTCGCATCAGTTCTGCGCATCCCATGTCCTATTAGCTAATTTGATTGTGCTTTAATCTATCAGTAACAATAAAACACAATATGAACAGAAAATGAAAAAACAAAAAGACCCCAAAAAGGGTTCTGGTAGATTCACTAACTCTTAAAATTCTGGTCTCACAGTACCTCTGATTATTTCTCATCGCAGGAAGGACGATGTGAGATTCTGCTGGATCACATTTGGCTTCTAGGGCATTAGGGCACAAAATAAAATGGACAGATCAGAGCAGATTATTTCATGTAGAAATGTTCTACCTGTACCATGACAGATATATCATCTTGAATTTATTTTTTTATGTTGTATATGATTGGTTGCAGTTTTTATTAAATCTTAGTTTTTAAACAAGCAAGCAGGGATGGTGGAATTTATTTAATTAATTTATTAATTTAGTCAATGTATTAAAGCATTTAGTTTTAAAACTGGATGTATTGTATTTGTATTACTTACAAACTGTATATTCTATCCCCTAACCCTAAACCCACCCATCATAGAAATAGCAAAAAAAAAAAAAAAAAAAAAAAAAACATCGCTTTTATAAGCTGTTTTTCATATTGATATTGCCATTTTTGGGGGGCAAAAAAAATGTGTGTATGTGTATATATATATATACAGTACCAGATGTTTTTAAAAGAAGTTTCGTCTGCTCACCAAGGCTGCATTTATTTAATTAAAAATACAGTAAAAACAGTAATATTGTGAAATATTATTACAATTTAAAATAACTGTTTTCTGTTTGAATATTTTTATAAAGTAATTTATTCCTGTGATCAAAGCTGAATTTTCAGCATCATTACTCCAGTCTTCAGTGTCACATGATCCTTCAGAAATCATTCTAATATGCTGATTTGCTGCTCAAGAAACATTTTTTGTGTACAATTGTACAAAATATTTTTTTCAGGATTCTTTGATGAATAGAAAGTTCAAAAGAACAGCATTTATCTGAAATATAATCTTTTGTAACATTATAAATGTCTTTACTGTCACTTTTGATCGATTTAATGCATCCTTGCTGAATAAAAGTATTAATTTCTTTAATTTATTTTCAAAAAAATAAAAATAAAAATTCGTACTGACCCCAAACCTTTGAACACTAGTGTATAATGTTAGAAAAGCTTTGTATTTCAGATAAATGTTGTTCATTTGAACTTTTTCTATTCATCAAGTAATCCTGAAAAAAAAAGTACATAACTGTTTTCAACATTGATAATAATCATAAATGTTTGTTGAGTAGCAAATCAGCATATTAGAATGATTTCTGAAGGATCATGTGACACTGAAGACTGGAGTAATGATGCTGAAAGTTCAGCTTTGCCATCACAGGAATAAATTACGTTATAAAATATATTCAAACAGAAAACAGTTATTTTAAACTGTAATAATATTTCACAATATTACTGTTTTTACTGTATTTTTAATTAAATAAATGCAACCTTGGTGAGCAGATGAAACTTGTGACTGGTAGTGTATGTACATATATATATGTGTGTGTGTGTGTGTGTGTATGTGTTTCCCATTCTTAATGTAAACAAATTTTTTGTGGGTGTGCTGAACAGTGTTCAGCCTGTAGAATTCTTGAGAACACAATACAATAATAAAACATAAGGACACATGTTGATTTATCTTCACTGGAGATTTCCAGACACTGAAAATGAAATTACTTAAAGTTACACGCGCAGGGTGTTTGTTTGTTAAGTGTGGCCTCTTTGATGTTTTGTACACAAGATTCCATTCTGTGTTTGTATGTGCATGCCTGCGTCTACGCCTCTGTGTTTGTGTGTTACTAGCTCTTGAGATGTACGCTAGTGCAACAGGACAAAGTTCACAGTGTATACTCCGAGTACAGGCCAAGCCTCTCCCTTAAGAGCCAATGAGACTGGCTCCCAGTGCATAACTCCGTTTAGTCCGGCCCCTCATGTCAATTTAGCTCGGGCAGCTGTCAGGTACCTGCAGCGTAGCAAAACAAATCGTAAATGTTCACAGCACATCGTGTTCCACACACTCTAATGACAGTGTCTGTACAGGGTGTTTATTCTGAAATTGTAGATTCACTCTAACCATGCCTGTCTTCAATATGCTTGCAGATTCCAGCTCTTTCGGATCACAGGTGAGGTTTTTGTTCCTTTTCAAGTAAATCTATGATGTAGTTCTGCCCCATAGGGCCTCATTTACTCCTATTGATTTCCATTTAAAATTAGTACTATAGAAAATTCTCTTTTACAATGCACTTTAAAGTTGCTGCAGCATTATTCACAGAATTGTTTTTGAAGAAATATTACTTTATTAAAGTTTGATGCAATAGCTATAGGGAAACATTATGAGATTATTTCTAGCCCAGAGTTCATTGCAGTTTAGAATGATATATATGTTATGGATTATGCATTTATTTAATTGCACACCAGTTTTATTAATTGCATCGCTTCCAACATAACACCACGGTCATCATTTTGCAGTAACAAACCCAATGTAATTTATATAGCATGTAATAAGAATATTGACATGCAATTTGCCCAGAGTGCAGTTCAACACTGATGGTAAATTGCATGGAGGAAATTGTTCATTCTCTATTCTTCGTGCATATTTTACAGGATGAACGTGTTTTTGTGCAGTGGTGTGACAAACAGTGTTTACTTGTCAAATTTAATGATGAGATTAATTGTGCTATTGCACAAGTTTTACTTAATTATCAAAACATGAATGCACTGCAATGTCTGTGAGTGGCAACAGTATGAATCATGTGATTTATGTACTATGATTACAGATTGGAAAAACACCCTGTCGTGGAGGTGACGCAGGTAAATACAATAAGTCACATTTTGCATTCTTTAAGGGACAATTCACCCAAACATGACTAACTAGCATGCTCTCATTTCTGTCAGTGGTTTACAAAAGGATGGTTTTTGAAGCTATTTTTAATACAAGATATGGTCACTATGGACACTAAGATTCTTCAAAATTCTCCTTTTGTGATTTACTGAAAAAAAAAAAAAAAGAACAGTATTTAGGTTTGGAATTACATGTTAATGCCTATAATGACTGAATTTAAGGTGAACAGTTCCTTTAATTCACAGTTTGGCATGTACTGCATTGGAATTTGTATATTCGTCATTGCTATGTCTTTGGGGTTTCATAAGTGATCATGCTTACAAAACATGCATAGTCTTGTACATTACATACTTCTTCAATCTGAGCCAGATTGCATATTCATAGTAGTCACTGAGCCGTAGTGTTGACGTTTGTTGTAAAGGCAAGCTCACACATGTAATTAGAGCTTAGTGCCAGATTTAAGTCAGATATGAGCGGGAAACACAATATGCGAAAACATTTAACCACTACTTAACCCACTTCTCCCAGTGAATGTTCACTCATTTTAATTGCATTATGTAGGTGTCTTAAACTGTGGAGAGCTTCTTCAGTTCAGAAGTGTGAGCTTCCCTGACCCTCAGTCTAAACTATATTATGTAGATGTTTTTTAAAGGCTTTACTTCTTTTAACTTAAGTGCAACATTTTAAGAACGCTGTGTCATGCATGAGACACTGCAAAAGACAGTCAAACACATCCGTCTAGCGCATTTATATAGAAAAATTATGGAAATATAGCACAATGAAATGGAAAAATGTGTTCTGTCTGACAGAAGAGGCAGGTCTTTGCAGAAGAGAACATCCTTCATTCACGTCTTTCAAAATAAAAGTTTCGCATCAGAAAAAATATTTTGTTAAGTTAAGTTTTTGTTGTTGTTGTTTCTTTGACTACACACTCTGCGACCCTCTCAAAATGGTCTCGTGACCCACCAGTTGAGAAACACTGAGATAGATGACTTTCACCACCTCAACTACATGTTCAATCTCGCATCGCTAGTGTTCAGCAGCAGTCATTCCACCCATCAGTCTGTTGTAAAGAGGGCCACATTATCTTTAATTATGCTTTCACAGTGCCATTAATAGTTTGATCGATACCCAAGTGGTGATAAATGTCCACCTGGGATACAGGTTCAGATATCAGGGGAGTGACTGCAGGTCTGCATGCTGATAGAGCGACGCTTTGTTTTTTTATATAGCTTCATGAATATTTGAAATAAACGGATGAATCAAGCTAAATTGCAAGTTGTTGTTTCTCACCCCCACCCATCACGATACACCTACTCCTGAGTTCATTATATCTCTGTTAAGTCACCCTGTCTGTGTGGAGCTCTGAGAGGCCTCCTGATCCCACACAATATTGAGGTCGGTAGATTCATTAAAGTTATGGTGAGAGAAGCTCTCTGTATAGTGTTTGCTATCATGGGAATCTCTCCGTTTGAATTAAAGTAGTTCCTTCCTGCCTGTTCAGCGCTGCTAGATTTGTCTTCATCAGAAACAGCCTTTCTGAAAAACAACGTTTGTTCACTTCAGCTGAATTTGTTATTTCATGTGCAGATTTCATACTATATGATATCTCAAATAGTGCTGCTTTTTGAGAAGAGGTGTGTTGTTACTTTTTAAAGTGAGCTCTTTTCTATTGTAAAGACTTAAACCTGCAGTTTTGTTTTCTTTTGGCACATTCAGACGACCTTTTATGAGTTGTTTTGATGCAAAAATGCATTTTAGTGTTTATTGCTGCTGACTCTTTGCCCTTGTGCTCAAAGGTTCTTAGCTTAGCATGCCAGCAAGACGCTTCCCTACAGAGAAGCACAAGCTCACGCTGTTCTTTAAAGCGTCTTCAAAGACAGCCAGCTGTGTTTGGAGGCCCAGGGCCTTGGGTGATCTGCTGGGCTGGAAGGCTTCAGCCACAGCTGGTTGCATTAAGAGAGTCTACACTTGCCTCTCATCATCAGAACGGCAGAATATATAGAGCTGCAGCAACCAGCTGAGACCATCACTGTTGACCCTTCAGCAAACCAGCCCTGTGCACACAAACACACTCATTCATAGCTCACTGGAGCGTCTGAACAACTGTCCGCTCAGCACAGTTCGCCCCACGGCGTGAGACCTGTGCGTGCAATTACTTGAACGAATAAAAATGTGTTTTAATGCTAATCAGGGTAATAGCGAGACTGTACAGCTAACGTTTGTGGTCAGCTGGTCTTCGTACACACTAGGGGGAATTTGGCTGTGACACACCAAGCCAAGAACTAGACGAAAGCCGATTGTGTTGTCACCTCGCAGCCAAAAAGCTGCGCTTGAACACACAGCAAAGACTACTACAGCTGGCTGACTGCCAACTACCACACTAGCGTGTAAGAAAATAACTGTCTATATTAGTAGGTATCAATAGTCTATATTTGTCATTCAAAAGAGAAACCGAAACTAGGACTGCAGATATACAAACTTAAACAAAGCAGCTTGCTTACCATTTTGAATTCTAAAAATGCTAATCACTTTCTTCATTCGAGGCGGCTTATGTTGTTATGAAAATATTAGCATTTCGGAATGCTTAGGTAAGATGATGTAAAATTAGAACAGCCTTCCGTCTTCTTTGCTCGCTTTTATCATTTCCGTGTTGAAGAAATCAGCATATGCTGGTTAGGTATGTTTTGAAGCATGACAGCTGGTTTGAGCTAGTTTATGCTGGTCCTAGTTGGTCATGAGCTGGTTTAAGCTGGTCCTGAGCTGGTTTAAGCTGGTCCTGAGCTGGTTATAAGCTGGTCCTGAGCTGGTTATAAGCTGGTCCTGAGCTTGTTTAAGCTGGTCCTGAGCTGGTTATAAGCTGGTCCTGAGCTGGTTTAAGCTGGTCCTGAGCTGGTTATAAGCTGGTCCTGAGCTGGTTTAAGCTGGTCCTGAGCTGGTTTAAGCTGGTTATAAGCTGGTCCTGTGCTGGACCTAGTTGCTTAGGACCATCTTAGGACCAGCACTAACCAGCTCATGACCAGCTAAGGACCAACTAAGGACCAGCTTAAACCAGCTCAAACCAGCTGCCATGCTTCAAAACATACCTAACCAGCATATGGTGTTTTTTTCAACAGGGTTTCTCTTTTATTCTCGTGCACTGACTCCTTCGCTAAACTGAACAGCCAATTGGAGTGAACTCCCCCTTACATGCTGAATCGGGCTAACTCCCACTGACATGAGCCCGTCTAGAGTCGACGTGTGGAAAACACGAAAACTAGCCCGATGTTGGCCAACTTGCCGTGTCACGACCCTAAGAATGAATTGCGTCCACTGAAAGCACTGTTTGTTTTAGTTTTTGCTTTAGCAATTGATTCACTAAAATGATCAAGGAATAGCAGAAAAAAGGCCAGCTATGGTTTTAAATGCTAGTTTGTGGAGGATGCCACTTGCCACAGATTACCTGTTAATATTAGACTTTTTGAATTAGCTTTTATTTAGTTTTTGTTTTAAGCTTGATTAATGTTATGTGCTTTTGTCATTTTGAAGTTTTTTATGTTTCTATTTAGCTTTAATTTATATTTATTTCAGTTTTACCTTAGTAATTTTAGTACTTAAATTTATTATATTTAATTTTTTTTAGTATCTGATTCACTAAATTAATCAAGGAAAGCATAAACATGGCCACCTATGGTTTTAAATGCAGGATGCTGCAGACTGCCTACATGAATGCACTGTATGCATGACTGCACGAACGTTCTAGACAATACATGAGCTTGCTGACATTTTTATGATAGATTGACGTGATTCTTCTGTCACCTGTGGTGATTTACGATAGCCGTGTCACGTAAATAAACCTGTTCTTTATGTGCCGGAGTGTCAAAACATGCAGTAATGACACTCTGTCAAAGTTCAGCATGCTCGTTGGCAATGTAGACAAACACACACTCAAACACACACACACACACACACACACACACACACACACACACACACAAATGCATTATTTTAACAATTTTTCTATTTTTTCCTAGGTCTACCTAAGATGCAGGTCATCCGTAATTATTATGGTGTTCCAAGCCCCCTGTGCGGCCCACCGCTTAACATCCAGGTTGGTGACATCATCGAGCTGATCGAGGCGACCGTCCGCAGCTCTTGGTGGAAGGTGAGACAGTTTTACTCACTCGTCATAAACTTTTCAAGTCATACAGCCCTGCAGGAACGGCACTAGCGTGTGTTCAGCTGCTAATTGATTGCCTCTCGTCTTTGTGGCAAAGGCCGAGTGACTGTGTTGTTATGCTTTGCTAAGCGTGACTGACTGTGAAATGCTAACTAATCCAACCCTTTTTTCAACACAAGAAAGCTGTTGTGAGTTAGGTTTCATAGCTATACAAAAACATCAGACAAGCACAACGCCCAGAGAGCAGACACGCGCTTGACGACAGGTTTAATTTGACACATTGTCATTAAATAGAAGGTGTTGCTGCACATGAGCCACACAAAAGAAAACAAATAGATTTAGATTAATGATTAACTCTTCCTTGGAATACAATAATAACCACTTTCCTATGAACCTTTTTTCCCTATTGTGCTTTTAAACTTTTACAACAAAAATATATATTTAGCATATATATATATATATATATATATATATATATATATATAGCTTTACTTTATGTATACCAGTTTTACTTCAGTAATTTTAGTACATAAAATTAAGCTTAGTTAGTTGGCAAGGCAAAACTGGGCTTGTTAAGTGATACATGGGCCCTGTCCTAAACGTCCCCCCAAATGTCCACACATTTGGTGAAATAATGCTGTGTAGACCACAAAGTGTGAAGCCTAAAATAACAAATGTGACATGCTACTGTCTCATGGACTTTATGGGCACTCGGTTATCATCGCAAGACTGAAAGTGCGCCATTTAGGATGGGGTCCAAGTCTCCTGCTGATTTTTCTCATGAGACAAAGACCCAGTAAGTCACACACCGTGCTCAGATTTGCCAAAATGCCAAAGTCCAGATATCAGTAGTCAGAGATTTCAGTATGAACTTGAGCATTTGTCATCAAATTCTATAAAGACCAAAAATTACCCACATTAATTGTAATTTTTGTCTTTTTTGTGTACTTTTTAATACTCTTAAGGAGGCACACCTGAGACAAAGTTGATATTTAAATGATACACATGAGCAATTATGTTTCTTGAACTACTTTTGAGCAATAAAATGTTCTTCTGGGATGGGACACAAAAGAACATGCAGTTCATCCTTGATGCCCACTCTTCTTGCTCTGGTTATTTATGTGCCAA
The DNA here is from genome assembly GCA_037950675.1 of Hypophthalmichthys molitrix. Taxonomy (NCBI): domain Eukaryota; kingdom Metazoa; phylum Chordata; class Actinopteri; order Cypriniformes; family Xenocyprididae; genus Hypophthalmichthys; species Hypophthalmichthys molitrix. The sequence continues at coordinate 19,772,450 of CM075514.1, read as the reverse complement.
GGCAGTGAGGAAACCAGCCAATGATTGTCTAGAGAGCCAGAGAATTGGCAGAGCCTGGCAAGCACTCGAATGCCCCTACATCCCTCTCTGTCAGACGGGTCCAGCTGTCCAGGACGCTTCTCCACAGCCCTGTTTTAACATGTTAATCTCATTCTGCCTCATTCTAAGACCCCCGTCCGCTGCAGGCTCCGATCGGCCAGCTGTCCCGTGCACCCGGAAGTTGTTTGATTTATTCAATTTGAGCTCATGCAAAATTACACCGCCCGTGTCACCTGAGACCTCGTAATATCTAGCATCCCGCGGCATCTCCGGACGGAGCAAAGGACAATCAGAGCCCACGTAGCCGTGGTAACCCGGAGACAATTATTGCCGCTCTGGTGCCTAGACAAACGCAATCACTCACTGTAATTTCATTTGGGCCTTTGGTTGCCATCTGTTTGATCTAACAGGGTTATGAGTTTAATCATTATTAGGCCCTTATCTGAGCAACAACCAATAGTGGGGCGGCATCATGAGTGCTGATAAAATGTCAATGCGCTAAATGCATTGGGGGGAGGGGAGGAGGGTGTGCTTAAGGATCCACTTACAAATCAAATTTGTTCAAGGAAGAGGTAGATGAGACAGAAATGCACTTTCTACATCTCCCTGGAAGACCGTCTGAGGAGGAGGATAGGAAGGATCCGAGCACTTTGGGCCGGAGAACCATCAGTTGTTGTTACACCAGCGACAGCTGTATTGGATGATTGTTTTATTTGAGGTCATTCTTGAAGTGTCTGGATATAAATTATTTGTCAATTACTGTAGATAAACATGCAGATTGCACTTAATTTACAGTTTAGCTTGAACATTACCATAGCAAACTTTCTCACTCTTCAAATTTGCTTTCAATACTTGTGCACTAAAAGTAGACTTGGTTGGAAAGACTAAAAACAAAAACCTAATAAAAACTACAGTACCTGTCAAAAGTTTGGAAACATTACAATTTTTTATGTTTTTGAATGCTCACCAAAGATACATTTATTTAATCAAAAATACTGTAAAAACAGTAATACTGCGAAATATTATTATGAATGTTGAACATTTTGTGGAAATGGTGATACTTTTTTCAAGTTCAATGAGCAACATTTATTTGCATTTATTAAATAGAAATCTTTTGTAACATTATATCTTCACTGTCACTTTTGATCAATTTAATGCACCCTCATTGAATAAAAGTATTAATTTCTCTCCTTTTTTCCACACTGCTGGATGTATTATATTGTTTCCTTATTCTCCTGGTATTCTTCCCGTATTCTCCCAAGACTTTTTCAGCTCTGATTAACTCTCGGCTGTAAATTTGTGGCGTGTCGTGACTTGTGTTAAGTACTAATTGTTACTGAATTATTGAGGAGGAGTTGCCCAACTGAACGTAATGTAATTATCTGCCATGGTTTCAGGGTAAAGTCCTGGCTACTAAAGAGGTTGGCTTCTTTCCAAGCGACGCAGTGAAGCCTTGCCCATGTGTGAGTACAAATACCAGATTATATTATAATGTTAAAAACATTCTGTATTCTCTGCCAAACAAAAACAAATGTGATCAAGGCAAGGTAGTCTTGTCCTTGTGTGCATGTTATTTTCAAATGGTTTAGGTATGCAAGCACCTCTTCAGTGCTGTTTTTGAATGACAGGTGCATTGTAGGTGATTGTTTGTGTTTGTTTACTATAATGCTGGTTCGTCATGTGGACAGAATGCGATAACACACTGTTATCAGCAAGATGATTTACAATCATAATTATGTACGTCATATTAAGAAAAAATATCTTTATGAGTGCATTTAGAAAACCAATTGTGGTTGTAAAAAGATACAGTAAGTGGGGCAGATTTTAGCGCTAATATGAGCTGTATTGTCCCAGACTTGAGCTGCAAGTTAAAAATACTGTATGAAAATCAGGTTGAGTGGAATTTCAAGAATAAAAGCACACATGTGTGCTCTACTTTCTCGTTTTGATTCTGTTTCTCTCAGTCTCACAGTTTTTTTTATCCCTGTATCTTTTTTAGGTGAAACCTATTGACTACTCTTCCCAGCCATGGTACGATCTTTATTCTCACTACCAGAATATAATTTTTACCAGAATATAACAATAATTTTTATTGTTACCATCTTTGATATTTTTTCTTTTATTTATCATTTTGTATTAAAATATCCTAACATTTAATTATTATTTAAATATTTTATTACTTTTTATTAATTACTATAATTAAAATATTTTGCAAACTACATTATACATACTACAAATAACTGGGAGAATCTTACAAAATATTCATATTATATCTTAAATTTATAAATCTATATTTATTATTATATCTATAAATTTTACTGTAAAATAAATATTTTGGATAATGAAATGTATTATTACCATTACATTTGTTTAATGTAATTTCTCATAATTTTCATAATTCTATGTCCCCCCTAATTTTTCATTATGCTCCCATTCTGTTTACTGAAAAACAATAAATACATTTGTAAATTCATGTGACTTTTTTGCAACCACAGGTCAGCACTATTGCCTTGTTAGCTTATTAACATTGTGTGTTGCCCATCAAGCCCTTCAACTCTGACCTCTGACCTTCCGTTCAGGTTTGCTGGCCCAATGGAGAGGCTGCAGGCAGAGGCTGCACTGCTCAACAGAAGGAGCAGTACGTACCTGGTCCGTCACAGAAGCCGAGAGTTTAACGAGTATGCCATCAGCATCAGGTGAGTTAAAACAGCACACCTGGTTATTTCACTGTGAAAAAATGTTTAAAAACAAAAATGACTAATTAGTAAAAAAAAAAAAAAAACTAATCTAAAAACTAATTGAGAAGAAGTTTCATAACTGCAATATTTCACCCACTAGATAATTGCAACTTTTTATCTCGCAGTTCTGATTTTTTTCTCAGAATTGTGAGATATAAACTCACAATTACGGGTTGTAAAGTCAGAATTGCAGGGTATAAACATGCAATTGCGAGAAAAAAATTCTGAATTACAAGATATAAACAATATAAACATGTAATTAACCTATAATTATACAAAATGCGCGCAAAAAACGCGCAAATTGCAAATTGATATAAACATGTAATTAAGATATAAACGTAATCGCTAGAAAAAAGTCAGAAATGCGAGATATAAACACGTAATTGTGAGAAAAATTCAGAATTACGAGATATAAACATGCAGTCGCTAAAAAAAAAGTCAAAATTGCGAGAAATAAGTCAGAATTACGAGATATAAAATTGCAATCGCTAGAAAAAAGTCAAAATGGCAAGATATAAACACGTAATTGCGAGAAAAAGAGAATTACGAGATAAAAACATAATTGCAAGGAAAAAAGTCAGAATTACAAGATATAAACATGCAGTCGCTAGAAAAAAGTCAGAATTCGAAGAATTACCACAACTTAATGATACATCAGTATGTTTTACTAATTCGTTCCCTCATTTTAAGTAAATTGTGCACACAATTTAATAATTCATACTAAATCATGGTCACATTGTAATAATTTGTTCCCTTGTTTTAGTTAAATCAAAACGAGGAAAGGAATTAATTCAACGTGGCCACGATTTACTAAAACGAGGGAACAAATTAATAAACCGTGGGAACAAATTCTTAATTCATGGCTATGACATATATTTCTTTCTCTGCATGTCATGTGCGGTCCTCCATAACCCACAAAAATAAAAAATAAAAAGATTTGATTTGTTTTATTCACACACTCAAACAACGATAGGACAACTCTATAGGCCGAAAGACAAAAGCTTGCCCCATGAGATGGCAATTTTATCAGAGTTTCCTTTTTTTAGACAGTCCTGTGCACTTTCTCTCTAAAAAATGTGAGCTCGTAACTTTTAATCCAAGGACTAATGGAGACGCCCCACCCCTCGCTATCGACCCTTTCTCCCTGCATGAAAAGCTCTTTGCCCCATGCATTACTATGGCAGCTTCCCATAGGGGATAGGCAGCATCGATCGCAATGATCACCAGAAAATTACTCTCATCATTTATTCATGGCCCACAGGTACAACAACGACGTGAAACACATCAAGATCTTAACAAAGGAGGGATCCTTCTACATTGCAGAAAATAGGAAGTTCAGAAGCATTTTAGTAAGTGCTAATGTTTTGTACTAGTTTTCAGCAAAGAGTCTTATTAAAACATCTTTATCATATAGAGTGAAAAGTAAATGTTACACTCATATGTTTTTAAGGTCGGTGGAATCTGTGCAATAAAGATAAATGTTTGCATTATACCAGCTTATTACATTTGAAATCTCTTTGTATCATTTATACAATCCCTTTTGTTTTGTCATCTGTTTGCCTTCTAAAGGGCATTAGGAAATCATGCTGCTTAATGTCTCTATTCTCTAGAAAAATCAAATGTCTTTTGTCAGCTTCTTTTTGAAAGCACTTTAAGATTCGATCTCGCAAATGCCAGTTAAATAACATTATTGGATTGTGAATGCTGGAGTCATATTGAATCCATTCATATATTTATTTTTTATTTTCCCTTTTAATGGCTGTAGATATTCACCCTTTTATGCGAACTGACATCATGTTGAGCGTATGTGTGTGTTTATTGCAGGAGCTGATCGAGTATTACAAACATCACTCTCTGCGGGAAGGATTTAGGACACTTGATACCACCCTGCAGTTCGCCTACCGAGAGCCGGAGAATGGAGCCAACAGTACGTTCTGTGCTCAAACATGCAAGTTTCAGATTCACGCAAACACAACTCATCAAAAACAAAATGTACGCTTGTTCTAAATAACACAAAAGCCTCACTTTGTTTGTTTTAAACTCACTTAGTGTGAGTATAAACAATGATTCATGTTTAATAGTTGGAAACATGTGACATTGTTGTGATGGCCAGTAGCTATGGTCACCAGGGCGGCTGCTAAGGCAGCAGTGTTTGAACACGTGCGTTTGAGACAACATCTTTTCACATGTTCCCAGGTGTCTTGATGTTTAAGGATACATTTCTCTTAGTTTGTCAAAAACAGAAGGTACATTTTCATACTATGGTATGTATGATTATAAAGCCTGAAATATGCACTAGTATAATGCAAATGCTTCTAACTGGAAGCTCAATTTCATGTTACGTTTGGAAATATTAGAACGCAAATATTTTATCAGTGGCACAAAGGACGCTATAAAGAGTTTCTCAACCTTGTTTCTATGCCTTATTTATGGGATATATTTTTTTAATATTTTAATAATTTATTATATTTAATTGTATATATACCATTCAAAAATTTAGGGTCAGTAAGAATTTTTTTAATTTTCAGTAATTCACAGTAAAGAATTCACAAAGAAATTCTATTTCAAATTGCTGTTCTTTTAAACTTTATATTCCTGAAAGAATCCTTCATCAAAAATGTAGCATTGCCATCTAAGGAATAAACTACATTTTAAAATATTTTAAAATAGAAAATGGTTACCAAGGCTTTATTTTATTTGATCAAAAATACAGTAAATACATTATTACAAAATAGTGCTGTCAAACGATTAATCGCATCCAAAATAAAAGTTTGTGTTCACATAATATATGTGTGTGTACTGTTATTATGTATATATAAATACACACACATACATGTATTTATTTAAGAAATATTTGCATGTATACATGTATATTTATATTTATATATCATTTATATTATATAGAAATATAAATATTTTATATATAAATATATATTTTTGTTAAATATATACATGCATGTGTATTTATATATATATAATAAATATACACAGTACACACACATATTATGTAAACAAACTTTTATTTTAGATAGTTTGATAGCACTATTTTGTAATGTTTTTACTGTATTTTTGATCAAATAAATCAAGCCTTGTTTAAAGCTTAATTATTTATTTATTTTTATTTATATTAATTAATTTCACTTATTATTTTAATTAAATGTTTTAGTTAATTTAATTATAAAATAATATATATATATATATATATATATATATATATATATAGCACATATACGAAAAGTTAATGTTCATGCAGGACTCGTTTTTTAGTTAAAAACTAACATACTTGCAGCATTCACGTCAGCATTTGCATACTTGTTTCTGGCCAAAGAAGTTTTAGTGATCTTCTGTCTGTTCATGGCTTTGTGGTTGTTAAAGCTCTTTAGACATCTGTGTTGTTTTCCAGCTGTGGGAGAGGAAAGAGTTAAAACTTTCAAACAGGGGCTGTTAGTAAACCCTGAGCTACTGAGCTGTGCTTACAGCCTGATCTGAGAGTTTATGGCGCACTGCAATCAGCGCTTAGACGAGATTTTATTGTAGCTCCATATGTCACAGCGAGGGTCTTGTCGCAATTGGGAAATGTTGGCAGATTGAGAAGCTGGTGGGACGTCACTCAAACACTTCACTGCTTTAACAAAGAGGACGAAAGCGATTCGACAACTCTGACCAAAGAATGGATCTCCCAGCATCCATTGCTGCTGTTTCTCTCTTCTTATCCCCAAGCTCTATTCCCATGCAGCACAGCTTATTTGTTTTGTTTTTTTTCATCTCAGCGTCTGCTTATGTGTCAATACATGCAAATCATATGCAGTTGTTTTCGAGATGGCTGCCAGAGGCGCACAAGTCTTTCATGTAAACAGGACGTATAGAGCAACAGGGGCATCTACTATAAGTGGTAACTTGACCCTGTGTAGGCAGAGTACAGCAAGAGAGTTTTGCATTGCGTCGTTCTTGTTGGACATTGAAATAATCCTGACTTTAATTCGCAGGTGAAGACAGAACAAATTGCTTGATGGTTGCCCTTTCCCTCCTCATTTTTATTTATATCCAGAAAGCACTGGAGATGCTGTCAGCTATGCTGCGTTTCTACTTATATTCCATCGAATGTGAAGCGAGCCATGCGGGATGGACGGCAAATCCATAACCCTGAATATTCACGTTATGGGTAACGACATGCTTAAGACTGGAGGTTTGAGCCTCGCAGCGTTTGCAGAATAGTGGGCGGACGGGTGTTTAGCTTTCCTGGAGTGACGTGGGTGGAATCTCAAGTGCCCATCAGTAGCTCGGACATCACAGGTTGGATAGTGGTCGGAGACAAGGCCTTTTGGAGACACAGCATGTGCTTCTGCATAAATTCATGAGCTCGGTTAGCCTCAGCTTGGGTTGTCCCTTCAAAACTTTGAACAGATGTTTAAGAAAGACATGAGATGCTTCTGAACCCAGTCAGAGTTGAACTGCTTGCCAGAGAACGAACAGACGAGCAAGAGGGAAATGGAGAGTGAGAAATGAAATGAAATAAGAGGAAGTTGAGAGATAGTGATGAGTAATTAGATTTCAAAGTTCAAAACCAGACATGTTGTTCTATTTTCTGAATGTATTTCTTTTTAAAATCAACAATACATTTAAAATGGACCTCACTTATGTTCTTAGAACATTTCTGGTCTTACTGTGGACATTCAAAAATGCACATTATTCCACAGAAAATAAATGTCTTCATAGTTTTGAGGGAAGCTCCACCTCTAAAAACATTTTTAATTCACATCTTGGGCCAGATTTACTAACAGTTTGCTCCAGCGCAAACCCTCTTTTGAAGAAAAAAAAAATCTACTGTCGGGATTTACTAAAGACATGCAGTGACAAAAATAGTGCTGAAAAGGTTTGGACTCATGTAACCCCTCCCATTCGAACCGCCCGCTCTAAGCAGGACTCGAACCCTGGTCCGCTGGCATGGGAGTCGGGCACTCTAACAAGGAGGCTAAAGACCGCAGTCTCTAGGATCAGTCGCTAGAGCGCCTTTTGAGATCAGGAGAGTGAGGTTTACACGCACAGCTCTTATCGGACTATGACAGTTACACTCAGTTATCTTTGCAGCTGACCTTATTGCATATGCATTTGTAGGAGTTTCCCTTTCAGATGCAAAATTTATGGGAGGGGAGTATTTAAATGAATCATGCAAGGTTTGTGCAAGTCAATGTACTGGTATTTGCAACATTATTTTACTGCCCAAAAAAGCATGTCTTTTACCAGACTCTAATTTGCGCTGCTCTTTGTAGATTGTGTTGGGCACTATCTATCTATCTATCTATCATCTCACAACACTTTTTTTAATTAAATGAAGATGGTTCTTGTGTTGCTGTCTTTTAGCCATTACACTCCAAAAATATGGAACATTTTACCAATTGAGACTAGACAAGCTTCAAACATTCACATTTATAAAAAGTAAGTGGAGACATCTTTTCAAAGATATGACACACTCCCAATCATCAGATTGTTCAATGTTCATCGATGTCTAGTTAGTTACACTGCCGTATTGCTTTGGCCGTCGTCCACAGAAGAGTGGATGAGGAAACATATTGTGTTGCTGATACGCTGGGGGTTCGTGACGCTCTGGGCCGAGCCGGTCAGATGGAGCATCAGATGGCGAGGGGAACTCGCTTCACTGCCACAGCCGAGCACAGACACTCCTGGAGTTTTACGAGTAAACCCAGACCTCACTGAAAGTTCTCAGTGGAATGGGACTTGAATAGAAATATCCCACAACTGGCATTCTACCGTGTATAACTAGTGTGAAGCACTTAGAATAAGGCCAAGTGTTGATGCACGAAGTTAGCGTTTGTTTACAGTCTGCTCTGTTTGCTTGCAAATGTTGAGTTTCAATTAAACATGCTTTTTCTTTTGCTTTTCTTCTCTTTACCCTTGCCGCACCCCTACCTCACTCTGTCTCGCCCCACCGCGCCCATGCCTCCGCCCACCTCAGCCCCGTTGCTCTGCGGCCTGTCTTTTCTAACTCCTGCCGGCTACAGCTTTGTCCCCCCCTCTACCGCCCCATTCTGGTCAGGTACAGGTACACGTTTTCTTATCCATTGGTGTCATTTTGTCAAGGTCGTAGGAGATCTGAGGCTGCCATGCCCTGCGTTTAACCCCGCCTCCCATCTCATTGTGCGTGTCTGTTTATAGATCATATCATAGCCGCTATCATCTCCTTTAATGCATGCACCATATGTCTTTTGTCAGCCACACGACACTGACTGACAGACACTATGACTCATCATTATCTCATTTCAGGTAGTTAGCTTATTAGATCCGTCATTACGGGCGGTTTTTGTCAAGGGAGCTGTGATGAAAAGGAAGGATTCGGCCTAACTTTGTGACATCTCTCTCTCTCCCTCCTTTACAAACTTCTCGCTTTGAGCATGACGGCATCTAACTGGCAGCCAGTTCTCTGTCTGTACAAGTCTTGCTCACTTTAAAACAGCTGAAGAGAAAGCATCCTGGCACCGAGGCGGATCTCATCAACACACGTCTGGCGGAGGGCCTAGCTTCTCTGGCTGCCGTTCACAAAGTCCTAAGAGCCTCTGAAGTCCGATAAAACAAAGACTCATTTGAATCCTCCACCACGTATTTCCCTCGGCCCACCGCATTTAGTGAGAACCACGAAACGAGTCCAACAAAACGTCCAATAGTCAGTGAGCTGGTAGAAGGAACATGATGTGTTTTTGAGGGAAAAGTCTCCTGAAATGTAATTAACCCAGCGGATTATGCTGTTGACACATCTCAAGACATAATCAAAACAGCCACTTCAGCTGTGATTGGACCCGTCCCAGATTCACAAGAATCATTTATTTAGAGTGGATGTGCTAAGGCAGGCAAACACATGAAGGAGTGCGGTGATTACAAGAGTCCTCAGGGAAACTATACAGCCCGACTCTGCTGCATCCATCCTCTCTCTGTTTGTCTGGTTAATTTTGTCTGATTTTCATCTTCATTTCTGTCCTGTGATGTTTGCTGCTAAATGTTCACTCTTTTTTCTTGTCTCTACAGTGTTCAATCCCAGGGTGATGGGTGTGGCGATAGCCCGCTATGACTTCAGCTCCCGGGACACACGCGAACTGTCTCTGCAGGAGGGCGATGTGGTGAAGATCTACAGCAAAACTGGAGCCAATGGCTGGTGGAGGGGCGAAGTCAATGGGCGGGTGAGTGTGTGTGGATGTGTTTGGAAGTATACTAGCTTACTGCATACTACATACTATGCATAAATAGTATGTGAAATAAAAGTTTTAAATACAATTCTACAAATTTGACATGAGTTGCGTCCCAAATGATGCACTATACACTATGTACTTATGCACTATGCACTCATCCATGTAGTGCGTGAATTGTATAAGGTTATTTTGTCATTTAACAACGGAGTCCGATACCCCCTCCCCCTCCGCTACGTAATTAAATCAGCGACAGCTGAGTGCATGAAGTGTCCAACATTCCACACTTCGTTTTTTCCGTTAATTTAGTGCATCATCCGGGTATTTAAAGTGCACTTTTTCTTTTTGGAATTTTCTGTGTGAACGCACTACTCGCACTATTTGTACTTAAAAACGTCATAGAATAGTGTATAAGTACGCGAATTGGGACGCACCTATGATTTCATGTCATGGCATGTTGAATTGTACAACATGCCATGACATGACATGACATTGAGTTATCTTCATGCAAAATTCAATCAATCAATCAACCAACCAATAAAAAACAACAATACTAAAATAAAAAAACAACAACAACAAGTAATATAACCTACTGGTCAAAAGTTTAGGGTCAGTATGATTTTTTTCAAGAAATTAATATATTCTTCAAGGATGCATTAAATTGATCAAAAGTGACAGTAGACATTTAAAATGTTACAACAGATTTCTATTTCAAATTAAGCTGGTCTTTTGAACATCCTATTTATCAAAAATCCTGAAAAAAAAGTTTTCCACAAAATTAAGCTGCACAACTTTTTTCAACATTGATAATAAGAAATTAGCAGCAAATCAGCCTATTAGAATAGTTTCTGAAGGATCATGTGACACTGAAGACTAAAGTGATGGCTTCCAGTTCATTCGTCAAACTGCAAATAGATTTAAAGGAATCATTATAGCATACAGTATTTCTAGTAATATGCTCCAGTTTACACTGCACATTTTAACGCATAGTTAATCGCTAAATACAATTTGCTCTATTTTATAACAATACAAGTTCACTAGATAGTAAAATATTTAATGTATTTAAATATTTAAAAAGTACATAAACTGCATTTTAAAATACAAAGTGTGTTTAGTTGCGCAGTCACAGAGCACCTACATAAATGTGAATCTACTGTCTGTTGATAACATGCTTGTCTTCTCTAATCTAAGATGACAGACATCCTGCTAAGAATGTCAGAAAACTGAAACCGCACAGAAAATGTGGCATCACTATCGAATTAAGCAGCATTATTTCATACTGAGCCCAAAAGCTTATTTGTACTTAAAGCGTATCAAACTGTCAAATGTTTTTTTGAGCCTTGAGATGTCTTATAATAGTTTCATCAGGGAGGCTGTAAGTGTAATTTAGTGAATAAAATGTTGCTGTTTTATGGATGGCAGTAATAGATTATGGGATCAGTGCTTTGAATAGTTCCCCTGTCTCTTTCTGAAATGGACAGAACTGCTTTTGTCCCTTTTGTATTCATATTGTATTCAGGTGTGACATGATTAAACGTCAACCACTAAATTACATCTCTTCAACGTTAATCTGCATTTTGCCTGAACCAGCTGTGATTGTCAACAGTGTTGCGTGAAAAGATGTTTTGATGGATGCTTGGTTCTTATTTTTGTTGCCTTGTGGTGGACAGTCCGGCCTACAGTATCAGCTCCTCCTGTCGTCCAGTCAGAACTTGGCCTTCTGATATTTCTCTTTGAACCAGACTCATTTTTCTCGAATCATGTTGTTTCATGTAAATTATTGAAAAATAAATAAATCTGCAATACATTTATGTTGGTTCTGTTCTGTTTACCAAAAGGGGGGTTATCGCTGGTCACGAGAACATCGCCTTCTACGTGGGCACTTACCCAGAACAGAACCATACTGCCAATCCAAACTGTATGTTAACTGTCAATCATCTTTGACAATAGTGGTCCTGACAGAAATTGAGTATAGAAAAATTATGTGACACCCCAAAACTTGCCATCACAGCAATCACAGCACAGCTATTCCTCTCTCTCCCTCCCTGATTTGGCCGATCAAAAGAAAAATCAGCTCTGTTGTACTGTCCTGTTAGATATTATTGCTCAGGCCTGTGTGCAGCCACCAGAATTGTTTAAACAATCCAGTGCCGGCTCTCTTCCCCTCCTCTTGCAGCAGGCGCATCTTCAAGGTTATCCAGGCAATGAAGTGACGCAAATCCTCTGTAATACCCCCCGCAACCTTCTCCTCTAATCACTCATTCCTTCTGTTCTGTCTCATCCACAGGTGGGCTGGTTCCCCTCCACATACGTAGAAGAGGGCGAGGAGTGAACGGCTCAACGATTGCACACAAGAGAAAGGAAATTAAAGGAAAAAAGCAGATGGACTGCATTCGACTGGACTACACTGAGCTGAGTCACAGAGTCAGCTGATTGGCTGGTGTACTCGCTCACTCTCTGTCTTGTTTGTCTATCCTGGAGGAAGTGCACAGGGTTTGATAGATGAAGGACTGTCTCTCAGGGAGCAGATTATCAAACACAACCCCGAACCCTCAGCCAGACTGCATCTTAAAAGACCCTTTCGGGCTCCTGGACGTAGCGTCGCGGATGAATCCGAGCTTAGATGGAACGCACGGAATTGGACTTACACTGTGAGCTATTTCTGTATGTATGTGGCAGTTTGTCGGCTCACAGGGAAACATGTTTGTCCTGACCTTGCCTGAGTCCTCCTTACCTCCACTATTATTGATGATGCCCCCTCCCCGTGTGTACACTGCCCTGGAGGTGTTCTCACATACGGAAGACCCTCCCAACCTGCTATTCATCTCCGATTAAGATCATAGCTCCCTGCCATGTAGGCTGCGGTAATTGATTGCCGTCTCTTCCTACAAAATCTCTCTTATTTTCAGATTTCCACTTAAAGGGAACACCCGGTTGTTTTGTGCGTCGTGTTTCTCGCGCGCTTATCTCGGGAGATATATTGTGGGGTTGTCACGGCGTGTTTATCAGATTTACGCTGTACCGCGTCGGCAGGGAGACACGTAGCGAGACGTTGACAAGAAACAAAAGGGATCGCGGTGACAGGCCTGTAAACAGCTTTTTCAGCAGGGGTTCACGGCCCCGAAAGCATTGCGTCAACCCATCCAGAAAGGATCCTGGTAGATAGCACAGACAATGCCTTCTCAATCAACTAATGAGGAGGATTTATACACATTTAAAGGAAGAATTGACACATTGAAAAACAATGAGGCAGATCATTCTGTTTTAAATCCAGTGAATCAGAACCCTTGAAAGTCTTATGATGTGTAAATTAGTGGTTGATCGATATGGATTTTTCAGTGTCTGATGCCGTATCATGACTGTATCATTATTGAAGTGATTATTATGTTTCTAGAATATTACATGTTTAGCAACAGTTCTTCTAACCCTAACTGATGGAGTCTGTAGCTTTTCATTTCTTAAACAACCATATAGGAAGACACATCATGGCCATATTCCGGAACGACAAAGCCAACATTCATCAGGCTCAAATTGTGAAAGAAAGGTTGGGGGGAGCATGAAAAATCATTTTCACACATGAATTGCACCTCTGAGTCCAGACCTTAAATTCATTGAAAGTCTTTGGGATGTGCTGGAGGAGACTTTACAGAGTGCTCACCTCTTGCATTGTCAATACAAGATCATGACCAAAAATTGATGCACCTCTTGATGGAAATAACATAATTTTGTCTTCCTACATGGTCGTTTAAGTAATGTAAAAGCTACACACTCCATCAATTAAGGTTAGAAGAACTGTTGCTAAACATATAACATGCTAGAAACATAATAATCACTGCAATAATGATCCAATCATAGACTCTTAAGCATTAGTTTACCATTGGTGTATATTGACAACCTTCTTGTCCAAGGGTTAGTAAGTCAATTCTTCATTAAATCTAAATATAGCAGTGCTCTGTACTGTCGGATGGGATACTGGATACTTTTCACTTCCTGCAGTATTCCCCTTTGGGACTCATTCTTCCAAGAATTTTCCAGTGCTGTAATGAACTAGGCGGATGCTTTACCTGTCTGCAGCTACATGTAGATCTGTGCAATCTGAACTGCCTCTAAACTGTGATGAAATGAAAGTTTTCAGAGTGTTTAGACTGAGTTGAGGTGACAGACTCTATAACAGGAGAAAGGTCATATCAGGAAACACTCAAATCGCTAGTTTGTCTCAAATGGTTAGATAAAAGTGCACTCACAAAGGATTATTTATTTATTTGTGATCTAAGAAGAGACTTTGACAGGAAAAGACATTCAGAAGAATACCAACAAATGACTGAAAAGCTTCAACCGATAAAAACGAAACGCATAAACAGAAATACACTCCCATGTGCCTATAAAGAAGTCCAATGTAAAGCGTCTCCTTTTATAACTGGCTGTTCTTTCTTCACATTATGCTTTGATTGAACACAAAGACGGATCTTTTATCGTTTTACTTTTGCCTTCCCAAAGAGCTACATAATGTACAAAGTTGTCATGTGAGCAAGAATTATGTATTTTTTTCATTCCTGTAAAATGAGATGTGTAGAGTAAAAAGGGTAAATATTTATTGATTTATATATCTTTATCTGTGTTATAAAGATTTTGTCTTTTAAATGTATAATGTGAATAAGGCATTGATCAGTTGTCTCATTGTGTGATCTTTGTCTCAATGTAGCACAATGTAACACCACTAAGTGGCAGTATCATTACCAGATGCATCTCTCTTCATTCTCACCCTCATCTGATGAGCTTATAGTTTTCCTTCCTCGTCTTTGGTTCTTTCCTTGAATTTTCCCAATTATCATAATGCTGCCTTTAAGTTCAGGAAAGTCTGTACTTATGAGTTTGAAAGACAAACTTGCATTCAAATGATTTTGGTCAGAAAAAGACCACTAAAAATCAAAGATGGCGTTGCTGTGAAAAAGGTCTATACTAATTAGCTTCCGCCATGATCCATTAACACATTCGGAGACTTTGGGCTCAAAGTTTCCCACCTAATAACTTTCATGTACGCTCAACTCATAAATATGATCATTCTGACATGATTTAAAGGCAGCATAAGGCCCAATGATATTTAAAGATTCAGTATTTTCCTGTAATGCTGTATCAGTTCTCTCCTCACTGTTATGTCACAGAGGATTCGAGTAGATTAACTTCTCATTAGGAAAATCACATTTACCAGCTGTTTATGGCATGACCCTACCTCTCCCTCCCTTTATTTCTAAAGGTTAAAGGTTGGTTTTAGCATTGCCTTTTTTTTCTTTTGGGCTTCGACTGAAAGAGGATTTTTGGTCTGGCACCGAAATCTGGGGCGAAATCCGTGCCCGAGGCAGATTATGGTCTTCTCTTGGGTTCGCTGTTCCCTTACACTCTAACTGCGAGCGGTAGAATTGGTTTTCTAAGCTTTCTCACCGGTAATCTGTTCCCACTCCTCTCTCCCCAGAGATGAACCCTGACAGGATGGATTTAACAGGCTTCCACACATCGTTATATATTTATATACGGCAGAGTTTGTTTCAACAGAGTTGTGGGCCACTAATCACCCAGCGATCTCTAACCTCGAAGGAAAGGGATTTCTGTCTCTATTTTCTCTTTCTGTGGCATCTCCTGTTTTCTTCACTCACACCTTCATAATCATATTCTCCACTCTTTATCTAGATGCCCTTCAGACTTTTTATGTAATGCTAAGGGCATCCTATGGGAATAAAAATTAAGTGAGCGCATATTTGAAGTCTGGTTTGTTGTGCTGAGAGTCACTAAATGTCTCATGCTTTTTTGTGTAATAATTGCTATTGTGGGATTTTCTATGTGCAACAATTTCTGGGGCTATTGAACAAGCAAAAAGCCATATTTTTGCAATCAACCTTGAGTAACAGAATGACGGTACTCTGAGGGGCTCATGGTTAATGATCTGCTGTCCACTGAAGCCAAAGACATACACAAGCCTGGCCACCATGTAAACCACCGCAGTGGCCTAACCTGTAGCAGTGCAATCCGAGTGTCCTACAGCGCCACCTAGCTGCTGTATCTCACTCAAACTGTATATATGTTAATAAAGTTGCAATAAAAATGTATATTGCTTCTTCTTGCAAACTGCATTGCAGTCTTTTGTGTCTGGTTTTGTGTGGAAAAACTGTTCAATGGAGTGAGAAGCCAGCGCAAATGGTTGGTTTTAGGGCAGGTTAACTGACTGATTAAATTATGAAAAGAAATCAACTCAAAAACAGAAGGATTTGGGGAAAGAAAATGTGCTGAACAGTTTGATTTTAATAATTTAACCAATAGTTTGTTAAAATCACTTTTAAATATTGTTTTCTACTGAATGATATACTAATAAATTATCTTTAAAAATTTAAATCAATATTTTATAACTTGTTTTTTTTTTATAACTTATACTGAACCTCTACGTGGGAGCAGTGTTATTTTAGTAGAGATATAAACTATCATCATTTTTATTAATATTTTGATTTAACAAAAAAATTAAGTTTTAATTTTTAGTAATTTTGTTATTTGCTTTTGTCATTTTATTAGTGTTTTTATACTATTAGGTTTCATTTACTTTTATTTCAGTTTTAGTTTTTAATATTTTTAGTGCTTAAACTATTTCAGTTAGTTGCCAAAGCAACATTTCAAATTTTCGTTTAGTTTAGGTGTTTCATCTAATATGTATATTTATATTTTGTTTCAGCTTTATTTCAATGTTTTAGTAAATGATAATAACCCTGCATTGGAGTTTCTAGTTTTAGCTAGTGCAACAACAGAATAAATCTTTAAAGTGATAGTTCACCTAAAAATGAAAATTCTGTCATCATTTACTCACCCTCATGTCGTTCCAAACCCGTAAGACTTTCGTTCATCTTTGGAACACATGAAAATATTTTTAATGAATTCTGAGAGCTTTCTGTCCCTCCATTGACAGCTATGCAACTAGCACTTTGAGATCGTAAAAACGAATCCATATGAATTAAGCGGTTTAGTCCAAATTTTCTGGAGGCACAATCACTTTATACACTGAACAGATTTGATTTTTAATTTAATAAATGATAGAATTTTCATTTTTGCCTGAACTATCCCTTTAATCCACAACACAAGAGACTTTTGCATTTCAGTTAGCTCAAAAAATATGTCAATTCTCAAGGTTGGCAGACTTATGCATTCATGTATGCGGCTGGGAAGAGAACTTGCTGTCAAATTTGGTAGTCATGTAGAAAAGTGTGCGTGTAAAATAGGGCTTAAAACAGTGCCGGTCACCATCTGTTTGAGCGTATGTGGAGAACACGTTCTGAGGAAGATGACTGGGTCATTGAGTATGAGGTCTCTGCGGAACAAAAGTGGGCGTTTCTGTATTTGTGGGTGTTTTCAAACTGGTGGGTGTTCATATATCATGCAATGAAAATGATCCACTTCACCCGACCCCACCCCTAAACCCTACCCACACTCTGACGTGGGCAAATCAGGTAACGCTCTCAAAAACGCCCCTCTGTTTATGGCCTCGCCCATCAATCATTAATGTCCTGCAGAGACCTGTACTTGGGGTCATTCGATTGGTGATGAGGCGCTTGAGGTGTCTGCCGAGACTTAATCTATCGCCTCAAAGCAATGCCTGCAGAAGAAAGCTTGCTCAGATGAGGATTGATTTACAGAAAAGTCATGACTGCGGCAGAAGTCTCGAGCCCCTTTATCCCCACTTCCAGCTCCTGAGGTAAACACTCATTTGCTGGTGTAAATGTAGAGAAATCAGACAGAAGGCTCATCCCTGAAAGCCTGGAACTAAAGAAAGACTCATTAAACCACATCAAAAGTGACATCTACCTGCGAAACAAACTGATTTTATGTACCCACCTCTATCCAGAATAAACCATTTTTGACATTTAACAAAATGCTCTCGGTTTTTGTGTTTTTCTCATATCGAGTGAGCCTGTACCTTGGTATTTTGATTATTATACAATGATCTGCAGAGGATATTGTTTTTAATAATGGAACGCCTGAAAAAGCTCATAGTACAGTATTTGCTTTTTGTCCACAGTGTCTGGTAGACGTCTCCTTAAAGATCCATGTTAGGCAGCATTTGCTGCAGTGGCCATCTGGGAGCTGTCAATGGAAAAGGCAGTAGCCGACATGTAAATATCAAGTCCTACGGCCCACATTCACATGCCCGCATGCAGTCTCCTAATGTATTAATAGCAACGTCACTGATCTTCCTATTACAGTCTTCCATCTTGTGAGCCATTCCAGGAAAAGTTGACATGAACTGTTAGTTGACATACAGTATAATCTCAAAGATTCGCAGCCCATTCTCGACCTAGCCATAGACACTGCTCTTCACCATGATGGTGAAACTTCATCATCACAGAAACACCTTTAAATACCAAAATAACAGAACATTAAACACATAACACATCTTCCCCTGTATTAATCTTGTGCAAAAACACAAAATAACTCTCAATTTCAACATTTATTCTCCCTTACAGAGTGTGATGCAAAACTGAAATGTCTTGAAATCTGCTGCAACTCAGTTTGATGTTGAATGGATTCTTCTGATAATGTCATAAAAATAATAACTTAAGAACAAGGGTTTACTCAAAAATGTTGAGCTGCACAAAAATAAAACTAAACTCCTCGTTCAGAAAATGTAATTGTTTTAAGTTGCATCAATGATTTAACAGACTTTAACTGCAGCACACTCAGTCTTTATAAGTTAGTAGTACTGTTCAGGTTTACAGTGATCACTTTTGACATTCATGCGTCAGCAATAGCTGTGAGAACCAATGAGGTTTGCGCAGTTGTTTATTCTCCGCCTTTTTCGCCTTATATGGTGTGGTGTGCACTGACCGAGCTGCAACAATCAACGTTCTTGTGTGTGCACTTTTTGTATATGTGAAAAAGTCACACTGGTTTGTAGGGACATAAATAAGGGACAAGATTTTTATTGCGAATTATCTCATATGTGATATTTATATCACATTTTATTTATTAATTTATTTTGGGTTTTTTTTTTTTGTATATATAAAATGCTTTATGAAAGAAGGAAGAATAACAGTGTAGGCCTACTTACAGAAAATTTATCCAGTTATCCTTCTGTCGTCTGACTGATAATTTATACTTTTTAGTAAGGAATTATATTAAAAGGTCTTTTAATATAATTCTAAAAATGTCCCCCTTCACATGTCTTTTTGCTGTGAAGTCTTTACTGATTTTTATGTAGTAAATGTAAGAATAATCTTTATGTTATTAAATGAACACTAACTGGACTGAAGCAACTTAAGTTTATTTGATTATCAATACATCATGTTTTAGAAAAATCACGTAAAAATCTGAGTTTCAAAAATGATAAAACAGGCTTTTAAGGAACATTTAAGCCTGTACAACTCTGTAACATTTGTACAACTCTCAATCATCAATATATTGTATTAAGAATACAGAGCTTTGACCATAAAACTAAGCATTTAAATATCATTTTACTAAGACTGTTATTTTGCTCAGTTTGGGCCTCTGAATGAAATTGAGAGTATGCAAAAATTTTGATTTATTTTAATAAACTGTTTCAACTGTCAGGATTTACAGGGTTAATGCTTTGTCTCAAAGAGTTACTGTATTTCAACATGACCTGAGCATAAAACCGAACGGGGCTGTAATAAAACCCTGAGGTCCACGGGGCACATTTAATACCGCATCCTCTGAGCTGAGCAACACATACACGTGGAGTTACAGCATGATAGAATTCATCAGAATCCATCTGTGCCATCACTAGGAGCGTATCACACACCGACAACAGTCTCGCGTCTATCCGGCACTTGAATCCGATAAGATAAGACCATCTCCGCAGTTTTTTAAAAAGGAAACTGCTGTCTGCAGCGAGCAGAATCTTGCCAGTGATCTGCTGAAGCTCTCAGTGGAGGGAAGTGGCATCTCTCACCCTGCCTCTTACAATATCTAGTTTTCATGTATCAGCGGGTGAGAAAAGAGATGCTTTCGGTCTCTTCTGCTACTGGATCCTGACATGTGTTGCTCTGCAGAGTCCAGGAAATCCGATTCAATAAATGGATAATGGATCTGCAAAAATGACTTAACATTTGCAGGGAGGTAGAGTCATGTTAAAATATAAATATTCAGTATCCTGTTTTACTCAGAAAGCCTCACATTGTGAAAGTGGGTTGCAACTGGCGCTTCATGATTTAAAACACTAAATATGCATACAGAATTGTTCTGTTTGACAGCTCTATTGATTAGCCATTAAACGTTATGGGCCTATAAGTAGTGATATAAATGCTTTAAACCCGAGGTTGTTGGCCTAAGCGTCCCGATCTAGCAGGTTGTTCTATACGTGGCAGGAGAATTACGAGACGGGAGAGATGCTTGTTTCTATTTGGTTCCTGAAGAACCATCCGCTCTGGCTGTGTCAAATCCCTTGCGCTCTTCCAGAATGCCTCCAGGTATATTCCACTTTCATTTGTCATCCAGAAATATGATGGCATCAGCTATTCTCTTCAACTCCACAGAGAGTTTTTCATAACACTGCTGCAAGACATTGACAATAAAAAATCCACCAATCACTTCTGGAGACGGGTGAAGTCATTGTGGCCTAGGTAAGCAGATTTACATTTAGAAGTTTTTAATGAAATACTTGGTTCAGTATAAAATCTCATGTTTAGTTGGTTTACATTCAAGCACATAAGTTTCCTTGTTTTTTATACTGTATATAAAGGTTGTTGCATCCCAGATAGCAACATTGTGTCGGCCCAGATCCGGCCCACATCTGGCACATGCGGAATGATGATCCGGGCCACATGTGGCAGGAATGATGGCACTTGGGCGGACCGCTCCTGTTTGCCAGATCTGGGCCACAAGCAGGCCATAGAAATGCCACATGTCAGCCAAGAGCAAAGAAATAAAACAGAACTGGACCTTATCTGATCCACAAAATCTTATATATTATTTATAGAGTCATCTCAGCATTAACAAGTCTGTTATCAAGCAGAATCACTGAAGGAAGGAAGGAAACAGAAAAAAAGAGACAAGTAGAAACACAAGAACTACAACTGACTTCAGCCACAGCCTTAGATGAAATCAACTGAAGATAAAAGACATTAAACCTCTGAAGATCTGATTAAACAACTCCACAAACAGCATTACCAGCTTCACTTATTACTAACCAGGGGTGCGTTTCCCGAAAGCATCGTTAGCCAACTATGGCCGTAAGTCCCATTGAACTCTATTGGTAACGACGGAACTTGCGACCATGGTTCGCGTTGGGAAACGCACCCCAGACTGACTTTCTTTCTGTCATTCATCTACAGCAGTTCTTATTGAGAATTAACAGAAGTTTAACTCTCATGTTTGTTTCATTTGAGGTTACCATTATGGTGATTGGTGTTTCCATTAGTTGGTCTCTTTTTTCATATGTATAAATTTTTGTCTTTTTTGCCTGTTGTGATTGTGTTTCTGTCAAACACATTTGCAGTAGCAAAAAAATTTGAAACAAGGTTTGGTGTTGGCATGATTTTATAAATATCATGAAATGGCCTGAATCACTGATGTTGTTTAAATGTAAAAATTATTTTGTGCCATTATCACTACAAACCCTGTGTTTCTGTGACATGAGATCTAGCTGTATTGTAGAAATTAGAAAATTAAAAAAAAAAAAAAAAGTTCTCTTTTTTTTTTTTCCATCTTCAATCTTCTAACTGATTTCTGCAATACATCTGGATCTCATTTTGCAGTAACAATTTTTATATACTATTATGTTCAAGATACATTGCTGAAGCATCTATCTCATGATGATAATAAAATCATCAATAATCACTTGATCATACCTCAGTTTTCTTTGCTACTGCTAATGTGTTTGACAGAAACACTACCACAGCAGCCAGAGAAAACAGATATATTTAAAAAAAAAAAAAAAAAAAAAAGTTAAGAGGCCAACTAATCACCATCATGGTAACCTCAAATGAAACAAACATGAGAGTTAAACTTCTGTTAATTTCTCAATAAGAACTTCTGTAGATGAATGACAGAAATAAAGTCAGTCTGGTTAGTAATAAGTGAAGCTGGTAATGCTGTTTGTGGAGTTGTTTAATCAGATCTTCAGAGGTTTAATGTCTTTTATCTTCAGTTGATTTCATCTAAGGCTGTGGCTGAAGTCAGTTGTAGTTCTTGTGTTTCTGCTTTTCTCTTTTTTTCTTCCTTCCTTCAGTGATTCTGCTTGATAACAGACTTGTTAATGCTGAGATGACTCTATAATATATAAATATTTTGTGGATCAGATCAGGTCCAGTTCTGTTTTATTTCTTTGCTCTTGGCTGACATGTGGCATTTCTATGGCCTGCTTGTGGCCCAGATCTGGCAAACAGGAGCGGTCCGCCCAAGTGCCATCATTCCTGCCACATGTGGCCCAGATCATCATTCTGCATGTGCCAGACGTGGGCCGGATCTGGGCCGACACAAAGCTGCTATCTGGGATATGAAAAACACATTTTTATTTACATTATTCTTTTTCTGCAATTGCTAACTTAAGAAATTGAAATGCTGTATCAAACTCAACCAACATGAAAAATATCATTTGCAACACTCATTGTTTAAAACAAAGACTTTTAAGCTTGATGTTTAAAACAAAATGTATACACAGACATCAACATTCGGCATATGAAACACAACAATGGTGACATGCTTCATGCCAGCATACAAAACATATTCATGGTTCCCAGCATGCATTGCGACATGAATAAATTATGCAGCTGATTTTTTTTTTTTTTTATTGTCACCATTGTTGAGGTTTGTATGATGAGTGCTGATGTCTAAGTGTGTCGCTTGTAACTCCTAAATAATCCAACAATCAGTTCAGTGTTAAAAAATATTTTATATCACTTTTGAGTTATTTCCTTTTCACATAAAACTTCAAAAACAAAAGTCTAAAGAAAAAAAAAAATGTATGAAAAAGCAGCTGATTAAACCACTTTAACGCAGTTGTTTGTCTGTTACAACATACATGTTGATTTTCTTTATCAAAGCACAAATGTTTTCTGATAACACCTGCGATTGCTGATAAAGAAGCAACTCTGTAATAGTCAGGAGTCAAGAGCTCAACTAAAGCAACCACCAATCTCCATGATGGTGACCTCAAACGAAACCTCTAAACTTCTGTTAATTCTCAATAAGAACTGCTGTAGATGTGTGACAGAAATAAAGTCAGTCTGGTTAGTAATAAGTGAAGCTGGTAATGCTGTTTGTGGAGTTGTTTAATCAGATCTTCAGAGATTTAATGTCTTTTATCTTCAGTTCATCTAAGGCTGTGCCTGAAGAAAGTTAGTTTGTGTTTTTATTTCTCTTTCTTTCAGTGCTTGTTCACAGCAGGTGTTTGAATGATTGAAAGAATGCTTCAGGAACATCATACAAACCTTCAAATAACATTCTACTAACATTAAGAAAACTACATTTTATGTTCTTGGAATGTTACAAATCAACATTCAGTGTTGAATTTTAGATCAAAATTAAGTTGAAAGAACGTTTGAGGAACATTACACCTTATAAAAACGTTCCTGTAACGTCAAGAAAACTGGACGTTTTTAATGTTCCCAGAACCAACACTGAATATTTAGAGAACGTTCTTATAACAAAATTCTGTTAGCTGGGTATAAGAGGGTGAATTCAAAGCATTTTGAAAGTCACACACTTCCTGCTGCCAATTGGTGGCGCAATAACTTTGACTCACAATAGTCACATCCATGTGATTGGCCTCCTACATTGAACATACAGCTGAAGTTTAATCAAAATCAGTTAATCTATGCGGATGTTATAACACACTTCCTGTTTCCCTTTTTCGCCATAAATTCATTTCCTTGCCACGGCCTAACCGTCTGAGATACACCCTTCAAAGAAAACTCAAGATCTTCACAATTTAGCATCACAAAGGCCTTTAGATGAGACTTGCCAAATATGATTAAAACTCTATCGGAGGAGTTAAAGTATGACGCCTGGACATGGCAAAAATTGCACAAAAATTGATATAGTGTATAATTTATTGTTTAGAAGATATGAGACTCTTCCTGTTTTGTCGTTACTTTAATCCCTCACCATTGCAACACTGTTCAATTCCAATTTAGTATCCTCAGTGTCTTTTCATCATGTTGACAAAGTTTGGAGTGAATCGCACAAATCCCTTTAGAGTAGTTAAAAATGTAGAGCCTGATTTTTCAAAAAATCCACATTCTTTGATTATATTGAATTACGTTCATAAAAGTTTATTAATAAAGACAAGACAAAAACGACCATTTCAAAACACAGGTTACATGTCCACTTTCTCCTGTAATAGTCTTCACAATTCTTTGTGTTTTGTTTTCAGCACTTCTTTTTATTTGACTCCTATTTTGATCTCTTTTATTCTATATATTTTTCAAGAGGTCAAGGTTTTATTTTTTTGTTATTATTTTGTAGCTTGACAGCTTCAGTTCTCATTCACTTTGTTTATATTGAAAAGCAGAACCAGAATATTTTTCAGAATATTTAATCTTTTGTGTTCCAGAGACAAAAGAAACAACACTGGAATGACGTGGGTGAGTAAATAATGAATTTTTTAATTTTGGGTGAAATTTTCCTTTAATGTTCTTTTCCCCTTACAACACTGCTGTATTAACACAGTTGGGTTCATGCAGTCCTCTCAAAATGTCTTGGCATGGTACTATGAATTTTAAATCCGATATTCACATTCACAAGATTATATTAAAGTGTGCAGCTCTGAATCGGTGACTTTTGCATTTCTTCTTTGTAGCAACATTTGTGCGAAAAACATGTGCTTTTGTAATAATGTCCTGGGTTGCACCATATGTTCTTCACAAAAAATACTAAACCCACTTTCTTTTTTTCTTGACACTTTTGAATATCTGTCTGTGTGCATAATGCAAAATCCATCAAGAACAACTGCACAGTTGGGTTTTTTGGCAAGAAGCACATGAAATTACAGTGTTTGTATTCCCCATGGCTCATATTCAGTGCCAAGAGGTATTTTATTAGCCAAAAACCTCTCGTTGCCAAACATGACTAAAGGTAAGTAAGATCTGTATCTTTTCAACTTGTTCTGAAGGCTGATGCCAGTTTTCTTGCCAGTTCCACAGTTTTTTTTTTCTTTTAATCCTAGACAGCAGTGATTAAATGGAAAGCAAATGGAGATTTTTGCTAACCCAAAAGTGATCTCATCAATGTCTCAAACTGTGACCTGATATGATACAAAAGACAGCAATAAAAAAATGAGTTTTTAATATGAACTCAAACATTTCTCAGCAAATTATTCCAAGACCAATTCATTTGAGCTATGCCATCCACATTCATCATATTTCTGCCCTGTTACTTCTTCAACAATTTATATTTCCCCTTTAAAAAATATTTTTCAACACACACACACACACACTACTGTTAAAAGCAGTGTCAGTAAGTAGGTCAAGTGAGATTTGATAAATTTTTAAAAGAAATTAATACTTGTATTCTGCAACTGTATTGATCAAGAGACAGTAAAGACTTTTCTGTTTACTTTTTTTTTTTTTCAAATCAGTGTTGCTCTTTTGTTCATTATCAAAGATTCCTGAAAAAACGTTTCCATGAAAATATTAAGCAGCAAAAACTGTTCTCAACTTTAAAATATGAAATGTTTCTTGAGCACCAAATATTAGTGCATATTAAAATGATTTTTGAAGGATCATGTAACACTGAGGACTGGAGTAATGGAGTAAAAAAACAAAAACAAAACTAAACTAAAATCAGTCATTTAAAATA
Source organism: Hypophthalmichthys molitrix (assembly GCA_037950675.1). Classification (NCBI taxonomy): domain Eukaryota; kingdom Metazoa; phylum Chordata; class Actinopteri; order Cypriniformes; family Xenocyprididae; genus Hypophthalmichthys; species Hypophthalmichthys molitrix. The sequence goes on along the minus strand of CM075514.1, from coordinate 19,746,688 downwards.
CTAAGTGAATTTAACCTCGGTGAGGATAAGGAACTTCAAAAACATTTACAAACCAATTCCAAACTTTTGAATGGTTGTGTATAAAAAATTGTGATAGCGCATGCAGTGTGGTTAGCTAAATGAAATTTGGGCCAGAGGTTTTCACAGTTCTGCAGCAGCAGCTCATATAGTTTTAGTCCCACCTCTGATCGTGCTGCACTAGTGAGAGCTGCCATTAGGAGGAATAGCGGGGTAGAAGCAGGGAGGACTACATTAGCCTAATAACAGACATCTGGTGGCCATTCATTAACTTGACCATCCTTGATGTCCTCGACCTGGAATGTCATCTCTCACTTTGTAGAGATTCAACTTTGGTTAAATCAACAAAAGAGATTGTAGAGAAGAAAGTGGCTTTAAAGGGAGGGCAGAGGGACAGTGCTGAGACATTCATTAGCTGAGTGGATGCCTGTCTTGGGACGTCTTAGAACTAGTGATCAGATGGATGGACAGGTAGGAGGATGAGAGGCTCTGATCTCCGATGACCTCGGATTAACTAAGGGGATTTTTGTGCTTGTGCAACACAGGATCTTTACATTTTGATTTACCACCCTTAAAGGGTTAGTTCACCCAAAAATGAAATTTCTGTCATTAATTACTCACCCTCATGTTGTTCCACACCCGTAAGGCCTTTGTTTATCTTCAGAACACAAATCAAGATATTTTTGATAAAATCTGATGGCTCAGTGAGGCCTGCATTGCCAGCAAGATAATTAACACTTTTAAACACCCAGAAAGCTACTAAAGACATATTTAAAACAGTTAACATGACTACAGTGGTTCAACCTTAATGTTATGAAGTGACCAGAATACTTTTTGTGTGCTAAAAAAACAAAAGACTTTATTAAGCAATGTCTAGTGATGGGCAATTTCAAAACACTTCATGAAGCTTCGAAGCTTTACGAATCTTTTGTTTCAAATCAGTGGTTCGGAGCATGTATCAAACTGCCAAAATTATGTTATTTCAGTAAACGAGGCTTCGTTACGTCATAAGTGTTTCAAAATTTCAATGGTTCACCACTGGGGGGCATGACTTTGGCAGTTTGATACACGCTCTGAAACACTGATTCGAAACAAAAGATTCGTAAAGCTTTGAAGCTTCATGAAGCAGTGTTTTGAAGTCGGCCATCACTAGATATTGTTGAATAAAGTCATTATTTTGTTTTTTTTGGCACACAAAAAGTATTCTCGCCGCTTCATAACATTAAGCTTTAACCACTGTAGTCACATGAACTGTTTTATGCCTTTAGTAGCTTTATGGGCATCTGAAAGTGTTAATTATCTTGCTGTCAATGCAGGCCTCACTGAGCCATCAGATTTTATTTAAAATATCTTAATATGTGTTCCAAAGATGAACGAAGGTCTTATGGGTGTGAGGGTGAGTAATTAATGACAGAATTTTCATTTTTTGGTGAACTAACCCTTTAAGACAATCAGTTCCCACCTAAACCTGTTGAAAGGTCATATTTCAACCATGACTGTATAACTTGACGTTGTGAGCATTACTGTAAATAAAAGTGTTGCTACAAAACCCAGGTTTGCTATACAGTTCTTAGTGGTTTTAGTGCGTTTCTAGGGTGTTGCTAACTGGTTGATTCCATACTTTGGGTGGGTCTTAGAGCCTGGGCCATTAGTGATGCTTTTCTTTAGCAAACAACATTATTTTACTAAAAGATTATGAACTCAAACAACCCACATTTCTTTTCTTGCAGTTTTGTACAATAAATGAGTGTCTTGTGGTGCAGCATTATTTTGCTGTGCAGGTTTGCTTTGGTCTTGAGTGTGGTCAAAATCTGTCTGACTAATTTATAGTAACACATAGCTGATAAAAACACTGAAATCTAGGATTTTGTACTGTTTAAAAAACATTCATACTTGTGTTTCTTTATCATTTTTTGCAGCAAAGTTAAAAGACTTGGCAACACATGAAACACATGCTATATAAAATTACTAAAACTAAATAAAAAATAAAAACTAATTCAAAATATTAATAACTACATTAAAATAATAATAAAATAACACTGCCCACAACATATACCTCAATTTCCAAAAAATATTAATGTTTTTATTTCATTTATTTTTTAGAAATGGTAATAAAATGTATTTTTCTGTACAATACTACAGGCCAAATTTAAAAACCATTTACTTTGGGTGAATTTGTTTAGCCATTAAACTGGATGCTGCACAAACTTATTTTTAAGGAATTTATTAAGATTTTTTCCCCCCAAATCTGGGGAATATCGTATTCAATTTATAGGTCTATACTTTATTGTTTTCTAGGCTTTTGTAATGTCCTAAAACAAAAAAAACAAAAAACAAAATAGCCAGTTCCATTGTGACATCCTGCAGGAATTGACACCATTTTGTGGGAAAACGACAAGAACATCAGTAAGTATTAGCCAGGAATTTGATTAATTTAATTTGGATTTGTGACTGGGCCTGACTAAAAGAAACTTTCTGAAAGACTGCTTTATAATAGAAATAAATTCCTTTACAATAGAAATAAAAATCTTTAACAGAAATACTTTAGCTTTTTTTTTTTATTAATTTGAAGTTTAAAAGGTACTGCATAGAAATATATCCACATAATACACAGTGGAGCAATTGTTTTGTACACCTTGTTCTGTGAATATAGCTGCCATATTATGAAACAGGAAGTAGTCACTCTATAATAAGAAGAGTATTAAACCATTCAGTTCTAACCCTTAGCTGAATTGTTGTTTCAAACGATGTGTGTGTGTGTGTGTGTGTGCGTGCACGTGCGTGTGTGTGTGTGTGTGCGCGCACATCCATCCATTGAAATTACATCCACAATGTCTGGTGTTCACACTTCTTGCTTATCTACTGCTGGAAAGGGCATGCCGTAGGTCTAAATAATGCATTACATCTTTAGTTTATCTTGGCCATACTGCAAAAGAAGTCTATTTCCCCACTGCCAGAGAAAATATGCTTGCAGTGCTACTAAGGTGTCAGTGTGTGTGTACCTCTGAGACACAGAGAGGGAGAGAGAGAGAGAGAGAGAGAGCGAGCGATACACAGCAATATAGTTCTTGTATATTTGGATCTCTGAGTTTTGTATTCTGGAGAGGTGTGAAAAACTAACTTGGAAAATGGCAAGAATAATCTTCAGTCATACACCTGCCTCTGCCCCGGGGACTCGTCAGTGCCAGGAAATATTTTTATTTTTATTTGTATGAATTCGTCACATGAGGATCGGTGGCTTAATGAAGTTGTGCTGGAGTAATCTGGACTATGTAGCAGATCAAGTGTAGAAACTGTTTTACCCACAGTTCTTCTCTAATGAAAGCACTATTTAAATTTGCATTAAATCACAGTAAGGAAAAGTGTACAGTGGATTTCCTTATTTCTCGCCTCTCGATTGTGATTGGTCATTCGCTACATTCAGTAATCAGATATTTCCCAATATTCACTATCGTCCATGGCAATCTTGTATATCAGTCCACTCATTTAAGTAACTAACCACTTTCATGTCTCTCTCATGTCTTTCATTCAAACTCTTTTGAAGCCATCTTGCACCATTATTCATTCAAGTGAAAATGACCTTCACTCTTAAAAATAAAAGTTCTTTACTGGCATCGATGGGTCCATGAAGAACCTTTAACATTAATTGAACCTTTCTATTGCACAAAAGGTTCTTTATAGAAAAGGGTTCTTTAGATTATTGCATGAGTTTCTATGTTCTGTTGGACACACACACACACAAAAAGATATTTCGAAGAATGTGGGTAACCAAATAGTTGCTAGACTACATTGACTTCCATAGTATGAAACAAATTACCATGGAAGTCAGTGGGGGCCAGAAAAATATCTTCTTTTGTGTCCAACAGAAGACAGAAACTCATACAGGTTTAGAACAACTTGAGGGTGTATGAATGATGACAGGTTTTTTATTTTTGTCTGAACTATCCCTTTAAAATGTTCTTTACATTAAAAAAAGTTATTTTTTAGAACTGTTAACTGAAAGGTTCTTTGGGGATCAAAACATGGTTCTTATCCCATTAGAGCCTTTACTTTTAGAGTGTATAGAAGTGAGTCAAGTGTTAATATTACCATAATATTGTTGCAATGTTCGTTGTGTTGCCAGGCCGAATATTTTGATCACCTTATATTTTGCGACAACTGCATAATTGGAGCTTTTGGAGTTTGACATGTATATTTCTTCTAGAAAGATTTCTTATTAATGTGAAAAATGAATGCTGTAACAGACTCTAAATGATTTCAGATATGATTCCCATTTCTTTTTTTATCACCTTTTATGTTTAAAACATTGTATAGTGACGAGTTGTGAAGTTTCCGTTGTTCATATTCAGTGCATGATTGTGTTCTGGGATTTAAATTATATTAAAATGCTCATTTTAACACTATTCTTTGTGCCGAATGCTACTACTTGCATACTGTGGCTTTTTCTTGTTTTTGAAATGAATTTCATGCCAAACAACCTTGAATACCTTTTACATTTCCACAATGGTTTGACCTTCAGGATTCTCCAGCGCTCATGCGTGTTCCCCAGCACTATACTTCATTCAGGTATTCTACCTTAAGCGTGCAAACATGAACCCATGCACTTTGTTTTGCTCTCCAGCAGCTCTTCATAGAATGAGCTGAGCTTCTCTGTTCCTTTAAATCTGACAAATGAACATCCTCATGCAGCCAAATACCAAATGCAGTGTGTGCTCTCCCTTTTGAAAGCGCTTGTTGCCAATGTTTTTGCGGCGATATTCCCATTAGCGGCAGAGGGAACAATATCACCATTACTCCTCCAGGAGAAGGACTTAGATGCCGAGCCAATGTTGGGCTTTTGTACTGGGAAGAAAGGCGAGATGCTGAATGGTGGATAATGATCTTCCTGAAGCCCGTTGGCTGTCTGAGTTCAGGCGACGGTTCTTTGGGTAACCTTGGTTCACTTTTCCTCTGTGTTGCTGTAATGTTATCAGCTTCAGATGGGTCTACCAGAAACATATTCTGCAGCGGTTAGCAACAGGAATGTCTGAATACTTACATGAGTATTATTGTAATGTTAGTAGCTGATAATAATAAAAGTGTGTTTGTGTGTAAACTTTGAAAGTCTTACCCCCAGTAAGAAACCATAAATCAAAACCCTGAAATGGTCAACATTAAACAAATCCTCAGTTTTTCATTCCTGTTATCAATGAAAACGTTGAATGTGCCTGAAGTAAAAAATCATCATGTTTACTGAAGCTGAACTTCTTAACAAATGGAAAAGCTGATTTAAAAATCAATAGACTGCCTTGTTCAAGGGCAGATTAACTCCAGATGCAAGAAAAACTGACACGTTGCTTTAAGGAAAAAAAGTGATAAAATATGCAGAAATAAAAACACTCACTAGTTCTTTTTAGAAAATAATCTGCAATATTTTTCCTCCTATAAATAGGAGTGAACAATGGGAATGATGCAGCTGATTTTGGCTGAGCCTGTTTGTTGGCTTGGTTCAAAGAATTTGTTGAATACACAGTGGATCTGCTGAGTATATAGATGCACTGAATTGTTTATTCTCTTTGTCAGTGTTGCATATGTCTGCAGTGATAAAGGGAATGTTGCAAATGTACACAGGGTGATGTTGTGAACTCCAGCCAGGGAACAACTACAAGAGTGTCTGTGGACCAGTTGATCTGTGTTGTGTGTGTGTGTGTATATATATACGGTACTTTAATCGACCTGTAGTGTGATTATATTGTTTTAAATTAATTTCCATCAACTATCATGACATGATTAATCCACTTAAAAAAAGACAAAATTATGAAAACAAATCAAAACAAAGTCATTTCTAAAAAAAAAATGCTATTGATACTACTATACTAGTAAGGATTGTTTAACAATTGAATCTTTTAAAACAATCATGATATTTGCAAATAATACTATACCATCCATTTCTTAAACCAGCACTGTAATGTAAAGAAACAGTTGATGGATTACTTTGGTCACAAAATTCCAAAAACAAATACGTAGATTGTGGATTATAAAGAACATAATTGTGAATATCACTTAAACAGCATTTCTTTTGTTTTCTAAGCAGACACACAAATACATGACACATGAAGATTCATAAATCTGTATCCAGTTTCATTGCAGATAAAGACAAATGTTTCTGAAGCATCTCCTTCAAAATGAATCATTTAGCAGCCCTGTGTTGTCACGCACTCTATAATCGTGAAAATGGCTGTAAAACTTTCTGTTTAAAACAAACCCGTGCGATAGATGGGCAGTTTAGTCACAGGCAAAACCAACTCCATAAAACAGGCTCTCAAAGAGACATCAATAGCTGTTAATATTTAATTTTGCCCATCCGATAATGCGTTTCACTGAAACAAATCATTACTGTATTGAATTTGAGATAAATGGTGTGCAGAAAATTCTGAGGCTTAAAGCATTTTCCACTGTTCTGCAAAGTATGCAATTTATATGCACGTGTTATATAAAGACATATGCGATTATTTATTATGCTTTCAATGCAGGAACAATTTAGATTCTTCATTTTGCAATAAAACACACATAAAACAGTACAACACAGCTACATAAAGTCCTTTTAAAGTTTTATTCACTTAAACTTTTCAGTGTTAAAGCAACAAGAAAACATTTAGAATGTCCTTTGGTGTGATTTTCTTTTTTACATGTCAGTATATATACTGTATGTAAACTGATATTCTTTGATGCCAGCACGTTGCCAATATACGTTGCCGAAAACTTCACAATCCAACTGAAGAAAAAAAAAGCGTAAATGAAATAAAATTTCAGACAAACATAATTGAATATTTAATTGTTTGCACCTTGATTGAACGCACTAAAATGTTGCCCTTAAACACATTTCAGCAATAATACAAAAAAGTTTATGTTCTACATTATCTTTACTCTGTCAAGAAAATAACTTCTGTATTAATACAAAAATTAAATACACTGATGACTGTCTAAGCATTTCATCTGTTTGGGTGAAAACATACATCTTTGACCGTGGCCTCAGCAAACAGTCCGTCACATTGCAAAGTCATGAATCATATTTTTTGGAGGATAGGGGTTGTGCCACATGAGTGTGACTAACATCACACAGACTGAAAGGAAACCAAAAAAATATATGAAAAAAAAAAAAATATCAAGGGTTACAGAATAACATTCACAAAAGCACATGGTGGAGGAAGGACGGGGCTCTTGACACAAAGGACACTCTAAAGTTTATTTTCGAGGGTGGGGTCGGGGGTGTTGGCGGGACGAGCTCAATTTGAAAGCGGATCAAATGTGACAGTCTGAATAGATTTCCTTATATCCACAATGCACTGACAGCAAAGAATGCTTGTTTCTTTTCATAAGTCTTTCTCCATATTATTACTGCTTTATCTTTATTTTTTTGTAATTGCCAGTTCACACAATCCGGACAGTTTTCCATCGCTCCGTGTCACAATAGCCGAAAGCAGTCTACAGCCAACATGATACCCAGAATGGCTCAGGTGAGGGGCGGCAGCTGGCTTTACTCGTACATGCCGCTGGCTGAACGCAGCTCCCGTTGCCATGGTGATAAAGGGAGGAAAGGGATGAGTCTTGTCCTCTCTGATCCCTGTCGCTCTCTCGTTCTGTTAGGGGAGTGAGTATCTACTATGGCTTGGTTCACGTCTCTAGTTCCTCTTATTTGCCTCATAAAGCATATGCTCAGGTAAATTCTATAAATAACACCTTGATTTTTTTTTTTTTTTACTTTTAGATTTTTATACTGAATCAATTTTTATAAATGCTATTTTCAATAATGTATTTATTTATAATATTTTGTCTGTCATCCTCTGAAATTTCGCTTTGATATTTGGGCACATTCCACATGGCCAGCCGAGTGTCGGTGGGTCTGGTGCGCTGCTCATACAGAAGAAGCTGGATAGTCAGAGATGTGCCTCTCAAAAGACTGTAACCCAGCAGATCTCCATGAGGAGAACGGGACCCAAGACGAACAGCAGCAAAAGCAGGATCGGCGCAGGGGGGGTGGAGGGAAGCCCGGCCCGAGTCCGACAATCCGCAGCCGCCCGGCTCATTCTCACAACGCGGTTTCTCACACAGCAGGCCGATGTACGCCGGAGGACACTGACAACGGATGTTGTTCACACACACACCACCGTTTTGGCAACGCAGAAGTTCATTGTCGCACACCCGGGCTGTGGCATTGAGAGGAAAAGGGTAAGCAGAAGACAAACACACACACAGGCTAAACCCAAACAAGTATGAACACTTCTATGATTACATAGAGCTCTATCCTGAGATATCATATATTCATCTATTGCTGAAAATAGACAGAAATAGTCAATACAAAGTGCAGGCAAAGTATTGATTGAAATGAATCACAAGTAAAAACTTAATATCATTATTAATAGAAAATCATAAGTGAAAAATATTGATACATTTTTTTTTTTTTTTTTTTTACAGAAAATTGAACTCTTCAGCTTTGATTATTATTATTTCAATTTTTTTTTTTTTTTTTCAAAAAGTTTACTTGGCATCCCTGCTCATCGGCCACCTCAAAATTACTATTTGAAAAAAGAAAAAAGGATTAGTTCACTTCAGAATTAAAATTTCCTGAGAATTTACCCCACATCATCCAAGATGTTTATGTCCTTCTTTCTTCAGTCAAAAAAGAAATAAAGGTTTTTGAAGAAAACATTCTAGGATTTTTCTCCATATAGTGGACTTCAACAGCTACCAACGGGTTGAAGGTCCAAACTGCAGTTTATATGCAGCTGCAAAGGGCTCTACATAATCCTAGCTGAGGAATAAGGGTCTTATCTAGCGGTCATTTTCTAATAAAAACTTTTTAACCACAAATGCTCATCTTGCACTTACCAGAAGTACCGCAGTAGGGTGAAAAACTCCATCTCATTTTCTCCTCCAACTTCAAAATTGTCCGATATTGTTGTTTTACCTTTTTTTGTAAAGGGAGTTTGACTTGGTCTTTGCACATTCGCTTTGTAGGCACAAGATCGGTACTTCCGCCTATGTCATGCATGACCTTTCAAACGTGATGACCGCATCGCAGAGCCAGTGCAAGACGAGCATTTGTGGTTAAAAAGTATATAAAGTTTTATTTAAGAAAATGACCGATCGTTTCACTAGATAAGACCCTTATTCCTCATCTGGGATTGTGTAAACCCCTTTGAAGCATTTAAACTGCAATTTGGGCCTTTAACCCGTTGATAGCTGTTGAAGTCCACTATATGGAGAAAAATCCTGGAATGTTTTCCTCAAAAATCTTAATTTCTTTTCGACTGAAGAATGAAAGACATACACATCTTTGATGACATGGGGGTTAGTAAATTATCAGGAAATTTTAATTCTGTAATGAGCTAATTCTTTAAAGTATTATAATTTGTCTGGTTTCATTTGAAACAGAAAATGTCACTCAAGAGACCTCAGCATTGCCATTAACCCAAACCATTAACATGGCATAGGTTTCTACAAATCCCTGACAATGAATTGCCTTCTCCATTATGTGGCGGCACTGCACCCCTCAGGTGCATCGGGCATCAGTATATTTAACAACAGGGACACCAAGGCCAGACCTGCTCCCTTCGGATGCAAGCTGTTGAGCAAGCATCAGGCAGACAAATTCCAGTGCAAACTAGCAAAAACAAATAAAAACCAATGAACAAGCCATGCCTCTCACATCTTCATCAAAGCTAGAAAAGCACTGTAAACTTGCTGATTGGAAAATAATCATCTAACAAACAATCATTGACCTCTATCAGCTTGCGAGGAATGGTTCTGAGAGGACTTGTGTGTTGCAGCATCTGTTTAATGGCTGTTTCTGAGCTATTCTGGGATGGACTGAGCTGACAGGAAGAGCTGGATGATAGAGAGAGGAGGTGTAACTCTTCCAGTCATAACAGGCTGATTAGGGAGCTGGCAGAACTACATGGTCTCCAGCTTCTCTCTCTCCATCTCCTGTGTGGATACGGGCTTTATGGTTGAGTCAGGGAAAAATGAGCCCCTGTTTGTGTCCATAATTCCCTCTGTTCATCACTGCCGAGTCTTTTTACGATGCAGATCAATCGTTCCCTAGTGAAAACCCACACTCGTACCACAAAACAAGACTCAGACATTGGACCTGCAAGATGAACAAGCTATTTAAATTATCAGTGATTAACACATATAGATTGAATGTGTTCAATTAATATTAGTCTCATTAGTATTTGTTAGTAAAGACATGCAAATCAAACATTTCTTAACGTTTGGATACACACTGATACAATTTAATTGCAATAATAATAATAATAATAATTATTATTATTATTAACAATAAAATAAAAAAAAAATTATCAGTGTGTATCCAAATGTTAAGAAATTATCATTACAATATATTAAATAGTGCTAAGTTATTAATTAAATTTTTGCAAAATTAATGCATTTTCCTAATTAGACCCTGCAATAGTTTCAATGTTCTCTGTCTGATCTTTAAAGACTTGTTGAAATTAATGTCCAAATTTAAAGCAATGCATGAGTGTTTGAACAAACTTGATATACAGTTACCTCTGAATACTACATGGTTGTGACAATTTTGAGTGAATTTACATTCAACCAACAAGCTATATTGAGTTAGAGGAACTTAATAATTTGTAGCATAAACATAATTTTTTTAAGTTGATTACTCAAAGAGTTGTAGCCCTGAAACCAATTAATCTTATCTATTTCAGTTCAAATCAACAGCTATCATAGCACATGCTAACGTTTTTTTGTAAAAAAGCCAATTAACGCAGAAATTTGGGTTTAAATTACAGACGATATTAAACTTAAAAGGTTTAATTAAAACAATAAATTTGAATTTTTAACTTGCAACCATGCATTTATTTAAGTTGTCCTGAATTAAGGTCCCCTGAATTACTTGTGTATTGAGATTATTTTCAAAGATTTCAAAGATTTTAATGTATCATACACATTATCTGGTCAGTGAAAAGGAAATTGTAAATGTGATGTGCTGTTTATAAATGAGGCTTTATTGATTCAATGTTCTGGATAGGAGCTTTTTATCTTTTTAAATCTTCAAGTTGCCCAATGCTCTTTTATAGACAAGATGTTTCCTATTATAAATGAATCTTTTTTAAAAGATGTGTAGGGCATATTGACTGTTTGCAATTTAGACATCAATGTTGCCTCTTACCAAACTGTCCAGGAGAAGGGGATTGTACAGAAAGAGGTAATGAGTTGATTGTGTCTGTTGAAAGAGTTTTAGAACAACTCCTCTTTGTGGGAAAGAGCGAATTGATCGATTACCTTTTCCACAACTGTGGCCTTTGGCAAGAGTGTTCTTGTGCTTCATCTGAAGACAGACTTAAAAAGAGGCACAGTTATGTAGGTAATGTATCTCTCAAGAGTTTGGGTGTTTTTGGTTCACCCTATAAGTTCAACTCTTTCTGTCTCCTCAGTTTGATATCCCCTGATGACCAGAAAAAGGTGCTGAGGCAAGAAGAGTCCTGTCAGTGATTTATAGCTGGTTTGGGTGCTAACAAACACCTTTAACTTGTGTCAGCTGTTGGTTACGAATGTATCTCGCATATCCTACAAACAGTTTAACCTCTATATCCTACCCCACGCTCTCTAGAGCCCATGCACAGGAAGCCGTTTTTATCTAATAAATATGAGCACAGGTCTATTTTAAGAGAGCAACAGAAGGTTTGTATGTGTTTAAAGCATGTGCACTCATAACAAAGAAAAATGTGCTCAGCCTCTAATTCTGCATTCATAATGTTCTTGCATGTAAATAAACCGTAATAAGAGAATAAATCGTGCCAGTTATTGGGTTTGCTTTTGATAAGAGGGATAATATTTATTGAGAACAGCAGTAGATTGCATGGTGCTCTGGGAAGAAAAGGCTTATTTGAAGAAAGATTTGAGCTTTAATTGCATACCGAAATCTGCATACAGATGGACGGGATCAGGAAAACGAGCCTAAGATTACATTTATCACACGCATTTTGGCCTTCGGGACTTTTAATGAGACAAATGCAACAAACTTAAATCTCTTATCTAGGACATCTAACAAAAAAGTGTCTGTGTTGATGACAACATCAAATTAAAATGGTTATGGTGCTTTACCATAGTGCATACCATTGGCTGAAACAGTCACATGGTAATGCATTCTCATGCTGGTGGGAGATGGATGTGTATAAAGAACATGTCTCTTTATTTCTCTTTGAGTACATCTTCTAGAACAGACAGTAATGGGAGTGCATTTGCCACATGTCACCATTTGTACCAAACTCTGGTTTACTTTAATCTCGTGACATGTGATGGTGTGAATTTCTGCTTCTCACACTAAACCAGAATGAATGCAACTGAATGCAACGCACTGTTGCATTCAAAGCCACTCTGAACTCAATATACACATGTACTGGACTGTCCATCTAACATTATTACAGCCAAAAATCCTCTTGTGTTATCTGAAGCTTTGGTAATGTTGACCTTTGATGCTGGAAGCCCATTGAAGAATACAAATCAATGCTTGATCTACGGATCGTTTCAACCGCAACAATTGGAGCCAAGAGAGAAAACCAGCCATCACAATGTGGCCATAACAGCAAACAGCCAGAGAACACAGCGCAGGCGTCAAATGTTCTGCTCACTTCAAATATTAGCTCAGCTGTCTGCATTCATCTGTACAAATGCACATGCATGGGATTCTGCCGAGATTTGTTTGCATGATTTATCTCTGAGCTTGAGAAGAATTCTACAGTAATAATATTAATAAAAACAATTCTAATAAATGATGATTATAATTCCCTCAAAATGAAATCTGCAGTTAAACCACTAACAAGGCAGTATAACAGGTGTGACTGAGCCTCGGAAGGAAATCAGTCCAATTTTATTTGTTCCCAAGTGCTGTAAGCAAACCAAGCTGCTCATTCCCGGGTAAGCCAAAAAAGCAGCAGCAAACAGAGAAAATAGAGGGAGGGAAGGAAGAAGGGAGGGGGTGAGAAAGAGGGAAAAGTGAGCAGGGGACTGAAGCTGCAGGTTGGTTGGAGGTTCTACTTACATTTGCAGCCATTGTCCCACAAATATCCTGGCAGACACTCATGGCACTTAGCCCCTGTCGTTCCCTCCTTACATTTACAATATCCTGTGCCATTACAGCGATCAGTGTTTGAGCCAAAGGGATTACAATTACAGTCTGTAGAAACAAGACACACACATACACACAGTGGAGAGACGGGGTCTGTGGTCTTCAGCCTCTCAGATCAGCTCATGAATAAAAATCCCTCTGTTTTCTAGACAAAAAGCATTTTCGCTCAAAATGGGCCTCTGCTGCCTCCTTCATGCACATTGCTAGTCTACAAAGGACAGATTTATAACCCGTATATCTGAATATTTACCTTACATCTTCCATTTCAAGGGAATAAAATGAGAAGCATCAGCTGGGGAAGGTGAGTGAGGGTGGAAAATGGAAACAATGGCATTTAGTTTAGTGAGGAAAATGTATGTTTGTGAATGTTTTAATGTCTTGGAAGTCCCATAATGCGAATGACTGCACTGTGCATTCTGAATAATTTTACGAAAATATATTTCTATATTTAGTTTAGCACCAAAAATGAGTGGCATGAAGGAAAGGAACATACAAAAGAGAAAAAGAAAGACAGAGACATATGGTGAAGGGTTCCTGAGTAGCCAATTTGTTTGCTGTCCACAAGTCAAATACTGATAATACTGATCATTTCTCCTCAAAAATATCTCAATTAAATCCTTTGAAACTACAGGACATGTCCTTGAAGATGACCATTTTATTCAAGTCAACATGAAACACATTTCCCTCGCATAATTTTAATTGCGTTTTTTTCTGAGTGAAACAAGATACTGAACAGAAAAAATGAGTGTGACTTTATTTTATCCAAGTAAGTGTTTGGGAATGTCAGTAACTCTCTAGGTCATGGATCACCCCAACTAACATTTGACCTAAAGGCATCTGGCCAACTACCCAGGGTTTGATTACTTTCTTGGTGCTGAAGGGCCATTCAAAACCTACATCTCTGGGACATCTATGGAGAAGACAAATATTTTGAGCAGATGTTGAGCTACTGAAGGGTTTTAAATATGCAAAAGTTGTTAATATTTTCCATTCAAAAGAGAATCTGATTAATTCTCTTGTGCTTCCTCTGAAGAACTTAGCCTGAAACTGTGTACTAGCATTTCTGATCACAACTGCATTTTTGATTTTTGAAGAAACTACTTATTTTCAGTGTAAATTTACCAGTACGCCCAGCAAAACACAACTCTTTATAAGTGTGAATATAACCTTAAAGGGTTAGTTCATCCAAAAATGAAAATTCTGTCATTAATTACTCACCCTCATGTTGTTCCACACCCGTAAGTCCTACGTTCATCTTCGGAACACAAATTAAGATATTTTTGGTGAACTCTGAGAGGTATCTGACTCATCCATAGACAGCAATTTAACCACTACTTTCAAGGTCCAGAAAGGTACTAAAGACATTGTTAAAAAAGTTGACGTGACTGCAGTGGTTCAACCTTAATTTTATGAAGCGACGAGAATATTTTTGTGCGCAAAAACAAAACAAAAATAACAAGTTTATTTAACAATATCTTCTCTTCTGTGTCATTCTCATGCGCTGTTTACATTCAGTGCTTCCAGGTTCTATGTCAGAACGCCGGCTCATTATTGGTGTCAGCATCACACAAATGCGTCGTGCTGCTCACGTGAACAGCCTCTGCCAATACGGAGCTGGCGTTCAGGACCTTGAAAGTGGTGGTTAAATTGCTGTCTATGGACGAGTCACATACCTCTCGGATTTCATCAAAAATATGTTAATTTGTGTTTCGAAGATGAACGAAGGTCTTATGAGTTTGGAACGACATGTGGGTGAGTAATTAATGACAGAATTTTCATTTTTAGCTGATCCCTTTAAGGTTTTAATACAGTGAGTAGAACACATTAATGCTTATTAATTATTAATGCTTTGCTAAAACACTACCACAAACCTTTCCCAAGATGCACTTTTCACATATTTTGACAGCTCTGTGGCCCTCCTGTGAGTACAGCTTTTGCTGGGTTGAGGTGGAGGTCAGAATCTGTGACCTGTAACACCTAAAGATGTGTGTGTAAGTCACACAGCCGTGACCTGCTCCCAGACACCTCTCTCGCTCTCTTCTTTCTCTTGCTTCTTCTTTCCCAGAGTGACATATGCAGCACGCAGCACCTTTTTCTGTGGCTGTGAGCCCTCACAGACACCTCACTGGGGAAGTGTGATGGCAGACATCACCTCTGTCTCACAATGACACCTTTCTGGCTTTATTGTCTGTCTTTTGTTTTTTCTTTCTGTCTTGTTCTCTGCTCCATGATACTTTTTCTTTTCCTTTCTGAGCTTTGTAATAAACATTAAAGTTTACACTAATAAACATGCCAATTTTTTTCAGACAGTGTCTTTTGTTTTAATCTGCCATGGATCATTGTGCCATATACTTGCTGGTTTTGTGGTTAAACACTGGAGTGATGTGGTTCAACGTGACATTGCTGACTCACACAAGCATGCGTGAAGAGACTCGGGTGATGACAGAGAGATGGACAGACACAGAGAAGGGAGTGAAGAGATGAAGGATGATGGAGCAATAGAAAGGGAAGGCCAAACGGCAGAATTTGGGAGGGTGTGTGATGTGCGATAAGCCGTGTTTGTGGATGGGAGTGCTGGAGGACTGACCTATGCAAACATTCTCATCGTCCAGCTCTGCTGAGGCATTGCGGTAGTATCCAAGCTTGCACAGCTGGCAGTGCTGCCCTCTAGTGTTGTGCTTACAGCTCACGCAAATGACGGTGTTTAGCACCTCGATGTAACTGCAGCGATTGGAGTGACTGAAGCATTCACAGTCTTGCAAAAAGGGGAGAGAGATGTGGCTGTGTTTAGGGTATGTGTGTGCGAGTCGCGGCGGCGCTGCAGAAGAGGGGCACCATGGCATGCGAGGTTTGGATGGTCTGAAACAGCGGAAGGGTGGCAGGCACTGCCATGGATGCAGCCAGTGGTGTTAGATGTACGATCACCTTAAGATGAATGGAGAAGCGGTGTTGTTATTAGAGAGTTCGCCTCGAGCACACCACAGCAATGGAGAGGAAAATAAGAGCAGGAATGTTACATGGAAATCAAACACGAGCAGATGTAATTTTCAACCTCGGCAAAATGCGAGTGCACATGCGATTTGAAATTTACATCCACAGTATTCATATTCTATTGCTCATGGAGAATTGTCTCAAAGAAATGATGGAAGGGTGTAGTGAAGGAGCTGGAACTTTCAAACATGAGAATAAAACAATGGCTTCTATTTTCTATGCCCCCGAAATAACAAAGCCTCTCAGGTCGAAAACGGGTACACAAACTGTATCCTCTCCACAGAACTACTGCCATAAAATGAAAGACAAAGCACTTTTTTTCAGTATTGATTCTGTCAGCTCCAAAATGAGAAATAGCACAACCAAATCAGAAATAACTTCCTATCTATTTCCCCACAGCCTCCAAAGAAACCAAACAACGTTTATCCAGGACCCGCAAGGAGTCTGTCCTAGTTTCAAAGTGAAGTTGAATCTCAATGCTCGGATGCTGCTCTTGGCATAACATAACAAAGTGGCGCCCTGACCTGCCAGGGACACTTGGTCAACCAACTGGCCAGCACCCTCAATCCAACGGGTCTGACAAATCTTCTCGTTCATAAAGCCGCCGTGTCCTTCCCTCCTGAGATGATTTCAGGGCTTTCGGGAGAAATGGAGGGATTCTCATTATCAACATCTGGATTGAGGTCAGGCCTCCTCAGCAGCCTTTTCCCCCATCCCCCGACCGAAGGAGTCGAGACAGACATATCTCCTGTAAAGCGATCTCTAAAGCTGCCTGGATATGTCAATCATTCTGTCTGAGAAATGTTTTAGAGGGCCCACTTTAGCCAAAAAAATTGACAGGCTTCTCGCCTGTGAGCCACTGTGGAATTATATCAGATTCAATGTTCTCATCTAAACTCGGATCAGCAACATCGACTGTATACAACACATTAATCCGGCAGAGTCAACATGATGCTTCCCCTTCTGATTCATCAAGTAAAATCTTTGTCTCCTCGAATTTCAAAGACTCGTGTCCCAAAAGCATTCGAGTTTCCATGATGATTCAGGATGGAGTTAATTAACAAATTAATAATAATAACAAATAAACAATAAAGAGATTAAACAATAAAGTAAATACAATAAAATCAATATCTTTTTACTGTTACATCTTGATACTATGGAAAGTGGGAAAAGGTCAGGGATAGATATTCTGCAAGTACAGAAAGTACAGGACTCACTCTGGATTCATTCAGGGGATGGTGGGAGGGTAATTCGGACAACATACACTGACACAGAGTAGTGAGAGGATATGAATCGAGTCCTCCTACCTCTCTTACTGTTTGCAACTTGTACAGAAGGAACGGTTGACAAAGCAACTTGAGGAGCTACTGGACAAAATAAAGACAAAATAAATCAAATAAAAACATAATAAATCATAATATGAACATTACATAATGTTCGTACCAAAAGAAGAATGAAGTTGACAATAAAACATGTATGCAGCCTATTTAAATCCTGTTTCTCTGTCATAAATGATAAAAATAGACATAAAAAAACACAAATTTGCATAGTGCACGTTCCATTCCTTGCAGTTGTTGTGGTTTGGAAGTTTTCAACGGCTCTGGAAAAGAAAAAGCCTGCATTGCTGGCAGAAACTGCTCAGCTGGCATTAGCATAGCTGAGCTTCCCAGGCTTCTTGTGTGAGAGCACGTAAGGCTTAGATCCCTACGTCCCGCTGCCAGTCCGACACAACAGCAGAACAACGGGGCTCAGAACAATCCCAGAGTTATCAGCTCATCATGCATTCACAAAACAACCCAAGTTGCAATGAGCACTATGTCCTTCACTAACCTCCAACCCCCAATTCAATCAAAACCATTTATTCAGGCCTGCTGTTTGCCTGATGTTTCCCTTTGGACATCTTTCTGCACAATGTATTAACTTGAATCTGTATACCTAAAACAGCCATGAAAACTCCCCAGCAGGGCTGAGAAAAGATTGAGAGGGCCCAAGAGAGAGCGCCATTCCTAATTAAAATGGAGGGCATAATGCTTTAAATCATCTTCGCATGTGTCTTTATGGCTGTTCAGCTTGTTTCTTAAAAATGCTGATTGCTCAAAAATCTCAGCTTTCAGACATGTCAGAAACTTGTACGTGAAAGAGAAAAAGCAAAAAGATGTTTGTCCATCTGGAATGAGTCAGTACAACAAATATACAAAAAAGACTAGCTGTCAGCAAACTTCTGCTGGATCTGTTTCACTCTTATAGCAGTCTAAAAATTGTTCTGTGAGTGGGATCAAAGGAAATTTAATCCAAGTTGAAAAATATACCCTACCTTGATTTCTGTTAGCGACACCTAGGGATGAAATGTTCTGCCGAACTGCATGCAAGCAGGAGAAATCAGGTGTTAATTGAATGCACTGGCTGTCGGATGTCAGATGCACTAGGACGGGTCCAGTTTGGACTCATGTACACATAAACAGCTACACACATCTCCAGATGGGTCATTCATAAAGTTGAGCTGATAGGCTCGATGAGAACAAGCAACCAATAGACCAATCACAGGTCATCTCTAGAGATTGTATGTAATTGAGCTGTATTGGCTTATTCTATATTAATACATGGGAATGACGGTTGACAGAGATGAAGGGAAATTGTGTCAGTCTTTCGGATGCACTATGTGAGACTGGATTGTGCGCATATGTAATCATGGTTGCTTGAGATACTTGTTCAGTTCATCAAATTGATTCATGTGAAGTGTGCTTCTGGTTGAAAAAAGCTGACAATTAAAATGATGATTTGATGGGAATATCCTCATAATTACATACAATTCATTTCCTTAGATGTGGAAATATTAAGACTGGGAATGGGGCAGTCTCTCAGTCAATCTCAGAGGCAGCACTAAAGCGAAATGACCAAACCAAACGTTCCTTCCATCCAACACAAACATGGTTAAGTCCCTTATGTGCTGCTTCATGGTTGACCTCAGTGTGTGGGCAAAGTGTGTAAAACGAGGACAGGGTGCAGGAATTCCAGTGAGGACACGTCTATGAATTTGAATCATTTTTTTTTTTTTTTCACCAGGGACATAGCATGGTGGTTGGGGACTCGGAATGCATGCAGACGCAGGTTACTGACAGAGGAAACCCATCTTGAAGACCCATTATGAAATGGCCTCTATGTCCAATCACATTGGGAGAAATGACTCTTTTTCCATGTGATTCGGGGAATTCCGTGAAATTAACTGAGTTTTCAGTTCAAGCTCCAGTAATATTTTATGATAGAAATTAAAGATGAAAAACAAATAATTATTCTTATAAGATTAATAGGATAACGTGAGCTGAGGGTGTGTCAACGTTGTAAAGTGTTTCTCATTCTTTAGATTAGTATTTGTCTTGTCAGCATCACCTCATCAGTTGAAGAATATTTTGATACTCAAAACACAATTAAAACACAAACAAAGAAAAAAAAAAAGGAATGTTTTAGAATGATTTCAAATTGTGACTAGGCTTTCATTTGTATACTAATAAATTCTTCTAAACTGAACAATTTGGATCCATCAAACTAATCTAATATTTGGAGAAACACTTTTTTCCACAACTATTAGTTTTTGTTTTTTTGTTTTTTTTTGTCCAGTTAGACACAAAGAGTGAGGACACAGCAATGAACAACCATTGGAGTTGATAACAGTTTGGAAGTTATCTGCCCTCAGAGTGATAGACGAATCCATCTGTCCTCTTTCATTACATTACATGACACTCAGAAGCCAGTGTCATGATACCCATGGGACAATGTTGTGCACTTTATTACTGATATAAAATGTGTTTCGTATTAGCAAGTGATTAAGAGCGTTGCTCATCACATCTGCTCTTCATTAATGTTTTTGTTAGTGGAAATTTGGATAAAAAAATTGGATAAATAAGAAGTGACAGCTTTTAATCAATGCCATCCCAGTAATGAAATGCAATCCTGTACAGCCAAAATCTCATCTTAAAATATTAATTTTGCTCTAATGCCTGCATTAGGCAATTCTGGCAGACTTAATAAACTTGAAATAGAATTGGGAAAAGTCAATAAAGAATTCAATTACCCTCAAGCAACTCTGAGGAAACTGCAGTGTTTTCTTTTTCAGTCTCAGGCAAAACATCTCCGTCCTCAAGGACACTCTTTACAAGTTCTCTCTCTATAGTTTTTGTGAAAGGGAGAGAGTGGTGTTTATAATTGTTATAGTGATGGTCAGAGGACAGTTTTTATGGCTTCAGTATCATCAAACTGTTCGGGACCCTAGCTGTACTGTGTGTGTCTCATTTTTGTGTCTTTCTGGACGGAGGTGTGTAAATTCACCATGAAGGACAGTGAGTGGATGTTCATGGTACAGTAGCATGTTTGAGGGTGGTCTGACGATTGAATAAGAAATAATGGAGTGAGCCCATGCAGAAATGGCACAGCACAGGCCATGCTTTACAGCCAAACACAAAACACACTTGAGGAGAAGAGGAGAGGGGAGTGTCCACTTGGTTTGACGTGCATTTCTGATTAAAAGTGCAACTTATAGTGCAAGAATTTCTTCTCAACAAATGTTCATTGGTAACACTATAATGTAAGTACAAATCAGATATGTATAAATCCTTATCAACTCCTGTGATAATTCCAATGTTCATTATTGAATATTTGATATGTTCAATGTCATTTCATACACCTGTGATATGTTACACCAATCTATCCAAAGAGGAAATGTGTATATTTGTCTTGGACCCAAGAGAAGTGAAGCGTGTGGAAATATTCAGATCTCTACATGCATTCTGACTTGTTCAATATCTCTGTGGCTCCAGTTTTCACATTCAACCTCCCTGTACCTGTAACTCAATCTGTCTGCTGGCTTATGAGGCCCCTGGCAAGACCAGATAATACCAGATAGACTTGCATTTCTCATATTAAAATGATATTCCCCCCTTTCTACTTTGGAAGAGATCCTGAAATGCTTCTAAGCCCCTGTGGTATTTATGTGGCTGTTTTCTAGAAACAGTTTACTTTAACCCTTTTCTAATTAACTTCCAAACCAATCACATTAGGTTGTGCAGTTTATATTCAACAGATCCAATGAAAATCAGAAATTAACGTTCAACCAGAAGTGGACTTGAGGTAAAGTGAGAAGCAAAGCTGTTCATCTCGCACTTCCTGTGATTTAGTTGAGTTTGTTTACTTACTAACTGGACCAACGCTATTTGGCAGACCTAGAAGAGAAATGAGAGAAGAGATTATATTAGTAACAGTACATAACACTAGCAACAGCAACAAAGAGGAATTTTAAAATGTAATAAAAAAAGTGCATTTGGAAAGCAGTGAATGGAGAATTTCCTTTGAATGATGGAGAACTCTTGGAGGCAATGCTCTGGTGGCAGATAGAGAGAACTCACGCCCCTGCCATGTGCCATCGATCTAGTGTGCGGCATCTAATCTCTCTCCCTGATCTTTACTTCATAGGGACAGTTAAGAGTCAAATTTATGACCTTTGGAAGGAGGGTTGAGAAATCACTAGGAAAATAGGCACCTCCAGGCACCTCCAACGAACATGTGTGAAGACAGAAAGATAGAAGAGGGAAAGGAGTAGAGAGGACAACCTGCATAGGGAAATATAAATTCTAACATCAATACCAAAGAGAGTTCCTCATTGATGTATTGAGTATTGAATTCTGTATGATTTTCATTGAAGTTCAACTGTGCAAACTATAGCACAAGAGGAGTTTTACTTACTGCTTGGTTTCGTTTTATTACTATTATTATTATTATTTAAATTTTTTGTCCCCAAAAATTTTCACTGACCCCTATAGCACCCCCTTGTGGCCTCCTGGGTGTCCCAAAACCCCTGTTTGAAAACCCCTGATTTAGAGTAAAGATTTACTATTTTTATAAATGGCAACAATGCAACAGCATTCAATTCTTTAAAATATTATGTGTATTTTAATTTTTTTTTATTTTTGTTTTTAATTCAAATGAGCGCATCCCTAAGTCTCTGTGATATTCTGATTCCTAGATACAGCAAGGCTTGATTCCCTCTTTTAATGCAAGTCTGAGATTTTTTTTTTTTTTACTTGAACGTCATCATGGAAAAATTAAAGCTTATATTGATGCTGCATCTGATACCACAGAAACAAATACAGACGTCTCTATATTCTCTAAACAGCATCAACAGTGTAACACAGCACCTTTCATAGCACATTGCATATTCCTCTCATAGCACAGCACCTCTCATAGCACATCTCTTTGCTTTAAATACAGTCAGGCTTTTAGTAATGGTTCACATTCATCCTCACGATTCATGTAAGTGCTATACAACCTCATTTTTAATTTATTTATTTATTCACCTCTCCTCTTTTGAGTTGGACAGTCGTCCGCCTGAGACGGACGCAAAATATCATGTGTCATATCATTAGATTACCTTTCAATCACAGCGGTTTTCAGCCCCCCTCACCTGCTGGATCTCTCCATTATGTCAGAGAGCAGGAATCAAATTGTGAAGCCTGATGCAGAAACACATTAGGCTGCTTATGTTTATTGCACACTCCATTGATTTTTACCATCTGAACTTCTGCACTCTGGGGTCACTCGAGTCTCCAGAATCAACTGATGATGGGCAGGGGTGTGTGTGCTAAATGAATATATATCCAGGAGGATTTGTCCATTTTTCCTGTACCTGATTTTACATGTTAGATTGTCATCTTTTATGCTACTGCCTGTTTAACACACCTGAAACGATAATAAAATAATCCATATTACAAAAATAAAACAACGCAAATATTACAAAATGTGACATTAAAAAGTGTATAAATTTCTAAAGTAACACTGTCCAACAGCAACAACAGTGAGTGAAGTTACAGCAGGAGTCCGCATCTTTCTTGCCTCCCCTGAGCCGATGAGTTTTAACAGACTGCCTAAAGCATGTGGGGGTTTGGTGGGGAGTAATTGAGAATGAATGGGGAAAAGTTAAGTGAGAGAAAGCAATGCCTCCATCACGCTATGACTGGATGTGATTGATTCGTGTGATAAATACCACCTCTTGTTTTCATGCGCATTCACAAATCGGTCTGAATGAACAAAATTATGGCATTAATGGGAGGACTAATTAAAAAGTAAGCAAACTACTCATTTAAATATCACCGCTTTTTGTCATGTATGTTTCAAAATCAAACTTGAAATGGCCTGAAAACATGACTGTTTTTTTACATCTTTTTGTCTGTGACCAATGTTTACTGAGCTTGATGATTGACTGATGAAAATATATTTTAAAATATTATTAACTATTACTACTACAAATATTAAAAAGAACAGCTCAACATCAGTTTACAAATAAAATATTGTTTAAATTGTTACTGCATTTAGTTATTAATTTGGAATAAATGTAAAAATGCGTAACATTTCTTACATGGTTTTAATAAATAAACAATGAATTACATAGTTAATGTAAAAAAAAAAAATAGAATTGTGGTTTCTATTTTTTTTTTGATGTAATGTTTATTTAACCCCGAAAATGTGACAACATTAAGTTTAACTGGGACATGAATTTACATATATATATAAAAATGAGAATTTGCCTCCTCATTTCAGAACATCACTGCGAACCACTGATATAGGAATATATACTGATACTATATATATTCTATATACTGATTCTTATTTAGAGTAGGCTTCATCATTTCATTTAAAAAATAATTTCGAATTTTGGGGATAGTTTGCCAAAAATTTGAATTTTATTTATTTACATTTACTCACCCTGATGTCGTTACAAACCTGTATGACTTTCTTCCTTTTGCGGAACATAAAAGAAGATATTTTGAAGAATGTTGGGAACCAAACGGTTCTGGTCTGTAAATATATCTAAATACCAATTCAGATGCAGCTTCTGAAAAAATTCATGGATCTTGTAGCCTAAAAGTTTGTTTTTAGGCTACATTCTTTTTATTCATGTTTTAAACAAATACTTCCTTGATTTTGTGCAAATCCACCATTCCATAAATTAATAAGACCCTTTTCTCACAATCAAGCAATTATGCTGTCAAAATTCACCTGCAATGTTGTATGAACCTGCACTGAATGATAAAGAATAGACAGTCTCTTGGGGAAAAATCCACCCACACACACCTAAACACGTTATACTGACAGTTAATTTTTCAGGCTTCCTCCCAGAGGTTGACGGGACGTAATTAACCCAACCTGGGCAAGATACCAGATCTGTCCTGCCCTACATAACACACTCACTCGCCTGCCAAGTCATCCAGCTTGAGGGATTCCCGCTGGACGGCATGAAAATTGTGACAACTTCCCTTTTTTCTCATTTGAAAGCCAATCTGTTCCTTAACCGCCCACTTCCGTCACCAGCGAAAGGACAAAACCCTCTGTGATGCTTTATTTCATGTTTCATGTTGGAAACGGAGCTAGTTGAATTGCTGGTGGCCTCATTATTGTTGTTCTAGTAGAACAACACCCTGACCTTCACAGAGTCTCATCTGTTTGCTTTTTCCGTCCACCTGGACATTCCAGCAAAGCTTATCTACAAAATTTCTACCCTAGGCAAAGTTTGTAATTACTTTCCCTGGCCACTTACATCTCCTGGCCATCCATCAACCGTTTTCTACACGGACGTGAGCCGTGACATGCACAAGCAACCGTTTGGCTCAAAACGGAAGGAAATGTGACAATCCACACCGTCGGCCAACCTCTGCTACAGTAACGGCACCTCCATCTGAATGTCTTACAGGGCAGAGTGAATAGATTTGTACGGGAGATGGCACGTATGAAAAAGTGCCTGCGATGAGTCACAGTCACAGTTAAGATTCTGGGAATGCGACACACGGCGGAAAATCCTGTGATGGAAGAAACAAATATTTGAAAGAGAGATTACCGTTGCGGCAGCACAGAGAAAGATGTGGAAAAGGCAGAGTAAACAAACCAGGTCTCATGGGGGAATAAGGAGAACATAACACAAAACAAAGAAAGAGAAAAAAGACAGAAAGAGAGAGGGAGCGTAATATGCTTTCGGAGTTGACACTACAAGAGTCAAGATGGAAATGGTAACCGTGGTGGTTGTGGAGGATATGCAGCCAGGGTGGAGATGTTAAAATGAATAATTAGATAACACAAATGGTACAAAATAACTCTCCTCTTCTGGGAGAAGACAAGATGGCCACCTGGCCCTTCAGATAACACTAATTAGAGCATCCGTACGGCAGTGGAATGAGGATCGAGGACACGCTTAATTACACTTCAAGATCATTCATGTTACATAAGAAGAAAGGCAAACATCTTACATCTACAGGACTAAGCGCACTCTAAGGCTGTAACTGTCTTCCTCACTTCCTCCCTTTGTGTATGTTCTTCCTATAAGAAAGTTTGCATGTCTGAGGATGGCAGGTGGGGGAGGAAGGGTACAGCTGTTATAGTTCCAGCCCAGGAACGAACCGTTTGATTCAAGGACGCCGAACAACGGCAGGCGAACAAACTGACATCTGGCAGCCCTTTACTTATGTACACTAATTAAAAAACAAAACCAGCCATCAGTCGTACACTACGGCACTGCTGATAATAATTTACTCTCATTGCGACTGTCATCTCCAGATGTGTTGGGCTGTCTTTGCTAGCTAGGCTGAACAGAAGTAAATGAGGTATTATGAATCTCCTCCCTCGGTGGATCTCGCTCAAGCGTGATTTCCATGGCTCCTGTTGTATGCTGAGTGGAATTTTGTATCCAAATAATTAAATGTTAAAAAGCTGTAAAATCAATAAGTCGCATAAAAGCATATATCATGTTCAGCTTTTATCCTCACGGACTGAAGCCGAGGTCAATGAGGAGCGATAAAAACCGTTACTGAAACTGTGTCGGGACACATCTCTCTCTTTAAGTGCTTTGATCGTGAGTAATTTACAAGGCCAGACTGGTTTGATTTGAAGTTTCATTTGCACAGTTTAATCCTGCCAGGACAAGAGGAATTAGTCAGTTCTCTGTACAGAAGTGCTGTCTTAAACCACAGAGTATTACTCAGCAGAGACATGGAAAACAATTAGCATTGCTTGCTAATCCTCCCATTTTTAAACGTTAACAGGGGCTTGCTGATCTTGTGTGCGTGAACCATACCAAATGCCATTGCTTCGCTTGGGAACCAGCAGGCACAGTGCAGATCAGACCTTATTTTGACTCGCGTCATGAAACCCTACATCAATCTGACAAGCCATAAAACACACAAACATTAGTCAAGTTTAAGAAGGCATTTTAGATTCAGATCAGCACAGGCCAGAACATTGTGTGTGAGTCCCGTTGCCGCCTTTACCAGGAGGGAGAAAATGGGGGGCGCCCTCATCACTTCCCCTCTCCTCAAGAGCAGAAATGGTCTGTCACGGCTAATTCTCGAACTGATCGCTCTCCGACTTGCCGTTCCGATGTGAAGCGAGAACCTAGCCACTTCCCAGAAGTCTGAGCACGATTTGACGAAGAGTGATATCCAACACTCTTTCCTCAATCTCAAGCTCTTTTCTTGATTTGTCTGACCCACTTGGACTAGCAGGAACTACTCTGCTCTCCACCAACACAAAAAAAATGAAGAGCTAACACTACATACTATAAATGACCAAACTACAAATTACTCATAATTTAAATTAGTAAAACTACAGTCAAGATACCCATATCTATTTAAAAACAATGTATCTAATATATATATATATATATATATATAAACCTTCAAAATGATGTATGATTTGTTGGTACACTAAATCCCTGTCAACCAAGGCAAAACCACCAAGTCAAAACCAAATATCTGTAGGAAAAATATATATTTAACCTTTTTTTCCATGATACCACAATTGTTTAACAGACTATATATTAAGACCTACTGTACTGCACGGATCTAATATGATGTTACACATCAGATGTTTTCCCCAACATTAAACCAAACATTAACTTCAGACATAACAGATAATGTTTGCGTAAATACTCGCCAAGACAGATATTTTGAAATACTGTGTATATGTGTATATCAGGATCGCACGGTCTGAGGTGTCTTTTGTTTTGAGATTGTTTTGTTTACATCACAATAAGTTTGAAAATCACATTTCATTGGTTCAGACTCATGTCACTGAGAATTTGCTGTGAATATTCACAAAGTTGGAATGCTGCGCTTTAAAACGTTACCAAAATTGTGCTGAGGGGAGCGCCAGTCATCGAGAAGTGAGCAGAGAAAAACGGCATTTTTCATGGACAAAGGAAAGGTACCCCTCTCAGAAAACGTAAAAATAAAGATACTTTTAGATGTTTAATTGCTATTTGGAGCATTTGGATCACTAGACGAGGTCTTAATGAGCTCATTTTTGTGAAAACCTCAAATTCGACCAAAATTGCCATTTTTCACTTGTTTTGCCTGTAGCTCGTAATTAGCCAGTGCACATTCTGACTCATTTTGCCAGCATGGGTCTCACACACACACACACACACACACACACACACACACACTCACACATAATAAATCAAATTTGAGAATAAAAATAAAAATTAGCATAAACTAAGTATAAACAATAAAAATAGAAAATGCATTTTTTTTAAAGTGCCAATTAAAAAATAACTTTGTTGAAAGCATTGTGATGAACAGTAGAAATTATTTAACTAAATATTTTGCTTCTATAAAAACACGTAAAATGCCATGAAGCGAGCAACACACTGTTAGCAGTGTTTTGGATTATTGCCTTTTCTCCCTCTGCTACATATGCAAACAATCTGAGGGGGAAAAACAGAGTAAAAAAAAGCACTATAATGCAACCGCTAGTTTTAATTAGTTACTCCATTTGTCTCCATTGCCTTACCACATGGTGTCAAGCACAAAGAACTGTTGTAAAATCAGCTGCAATTGGTTTTAAAATGACAAACTGCCTTTCATCTGTCTGAAATATTATTATTGTTTAATCTAATTATTTTGAATCCAAAGGGAATTATCTAAGAGCTTGTCTTTTACAGCATTATTATGTTATGGATTTCTCACTCTCCTCACACAGGACCATAATAAGGGGTTTAAGGTGAGGCTGTGTTTTATAGTGGGTTCAGAGTCTGTGCTGGCTTTTTTTTTAATAATGTCCTGTCAATCTCAGTCCTTCAAAACACTCCACCAGCTCCTAGAGAGTCATGAGGTACAAAAGCTGCCAGGGGGCACACGTCACTCCACTCATACACATGCACGCGCACACACACACACACACACACACACACACACACACACACACACACACACACACACACAGACCCAAACCTTCTAACCTGCTGAAGACTGAAAATAAAGTTTTGGCATGCACACAGTTTCTGTGCATGCTAAGGTCATATCTGTGATATGTGCTCCTGCTTTAGTCCCAGAACCATATGGTGAGTGCTAGTTTACTTCTGGGCAAACATTCTGCATGTTGGATTGAAGGCTCTGTCTCCTGCCATTTGAAATAAACTGCA
This sequence comes from Hypophthalmichthys molitrix, assembly GCA_037950675.1. Classification (NCBI taxonomy): domain Eukaryota; kingdom Metazoa; phylum Chordata; class Actinopteri; order Cypriniformes; family Xenocyprididae; genus Hypophthalmichthys; species Hypophthalmichthys molitrix. The sequence continues at coordinate 19,718,087 of CM075514.1, read as the reverse complement.
GTGGTGGTGTAGTCCCCAGGCTTACAGACAGCACTGGTTTTCTAAAGGCTAACTGTCCTTCTGTTATAGTTCTAACATTTGACATGCACTGTGTTCTTTGAAAGAAAGGTCCTACAAGTGTTCTGCATCTTTCTGAAGGGTAAACACTCCTTAAAGGGATAGTTCACCCAATAATTAACTGCCATCATTTACTCACCTTTTTTTTTATTTCAATGGACAAAAACATCTGAAACCTTTTTCATACAGGTTTGGAATGACATGATAGTGAGTAAATGATGACAACATTTTAATTTTTTAGAGGAACTATCCCTTTAACCAATAGCATGATTGCTTCTATGCACTTCCATGATGGTAGTACCAAGGTATTCTCTTAAGTACCCTGAATGTAAATACAATATATGAATATGACATATGGTAATCATACAATACCATAGTATACAGTGGGGCACAAAAGTTTCATTTAAAACTGGAAATAAAATGGAAATAAAAAGTTTATGATTTTGAAAAATGTAATACAACAAAATGTGATGTAATCAAAAATAGTAGAAATATTTAAGATGCTATTACAGTGCTGCTGTCATTAAAGCTAAAGAAGGACATACAAAATAGAAATTTATATTAACTTTTCACTGAAATGGTTATTCTGATACTATAATTCATAATAATAAAACTATTGTGTTCAATTAGAAAAATGCAAAATAGTAGTATTTTTTATGGTCTGAGACCCATTTTATATCAAATTACTATGGATAACAATACCATGGTATCACCACTATTTCTGGACTTGGTCACTACATCTGTAGTAAACAATAATGAGCATTTAGTTTGCAGTTCAACAGAAGTAAATCAAATATTAATTATTTTCTGATAACCCTTCTTAAAGTTAAGAAGTGACTGTAATGTGTCAGAGTTCCTGTGAGGACCTGGCTTGAAATTGGAAGTAGGGTAATGGCTTCTGGAGAGACACCATGAGCGCATTGTGAAAGGTAGGACAGCAGTAAGAGAGATGGTTTATGGTCAGAGTAAAAGGACATGTGAGCCTTGTTATCCACAAACATAGAGCCCATATTGTTCTTTCCAGTAAGTGGAATGGGAATGTGTGTGTGTGTATACTCACAGATATTTGCTGTGCCCTTGGGGATGGGGAGATAGGATCCAGCGCTCCAAGCTCTGGCCTGATAATTCCTCTTACAGCGGCCACAGTCAGGCCCCGTAGTGTTGTGCTCACACTCACAAGTCAGTTTCTCTTTGTCAAAGATGCAGCTGTTGGCATGAAGGTTGCACTTGCACCTGTCACGGTAAAAAAAAAAAAAAAAAAGGAAATAAAACATATGCCCTTGTGGATTTTCAATTGTGGAGTTCAATTACACCTGAGAGGGGAGAAAAAATTGGAACCAGCACTTAGAGACCAGAGTGACCTTGTAAATCATTTGCATTTCAAGTAAATGTGCATCTGCATGTGGAGGTATTCTGAAGCTTCCAGAAAGTGACTTCAAAACCTTGTACACAGTGTCAAGGATTCTGCAAAATCCACATCATTATTTTTCTGTTTTTTTTTTTCTCTCGAAAGATTATTTATAATTATCCCACTGGAAAAGAAATAATTACAGACAGGTCACACTTTCAATGAGAGAATGAAAACAGTTTAATAATGTAAAAAAAAATAAATAAATAAAAAAAATCAATTAAGTGGTGTATATTAGGTGTATATGTTGCACCCTTGTTTACATGTTCACAGCTCGTATCAAAAATGTTGTAAATGTAAATGTTGTTGGTTATTCATTCACGATGGCCACTGAGGACAACTCCCATGCCAGCATCTGTCTCACATACACACTTTACAGGGAGGTTTGCTCTCCCCAGTTTCCTCTCTAAGCACGCAAACTGATTTTGTATGCAGAAAGGCAAAAGATGGATATTTCTGTGACACTCATGCAGTACTGACTGTAAAGAAATGTGATGCAGTTATCTGAAACTGTTCTGCAGCTAGAATAGAGTAGCTTAACTTGTTTATGTGTGTGTCTGTTTTTCAGTTCACCTGCAATTCTGTAAATGAAATTGACCATCACTTGCATATTTTATTTTATAACTTATAAACTGAACAAAATTGTTTTAATCTTTATCTGGATCATAATCATAAACTTTGATAATGATAATAAAAAATATGGTCCCACTTTATATTAGGTGTCTTTAAATTAATCATTTGATACAATGCACTTATGTACATAGATGTTTTTACATTGTACTTATTATAATTAGCTGCATGTAATTACATTTCTAATTAAAGTGTTAGTTCACCCAAAAATGAAAATTCTGTCATTAATTACTCACCCTCATGTCGTTCCAGACCCAGACCTTCGTTCATCTTCAGAACACAAATTAAGATATTTTTCATCAAATCTGATGGCTCAGTGAGGCCTGCATTGCCAGCAAGACAATTAACACTTTCAGTGCCCAGAAAGCTACTAAAGACATATTTAAAACAGTTCATGTGACTACAGTGGTTCAACCTTAATGTTATGAAGCGACGAGAATAATTTTTGTGCACCAAAAAAACAAATAACGACTTTATTCAACAATATCTAGTGATGGGCGATTTCAAAATACTGCTTCGAAGCTTTACGAATCTTTTGTTTCGAATCAGTGGTTCGGAGCGTGTATCAAACTGCCAAAGTCACATGATTTCAGTAAACGAGGCTTCGTTACATCATAACTGTTTCAAAATTTCAATGGTTCACCACTGGGGGGCACGACTTTGGCAGTTTGATACACACTCCGAACCACTGATTCGAAACATATGATTTGTTAAGCTTCGAAGCTTCATGAAGCAGTGTATTGAAATCGCCCATCACTATATTGTTGAATAAAGTCGTTATTTGTTTTTTTTTAGCGCACAAAAGGTATTCTGGTCGCTTCATAACATTAAGGTTGAACCACCGTAGTCACATGAACTGTTTTAAATACATCTTTAGTAGCTTTCTGGGCATCTGAAAGTGTTAATTGTCTTGCTTGCAATGCAGGCCTCTCTGAGCCATCGGATTTTACGAAAAATATCTTAATTTGTGTTCTGAAGATGAACGTAGGTCTTACGGGTCTGGAACGACATGAGGGTGAGTAATTAATGACAGAATTTTCATTTTTGGGTGAACTAACCCTTTAATTTCTATAATTACAGCTATAATTACATTGTTGACCCTTCCCTTCCCTTTTAAACCTACCCATACTACTAAACCTGTCCCTAACCTTACCCATATCCCACCTCAATAGCACAAAAAGTGACACAACATCAACACAATAAGTACATTGTACTTATTTTTTGATGTAAGTACATAAAGTGTGACTAATATAAAGTGCGACTATAATATAAAACTATAATTTAATATTTGAATACTGTAAACCAGTGTTCCAATCAACATGATTAAGTCTGTGATTATGTGTGACTCCCATGAGAATAAGAGAGTACAAAAATAATAATAGAATGGAAATAGAAAAATAGGATGTATATATATATATATATATATATATATATATATATATATATATATATATATAAATAAGAAAAAATATATATATATTGTATATGGCATGAAAAATAACAATGGTAAAGGAGAAGACGAAGAAGGTAGAAAATTATTTCAGACTTGACTATCCATAAAGCTTGGGTTATAAGAAGCAAACTCCACCCAGATGTGGAGGTACGCAGAAGTTATACATGTCGGCAGTAAAGTATAGCTGGAAATGTAAAAATTTTATGTAATTATTATAGCTGAAATTCCTTGTGGTAACATACAGCATCTCACTGATGCTGTCCATAGATATTATATTAGAAAATAACCTGAATTCCTTTAAAGTTGCTCAGCACGATTCTAACAGATTAAAGTAACACTGCTAAAAAAAAAATCAAAAGCTGATCAGTCACTAGTCTTTGATCTAACTTTTTCCAGACTGAGGTTCCTCACGGATTATGGGTATAACTAGGCTCTTGATGTCAGCCATCGCTCTTTCTCACACAGGTGTTCAGTCTGCCCAGCGTGGGTAAAGAGGAGCATTATTAAAATCATTAAAACCGTTGTGTCCAAAGAGATGTGCGTGCAGGGGCTGATAAATGTGATTCACCGAATCACGTTTGGAAGTGACAAATGACTGCTCAGTCCCTGCAGGTATACATGGGCAGAATAAATGAGGGGGCATTATTCTCCAGACGCCCTGATTTGCATCTCATTATATATAGTTTTTTTTTTTTTTTTTTAACAGAAGGGCATGTCAAATCTCAAGATTCTAGGACATCCTCTTTAAAAGTGGCACCTGTCAGCCAAGCATGAATCTGTTGCTTCTGTGAAATATCAGTAAGCTTGCATACATAAAATCTCCCACCAAATAATGACATATGATGCAAATTAGTCGCTGATATTATGGTGGGTCATTAAACTGCATATAAACAGCAAGTAATAGACTTCTGAGACATATTAAAACTACACAAGAGTAAAAACCATTAAAAAAATGGGCTGTTTTACAGGGGCATGCAACATTTCCAGTGGGCAATGAGGTAGTTGTATTATTCAGAATGAATGGCTCGCTAGCCTTAACTAACAAGGCTGGTCCAGCAACCGAGCAAAACAAAGCCATCAAGCTGCAAGGAGTTAAAGGCATGCATGGCATTCTGATAAGCCCTCCTTGTTCAGTTCAGGTGGAGGTCTCAGATTCCACGCTGCACTTCTTGTAGCTTGACCTTCATATCCTCTTATCACCAGTAACATTTTAATCACGGTGTTGATACGAGGCAGAGCTGTGCTGCTGATGTAATGAAGGGGACACAGCAAGGGCCTGCCGGGTCTCTTTGCCGTCGGCATGGTACCAACGCTAACAGAGACGAAACATTCTCGTTCCAGTCTGGTCACCATGGGAGAGGAGGTGGAATGGCTGCCTCAAGGAGAAGTGCAGTAAAAAAAAAAAAAAAAAAAAAAATTTAATTAGACTTTAATGCCAAAGGTGATCTCCAGGGCTCCACCATAGAAACTGTCTGTCTTAATTTAGCCAGGGCTTTGCCATATTTACATTACAAGCACTGCCTTGTTCTGATAAAAGATTATAGTGCATGTGCAATTTGTTTGTGTGAGTTTCTATAGCAGTCTATAATGTTGTTTGAGGAAGTGTTGAACCAAAAATTTAAATTCTGTCGTTATTTACATTATTAACATGTCATTGCAAACCTGTATGACTTTTGTTATTCTACAGAAGACTAAAGAAGTCAATGTTTTGATGAAATATATATATATATATATAGATTTTTCTGGTCAACTAGTAGTCGTTAATTTTAAGCAATTAGTCGACTAATCGCATGTTTTATAATAAACCATATAAATCATAATAATGAGACTTAATTGCCTACATAGCCTAATCAGTGTTCAAGCGCACGCATAAAGCTTAAAGCAGCGCACTGGCAAAAGTAATGATTATGAATGCGTCAGGGGAAAACACCTTAACACTAACATTTTAGTAATTAATTTATAAACTAGTGTTTTCTGTATTTTTGACTACAGTAATCTCTGCATTAGTGTAGCTATGTGCCTATATGCACGTTTCATACAGATTACATAACCTGAGAATATTTGTTTTCCATTTGAATTTGTTCATTAAAAGTAGACATTTCGCTTTCTATAGATATATTTCTATAGAGACGGCAGATCGCACCGGCGCCTCCATGTTAGCTGTCATGCAGTAAGCACGGTACTATTCAGCTTTCACACTCTGCAAAAACACTTGAATAGCGCACAAATTTCTAGGTTAACATTACAGCGAGTGGCCATGTAAAGTTGCTGCTACTTACATGTTATAGATGATAACCCATATTTGAGGTCGATGAATGATAGGCGAGCATTTGGATGTCCTGCCTGATGTACTGTAATTACCACATAGGCCAGCTGTTAATGATCTGTCCATCACAGACTGCGTGATTTTTTTTTCCTGCAACCAGGCGAATAATAACATTTTGGTCGACTAAGCCTTGATTCATTGACGGTCAGTCAACTATTACAGGGCAGCCCTAATATAATATATATACAGAATGAAGTAATGCATACATGTTTGGAACAACATGAGGGTGAGTAAATTCATTTTCATTTTTTGCATGTGTCAAATTGTACAGATGGCTAGCATGCTACAAAGAAGAATATGAAGAAGGTTTTTGTTCAATCAGCTTTGAGTCTAACAAAATAGTTTAAAGGCTGAATGTCCTCCTTGAAAGGCGTGAGGCAGAACATGCTTATAGTGTTTTATTTATTTATCTTGAAATCCTAGCCTGAAGCAGGAGTCTGTGACCTTCAAAAAAATAGAAGCTTGATTGACAATGAAAGCACAAACAACACCGTAGTCTTTAAATGGTCCCCCTTACAACTGACCTCTTGAAAAAAAAGAGATCTTCATCAATTCATATCTTATCTGCTCTCGCACCAGTTCAGAAAACCGACCGCAAAACAGCCCCCAGTTCTCGAGCCGCCTTGCGCTGTACTGACTTATCAGTGGATAATTATTAGCAATTATCTCCAAATGAAGCTTACACATGCACAGCTAAGCATGCTGATCCGACCAAAACAGACTAAGCAAAGACAGAATGGCCTGTGAGTGAGCTAAGTAAGTGAAGTAATTATGTTCAATTAAATGTGCAGGTGTTAGTGTACTACAGAGAACAAGGTCAAAACTCTCACTAAAATAATTGTTTGCTCATGTCAGTGGATAAAAACCATTGTGCAAATCATTAAGATAGGAGGCTGACAAACTTTAAATAAATAATATGAGAGTGTTACTGAGTAACTGGGTATCGCACAGCTTTAGAAGACTTGGAAGAGAGTGCACAAGTCATATGGATTCATTTAACTTTTTAAATGACCTTTTGTGTTCCGCAGAAGGAAGAAAATCATTTTGGTTTGTAACAATATAAGATCACTGTTAGACTGTTAGCACTGAAGGCAAAGTGCAATGGTTCTGAAGTGGACTTGAGTCCCCAAATGTCTAAATGCAGAACTCAGGTCTTTAGCCATTCAGGTGCGGTTTCATGGGCTTTTCGAAGAACAATGGCTGCACTTTTGAAGCAGATGGGAAAACTGCAGTGTTGTGCAGTGCTGCTTTCAAACATCCAGTTACTTTGAAAATGTTCAAACTAACACATTCTGGCCAGCACAGTGTTACATTTCGATCCTTTATCTTTATCTTTTAACATCCTTCAGTAATTTTGTAGAGGAGCATCTGAACATGTTTACCATTTTTTGAAGATGTTGGCTGAATTTTGATGATGGTTGATGTAGGGTGGTTTGGGGTTTTGAGTAACGCCTACTTGTAGTTGATGCAATCCTGTAGGCTTCCCATATTTTAGATAGACAGCTGGTTCAAAATTGTTTCCCCAATTTTTAAAAAGAACCCTGTTCTGATTCCACTTTTTAGGATTTCAAGTTCTTAGACACTTTTGTTTCTTTCAGTTCTGATTTATTTGGCCATCTACAAGTTGTTGTTTTAGCACCTGATTTTCTTCTGTAAAATGCAAGAGGAGCAAATTTTCTTCTTTTTCCTTTCCTAAAATTATCTTCTTTTTGTGCATACAATGAAAGTCACTGGGGTCCAGTAATGGACTACATTGACATGCATTATGTAGGCAAAAACATGTCGGTTCGCAACGTCATGAGGGTAAGTTAATGACAGAACTATCCCTTTAAGGTCTCCTCCAGATTTGGTTTACTTTCTGTTTAATAAAGACATTGCAGCCCGTTTTCTAATGGAACTGCATCACACTTTTCTATATACTTTACTTCCCTTCACTTGATTTGTGTTATTTTATTTTTTAAAATGCCTCTGCACAGCAAGTATCACTAATCAGCCTTTTCCCCCATCAAGGTAGAGACAAATTTTCCCTTCTCTGTAAAGTGTTTACTTTTCCACCCACTGTAAAGTGATTACTTCAGCCAGTTCTGACTCTTTGTGATTGGCTGTGAGCAGTAGCGTGTCATAGGCTGACAAGGTGAGGCCTGAGTACCGCACCACACTCTGAATCTGAGATAAATGAAACAGGGCATCTTGTGTGCTGACTCTAATTGCCTCCTGACAAACACAGACAACTGCTCCGCAGCACAGCACAGGAAGTGAGAAGTAGGTGCAATCTCTCCGAGACAGATCTGTGCAACTATTGCTTTTTGTTAAACTGCATGGACTTGACAGCAAGAGAAGTTAGATTCAGGGACAGCTTAACGCTTTGGGGAGCCAAAGATGACCATCTGAGAAACCTACAGACTCCTCTGGGTTCAACTAGATGCAACAAAAACAGTTGGTACAACCTACACCACATTAATCCTCTCACTCAACCGCTAATGAGTGACAAACATGACAATTCAAGTGGCCATGATGGATATTTAATGGATATTCTGTACTTTGAAAAGAGGACTGTGGATGTTGTCTAATGCTCTAGGCTTACAATTATCAGACGGCTTCACATTTGCTAAATAACAATGTTAGCAGGATGCAGTGAGGAGCTAAATTGGAATAAATCTGAATGACCCTGAAGCCAAACATTGCCACTGAAATTACAACACTGTATCCACAATTCATTTAACAATTTAAAGAACATTCAGTCGTCCTACTTTTGTTTTGTGCAGCAGCCACAAGCTATTACAGATTGTTAATGTAAGTCCCAAGACATTCATATTATTCAGGGGTCAGTGAACTAATCACAAGATAAAGAAAAGCTGGAGAAACTGGAGAGGCAAAATCTATTCTGGGCTAATGCTGCATTCAATTGCTGAATTTCAAAATTCCTACTTGAGAAAGTGCAATAGAATGCCAAATGAAGTCGGACATCCTTGGAAACTTTATCTGAAATCTAGAACATTGAGCTGGGGTGCAGGTGTATGACATCATGCAAAAATAGTACTAAGGGAGATGTACACTTAATGTGCTTAGATGCAAAATTAGTAAATGCAAAAATTAGTAAATCAAAAAGATGTAACATTACATGATAAAACTTTGCAAACATTTATTTAAAGACACAGGTGAGTTTTTTCTGTTCAATTATTTCTCATGTAAAACATGCATGAGATATGACAAACAAAAAAGACAGATAAAAGTATGAAGAAGCTTGATAAAAAAACGAGTTCAATAAAGATGATAGATCAATAGGCTGTATGAAACGTGTGTATTGTACTGGCGGTAATAAAGGCACAGTCTGGGGAGGGTTTTGAGATAAATGTCAAGGAGATTCTGCTAAAATGAAATAAGAATATTCCTTCATTTCTCCTTGAGTGTACTTTTACAGACACCAAAGTGTGTTCAAATGTAGTATTTGTAAATGCAGCATATCTAACCAAAATACTTACATAAAATTATGATGAAAGTATCTATCTATCTATCTATCTATCTATCCATCCATCCATCCATCCATCCTACATTTACATTTGAATTCTTTTTGATACCACAGTTCAAATTCAGGAATAGAATGAAAGTCTAAACGCCATTTTCAATTCAGTTCTGTAGTGTATGAAAGGTAAAATTGAAAAAGGACATTGAAATCACTGTAAAATGCAAAGAAGAAGAGAAAGAAATTCATATTCATCTGTAGAGCCTCACTCTGGTTTACAAAGAATCTCACAGAAAAGCCCTTATAAGCCTGACAGCCAAGCTCACCACACGCCTGCCATGACCATACAGACGACATGGCTCTCTCTGATGGAGTATCGCTGCGGGAATTAGTTTTAAACAAAACTCACGAATCTGGCTTTACACAGCCAATCTGTTGTCTTGTTTCCTGTCCCTTTCACACCACTGCAGCAAACAGATTGTGTTTCCATATTATCATTCTGGAAAAACAAGGGTTCGTGACCTTCTTCGATTGCTGAATGTGTAGTGTGGTGGATGAGGGATGTATTTAAATCTTAATGTGTCGGGTCTGAGGGTGGCGGGTAAGTGGAGGTCGGAGGATATCTGTGTTGTAATGATGCATGGCTGTATGGGGCTGGTGAATTGGCCTGGCTCAGATTGCCAAGTTCTCCCCAGACGCTCTGATTAAAGACTCTTAATCCATCATCAGAGGCGGCCTGAACCGCACAGATGTGCCCGAGGTCAGAGGGCAGTTCGCGATCAGAATCCTACAGCGCTCTGCGTCTTCATCTGTCCCATACAACAGGCATCAGCCCAGAGTCAGAGAGAAATATAAGATGTAAGCACCTCATAAATTTTTAGCCAAAGCACCTTGAGACATAAAAGATGTTCATAACGCATGTAAAAGCTTTTCACGCATAGTGATTGAAAGAAACATCACGGTAATCTAAGCAGGGTGACACTTGAATGTTGTATGTGTATGTGTGGGTGGGTGTGTCAGATTGTTTGGGGTGGGGAGAGGGGGTGGGGTAATCAGAGGCAGAGATGTTTAGTGAAGGTGAGGTCAATGAGGGGATTACTCATAGATATTCATCAACAGCTGTATTATGAGTGACATGACACCCCCTCCCCCCTTACTAATGAAATAGGTCATGCCTAGGGATGTGGCCGAAGCTGAATACCTTATTCGGAAAGACACGGATAATGGCTTCAAAACAAATAACAAATAATGAATAATTCTGATGAATAATAGAAAAAATATTCAGCTGACACAATCACTCCTTGTGTTTACTGGAAAACAGGTGAGCCGGGGGAAAGCACAATATTATACATAAACCTCTAAAATCCCTAAGCAATAACGAGTGTGTGAAGTGAATGAGTGTAAACTTTATGAATGAACTGAGCACAAATCAAATAGCCGCGTTGTCGTCGCCATGTGTTTCTCAGAAATTAGAGCTTGGCAAGAGTAATATCAACTAAAATGTTCTTCTATTTGATATGCATTTTTAAATGTAGGGCTGGACAATATGACCTAAAATCAAAATCTCGATTAACTGAGCATTTTGCCTCGATTACGATTAATGAACAATTATTTTGTTTTTGCTTTGTTTTTTTTGTTTTTTTTTTGCCCTCATAGTTCACTGACAAGGTTTGTACTGTAAATATTCTTGACTATTAAAGTTGGGTTATTTTTTTTTTCCTAATGAAAGAGTGCTCTGACATGCTTGTTGTAAATCAGATAAATATAAATTAGCACAGTACCAGAACATTTATTTGAATGCATTAATGAGAGCGATTGCATGTGAATTAGTTATACCATCTCTATATTGTAAAGCCACGGGTTGTAAGTAGTTACTTAAAAAGTAGAAAAATATATGCTATCACTTTTGAGTTTTTAAGCTACTTTAGTGATAAATCACAGGACAGCCTTGACAATGAGTTTCTGCACTACTCTCTGTGCGCGGGATCTTCATGTGATGTGCGGCTACTGTCTGTATGAGTGTTCGTGTGCCACAATGCATCAGCGCAGTAGCTCAATATAATAATACACATTCGATGGTCTAAAATGGCTAGACCAAACTGGCAAGCCTTTAAACACATACAATTGACAAAGTTTAGTGAAGACGCAAGTAAAAGTGATCTCACTTCAGGGCTCGCCGCTTGTGCGCTGTCTGTGTATGTTAACTTGCCGTTTGACTTCGCCTTGGTGTTGCTGCTACATTATTTTCGATTAATCGTCCAGCCCTATTTAAATGACTTAAACCTTGTACGATATGAGATGCGAATGAATGTAATAAGCACAGCGTGATCGCAAATCAAATAGCCACGTTGCCGTCTCTGTGCATCTCTCATAAACCAGCTCTCTGTCAAGATTATCAACTAAGAAACTGAATCATACACATTTTCTACTAAAATAATTATTTTATGAGTTATATAGGGCATATTTGTTCAATGATAACTACGAAGGAAACAGATAGGCTATACATTTAAAACCACAGACTTCTCAAGTAATTGTACAAACTTCTGGTTAAAGCCCCGCCCACTTCTTAAAACTCAAAAGAGAATAAAACTAAAACAATGAAAGTGTTAAGCTTGCAGACAAACAGTTTTTCGTACCAGCTCACAATTAGAAGATATGAAAACTGGCATGAATTGAAAAATTATGTCAGAAGTTCTCAGAATGGCTTTACGAATGATTTACACAAAAATTAATTCTGCTTGTGTTTCATGAATGAGGCCCAATGGATGTAATCATGTGCCTTAACGTTTAGGATGGACTTTGTATGGAGCCAGACAGTGACTAAAAGCGGCCAAAACTTTCCTCCTCAGAAGGAATGACATAAAGTTAACCCTGATTTTGACACATTAACATAATAATTCTTGCGTTACAGTGCTAATCTGGAGGGAGGCTAATAGCTTTATTCCAGTCAATGGCTATGAATGGGATAGGGATTTTGTTGGAACCTCTAAATGGGATCAGCCTTTCCGGGGTAACACTATGGCTTTGCGCTGTAAAAATCCTCCCATCACCTCAGTATCAGCCCTGCTTATGGTGCTAAGCTGTGTATGCACGTGTGTGTATGTGTTTATGTGCATGTGAATTTGCGCATGTCTGTGGCAAGGGATGTCTGTCTGCATGTGTTGGTTTTCCACACTGTGTTTGTATTCAACAATTCACTAAGGTTTTCTACCCTGAAACACATAATTAATCCATCTGTGTAGTGATTGCACACGTTCCTTTGCTGAACGCTCTGTAAAGGAGGAGGAACAGAATAAGGGCTGTGCCATCTGTGAGTGATCAGGTCAGAGAGAGATAAAGAGAGAGACACAGACAGAGACGGTATGAGTGAGTGGAATGCAAATCAGCTCTGCTTGGGAGGAAGGAGTCTTTGTGACTGTGTGAGAGAAATGTTCATCTTCTAAACAGTGATTCAGGCACATGCACACACTGACACTCAAGAAATATTCACACTAATTGCCAAGGCACTTTCACAAAATATACACAAATCACTGGTCACATCAACTGCATTTAATGCGCACATGAAATTACTCATTTCAAAGTCGACATGTGCAACATTTGTGCTTGTAAACACACTGGGCCTCTGATCTGCAAATTGCAGAGGAACACTGAAATATACAGCACCTTTCACACGTCTGCTTTTTTAATTAATTTTAATATTTGATGTTGTCAACACTTCTTTTTTAAAACCACTTTTAAATCAAACATTAGCAGCAGGTTTTTATTTTTAAAGCGACATATATTTTTAATTGCATGTGAAATGAGTAGCAGTGCTCCCACTGCGCTGCATCTGTTTCTAAAACACCTTGTTTCTCGACAGAATAGGCATTGTGTATATATATATATATGTGTGTGTGTGTGTGTGTGTGTGTGTGTATGTATATACTCTAATGTATATACATTATATATATACACTACCAGTCAAAAGTTTGGAAACGGTAAGATTTTTAATGTTTTTAAAAAAATAATAGGAATAAATTACTTTATAAAATATATTCAAACAGAAAACAGTTATTTTAAATTGTAATAATATTTTACAATATCACTGTTTTTACTGTATTTTTAATTAAATAAATGCAGCCTTGGTGAGCAGACGAAACTTCTTCTAAAAACATTAAAAATCTTACCGTTTCCAAACTTTTGACTGGTAGTGTATATATATATTATGGTATGTCCACATAGTAATTCAAATGGTTTTATTTCAAAATAGCAAGAAAAATTCTGCTACGATTTGGCCTTCTTTAAAATAAATTGCTGTCTTCAGTCTAAACAGAGTATATTGTTTAAGAAGGGTCAAAAAGTTTGCAAAACAGGCAGACTGGTTTGCTAACACCCTCTAGGCTATGGTCTGTCTCTCCTCTGACTGAAAGTGCTGGATCAGGCAGTCGCTGGTAATCAGTAAGGGTGTCTAGAGGCATCCAAACGTTCAGCATGTTATCATTAACACAGTTCTCAGTCAGTCAGCAGAGTCCCAAAAGACACAACATTCTCTTCACGGAGAAGCGAATGCATTTCCCAGTCTCTGGATGACTGCTACATTATTGATAAGTCTGAGTGGTTCAGCCGTTCTTCTTACTTAATGTCAAACAGGTGAAATAATTATTAGCATGTTTACTAGGCTTGCTGGTTGCAGGTCTGACAAATCTGGAATGCAACCATGAAATGCTGAGTAGAGTTTTTTTTTTTTTTTTTAAATGAGGAGAACACTTTGTCTCATGAGCTTGCTTTCTATTTGATGGATTTTCAAATACATATTTTAAATCAGTGGTGTGTGTGTGTGTGTGTGTGTTTATTCGTGCATCAACCAAAACTTCACCTTCTGTGAAAAAAGTGAAAGAGAAACCACCCGACCCACAACACTGACAGACTTTACAATAAACTAATACACAAATATTCAATGGAATCTACAGATCTCAAAGCAACAAGTAATTTTCATATAATTTAATTACATCAGTTCTGTTCCAAAACCTTGAGAGATATTTACCTATACAGTAGTTCAAGGCAGTATTTTAAAACATCACTCTCAACACAAATGCTGCCTTTTAAGATGCCTTGATTTTACTGAAAATTCAGTCAGCACTTCAAATATAAGGCAGTCACCAGAATTCACTGACATGCTCAATGACAAAAGACAACTACTGATTATAAATATGTCAGTCAGTACTTACAAGAATAAATGAAAAATTCCAATATAATTATGCAATTTGTGTGCTTTTTTAGTTTATATATATTATAAAATATATATATTAAGTTTATTAATTGCTGCCTATTTAGAGTGTTCCAAATCAATCACTTTTGAGATAATATTTTAGTTAGGATGCTGCTTTAAAAGGCAACTCACTGGGGTTTGGAACAGAACTAAGATGTTTCATCCACTAATACTGACACACATTCACTAGGGATGTCAAAAGTACTAGTACGATACAAATTGCCAATACTAAAATAAATTTAGATATATAACATATAAAATTAAATATATAACCATGTGCCGTGTCAGGAGTGCTGACTTCATATACTGTGTGACTGACAGGCTCCTATCCGACACCCACAAGTATTTGAAAAAAAAAAAAAAAATCTTTGAAGAAAAAACCCTTTTCAAATAAGATTTAATTAATTCATTTGTTACTGTATTAATAGGTTCATATGGTTGATTTTCATTAAAATTAATATTAAAGGTCAATTTAATTGGTATTGGTATTAACTACTGAAATTTTAGTCTTGTGACATCCCTAATATGCACTGAATGTAAAAATGACAAATACCCGCTCTCTTAAGTCCTTAAATATCACCACAAAATGTGATATTTGATGGACGTTTCCTCCAGAGTGGTGCCTTGATTTAGTTTGCCATCATAAATTGCTCCTTTATAATTCATAAAATCAATTGGCCCGACAAACAAAGAGCACACCAGCATTTTTTCAAATAGGAGCTAATTAAACATGTGAACTGCAGAACGATTCACATGGAACAGAGAGAGATTAGCCCTCCCCCTTTCAATTCTGACCAAGCATGGCAGTCACGCATCAGCCCAGCACGACACACACACATGCACACGCGCACACATCTGGGACCTGGCAGCTGGGCTACCCAGATACGGCGCATTCTGCTTCTGTTTTGCCGCACAACCCTTCTCCTCTTCTCTCCCTCATTTTTTTCTACCTCCACGGCCTGCAGGTGCACTGCTTGGGGAACTCTCAAAGCAGTGGGTATCTTATTATGGGGAGGCGATGGTGGAGAGAGACAGAACAGTGAGCCCCATGTGCTCAGACAGGAAGTGCTGGGCAATATGTGAAGCTCTTTGTATGAAAGCCGGTGAAAACCACAGGCTGTGAAACACCAACAAGCAGATCTGTTATCCGTAAATAAGTTAAAGAGAGTGCACAGGTCAGGCGGAGACAGAGGGAAGAGATGCGAAAGCAAAACAAATGAACTGAGAGATTTTCTGGACTGCAGGAGTGTCAGTGTTTCTGTTTGCGACTTGTTAAGATGCTTTAAATGAGCTTCTGCAGGTCTAATGGTAACAGGGCTGACAAGCCAGGTGTCACCTTCCATTTCCTTGAGTGATGCTACCTGTCTGCTGTTCATTCATTCTGAGAATTACAACTGCCTGTTCAAGAACTACAGAGAAGATGAGCCACAAAGAGATACTATTAAGTTTGTGCAAGGAAAAAAAGAATTACTCTTTACTGTATTGTTATTCTTGTTTTTATTTTTTGTGTGCTTTCTTTTACTACATTTTTATATTTTGACATGTGAAATACTTTCAGCTGCTATGAAAGATGCTATACAAATACTACCACTACTAAAAATAAATAAATAAATAATAATAATAATTATTATTATTATTATATGGGATTGAGACGAGATTACTCAAGATTAAAATGTGACAAGATTTCTTGTCGAGGGAAAAAGCTGTCTCGCGATATTGCCATGAAGGAGTGTGAGAGTAAAATTAGGATAGAATATGCCACCGCTGCATTTACATTATGCCTCCAGTGTCGTTTTGCTTTTTATAGAAATAAAAAACATTTAATTCAGTTGGATAATAGTTGCTTCAATTCCATCCAGCTCATCCAACACGAGCTGTCGTACGTAGTGCAGCAGGAATCAGAGTTCACTGATCACATGACGAGAGTAAGTGACGAGATGGCTGACGAGTCCATGGCGGAGGATTCATTGCACAACAGAGCCTAAGAGTCAGATAGAGACTCATATGAAATCATACAGGAGAGAAGCTCAATGTCACTGAAATGACATTTATAACAAGATGATTAGTTAAAACATTTCAAATGCACCTGCAGACTATTTTTCTAGTCTTGTATTTTGTCAGTGAGGATTTCTTAAAAATACTGCGTAAAAATCTAATCTCGCCTAGTACTCGTGAGCTCAATCTTGTGTCTCGTCTTGTGAGCTACCCGTCTCGTCACACCCCTATTATTATAGCACGAACAAAAGACATACAATGTAAAACAACTGTGCATATTGAATAGTTTATTATAATCTAAAATTTTTGAATTTTCTAAAAAATTAAAGATAAATGTTGATGAGAATGAACCTCACTGGTTCTCACACACATCAAGCAAACATGCTTGAGCTTCTGTTTACAAATGATGTGTGTGTTGATGAATGTTTATGTGAATAAAAGCTTAAATTAAATCAGTTCATCATATAAAGCAATTGTGTATCTTCAGAAAATTTGGACTAAACCGCTTGATTCTTATGGATTAGTTTTACAATATCTTTATGAACATTTTGACAGAAAGCTCTCAGATTTCATCAAAAAGACCTTCATTTGTGTTTTGAAAATGAACAAAAGTCTTAAGGCAGGAACACACCAGCTGACACCGACGAACTAGTGGTGACGAAAGCAGACTGTGGGGTTGGTTCACGTCGGCAGCGTCTGGGTCCAAAGTTGCCCTGACACACCAAACCGACGCTCGACAGTCGACGGCCAAGTAGCACGTCGTGGACACAGATAATCAGATGCAGAGAACAGAACGACTAAATGCGCTCATCAATCATGGGGAGAGCAGAGCTACTCTTAGGAATTGCGAGAATTAATCCTTCACCTGCATTTGGTTTAATTCCCAAATCGTTGAAAGGAGAAGTCAGCTAATTCACTCTTATGAGTGAGTAGGAAAACACAAGAAAGCAAGTTAAACAGCGAGAGAGACGACTGATTCAAGCTGTGAATTCTGAGAGACTGAGAATCAGAGCTGGAATTTCTTGAGTTGGCTCAAGGGATGCAGTGACAACAGCTGTGTATCTGCAGGGTCAAGTGTGTATTTTTACACATTAAATTGTTTTCTTAGCTGAGTTGACGCCTGGAAATGGCATTTGTGAATAACATGATGACTGGATGATGAATGAGGTGCCAGAATCAATTGGGTGTGTAATTACACTTCATCATTTGGATCTCTTGTGCTCTGATTCTGTTTCTCACAGTAGAAACACACCACACACACACACACACACACACACACACAAACAGTCTCAGATTAACTGCCTGGGCAGCAGCCTCCTGATCTGTCAATGGTGTTGAGAGGTCAAATGGAATATATCTAAATCGGTGTCCGTATCAACCAATATAAAAAGTTGCACTGGAATTCTTCCATCTCTGTAACAATAGCACAAAATCAAACACTTTAAATAAAATCACAGGAATGCAAATCGGATTGCAATCATTTGAGGCCGGGAGGTTATAACATGATTAGATTAAGTTTTGTGGTGAAAGAGCATGTGGAACAGAAGACTGCTGAAACATCAGATGACCGGACCAATGAAATGTGCTGATGTGGAAGAGCTGAAGTGCAGAGCGCAGCACATGAGATGGCAAGAGGAAGATACAGAGTGGAATGACTTATTCTGGAAGGGGCGGGGGGTGTGGGGTGAATCTCGAAATTAGCACAAATAGATTATCTGTCCTCCGGTTCCTGGCCTCAGCACGGCCCAAGCAGGCTGGAAAAAAAAGAAAAAGAGAAAAACACATTGACTTCTCAGCAAACGACTGCCCGTCCGAGCAGCCAAGGAGGACCGCAATTAAGCGATCAATCACCGTATCATCGATCCCCGAGGGAGACAACTGTATCCGGCCCTAACTAAATATGCAAAGGTTTTGCACAGATAACACAAAAGCATTTGAATTGGAGTTTAACATTCTTTAACATGACTAATGCATTCATTTTTTTTTTTTTTTTTTTGATGAAAAAAAAATATATATAGACAATCTAAAGACGATCAAGTATGTACTATATATATATATATAGATAGATAGATAGATATAGATATACACGCACACATACATCTATAGATCTATCATCTATAGATAATACTGTTTTTATTGTTATATGTTTGTTTATTCAATTTTATCTTTAATACATATTTTATTTAAATATTTAATATTATTAAATAATAAAAATTTAAATATAATAATAATTGAATGTAACTAAAAATTAAAATTATTATTAAAAGCATTTTAAATGGAGTTTAAACATGATTAATAAACATTATTATTATTAGCAGTGACCACATGCTCTCGGAGACCTGCGGGTTTCAATCCAGTGCCATGATCCCTCCCCTTTAGCTATCAATACAATGTCTGATATATATTCAACTAATAAGTGCAAATCAAATGTCAAAAAAACAAACAAAATGCTAATCAATTGTGATTGGTCCATTTACAGACCCCCTCTTTCAGTCAATAGTGAAATGTCAACCAGTTAATAAGCCTGTACTGGTCTGCTGATAAAAGTGACACGAAAAAAGACCTGCTCAACACACTAACCACCCATCCAACAGCGAACTACTTGAATGAGAAGTAAATGCTGATCTGTAAGATCTGCTAATTCAATTTCTGTCCCAACTGTTTATCATGTAGCACACAAAGCATCAATCAATCAAAAGACAGCAAGACAGTTGTAATTCAAAAATCTAAAGATTGTCTTTCAGATATGGCTGTTCAATGAGACATTTACACCCCTCTTTGTCTTCACTGCAAGCTAACCAGGAACCATAGGAGTCTTCAGTTCTCCTGCAGAGACTATGGTTGAGTGAGAGAGTAGGCTGATGTTTAATGCATACATTATACATCAGAATGAGTGAGGGCCAGCAGTGTGTCAGAGGAGACAGAGTCAGACTCAAGCTGTTCCTCCAGGAGCCTGCTTCATCCCTCCTTTAATTACACTCTATTGATCAAACATAGATGGAGGGGGGAATGAAGAATGGAGTAAAGGAAAAAAATAAAGACATGGAAGGACAGAAGTGAGGAAAGGGAGAAATAAGTGTTGTATGTAGTTTTCACACTGAGAGGGAGAGAAAGAGACTATTTACTATTGCTGCAGTATATAGTATGTATACACTGGACAGTATGCAAATTATGTGACCTACTACATTTGCAAAATGCTACATGAAATAATGCATCTCACAATGCAATGTGCTTGACTTGAAATACCATTTCCAGTGAGATGGATGAACCAAAAGTAATATCAGCCATAAAAATATAATTGAAAATGGAAAATAAATATAATATAATTATAATTATAATTATAATAAAGATAATGTAATTAAAATATTTTTAATGCCTTATATTTATGAATATATAGATTATAATTAGGGATACACCGATACCAAGCTTGTGTACTTGTACTTGTAAAAATACCCCCGATACCAAAGACCAATACCTCATGTGACGTAACTGACAGAATTTCCCGTGCACAGAGACACCAGCGGCAGCAGCAGAAACAATGTCAGCCTCAGAGGTGTGGAAATACTTCAAAATTAATGATGACAACACATGCGAATTGCATGCTTTCAATCACAATTCGTTATCGATTAGTGAAGGTGGGATAGGCGGAATCATGCTGAATGACACAGACCAGAAGCGCTCTCTCTCGCGCGCATGCTCTCTGCCTTTCTTGCACGATCCCAGTTCTCTCAGACAGAGCGCGATCAGTTCTCCTCACGCCTGAATGATCAAATGCACACATAGTTGTCAAAATGTCCATCGTGTGGAGTATCTCACGTAAATACAGTCAGTTATGGCTTAAGTCGACGTAAACATTTGGGTGAAAACAGGATATGCGCCAGTATCCATGGATTCGGTCTTAAAGGGACCGTAGCCTATAGCCTATTTGTCATTAATGTTAATAAAACAACAAAATATGTTAAATAAATGTATACATGGTAAATAAACCTACTGTATCTGAAAAACAAGTTTATTTAATTTGTATCTCTATAGTATTTGTTGTATTGTTTGTAATTTGTTTGTAAATTTCTTTTTATATAACAACAATTATATATATTGGAAAGTATGCCCTTTGAAGGTTATTGGACACTGTGAAATTTTTGTTCCTTAAGTTTGTGACAAGCACATAAAAATTATTACTTTTTTCATTAGAGTAATAATAAAGAAGCTGTCCTACATTCATTAGTCTCACTGTGTTGTGCTTGGAAAACTGCAACATCACCACAAAAAAAAGAGAGAGAGAGAGAGAGAGAGAGAGAGAAATTAATAAATGTACAGGCATCGGTATCGGCGAGTACCAGAAAAAAAGTATCGGTACTTGTACTCGGTCCTTAAAAAACGGTATCGGTGCATCCCTAATTATAATACTATATAATATATTTTAAAATATAAGCAACTAGCAGTATACAGTATATACTGTGCAGTATTTATTAAGCAGAAAGGTAGCATTCAAGTAAGATAATCTAATAAGGTTCACATCAGGGCTTTTAGCATTACAAAGTCACTTCAGATGTAAAAAAGGACAACCTCATTTTTTCTCTTTCAACTGTTTCTGATACAAACAAGATGTCACCGCTCCATTTTTACTTCTAATATTAGATATCAATCTGCTCTTCCAAAACATACATACTTGAACTTATTATTTTAAATCATTATTATTAATTACGGCATCTCCATACAACAAACATTAAGTGTGCGTCAGAGGTCTAAAGTGTATATTGTCCTTTTTTCTTTTTGCTGACCTACTTAGCTCTCCGTTCCAGGGCTGCATCTTGGCTCCTTTGTTTCATACCGATATAGACTGAATCTCTTCTGAGATCAGGAATTTCGGTGCTTGGGGTCATCCGCCTCCTGCCAGACTCTAGGGGCTCATGCACTGTGAGGCAGAACACATTTCAGGGGATGAAGGAGCGTATGCTTCCTGTGAGCATGTGGAGAGAGATGAATCATGATTCTCCATGACAGGGAGGCTCGGAGAAAAAGCCACTACAGCGAGCATGCTGCTGAACTCTGGATTACCTTTTTAGAAACAAAACTACAAGTCACTGCTCTCATAAATATCCGTCAGAGATGACACTCACCGATCATCACTGTGCACCATTAATGAGAACACAGCCTTGAGGGAGGTTTTGAATTTACAGTCTTCTGTGATCAACTGTCATCTACACCAAGTACCAGGTTTAGAAACATCCACACACTCAACACACAGCATTGTACACTCTGATGTGATATTTGATGTAGATAAGACTTTCTTTTCCTTCGTGGTCTAATTTCCATATAATAAAACAATATTGATTGATTACTCATTGGTAAATACTGTTCAGCATATCATCATCATCATTATTAGGGGCCAAGCACCGAAGGTGTGTAGGCACCTACAGTATCCGTTGGCATTCTTCTTCTTCTTCTTTCGCTCTGCAAGTCTATGGCAGCACATAGAACCACTTGTGGGAAAATTATGAAATTTGGCACACTGATAAAGGCCAGTCTGAACTGTCACCATAGCAAATTTGGAGTCTTTAACTCAATCTCTCAAGCGCCACCAACTGTCCAAACTTGCACTTATATTTATCCTAATAATTTTTGATCCATGAGGGCTAGAAATAAAATTCTTTTTTCCATCTGATTCCTGGGCTCAAGACGATTCGATTGCACCATATGATGTCATTTTACATCCTACTTTTTCGAAGTCCTCCTAGGCCATTGCAAATTGAAATTCAAGTTGATTTGCCAAACCGTTTTCGAAAAACGTGCTAACGAATTTTACGTATCCTTGTGAAAAAAGACGTAAGGCTCTATCTCTTTAACGCTTTATTGTATTTAGACCAAACTTGGTTTATGTCATCACAAGCATGACCTGAGGTTATATGCTGTGTTTCGCCACCTACTGGTCCGGAAATACGAAAAATATCTATTTTTGATTATAACTTCTGAACGGTTTGGCCAAAGTCAAATGATATCCAATTTTCCTATTGACCTTATGTAGCCCCGCCCCTTTTCAGCGCTGCACTCGTTGTCTTTTGTCTTCCAGTTTGTATTTCCACAGCGATCTTACGTATTTATTAATGAACTGCTCGTTTTAAAAATCTTCCCGTTCTACTGACATTTGTTAAGACATCTGCTTTAAACATTACAATGCTCATGATAACTTTCATTAACTCTACATCAAGTAAATCCACTTCACCAGCTAAATATTCCTTGACAGTGATGCCATAGAAATATACGGAGCTACTGCAAAAACGAAAGTTCATAGACAATATTATAAAGATGGCGGCGCGCTTGTTTCTCTGGCGCATAAGGTCTATATCGGCCATTTTTGGCGTCGGCCATTTTTAATTTTGAAATAAAATGCTGTATTTTACAAACTCATGAACGTATCATTACGAAACTCGCTATTGGTCATCGGCACAATGCCCTGAGGGAGTCTGAGAAGTTCTGGACCAGCGCCACGTAGTGGTGAAAAAATTATTCACATGCTTAACTTTGGATGTGGTTGACTTTTAGTGCAACGTTGTGATTTAGCATTTAAACAACATGAGAACAGCTTAGAAACCGTTAATCCGATTGAGACAAAACCACCATAAGAAAATCGGACACATAGGTCATTGACTAAACACAAATGGCCAAATCAAAAGTCAGGTGTGGGTAATTTTTTATGTGTTCATACATATATGTCTATAACTCCTAAATTAAATGAGATATTTTCACCAAATTTGACACGCTTAATTGAGCAAAACATGAAATTGGCTCTAACTACAGTACTGTTGGTCTGAATGAATTCATAATTGACATACATACAGTGTCTTTGTCTCAGTTGCTATCTTAGTCCATTATGACATTGTTGGTCTGCTGCTAGCTTCCTTGTTTGCTTCTTTTGTGCTTGGCCCCTTAATTGCTGCTTGCAGCTATATTTATTACAAATATTATTATTAAATTATATTTATTTAACTATTATTGCATTATTGTTATTATAATTATATTATTTATATTAATCTAGCATGCTCAGGTTAATTTGGTGTGGGAGATATTACTTTGGTGAATCCTTTAAAAAAAAACAACAGTACATTAGATACATTAAATATGCTTTCTTAGAATGAATTAGCATGTTTATTGTTGACCTCAGACAATAATGAAATGGAAGAGCAGGGACAGATGCTGAAATTAATCTAGTCTCCTTGTTAAGACGAAAGAACATATAAAGGTGAGATGAGATGGAGGCGGGTATGGTATAAGTGTATAATTAGAGAATGAACTCCTGTTTATAGCCTGGGTGTCAGAACAGTGAATTTCACAGTCTTGGGATTGATCACAGGGTGTCAAGTTAGAAAGTATATTTCAGAATGCTGCAAAAAGTCCTGACTATGCAAGAGTTTTGCAAAACATAAAGAACAATCCAAGAAAGCTTTCTGAATTCAACAAGGTTCTCATTGTGGAAAAAGAGGCACACTGAAATGAAAGAGTTAATAAGATAGTTAACAATGCTTGATTCCCAAGATACATATTTGCACTTATACTAAATGTTTCCCCCAGAAGTGTTATCTTTTTTATTGCATTGTTAAAACTAATTGTAAAACAGAAGAAGTGTTATACACTGTAGTTCTGTCTAGCTATTTATATAAATCAAGCTTATGCATAAAACATGCCCCTAAAAATATAAAGCAAAGTACACCTACCCTGCCTCCCAATACACAAAACTACAGAATGAGAAAGGGATTGTAAGGAAAATGAAAAAGAAAAAGAGCCAAAGGCAACAAACTCCAACCAAAATTTGACTGCAACAGCAACTAAGCCAAATGTCTTACCTGCCATGTACTTTAATGTCAGAGATGGCGTAGAAGTATCTGGAAAGGTTGTTCTCATCCACCATGGTGGCACCCGTGGCAGGCCTGAGCAGACGTACGCGCAGGTCAGTAATGGTGAAAAAGTCTCTCAGGTTCTTGGTGGTGTCCAGTTGTCCATACAGCGAGGCCATATTGTGCAGCTTTGGCCCGGCGAACAGTGCGAAACGGTCTTTGATTTCGAAGCGTACGGTCTTGTCGTTCTTCCACACGTAACCTCGGGAATATTCCTCGGTGCAGATAATGTCCAGCAATGTGTGCTGGGTAATGTCTCTCACCGTCTTTGGCTCCATAGTGAAAGCGTCAAGGCAGTCAGTAGCATAGAATTGGTAGGGCTGCCAGCTACGTCCATAGTCCAGAGACTTCTCCAAAACCATCTGCTCAGGCCGACCTGACTCAAAAGTGATGACAATGTCGTCGGTCAGCTCAATGGTCTTGTTCCACGACAGGGTTATGTTGACCGCCAGAGGTTTAGGGTATTTCTTCCAGGAGGTGGACTGCCAGAAGGTGGTGGGGTTGCGGCCCTCAAAGTCGAACATGAGCTCAGGTGGGTGGGCCAGCTCGTCTGTGGCTGCGTCACACTCGTTGTTGCACATATAGGGGTTTTCCTACAAGATAAAGCAAATAAAGAAGACAAAAGTTAAATGAGAATCCAAACAAACGTGTTTTTATGAGCTTTATCACATGTGTGCAGATATGGGGTTGGTGTAGGCAAATGAGATGAAGAGTACTTATATTTCAAACGCACTGGCCCTGGTGGTGGTACATCAGCATTATTATGGATATGAAGCAGTGGTCGAATCTATTCTTCAGCTGTTGGCTGAATCTAGATAAGGACTGGCCATTAAACACCCTAAGACTCATAGATCTTTTATAGAGCCATTTAAAGTCAAGTTCCCTCATGCAGACAACCAGTAAAACCAGTCTTGTTTAGCACATAATTTATGGGAAGATTATTCCCTGTTTTAAGTTCCATCTATCCATGATAATAAAGAACAAGAGAATGGAGTCTCTAAAGAGCTAAAAATGGACATGGATTCATGTTAAAATGCTCATTAAAAGAGAGAAAAATATGAAGGTCAGACCGACAAATTGTGAATAATACACTCTTCTCAAGTCATTCTTTTGCATAAAGGCTACCTTGTTCTACACCTTGAGGTAAGGACACCCAGAGGTGCACTTTTGTCACAGCCACCGCTGGCAGGTGAAAAATATACCACATATCTACAATTCAGAAAGAGGCATTAAAATAAGTGTGCTGCCGGCTTGTGTGAAGACTGTTGGTGCCCTCATGTCAACATTCACACTAATCAGCATACTGGTATGTTCTGCTGCGCCACATGCTGGCGTGCACTAAGCAGGGGCTTGTGGGGCTGTGATACTGTCGGGTGGCTATGTCGTCCTCCAGGAAATACCTCTCAAGAGGAACAAGCTCCAATTTATCTGAACAAGAAACACAGCAGCTGATTAAGTGGGAGATGTCTGTCTCTCTGTGGGTATCCGCAGGTCTGGACACTAGGGAAGAGCACAGTTTTAAAGGATAGGTGGAGAAAGGGACTGCGGAGAAGAAAATGAGCGACACAGTGGCAGAAAAGTACACAGGGGGAAAAAATGAGTGCTTCTGTTAATAGGCTTTTCCTCTTGCCCTGTCCTCCAAGGCAATGTGACAACGAAGCCCTGACAACCATTTAACCTCTTAATTTTGACAAAGTGGCATTAATATGCTCTCCAGCCAGTCCTCTACAGCTGTGCATGTTAGCTTGGAGAACGATCAGACCCACCATTGGAGTCCACATGCCTCTCACTAGACCATCTAGTCAAGAGAGCAGAGCTGTTCATGCTGTTCTATCTCAGCATGTGCTTCAGGCACAAGCCCTCCTATGAAGAGAAGAACTAATCGGTGTCTATAACACTCTAAATTTAGCTAGCAAGCATCAATACTACTATTTCTTATACTTGGAATTTGAGATTAAGCGATTTAAACAAACCCCTACCCCTAAGAATTCAACTTTAGTACATAATTTGTCCTGCAAATTATGTTTGGTTTTTGAACATGAATGATACCACATATTGCACAGCTTGTTGAGGGGAGGTATGCAATTACTCCTGGCAAACAAGTAATTATTTTAGGTAGAGTATGTCCATTTTAGTGACAAACTTTGAGGTTTGAGTGTAATGCAAAGTGTTAAGTAACAAAATCACAGCCAATCAGAACATATTTGCTGCAAGATTCTGGACCAATGACTTTCAACTGAAGGTGGGGCTACCCAGTGCAATTAAAAAAAATAGAAGATTGCAAATGACAAAATGTATACTAAAAATATAATAAAATGCCAAGGCTGGTTTTGAAAAAATAATTAATATGAAACAAATGTGATGTATCACTTGTTGCTTTGGGTTGTGTTTGGTTAGAACACAGTGTTAAGAAACCAAAAGCAAGTTCTAAAGAAAAGTCATTCATTACAGAGAGAGAGGACTGAGGATTGAGTAAGAGAGAGGCAGATTTCATTGTAATGGTAAAGAATCAGCATAAGCTTTATAAAAAATATATGTATGTATATACATATATATATATATATATACATATATATATATATATATATATATATATATACATATGAAGAATTTGGTTCCAAAACGTGAAAAACGCCATTTTTTTCTAAAAAAAATTGAGTTTCCGCCAAAATCAGTATTGTATCTGGTCAGTATTGAAAAGTCATTTATTAATTTTGCGCAAAATGTGATATCGGTCGTGTTATTGTGTCATGTTTTCTTTCCAAAATGAGACAAACGCCAGTCTCCCTTCTCTGCAGAAGGCGATATATCCACTCAACCAATCACAGCGCACCATTCCACGCACTGTAAACAGTAATGGCGGCGCTCTGAATACACCCGGTATCCTAGTTTTCCTTATCTACTTTGTACTTTGTGATCAACAAAAACAGAAAAATGAATAATTTTGACGGCATTGATGAACCTGTGGTGGTTTCTGTGGTGGGGAAGAAACGTAAGCCATCGAAATCTAATCATTTACGTGAGGAGATTAAGAAGATGAGGCACTCAAGTCGGGAGGCAGAAAAATGCCGGCTGTTGCTTGTTCCACGACAGCATCAAACTTCTGTCATGGTCCCCAAAACTGAATCATGAACAGTTTTTAAAAGCCGTTTTTAATACCAATGTACTCGGCAAATGTGTTTATTTTAACCGTGCGCTGGTGCCAGATACTCTTTAATCGGTAATGACAAATGGAGACATAATTAATTTACTTGTTGAATTCATTTTGGGAGCGACGACTGAATGTATTTTTAGTCAAATGCCTGTATATAAGATTGTATATAAGTATTGACAAAGTTCAGAGGCTGTCATATATGTGAATCAACTTACTTTGTTGTGTATTTTCAATATGAAAAATAACTTTTATATTGATGGATTAATTGCATTTTGGGGGAAAAAATAATCAGTTTTTATAATAAACCTTTGAAAATCAAAATCTAGATTTGAATTTTTAATGTTTTTATAACCAAAGTTTGAAACATAAAATAGTGGTTTTCATCTAGCTGCTTTCTTGGTAAAGAAAACGTCTTTTTACTTAAATTAATCAAAATGGATTTATAGCGTTTTGGAACCAAACTCTTCATATATATATATATATATATATATATTCCACAGATATTATATTTAAATGGGATCTAAAATGCCCTGTTTACAAGATAATATAAGTCTCTGGTGTCTCCAGAATGTCTCTGTGAAGTTTCAGCTCAAAATACCCCACAGATCATTTATTATAGCTTGTCAAATTTGCTACTATTTGGGTGTGAGCAAAACATGCCATTTTTGTGTCCCTTTAAATGCAAATGAGCTGCTGCTCACGGCCCCCTTTCCAGAAGAGGGCGGAGCTTTAACAGCTCACGCTTTGGTTGCTCAATAACAACAAAGCTGGAGAATCTCACGTAGCCAAAATGATGATTGTTCAGCCTTACATTGTTCAGACTGGAGTCGGACACTGATGGAGAGACTCAGGAAGAAGTTACAATTTATAGAATTCATCTGGTCGTTTCTGAATGGTTAGTGGATAAATTTATGTAGTTGCTGTGGAGTTGATTCAACTCATCGACTAGCATGTGCCGTCATGTTAATCTTTTGTGCAAATCCAGCATTGAATTGACCCTCACTTGTGAAGCAATCCGATGTAAAATGACGGCATGGTAACCAGTGATGGGAATAACGGCGTTATAAATAAACAGCATTACTAACGGCGTTACTTTTTTCAGTAACGAGTAATCAAATTAATTACTTTTCCCCCCGTTACAACGCCATTAACGTTACTGACCAAAAAATGCCGCATTACTATAATTGAGCGCACTGAAGCGGTTTTCATCCGTAGGCTCTCTCTCAGCCATAGGACCTGCAAAGGTTTTTCTCTGGTGTGTGTGTTGGGTGGGACACATAGGCTAACTGATGATGATTGGTGTGTGACTAGAGATGATAGACCTGCAAAGCGTTTTGTTGTAAAGAAATAGTAGGCTACAGGTTAGTCATACACAAATATAATTTTAAACTGATGATAATGTATGATGCTCTGTGTGTCTGTGTCAGAGCATGCGAGCGGAGCGCGAGCTCAACCTCTAGCCAGAATACCCTTTGTGACATGCTGGATCGAAAATATGTGAAATAAGTTTTTATCTAGTCGACTAGTAGTTGTTCATTTAAGCCATTAGTTGACAAATTACATTTATATTAATTTAATTTCTTAAATACTGGAGAGAATAAACCATAATAATGACTAATGAGCATTTACATATAGGCTATATAGCACTCAAGCCCAAACATAAAGCTTGCCATAAAGAACCGGCAAAAGTAATGATTATGAATGTGACAAAAACAGCAAGGAGACATTTTAATTGTTTATTAATAAAGTAATGTTTTATGAATCAGTGTCGGCTGCAAAGATGAAGTTGACATTGCTGACTCTCATCATCTCCACATAGTGGATGCGCCTGGAAAGAGAATGCACGTTTCATTTGGATTACATCATCAGAGAGTAGCCTATTTCTTTTAATTTTGAATTATTTCGTTCAGAAGTAGACATTTCAAGCTTTCTATAGATATATTTCTTATCTCATGTCTGTGAGGCAAGCAGCCTATACGCTGAGTTTCAGTTCATTTAGCCTGTAAGACACGATGCAGTTCACATGCAAGTGTTCGCGCCGGTGCCTCCATGTCATGATTAAATTGTCTGCTATATTTGCTTCTTATTTATTAAATCCAGGCAATTGGTTGATGCAACACTGATTAAAATTAAGATACAATTTTTTACAAAACGAAATTCACTTAAAAGAAAGGCTTTCTACAAAACTTAATAAAGTGGTCAAAATCATGTCTGACCAATCCATGTTTCCCGATATATTGCGCATCTTATGATGTATTCTATCTTAATCATGCTGTTCACTTTTCATAATCAAAAAGATGAATTTAAAACATAACATTGGCATATTTAAACATGCATATGAAACTACGTTTTCTTTAATGGCTACAACACGTAGTACAGTACAGAGAAATTTCGTGTCGTGAGCAAGAGCAGATCATGAGTCACGATTCGCATCAAGCATAATTTATTTTTAGACATATTTAATATTGGGGGCATCCAAGTTATTTGACATATTCAATTTTTTTTTTTTTAAGTAACGCAATAGTTACTTTCCCTGGTAATTAGTTATTTTTATAATGATGTAACTCAGTTACTAACTCTACTATTTACTATTTGTGAGAAGTAACAAGTAACTATAACTAATTACTTTTTTAAAGTAATGTGCCCAACACTGATGGTAACAACACTCTACTACAATAACTCTTCCTCTTCTCTAAAGCAGCCCAACATGGCCTCACTCCATTTGTTTCGTGCTCCCGGGGGCAGGGTTTTTGTGATGTCACTAACTCGGGAAAAGCCGTTTGTTGTAGCCCTTAAAAAGTGATTTCTATAAAAGAAAATATCTCCCTTTACATTAAACTGTGAGCATCATAACTTTGCAAATGTTGTTCATGCTCAAACAGCAACATTACACACTAACTATAGTTATAAAAGTGAAATCATAATCAAGGACCCCTTTAAGGTTCACAATCTGATTTTTTGTAACACACACGCAGCCCACCACACCCCCACAAGCTTGTGTTATTTTTTATTTTTTTTGTTGTTGTTTTGTCCAAGGACAGTAATCTGTAGTGTTGCAGCTGCAAAACTAGAAGCTGATGTGAGTAAATAGGCCACACAGTAATGCCTTATAAAGATTAATTACGTGTTTTTCCCCCAGTCACTGCAAACCTCACGTTTATCGAGAGAGAGAGACATCACCTTTAAAAGGAACCTCTGAAAAGCAAACATAAAAAGTTCTTTCATGCCACTGAGAGCTTTATGTAAGGATGTCTTACATTAGAAAAACTGATATAGCTGTCAAATCAGTAATTACTAAAGATGTTTCTATTAATCCTAAACTGACCAGGATACTTGGGACCAGGGCTGGGGATTTTGATGGCTAGGCTCAGTTGGAAAAGCAGACAGCTTTCTGTGAATTGGTGTTAATGACAGTGCAAGGCTCCAAACCGTGTAAGGTTAATCCCCTCCACAAAGAGCTTAATGAAGTTTGATCAACAAGAAAGAGGGTCAGAGATATAGAGAAAGAAAAATAGAAAGAGAGACGCACTGCACATGCACTCCGCTGACTGGTTCTAATCTGAGGCTGTTGTCCCCATTAAATGTGTTCTGGGTAATTTCACACCAACAAACACGCACACAGTCGTCATGAATCACCTCTCACTTGCTTGCTAAACACAGCCTTAAAAAACCCACCCGTCCTACAAATGCCGTTTGTCTGTTCAGTGCCTGGCTGAGTGTTTTTCTCACGGCTGATCACACATCTCTGTTAAATGAAGATGTATTATCAATGCAATAATTTGTCTCGAACAGAAGAGTGCAGATGAAAGCCATGTCAAAAGCCTGCCTCTTCACAGCCACAATCAACAGTGTATGCTTACACTCGGTAATGACTCCCATTATTTTCCTGCTGATAATCTCACAAATTGCAGGATCAAGACTGAAGGCTCTTTCACATGACTCATGCGCACTGAACTCTATGGAGCGTCAAGCAACAACATTACCACTGCCTAGCATGTAGGGCATTGTAGCATGACTCTTAGAGATCAGAGAGTATTAACCATGACCTTGTTTGCCACTGAACGTTTGAACCGCAGCCAGTGATGACAAGGGAATTTGCATGACGTATCAATTCATGGGTGATGTAACAGAGTTGTGCACCACTCAGAATTTAATTGACAATGCCTTTTAAATTCCTGACCTGCAATTCGAATTTTAGTAAGCAGAATTAAAGCAAAACAAAATGTAAAGAAATATAACTAATTTTTAACAATGAAAACAAAATGTGTCAAGACAAACTCTGAATGTTGCTTTGACAAACCCTAGTTTGTATGTTTTTAAAGTTTAAAAAGACTCATAGGCCTTTGAAACCTCACAAAACATCCTTCTGTGATTCTATCTGCAGTATTTTTCATGTGGAGGTCAAACTGGTGTATGAAGCTTGGGTGAGAGGTGCATTGAAGCACTGTCATGAGTCATGTGAAAGGGTCTCAAAAGCATGAACTGTAAAGACAAATATTAGTATTTTAGGACCTATTCTGACCAAGCCACATGAAAAATTACTATTCTGGTGGGAATTTCTTGTCGAGGGCAGAAGTGAATGAGATATGACTGTCCCACTGGCAGGCAAGGCTTCAGATTACCAGATCACCAATGTGACCACGTATAAATTTACTGTGGCTGACAGCAGACTGAGATATATAGGACCAACCAATCAAACAAATTCTTTTGTGTGACAGATGTTTGTGACATGAAATCTGGATCAAAGTTGCTCTCTCTATCTCCATTTCTCTCTCTTTTCCCACTCTATGGTCCTTTAACAAACACATATGTGCAAATATCTGCACACACAAGCACACTCACACATGCCCACACACCAATATGCATCACAACTCAGCAAGCGTATTGTCGGTTCTATCCCTCTCTTGCCATGCTTTTCACGTATTTGATTGTGGCTGTTTTGAGCTCTTCAGAAATGACAAATAGATCAATATCGTTTCATTGGAAATGAAATTACTATGCAGCGGCCACACTGAGATCAGTGCTCACATTGTGAAATCTACTGTGTAATTGTCTCAGCTAAAGGAGAACAGTGTGAAGAGCGAATTCTCCTCGATCATTTCAAATGTTAATGTCTAATCTGTCAGAGGCCGTTTTGCCAGACCGTACGACAGGCTCAGGTCAGTCAATTTGCATATCTCTTTTTCTGGTGCTAATATGAAATGATTTAAATCAAACTTGTTCATATGACACGACATTAGCCACTAAATTACAAAGGAGCAAATTTGATTTTATGAGCACGGCTTGCAGGTGTTACAAATAAACATGAGGGTCTGGGTATGTAATTTCCCTTGATCTCTTTCTCTCTCTCTCTCTCTCTCTCTCTACCCCCAGACTGCGGTTAAATCCATCACTTGTGCATAAATGAGACCTTGGTGGAGAGATAGATTTCTCCAAGGCCTTCAGTTTGATTGAAGCTCTGACTCCTTTTCAATCTGCCTCTGTGCTCTTGCAAGCACCTTTGAGCTCGTCCTGCAGAACAGCCACAAACGCACTTGGGCTTCACCGCCACGCTTCTTGAATGCAGGAAACACAGATTACTGTGTGTAATAGACCCCAGGATAAATCCCACCAAGAATTACAGTCACATTTTTAAACTAGAGGTCAGCGGGACGAGATACCAGACAAAAAGTGAAGCCAGTTCAATCCCTACCTGCCAAATGCATTGACACATGCTGCCTGGATTTAAAATATACAATATATGTAACACATATAAAGGTCATGAAATCCTAAAACACATTTTTTGAGATGTTAACAGATATGCACAGGTTGCACATCAACAATAGCACTCATGTTTATTATTAAGGAAAAAGTTTTGTATTTTGTTCTTCCATTTCGAAAAGCAAAGTTGAACCAACGTCACAAAAAGTGAAGTATATGCGTTAATTCGTGACTGGAGAGTACGCATCTACGTTATCAGTTTCTGAGCTTTTCTCAACCATTTTCATGAGAATGAACTCTTTTAATCCAATCCCTGCACTGTTTTATGCATGAGATTTCATTACAGTTGAGAATTCAAATTTTACACAAGACGTTTCAGCGCTGTTTGTTCATCTCTGCTTCTTTAGCTTTGCGTTCGGACATGTTGTAAGTGTACGTTTCCTCACTACAGTACCACAAAAGTGCTGTTTGCATTTTCCTCACAATGTGGTCAGAGCTGAATTTTGACTACCAACACAAAAAATGACTATAACAAAATTTTATAAGTAACAACACGTGGAGCGCACATGAGAGCAGTTTTAGCACGGTACGCCGTGATGAGATTAACAACATTTGCAACGAGGACCGTTCATATCCGGATGGGAGCAAGCGCGATTTAAGTTTTTATGGACATATTTTATATACTCTCCTGATCCAAACATGAACCAGCACCATGTATGTGCACATGTTTCATCTTATCTTCTTCTAATGAAATATATGTGCACCATGAACCAGCACCATGTATGTGCACATATTTCATCATATCTTCTTCTAATGAAATATATGTGCAAATAAGGACACTGATACAGCAGTACGTCTGATCATGACTGTGATGACACAGTGAATTATTCTGATGTTCAAAATTATGTAGACCGAACATCACTGAATAATTCATCTGAATGTATTTGATTTGTTCATAATAGTTGTTAGTAGTCACTAATGAAAGAGTTTTGTGAGTTTGCCGTCATAGGGTTATATTTTTAAAATACATCGAGGTGCCCCCAACTCTGTTTGTATTTTTCACTGTTCATATTTTAATGTTCATTTCTCTGTGTATTATTGGTTGTTGTCTCCCCTCTTCCCACCTTCTACACTCCCACTTTTCCACAGCTTTGCATGCCCCTTTCTTGAGTCTTTTTCAAATCTGAGGTATGAACAACCAGTGCTAAATTCATGATAATTTAAATCAGACCTGTTCCAACAGTCTTTTTTTTTTTTGAGTTGAGTTGAATCTAAGTTGAGTCTAATCATTCTAATTCAAGATGTAAATGAGGTGAGTGACGTGAGATGATAAAATCTAGTTAGTGCTGCATGCATCATTATTATTATTATTACTCAAGCTCATTAAAACAAACCCTTAACCTTTTTAGGTATGAAATACAATTTTGCCCATAGTTTACCCACCACCATGTGTACAACAGAAATGAAAGATGCCTAAAATAATGCAGCTTTGACTTATGATTTTTACTTGATGAGTAATAAAATGGCAGAAAAATCCCATAGACTTACAGGGAGGGAGGTCAAACATATCTAGAGACCAGAAAATAATTGATTGAATGATTGAAAGAACAATAGAATGATAGACCAACTGACCGACAGACAAACGATAGATAGATAGATAGATTGATGTAATTTCAAACAATGCTCAGAATACCTTAGCGACATCAAAGCATCATGTCTGTGACAGGAGTTTTCTGAGGCTTAACACAATCTGTTGCACTGTCCCCTCTGTGTTTCATAGAAAAGCTACAACATATCATTTTAGATGGCCTGGGCAACTTCCCTATGGACACAGTGAAAAGGGGGGGTCACAATTCAAAAGACACCACTTAAGAGGCTGTATTCACAGATGCAGATCACACCTACTGACTTCCAATATGTCAAAATGAATCCTTGAGGGATGAAATGCCTGCATCTTTACAAAATGGACTTAGTAAAGCTTTAAAGATGAACCCTCATTCTTATATAATTTGTTTATCAAAAGCTCACCACTAATTATTGATGGCTTTCTGCTGCCATTTAGCGTTTAGAGAGATTACATGTCAGATCTCAAGCTGATGTGTTGTGACAGCAGAACTCTCTCTAGCTTGCAGTTGTCTGTTTGTTTTGCTGGGTCAGCACTATCAGGGCCAGAGGTTCAACCCCCCTTTGATTGTTCGAAAATGAGAGTACAAATGAAGTCAGGATGAAGTTAGATGCTCCACCCCTAATGTTCTAAGTAGTACAGAGAACTTCAAGTGGTAGTAATTATTTCCTCTTTTCAATGCCATTAAGAGCGTCCATTTCTTTTCTTCATAAAAGAAGCAGCCATTACATGCAGGGAAGCACCCATAGCTGATCTCATTAGAGAATCACAAAAGATCAAAAATACCACACAAAGTTGTCTGATGACCTGCCTCACTCAGTTATTTCTTCTTTTGATCTGCCAGAACTAATCAGCGATATTACCACAGAGCACAGACTCACCACACACACATTGCACTTACACATAAAATGAAAAATACTCCACTCTAAACAAAAGTCTGACATACCAAACATACACACGCTCATTTTAAAGGGACCATACAGTATCATGAAAAACAGCATTTTCTTGCTGTTTTGAAATACAAAAGTTTAATATATTATAGGCATACTCCCTGACCAATCCATTTATGGAAACTATACTACACATATTCAGTCATGGCAATAGTATTACACAATTGGCTATAATGGACAAGGCAAGCTGCTGAATACTAGATGTAGACATGTATAGTTTCCATAAATGGAATACCTGCAATACCGGAGGCTAATTTCTAGGACCGCAGTTTTTACTCAATCAGGGGAGAACTGATTTAAACCTGAAACAAACAGGTGTAAAGACTAGACCCACAAAAATCACATTTTTAAAATGTATTAACTTTATTTCTATTAATACCTAATTTTTAATGTAATAGTGGGTGGGCTATTTTAAAATTGAATGTGCAAGACTTCATTATCCTTCTTAATGTTGCAAAATGGTATTTGCTATCACACTATTTTAATTCATTATTGTAATAATAAAAAACAAACAAAAAAAAACAGCACAAACAGTTTTGGTTTACTGCATTTTGTTAAGCCAGTCATAGAGCCAGTCTGAGAGCAGCTGTCATGTAAAGGTATGAAACCGCTTCACAAACAACTTTTCTTACAAACATTCAAATTATCACATAAGTACTGGGATAAAGGTTTATAATTCGGATATAAACAATGATGTCTACGGATCACTTTTTGATAAAAACAATTCAAATAATTTTATTGATTACATCGTTGCAAGTGACTGCTAATAAATATATATGTTTGTCACTGAATCAGTCATTCAAGAGATTCGTTCAAAAGCGCTGTAAATTGTTATTAAAACGTTATTTTGTTTAGTTGTCTGTTCAGAATCATGGGAGAATTTGTGAAAAAATCGTGATTCTCAATTTATCCAGAATCGTGCAGCTCTAGCACATAAGCAAAAAATGTCTTATTTCCACATTGGAAAAATAAGGTCTTTTGTTCCAAGAAAACTGAATTTAAAACCAGAATATAGGGGCGCACACACTGCAGGCTCCGGTACTGCAGGATCATGCTACTCAGTCGTGGTGAGGAAATAAGGAAGAAGTAGGAAGTAGATATCAGTACCCCAAAACACCAGAAAAAGATACTTTTCCAATTAGTAGCTAGTTGTGGGGGACGTTTGCCAAACATTTAGCTATTTCTAGCTTTGTATAGCGTATGTTGCTCTGCAAATTCTCCCAAGTTTATTTTTGACCATCATCCCTGATAATTTCACTCTGAACTAACAGTTTGTGCTCCACATTTCAGCATGAATTGCTTTGAGAAGCTTTCACAATGTAGGCTTTGCAAAGAGGCTGTTATTGAAGAATGGGGCAGTGCCAAATTCATTGGACCTGACAGCAAATTTGGAACATAAAAACGTGTTACTCATTCACATTCAAAACATTTAGCCAATCATATCAGAAGTTATTTAAACATAGAAGCCTATTAACAAAAATAGCCTGTTTAATTCTAAAGGAGTTTTTGATACAAAATTCAGAATTGGTGGAAGTTTCTAATATCTTAGATACTCAGTCAAAGTACAATGTAGCCAAAAAGATATGCAAGTACAGTAACTAATTACATTTACACAAATACTTTTGACCACTGGTTATAAACATTATAAGAGGGTTTGAGAAAAACATGCTAAAAATACACAGTAAATGCCCTTAAATAAAGCAAAGGGCCTGGAACAGTTGAGAAATTTATTAAAGCGAATTCATTGGCTTTTACAGAATTATTTACACAGTCTTTCATTGTGCCACCCACTGTGATCATCCACATCATGAGTCTCTCTGCGGTTAACAAAGCATCATTCATAGTGCATGACCGAGGCCACGGTGTGGGTTACTATGGCAGCAGAAGTTATAGAGGCTAAGGCTGTTCAATGTTCACACTGTTGTAGACCTGATAATCCCACCTTTGTCTTGAACTGACTGACAGATCATATTTTCTCTTTCTTCAGTCCTTCTTCCTCTGTGTTTTCTACCTCCAGTCAGAAATATATATTTTGCATGTCTGCTTTGCCGCTACGGCTGAATGGCTGAATGAACTAGCATCTCGGTGTTAACCGGACCCTCCTTTGAGGGCGCTCAGGATAGAAAACTCATTTCATCTAGTAAGTTGTTCAATTTTGCAGTATTTCCAAAAGACTAATATTTTTATGATAATAGTAATGTGCTAAATGCGAGGAGACAAGCGTTGGTTGTAGAGATCCGCAAATAACATTGCTGCAATTCATAATGTCTTATAAAGATCTGCGATATGGACCCATATTGTTCCTGCCAGGTTACAACTTAAAAGTCATTTCTCAGCCATGTCATTGGTGAATCTCTGTAAATAGCAGCCTGAGGGTTTCATTCAGAATAATTTCATAACAACTCTTCTGGGATTTTCTTTTTGACAGGGAAATTGTCCCTTGATACGAGAAAACTTCCTTTGAAATCTCAGGCCCCTAGAACAGCTATTTAACTCATAATATAGTTTTATTATTTTGTGTCTGCTTAATTAAGAGTCG
Organism: Hypophthalmichthys molitrix; assembly: GCA_037950675.1. Classification (NCBI taxonomy): domain Eukaryota; kingdom Metazoa; phylum Chordata; class Actinopteri; order Cypriniformes; family Xenocyprididae; genus Hypophthalmichthys; species Hypophthalmichthys molitrix. The sequence continues at coordinate 19,679,648 of CM075514.1, read as the reverse complement.
CTGCGCAGACATTAATTACTGCTGGCTGAGAGATCTCCGTTTGTGGTTAATCTGGTTTATATTGCAATTCTAACAATCTCAGAAAAGCAAAAGGGGTTTGAGGTTTTTTTATTTGTTGAAGGTGTCAAAGAATTCAGTCAAATGTCCCTATTTGACACCTTCACCATTCTTGGATGAAAGTCTTTTTGAGGCTGTATTTTGCTCTCTCTTTTTTTTTTCTGGGAACTGGAGCACTGTGGGATGATTAAACTCAATATGGCTTTGAATGTCGTCTGTGTGTGGCAGACTTCTTCAGTGGTCTTTAAATTCTGCTCCTACCACCCCTGCCGATCAGTGAAGCCTCTTTGGACCATCCGCCGGGGATTCTTTTACTCTTTTTCACCGCTGAATGTGAAATATGATTGACAGATGACTCTAGGGACCACAGAACAATCCTCTGTACTCTGCTAGACTTATTCATGTGTGCACATAGCACACACACAAGCATCTTTTGTGTTTACAGAGAAAGAAAGACGGGGTGAGAGAGACAGACACTGAGGACATTGCACAAAAAAAAAAAAGTTTAAAGGTGAATATGCATTCTAAGCATGGAGATGTTTTTTTTTTTTTTTTCTCCATGTGTAATGAAACCAGGATGTCTTTCAGTCCAGAAGGACTAATTTGCTTCCTGACAAGCTGCTATTAAAAACTTTAAAAGGACCAACTTGGCTGATTAACTCCATTCCTCAGAAATAAAAGATGAATTAAGCTCTCTTAAAGTGACTAATTAAGCCTTGAGACTAATCTAATGAGACAACCCAGAAAATAGCATGAAAAGCCCTAAATTCTCATTCTACACTTGTCAGGGCTCAGCGTGGGGGTCCACAAGTGTGTGTGTGTGTGTGTGTGTGCGCGTTTTTGTGACATATCAGGACACAAATTTGTATAATGACATGGGTATGACATAGGTATTATAAGGAGAGGGTGACTTATGAGGACATTACCCCATGTCCCCATTTTTCAAAAGGCTTATAAATCATACAGAATGAGGTTTTTTTTTTTAAAAGTAAAAATGTTCACAGTTTTCTGTGATGGGTAGGTTTAGTTGTAGGGTTGATGTAGGGCGATAGAAAATACGGTTTGTACAGTATAAAAACCATTACGCCTATGGAATGTCTCCACAATTCACAAAAACAAACGTGTGTGTGTGTGAGTGTAGAATCAAGTATGGACAGTTCAAAGTTTCATATTGTCAGCATCATATAACTTTAAAGAAATTCCACTTTTTCACAATTCTTTAAAAAACTAAGGATGAATTCAGATATTTTAAATATGTTGTTTTTCCTCTAAATAAAGAGGATCCTTGCAGGTTTTGAATAGCACCACTCAATGAAAGAGTTCCATGAATTTGAATTTCTGCAAATTCATGAAAGTTCTGTGTGAAAAACAAGACAGCCAAGAATTCCTCAGTTTGAATGGAAACAACAAAAAAGCTTCTTTTTATATCAATAAATAAATAAATAAAAGAACGAAACGATTCCTTCTCTCCTCTGGAACAGTGAGTTCACAACAAACATATTTATCATACTTTGGATATTGGAGCTATAGCATCCTAATAAACTACCTCATAAATGACTGGCTCAAGGGACTATGAAAAGGCAAAAAAAACAGCCACTTGTGCACTGTGACTCACACAAGAGATAAACTCAACATACGCAACTGATTCTGATGTTCGCATGTGACTGCTGATACGAGACTCAAGCACAACACATGTACATCAATACTGTGAGCCATAAAAAATACACACTACTGTTGAAAATTTGGTTTCAGTAAGATTTTTTATTATTATTATTGATACTATTCAGCAAGGATGCATTAAATTGATCAATTGCGAGATTAAATATTTTTACATGGTTACAAAAAAAAAATCTATTTCAAATAAATGCTGTTATTTTGACCTTTCTGTAAATCAAAATGTTAAATGTTTGTTGAGCATCAAATCAGCATATTAGAATGATTTCTGAAGAATCATGTGACACTGAAAACTGGAGTAATGATGCTGAAAATTCAGCTTTGCATCACAGGAAGAAATTACATTTTAAAATATATTAAAATAGAAAACTGTTATTTTAATTTGTAATACTACTTTACATAACTGCTTTTTATCAAATAAATGCAGCCTTGTTGAGCATTTTTAATAATTCTAAAAAAATCTTACTGAACCTAATCGTTTGAATGGTAGGATATATGTGTACCACCTTGTTGCTTAGAAATGTTATGTAGATATTAAGTAGTGAATCTATTTTATTTATAAAAGTCACGGAGCAGCACTAAGTTTCTGTGCTTTCTGTGAGTAAATTTTAACTTTTGGGTGAACTATCCCATTAAAGTTAATGTTTTTTTATATGTAGAGTCGAGTTAGGTGTGTCCCACATGCTTTTTTAAAACTACTCTAAAGCCCTGAAAGAACTTCTGTGAACAAACTATAAAAAATAAAAGTGTATTAGCCTGCGTAACCCTGCAAGCACTTCCACCCCACATTTATTAAATTATTTATTTCCATGTTTTAAATCTCTGTTACAGACTGAACATTCCACCATATTCCCCTCTTTCTGTCTCAACCCATCTTTCCTTTCTCTGATGTTTATTGTCAAACTTTTTTTCATTATTGATGTTTATTGTCAAACTATTCCTATCTCCTTTTCTGCTATTCCATCTGTTTCTCCAACAGGCCCCTTAGCTCCGACTCTCAGCCACTTCTCTCGGCTCTGTCTGACACATCTCTCCCTGAGATCGATGCAGCTGACAGCTCTGACTGAAGTTCTGCGCGGGGGCTTGTGATTTTTAGATGTGAAACGGCACAAAAAAACCCTCCCTATCCTCTGCTAAAACATCTTTCTTGTATTTTTCTCTCTCGCTCTCTCTTTATGTCACTTTCTCTAAGAGAGAGAGAGAAAATAATACATTTCGTTTGGTTTGTATCTGAATTATTTCATTAGATATGAGTCAGAGCAAGGCCAGAGGTAGAAGTGATGCACTTGTGTCTTGTATAATGCTGGCCTGGCAGTGAGGGAGCTAGACCAGCACTGATGCAGCTATTCACAAGCACATGCTTACACATACACAGAGGAGCGATGTTTCCATCCCACACTCAGAACACCACAGTAGCACCTGTCTGTAGTATCTACCACTGTATATTTCATGTCTCAAAGCTGCCCCAGATTCTGCTGCAAACTTATTGCAACTAAAAAAAAACCTTTGTTTCGTCTCTTGTTTGTTGCCGCAAAGATCTGAATTTAGCATGCAGATAATAGCTTTTTCTCAATACGTGTTCTTGTCTGTACTTGTGTTCTTGTGGACTTGTGGACTTGTGAAACGTCATCAGTCGCTGTTCCAATTCAAAGTTCACATTTAGCCAGGTACAGTTCAAATCCCCTGATGTGTTCTTGCTCACCCTTTTTATCAAGGATGCATTAAGAGATGATTTGTGAGGGCTTGAGACAGCCAAGTATCCCAGAATGCATCTCAGACAACCGGCAAGTGGCAAAAGTGAAGGAGAAAACCCACATAATTTTCAAAATACTACTATTGTTGTGTCACGTAATGTAGTTTTAAGAGTTTATCAGGTGAGAATGTAGTTATTTAAACTTTAAACATGCAGTCGATTTTATAGTTCGTTTTGTAATAAATATACATAAAGTGAAGATAATGCAAGTGTTGCCAGAACCACATAATATTTTTAAAATGAAAACTAAAGGAGGCAGGGTTGTGTTTTATGTGGCTTGTGGTTTATATTTTGTTTTATTGCCAACATAAATTACAAGACAACTGAAATAGGCACATATAACCAAGAGCTGAGCGAAGTCATCAAGTTTTGAAAAACGCCTAAGCATTGCTGGTCAGATGTAAGACAGATATCTGCTGTTTTTTGACCCATCAACAATATCATTTGAGCTAATAATATCTAAAGAAACAAATCTTAGATGCTATGTTCAACACCTGTGCTGTCAACAAGCCAGGAAGTCAAGTCAAGGAATAGAAAAATCTAGAAAATCACTCCCGGCAAGCCTTGACATTACACCTCTCTGAGGTAAAAGGTCAGACCCAGCAGCATCTTGCATGACTCAGGGAGAGGTCCGAATGAGTTTTATACACCCCACACAAAGCCCTTTGAGTGGAAACGTCATCAGCCATCAATTTGAGGGGTTTTCTAAAAAAACAGCTCACTCTGAAAAGACAGATTCAGACAGGTACAAGCATAAAACATTTAGCAAAAATCCCATGACTCTTTGTAAAGAGCACAGGCTTTAAATGAATTAAAGGGGTCCTGTTTGTGTGTACTAGAATAGGTTTTCATGCTTGACTGTTCAAAAAACACATTATTTTTCACATATTTTGCATTGTTGCAGCACCTCTTTTTCCAGTCTGTATCAAACACACTGTTTACTTCCTGTTTCGATGAAGCCTCTCCTTCTAAAATATGAAATGCGCTCTGATTGGTTAGCTAACCCAGTATTTGTAATTGCCGAACCACTTGTTCCGGAAATGTCACGCCCCTTACCATAACTGTGAGTTTCATCTGCTCAGGTGTATTAATGATGCTGTCAATTTTGCCATACCAATTTGACCCATTTTCAGACCCTGAAAAGGATAATGCAAAAATTTTGAAAGCTCATATTTTACAGTAAGTTTCAGAGTGGTAAGTTGCTAAAGATAAATTTTAACCACTGTTTTCTATGTTTGTCTGCCTTAGGAAAACCAAACAAAGGGGTGGAATCAGTGTGTAAAAAACAGTGTCTTTTCGACATGGCAACAACACGCTACTAAAGCAGGTCATCTTCTCTAGCGCAGCTCAACCAGGTCTCGCCCCCTTTTTTGACTATTCCGAGGACGGGGATTATTTAAATGAGTGACATTGGCTACGTTTACATGCGCCCAAATGATCCATTTGTAATCGGATTGACGGCTCAATCAGACTGAAAAACGTTCACGCAAACACCTTAATCGATCTGATTGAGCTCGATCCGAATGGAATTTCGATCGGATTGGAAGGGGTGGTTTATTCCTTTTCTAATCCAATCCAACAGCAAAAAATTACCATGTAAACGCTTGAATCCGACTACTTTCTCAATCGTATTCAGAAGTCTCTGGGGCACATGCGCAGTGCAATGTTGACACGCATTACGCAGTGCTGAAGTTCACGTTCACGTCTTTAGTTGTAAAGATGTATGCCAACAGGCAGTGGCATAGCTGGATCCCTTCATCATAATATTGGAAATCTTTTCGTTTTAAAACTATAAGGGAAGCCAATGGTGTCACGTATCCTGCGCCTGCTGTTTCCTGCTACTCCCCACCAGAGGTCACCGGTTCACCATTGTCACTTTTTCATGGCGCACACACAGTCACTTCATCACTCTGGACTACATTTCCCACAATTACCTTTTCATGGCACACACAGTCACACATCACTCTGGACTACATTTCCCACAATTCCCCATCTAGGAACCAATCACACAATCACACCTGTTTCCCCATCAGTGACACTTTATAAGCACATTGCTGAGTATTGTTTAGCCCTGCATTGCGCCTTGTTTTCTACCTTGTCTCTGTGTTTCTTGCCCTGCCTGTATTTTTGACTTTGGACTGTTTCCTGGATTATGATCGTTTGCTGCCTGCCCTGATATTTGCCTGTTTTTTGGACCACTCTTTGCCTTGTCTCTCTTGAACCTGTTTGCTGGTGTTTGACCTCCTGCTTGTGTGACTACACTCTTTTAATAAAGCTTGCACTTGGATCTACCACCCTGTCGTCTGGATCTCAAACATTACAAATGGATATCACACAAGAAGCAACGTGCAAACTTTGAGCAAGAGTTATGCCGGTGAAAAAGTCTCAACCTCAGTCAGTATTCACTACAGAAATTGATAGTAAAAAATGACGGAGCTGCCTGACACTGCATTAACGGAGCATATTCTCTCAGAGACGAATTTCAACATATGCTGATAATGGTATATAACTGTCTTAATTTATTCCATTATTTCTCTTGTGGCCGTACATATAGGCTAGTGAAACAAAAGAGAATAATAGTATTTCATATTAGACAGGTTGTTTTTTTTTAAGTCAGTGCTTGAAGTAAAACTGCGCTTAATTGTCATTGATGACTGCGGTGTTAGGAAATATTATAGCCTACACTCTTAATAATTTTAATTGTAGGCATACAATTCATTGTATAATAGACCTAAAAATGTTTAAAACATTTTCAAAGATAGCTAATAGCCTAATCTTTTATTATCCTCCCAGCACGTATAATATTAATTTAATAATAAAAGAAGCCGAACATAATAGTAATAATAGACTAGAAGAATGTAACAGGCCTACATTAATTGGAAATACCAAATCCTCTTAATATTGCCAAGATATGAAGCTTTTGACAATATCTTTGATGCAACCCAGGTTACCGCAAGTGTGATTGATATGACGTCACGCAGAGCGCGTGCGCAAAAGTTTTAATTGGAATATATATAAAACACATATAAATGGATATTTTAATCAGATTACAATGTTTATAGTACATGTAAACAGATTTGCAATCGGATTCAATTCATTCGGATTGACGAAAATTGGTGCATGTAAACGTAGCCACTGTGAATTCACAAGATCCAGAAAAAGTGTGATGTAGTCCTGACAAATTGTTTGTTGTTGTTCTTGAAAAGCATTTCAAGAATATTTCCCTTTGGAATGGACTTTGAGCTTTGTAACCTTGCAGATCTTTTTATGCTCAAACAGCAACATTGCACACTAACTAAAGTTAATAAGTTAATCAAATTTAGCAACTAACATATTACATTAAACTGATTCAATTTCATCTATTATAGACAGATATACTATACTATAGATAGAGCATATGTGAGCGTCTATCAAGGCTTCTTCACTGAGAAATTAACATTTCCTTCCAGCGGAGCGTGTGTGGGGCTCTAGCCAGTGGCAGAGGGAGGTTGGCTGTTGGCAGAGAGGTGTGATATCCCTGCCAATCCGCCTCTATCCCTCCGCCCTCTGATGGGAATATGGAGCTCGCTACAAGTAATTAAATCAGGCGCCATTCAGCTGCATAACTGCCTAAATTACAAGAATGGCAGTGAAAAGGAAACATCAAAAGAATCACATTGTAGATCTGTAATTAGTTTGGATTTAATTTGGCGTGCTACTGACGTATTTACAACGAATACCTTCAGGCATTATCTACAGCACAATCAGTAATTTTGCAACATAAAAGATTATTTAAAGACATCTGGTGCCATAGCACAACAATTCAACTCAAGAGATCTGATGGACCCTTCAGAACTCATGAACCCACAGGCTCTATCATGCAGTCTGGACATGCATTAGGATTCTTTTTACTCAAACTGTGTTTAGCTGAGGCATGCTGTGAAAGCGATCCTTCATTTGATGCTGGCAGACAGAGAGGAAGTGAGAACGCTTGAGCTGAATGTAGACTGGAGAGTGGTTTTAACTGTCCCCTGTCAGACAACACTACATATCACATTTATCAAGAAGCAAAATCAGATCCAGGGGAAGAATGTATGCAGATAGCATGTACGATGTTTGACGAGGGGATCTGTGGTTGTCTGTTAGAACCAGCCTTGTTTCCAATGACTTGGGAGACGAACAATACTGAAACTAACTATATTACTACAGTACACACTCATCCTACAAACAAAAAAGAAATCACAGCCTTATAGCTGCAAACATATTTTATTATCCAAAGAAATTTAATTCAGTAATTAAATGTTAAAGTGCCCCTTTCTTGCTTTTTTGATTATTACCTTTCATGTAGTGTGTAATAGCTTTTTGTGAATGTAAAAGGTCTGCAAAGTTTTATAGATCAAAGTGCACAACAAATAAAGTTATTGCCTCCTAATTGAAAGAATCGATTCTGAACTGCCAAATGAGACGCGACGCAACTATGAGATGTGATAAAGTCGATCAAAAACCACAGCCAATCAGAAGAGAGCATGTGCGGGCACTCGCAACAAAAAGGATAAGTACATAATCAAATTAATTTATTACATCATTTTAACTTTATTAAAAATACATACTGAGTCACCGAAACATTTTTTGTCAGAATACACTTGTCTGTTCACAATGAGTTGACAGCCGTCACGGCTAGTTAGGACAAAAACTCTGATTAACAAGGAAAACATACCTTTTATCGCATGTCATGGTGTTGTGTCTGGTTAGGACACTTTTGATATGAAATATATAATTCTGTGTGATCAATTCCTTCATATATTTGTGAATAAAAAAAGAGTTGCTTTGCAGTATGACAAAAATAGTATTGAACCGTCTGTCAGTTGAACAACAGAACTGAATATGAAGTGCAAGATTGGGTGCTTCCACTCTAGACAGCTTTGCTGATTATAATATAATCTAATTCCAAGTTTGTCTTGTCAACCTAACACTGAACAGAGGTAGATGATCATTTGCACAGAATTTTTTATTGCGTGAACAAGGTATGCACACAAACTAACTGCAAATCAAATTACATAAATATATTCACTGCGGAAAAAAAAGAATGCTGTTTGACATGAATTAATCGCATACATTAAATGCAGTAACACATTCATTTTGACAGTCTGTCAAAATATAACATCTCCAACTACACTTTCCATTGTTGAGTGACAATCATCTCCTTAATTACAGCAAGAAAACACAACATAGTCAACTACATAATCTGGGTAAGTGAAACACCCCCTGGGAAACTCTGCTGCCTTTTATCAAGCTATCAAACAAAACCACACTGAATTAAAAGGCAATATGGCCACTGTGATAGTCAAAGAAAAGAGTATTTGTTTGCTTATTAATTTTTAATTGTTGCACTTAACTGAATGGTTTCACAAGATAATGCAGCACTGTGCTACTTCAGTTCATCTCCTGAGTGTTTGATAGTAAATGTGAGATAAATCATCCCACTCACGGCTCCTTAGCTCTCAAGGTTTTCAAGCAAGACATTTTTTTCACATTTGTGAATGGAGATAATATTTGTTCCCAAATTTGTAACTACCACTCCTTGTGGGGGGTATAAGAAAACAAAGAACACAGACAGAAAAGCAGCTCAAACTGTGTCATTTATTGGTTTCCATGTTACTGCTTGTTTTACTGTTGTTTCGTAACAGCTCTGACTCCCGAGTGAACGAGCACACAAAACTCTTCTGCATGGAAAAGCACTAGCTGCAGCTTTGTGATCATCTAAATTTATCTACAAAAATCAATAGTCCTAATGTGCAAAAGTGAGGAGCATCAAACAGAATAGAATGAGATGATGTGTATCAGAGCTCACTGTGTTGGCTGCTTTTTAAATCCTTTTTTACGTACAACACAAACAAGGTTTAGAAGAGATAGATGAATTGATGAAAAAGAGGGAGCGCCTACAAATTCTGATTAGAAACAGAATTACTAATTGCAAGAAAATGAGAGACAGATATAGAGCTGCATCATTCAAACTGGATATCAACTTCCTGTTACTTTTCCTGCCACTACCATATCTAAATTAACCCCCACACCTTTGCCTTCTCACTTTCTTTCTCTCTGGTCTCCCAGGGCTGATTACTTCCCAGGTTGGATGTCATTTATCCCCTTAGCTGTCGAGGTGTGGGGCAGACTCCTCTCAGCTCTCTGTCAGCTCTGAGGGACCAATGTTCTGAGGTTGTGACCGTGGTTAACTGGCTGTCCTTTTCGCCCACCCCGGGATGGCACGCACTGACACCATGAGTCAGCCTCCTGTCTGCTCCTGCACACCCCCTGGGACCAACTGGCCTGGCTGAGGATATTGAGACTTATTTTCAGATTGCACCTGATTATAGTATATTGCTGTCAAGAACATGGACATATTTGAGTATAAACTGTGTGCAATGTCATGATGGAAATGTAATGGCCCTGCTGAGATAATGTGTAACTGTTCAACGCAGCACTGAATAATATTTAATATCAACAGATTATGGGTATTTCAAAGTTTTTGCTCAGACCAATGCATCCACGGGGGGCAAATGATATTTAGTTTTAAATCCAGTGGACCCAAACCCTGCTATTGAAACCGAAAGGAAGAGATTTTGATGTCTCCCGAAGGTCACACAGAGAAAAATCAATGCATAAACTTCAAATGCACTAATTGAGAAAAAAAGAAAACTAAATTCACCAGTGTTTGTGACAGCTGTCAGCAGTATTACTGAGTGAGTTTGTAATTGTCATGCAGAGGATGGTTCACGGCCGAAAGGGAACGATTGAAGATGTTTTGGTGCTGCCAGTCAGAGACATATCAGCCTTCCAAAATGATCCACTGAATATTCATTAGGTTTAGCTCACTGAAAAAAGAGGTATGCCTAGGGTTCCTTCATAATAAAAGCTGCAGAAACATTAGATGTGTGTAAGTTAATGAGCGTTGGTGTTCTTTTCTGGCCTCCTTTGATAGTGGTAGCATGTCTATGCATTTTCATTACAGCTCAGTTATATGAATGCCATGCCAAGACTTTCTGAATTATGCGTGATGACATTGACAAAGTCCGAAATTCTGAGCAACCACACAGAAACGTTTGGAATTCTGCAGATGAACACATTAAATTAAATTAAATCTCTTAATTACAAATGTATTGAAAATTTTAATTGAAAAATAAACTATTGCTATTCAAATAAATATTTTTAAAAAAATAAACTATTGCTATTCAAATAAATATTTTTAAAAACAATTTCACAGAATGCAAAATAAATGAAAAAGAACAGTTCAAAATGACCAATTTGTGAAAATGCGAATGAAATGAAAATGAGATAGCTATATAAAGTATATTTATAAATGTATATGAAGAGTTCAGATGCAAAAGCCGCTAAATGCCACCTCCGACAAAAAACAGATAATGATATTGAGCGAAAGCTCTCTGCACATAGTATACGTTCATTAAACCTTCAAATTCGCTAAATCCCAGCATCAGCCCATTTGTCACCACCACTTCCCTTTGTCAGCAAAAGCCTCTAAGTCCACAGAAGAACCAATAGGAAGACGCAAATCGAATCATATGATTTCAAGATGAATGACTTTGTGCGTATGAGTCAGCTTTCAATTGCCAAGCTGCAAGTTTTTATCATGTTTCGTCCATCGTTACAGTGGCAATGATAGGTAGCGAGTAGCCAGTAAACACAACAGTGTGCTGTAAAACTGACAGAAACGGATGTTTTATTATGTCTTGTTGTCCAAAGAGGTGGACTTAGAGGTTTTTGCAAAAAAATAAGCACACATGGACTTGCAGCAAAAGACAGTCAAATTTGTTAAATACAGATTAATTGACTAAAGTGACATAGACTTCAAAAAGTAAGAACAGTGTTCCAAACAAGATTGGAATGGGATGGTAAAGGCTTTGCTTGTGCTGTCTTTGGTGTACACCAGGGGTGTCAAATCCTGCTCCTGGAGGGCCACTGTCCTGGAGAGTTTAGCTCCAACCCCAATTAAACACACGTGAACCAGCTAATAAAGGTTTTTAGGCATACAGGAAACTTCCAGGCAGGTGTGTTGTGGTTAGTTGAAGCTAAACTCTGCAGGACAGTGGCCCTCCAGGACTGAGTTTGGACACCCCTGGTGTACACCATCTAACCTAACAAGGACTTATAAAATGCAGAGCTAAGCCAGTCACCCAGACAGCAGCCAGACTACATATCACCACTGCATGCTAAGAAGACCACTTCAACCTAAATGCTGTCCCGCACCTTAATCCAAATCCTGAAATCTCAGCCTTTATGTTTCCTCTGCCCACATCTGAATCAGTCACACTTGAAGGAATGGTGAACGGAAAGGTGAACCCCCCAGTGAAATCACCTGATGCCCAGTGTCAACAGCAAAGCTATTCCTGTTCCACTTTAAGCCTAGATAAGCAACACACTCAAACTGATAGAGAGATAATATTCTCAGCATTTTAGCTTTAAACCCTCAAACCCAATCTTAAAAACACAGCAGCCATTAACCCCAAAACAGGTTTTATAGCAAATAAATCATCCACTAAATGCAAATGTTCATATAATAATAGTACATTAAATGCACTATAAAATTGAAATGAATAAAAATTGATATTTCATTAATGTAGAGAAAACTTTGCAAAAGTCATCACACTGACAGCTATGCTGCACATAACATAGAAGCAATATCTTTATTGAAAAGAGTTTACATGAAACGATTATGGCAGAAGACATGCCTAGGCTTCCAAATTGCCTGTTTAAAAATAGACAGCAGAAACAACTTTGGACAGAGATAATTCCATGGAAAGGCCTGTCGACTGGGGAGAAGAGCGGCTTATGCTGTGTTCTTATCTACGAGCAGAATAAACCCCAACGCCGTGACACATGGCACGCTGGCACACACCTCTACTTTCATCCATTCTCTGAAAGCAGAACAGAGTTCAAAAGCATTAGAAGAATTCAGTGCCAGTTTAAAGCACCGCTAGAGATCTTTAGTGCTCACATTCTAAATAGGTTTGCTCTCAGCAGCAGAAAAAAACATGCTCTGATAACATTGACGTCCAAGCTAAAGTGCTATTAATTGGCAGAAGGCTATTACAAAGTTGGTACAGAGAACCATTTAAAGCCTGGTTTTGTACCATAAACTTGTTTGCCAACTGCAAGAATATGTGCCGTAAAGTTTTTTAATTGAGCTGATCATAGTTAAGTGTAAACCACACCAACAGCTTTAGGCAACCATAATGGGCCCTGCACTCATGGCTCACTCTAGAGGAAATGTTTGAGGGGAAATACATTAGGAGGAGTAATTAGGATTATTAGCAGGGTGTAATTTGCTCAAGAGGGAATAAAACAAATTGCTGAGGCGTTTCTAAGCTAAATCGAAAATGAATACAAAATTAATGGCATGATGAATAGAGGGATTTCGCAACTGTTGACACGAACGGCCCTGGTGTCACCACCAAACCGCCTAATGAGCGGAGAACGCCACAGGGTCCTGGCATATTGTGCCAGATTCTGTAAATGCTGACCTGTGGTTTTAATGCAGCCATCCTTTCTGTCTATATTCTCTGAGGAAATATATGAGTTATTAAATTAAAATACAACAGCCATCATCACTTGCATGCATCTGATTTGTAAGGAAGCTTGTTTCCGCCATGAAATAAAAAATATAAAAGGTAAGTGTATCTCACAATTCTGACTTTTTTTCTTGCTATTGCATGTTTATATCTCACAATTCTGACTTTCTTTCTCAGAATTGCGAGTTATAAAGTCCGAATTTTGAGTTATAAAGTCAGAATTGCGTGACATAAAAGTCAGATTTGCGAGTTATAAAGTCAGAATTGTGAGATATAAAGTCAGAATAGTGAGTTATAAAGTCAGAATTGTGAGATATAAAGTCAGAATTGCGAGTTATAAAGTCAGAATTGTGAGTTATAAAGTCAGAATTGTGAGTTACAAAGTCAGAATTGTGTGATATAAAGTCAGAATTGTAAGATATAAAGTCAGATTTGCGTGAAATAAAGTCAGAATTGTGTGATATAAAGTCAGAATTGTGAGTTATAAAGTCAGGTGTGTGTTATAAAGTCGGAATTGTGAGATATAAAGTCAGAATTGCGTGAAATAAAGTCAGAATTGTGAGTTATAGAGTCAGAATTCTAAATTATAAAGTCAGGTGTGTGATATAAAGTCAGAATTGTGAGATATAAAGTCAGAATTGCGAGTTATAAAGTCAGAATTGTGAGATATAAAGTCAGAATTGCGAATTATAAAGTCAGAATTGCGTGAAATAAAGTCAGAATTCTGAGTTATAAAGTCAGGTGTGTGTTATAAAGTTGGAACTGTGCGATATAAAGTCAGAATTGTGAGTTATAAAGTCAGAATTGTGTGATGTTAAGTCAAAATTGAGAATTATAAAGTCAGAATTGTGAGATATAAAGTCAGAATTGCGAGTTATAAAGTCAGAATTGTGAGTTATAAAGTCAGAATTGTGTGATATAAAGTCAGAATTGTGAGATATATAGTCAGAATTGAGATAAAGTCAGAATTGTGAGATATAAAGTCAGAATTGTGTGATATAAAGTCAGAATTGTGAGATATAAAGTCAGAATTGCGTGAAATAAAGTCAGAATTGTGTGATATAAAGTCAGAATTGCATGAAATAAAGTCAGAATTCTGAGTTATAAAGTCAGGTGTGTGATATAAAGTCGGAACTGTGTGATATAAAGTCAGAATTGCGAGTTATAAAGTCAGAATTGCGAGTTATAAAGTCAGAATTGTGTGATATAAAGTCAGAATTGTGAGATATAAAGTCAGAATTGCGAGTTATAAAGTCAGAATTGTGAGATATAAAGTCAGAATTGCATGAAATAAAGTCAGAATTGTGAGTTATAGAGTCAGAATTCTGAGTTATAAAGTCAGATGTGTGTTATAAAGTCGGAACTGTGCGATATAAAGTCAGAATTGTGAGTTATAAAGTCAGAATTGTGTGATATAAAGTCAGAATTGCGAGTTATAAAGACAGAATTGTGAGATATAAAGTCAGAATTGCGAGTTATAAAGTCAGAATTGTGAGATATAAAGTCAGAATTGCGAGTTATAAAGTCAGAATTGTGAGATATAAAGTCAGAATTGTGAGATATAAAGTCAGAATTGCGAGTTATAAAGTCAGAATTGCGAGTTATAAAGTCAGAATTGCGAGTTATAAAGTCAGAATTGTGAGATATAAAGTCAGAATTGTGAGATATAAAGTCAGAATTGCGAGTTATAAAGTCAGAATTGTGAGTTATAAAGTCAGAATTGTGACATAACATCAGAATTGCATGATATAAAGTCTGAATTCTGAGTTATAAAGTCAAAATCGGGTGATATAAAGTCAGAATTATGAGATATAAACTTGCAATTGTGTGTTACAATCTTCAATTGTGAGGGAAAAAAAGACTGACGTTTTTTCTTGGAATTGCAAGTTTATATCTCGCAATTCTGACTTTATAACTCATAATTCTGTCTTTATAACACGCAATTCTTACTTTATATCGTGTAATTTTGACTTTATAACTCGCAATTGCGAGCTTAAAACTCGCAATTCTGAGAAAAAAGTCAGAATTGTAAGATAAAGTGTCACAATTACCTTTTTAATTTTTTTATTTAGTAGAGGAAACAAGCTTCCATTGAATTGGGGTTAAATGTCAGAAAATAATAATAATAATAAAAAAATTCTCAAACAGAATAAAAAAATCATTTGTAACCACCTTCTCTGGATAAGGCAAAATGAAGGGAATTTTTTCATAGCAAGTCAGTCCTCAATACGGATTTACGTTCTCACAAGTTTTTTTCCTCATGCATGCAAGGTTTTGTTCTTTTCTCTCTAAGGCTGCTTCACTTTGAAAGAGCAGCTTGAAACAATAAGAGCTATAAGAAAAGGCTCTAATGAGATTTCTACAAATTCCAGCATACATCAGAGAAAATAACCCGTAGTATGGCGGCTGTCGTTTTGAGCTATGAAGTTTGGTGGGGTGGGAGAGAACGAACACATTAAACACTATTAAAGAGCCCCTTAACACACCCCGAGATGAGCCGTTACTCCCAGAGCAACATCTGAGGCTCAGTGTGTCACTAAATCACTTCATTTCTATTCTCTAATGTGCAGTGAGAGGATACAATACATTTGAAGCCAAGGCTTTTGAAAACGACGACCCGCTGAAGTTACGAGGGTTTCTCATTACGTTGTCTTCTCTAACTATGGACAAAGATACATCTCCCTGTAGAAAATACGTGGATAGCCACTAAAATCGATGAATAATGCCCTCGTTTTCCTCTGTGAGATAATTGGAATAAAAAGAAAAGTTGCAGGTTGTGTGGTTTGCAGTTAGGAGAAATGGAGGTGAGGGAGAGGAGGGGTCCCACCCCAGTACATCCAGGCTATTTATGATAACTTAACTGCAAAAATGGGTAATATGCAAAAAACCACAAGAACATTAACAATATGACCACATTTACATATCAGCACCTATTCAGCATTTTGGTCTGCCCTGATAAACACCAGTACACACAGGTTAGTCAATCATAACAGAGGCAATTTACATATTGGTACAGTAGCCTGTTTAATTGCAGAGAGAAGGTGGAATTGCCCATGAATAAAAACTAACTTGATTTTTTTCATACAAGAAACCATAGGAAACCATTCAAATGGGGGGATGGGGGAATAAAACGTTACAAATACGGTCTTTTTTTCCTTTTTTTTGGAAAAGAGAAAAGTAGATAGGGCAGATAGGAGGAGTTTAGGACAGAAAAGACGTCAGTCTAAATAGAAGGGAGTGGTAAGGGAGAGGTTTAAATGCCAGACATGTGCTGCCTGCTGCCTGCGGGACACAGACTTGCAGACACTGCAGTCCATCCACCAACAGACTCAATTTACAGATTGGAGAGCAGCAATAAAGAGCTAACAATCTCACTACAGACAGCACTTCTGTAACCGCTCAGTGGCACGTCCATTTCTCTTCTTCTCATCACCCTCCCAAGAAACTGTAATTTGCTCCTGTTTTTTAATCAGGGTCTCACTAATTAAATGAAAGCTCTTGGGCCTCTCTTAATTTGGTCCTGGGACAGTCTCATTTGCGCAGTAAATACTGATTATATCAAAAAGTGTTTATGAGAACTGAAGGTTTGTCTCTTTAATTAAAGAAAGGGTGATTTTTCTAAAACTGACTGCTCATGAAAATACGACAGTAACAGGGCTAAAAAGGATAAATGGAGAAAATAAATAAATAAAAATAAATTGAGGTTCAGAAAATAATATTTATATTTTAAAAATATATTATTTAAAAATATATATTATATAAATTTTATATTATATAACATATATATATATATATATATATATATTTCTTATTTATCAATAATGATAATCAGAACATATGATTACTTTAAGAAATATAGTTAATTCAATCAGAAATCAAAGAGTCAGAATTATTCTCCTGTTCGTTTTTACAGAACCCATCCATTAAATGTGAATGAAATAAAGTAAGTCTCATAAATATTTGTATGCAATTTTGTGCTCTTCTGCAGCAGTAGTGTCACACCTGACTGTGGGCTACTAGCAATAAACTCAGAAGCACATTAGCAATTCATCAAAAAAGCAAATGTCATTCTGCAGTAAATGTCTAGGGAAATATTTAGCATTTGATCCTCAGTTCTGATTGCATTGTCATTGATTTTGAATTTTTTCAGCACTGCCTGTGACAGACATAACAGATCATTGCATTTTTGAACTGTCAGTCAGTTGAGGTGCTCTGTCTGGGGGCCAGTGAAGCCAGAGTCTCTCTCTCCCTCTCTTTCTTTCTTTCACTCTTCACACGGCTCTCAGAAAGAGAGATCCAGCCCTCGAGGCCTGCAAAGAGCCTCCTCAGCCCTTTTCTCATTGCCCGCTATCCCTTGAAAAGACAGCTTTTTCCTTTTCTTTCCTCTCCTTGAAAATGAATAGCCCTATTAATCCATCCTCCACTGACCATTCTGAAAAAGAGAGAAAACGAGAGAGACGGCTTGAATTGTGTGTTTGTGAAGTTTTTTTTTCGTCTTCTTTTTTAATCAATCCCCTTCACCTCGGTCAAGAAACGTTGCTGATTGTGGTCCATTGCCCATTTAAGGAGATCAATGTTTTTTATTGATAAGGTCCTTCCTTTACTCAGCTGTTTCTGTCAGTCTCCAATTAGTAAATGGCCTGACTTTGACATCTAGAAACCGCACATTTTTGGTTAATCTCTCTGTCCCTTCACACACACATACACACAACAGGCAGTTAATGTGGCTGGAATAGTGGATCTGGTCCTGTAAACCATTGTGACCAAGTGCAACACTGCGAATGAAACTGGCCTTCATGGATCTAACTCTGCAGTGCCAAAAGCAATCCGTGTCCTTGTACTGCACACAGGATGATTCATTCAAGTGGGTAAAATATTATAGGTGTCATAGGAGTTAGTGTGTGATGCATGTGTCTATGTTTAGTTTGTTTAGATAGTAGTTTATTTTCTGGCGCTTATTGAATAATTTCCATTTCACAGTCTTTTCCGTTTTTGAATGCCAAACAGATTGTGAAAGTCACCATGTCTGCTCTGCCAACACAAGCATGATGGTAACAGAGAATGAGACAGACAAACAAAAAGAATAGAATGTGAGAGAGAGAAAGAAAGAAAAGAGAGAAAGGAAAGGAGGGAAAGATCTGCAGCCTAAAGGCAGAGACAGCAATTAAAAGTAAATGGATCCCAGGGCCCCGTTTCAGATAGGCTACTACAGAATTCTGCCTATTCTTAGAAGCCGTCCTCAGAGAAGGTTTGAGCTGAGAATTTTCCAAGCGTGATGAACTGTGGAAACCAACAAAAGCCCCATTACCAAGAGAGGGATTTAGCCTCGTCTTGCATTAAGAGAGGGAGAGAGAAAAGAAGCCCTTAGTCAAATGGAATACATTAAAGAAAATTCCCTGTGTCATAGAAATAAAAACTAGAAGCCAAATGACGGTACTCTCATTATCTGCAAACCAAGAGCTCCAGTGGGACATATTCACAGAGCAAATTACAGACCAGATGATTTTCCAATATTCTAATGCACAGTTTGACAGTGACTTGCGTTAATTTAAGGATATAACTTTCAAGTTGAGCAGCATTTGGTGGTTATCTTTTTGTGCCATTGTGTGAGGGTAAATGTCAGGATAAATGTTTATATGAAAATCATTTTAGCTTAAGCCACCTATACTTAACTTTACAAGAGAAAGACAAGATGGAACACTGCGTGTGTGCATATGCAACGTATGACACTTTATTGTATAATATAACAGGAAATTTCCACTGGCTGGTTCTGTTGTATTCTCCATTCTACTCATTTTTCAGCAGGTACAAAAACTGATGAAAAGTTGTCAGCATGCATAATGGGATAGCAGCAATGGGGAAATACATTTTTATCTTGTAGCAGCCAGTATGCCTTAATCCATTTCCAGATAGAACAAGAAGCTACTGCAGGAAATACTACTTCCTGTTACTGCAGGAACGATATCACAGAGGTGAATAAATTCAAAAAGTGTAAATAGCTAACATATTTGTGTGTTTGTGTGTATTTAGAAATGGCATTTTCATGTGAAAGACTGCAATTCCATGCAAAGGTCATCCTTACCATGAAAAAAAAAAAAATGTTTTTACCAAAAGAACAAAACCCTTTTTAAGTTGTCCATTTAGGTCTGTAATATACTGTATTAATGTGCTCTAACAGAAATTTTAAGAAAATTGCCTTGTTTATCCACAACATATGAGGTAAGCAACAATGCTTAAAATACATTTTCTACCAACCATATTTCATGCTTTCAAAAAAGGGATCAAAGGCCCCCTTTTAAACCCTTTTAAACTTTATTTTAACAGTAAGCATTGTGCAGAGAGATGGAGACATGCCTGAGAAATAAATACACTCATTTTGTCATAAAAGCACTGCCTGTTGAATTTATAAGGGCTATAATTAAGAGGTCATGATGACGCTTCAGTGTTCGTAGCATTTTAAATATTAAGTTTATGTCATGTAACAATTATAAATACAAATACCTTGAAACTTTAAATACAAAGCTAAATTATGTTTATGCTTATTAGGATCAACAAATCATCTCACTACTTTGCTCTGAACAACCATAATAATGCGTTATGGACGTGACCGTTACGGACGCTTCATATTAAATCATGCATATGACTTTGCTTCTTTATAATGCTGTGATCTGTTTCAGGCTTACTGTATATATCAGAACATATCCAGTAATCGCATTAATCTTTGTGCTTTGTTAGTTTTGGTGACTTTTTTTGTCAGTCCGTAATGCAAATATATTTCCCTCATCTAAAATATAAAACGATTGTATGGACTGACATTTTTCTAATGTCTGGACTTCTTTAATAAGGGACTATGAATATATAAACAGACGGTTCAATATGTTGGTATTAGATGCATTATCTGAGAATTTATATACCAAGTTTTGACTGCAAATGTCATGTCCATAACACTGGAATTGCCCTATTAATTTAGTGGCTAGGGGGTGTGTAAAGCCACATACTACACATAGGGGGCGCTATAACATGACAAACTGTTGGCAGGTGTCACTGTAAATAAATTATAGATAGACAGATCAGTGTCAATATGCATGTAAAAGACAGTTGTCAACCCTTATTCAACAGCACAGCCACTGACATACAAAGCAGAGCAGCTGATAAAACAATGCCATTTACTATACCCATTTAAAAAGTATCTATCTTTCTCGTTGCAACAGTTGTTTGAAGACCAAGAGTGCAATTTCCAAACTTCAGCACCATTGATCGTGGGTTTTCCTGTGATCCATTTTCTAACATAAAACCCCAGAATGTTTATGGCCTTCTCTTTTCTGCAATAGGCAAAGGGATGTGTCAGAACACACAGGCACACAGTCATTCTGCAGAGCCCCTGGAGCAAGCAGAGGTTATATGCCCTGCTCGATGCCCCTCACAAGGGGAGACCCTTCAGAACTATTTGAACCAAACTGTTTTCATTCATGCCAAGCCACCAAACAGCTGAGAGTGTACAGATGTGGATAGGGTGCTGTGGTTCAACACATAGGTGATGGTGATGCTACACATTGGTAGTGATAGAAGCGAGCAAACTCCCAAACCAAAGAAAAAATCTAAAACCAAGAATATGAAATATGTGAAATGTCAGACATGCTCTAAGTCTTATATTTTTCTTCTAGAGGGTTGTACTATCTGATTTGTTAAAGGATTAGTTCACTTCAGAATTAAAATTTCCTGATAATTTACTCACTCCTACGTCGGTTACATCTTTCTTTCTTCAGTCGAAAAGAAATTAAGGTTTTTGAGGAAAACATTTCAGGATTTTTCTTCCTATAGTGGACTTCAACGGCTACCAACGGATTGAAGGTCTAAATTCCAATATGCGGAAGTACCGAGCAAGTGTTTACAAAGCAAACGTGCAAAGACTAAGTCAAACGGCCTTTACAAAAAAAGGTAAAAGTTTTTCGCCCTACTGCGGAACTTTCCAACATGATTACGTAATGCATGGCGCATCGCAGAGCTAGTGCAAGACAAGCATTTGTAGTTAAAAAGTATATAATTTTTTTTTTTTTTTGAAAATGACTGATTGTCTCGCTAGATAAGACCCTTGGTTGGGATTGTGTAGAGCCATTTGAAGCTGCACTGAAACTGCAATTTGGACCTTCAACCTGTTGGTAGCCGTTGAAGTCACTATATGGAGAGAAATCCTGGAATATTTTCCTCAAAAATCATAATTTCTTTTCGACTGAAGAAAGAAAGACATAAACATCTTAGATGACGTGGGGGTGAGTAAATTATCAGGAAATTTTAATTCTGAAGTGAATTAAATTGATTTTAATTCTGAGTGTGCTACTTCAGTTAGTTGCTACAGTAGCCTTTAATTCCTATCAGCTCTACAACTCGGCTAAAAAGAAAACAAATAAATATATCAATCATGCGGCACAACTCCTCAGATGTTTAACAGCTCTACTGAAAAGTAATTAGTTTTTCAATAGTGTTAAAATGCAAATATTTGCCTCAGTCCATTCATGAAAGTCAGCATTTTTGAAAAGCTGCTTTGTGGCTGGTTTTGTGCAATCTCTCAGCATGAATTCAGCATGAATAAACTATTTGATTAAAGTCGAATGTCACCATTTGTCTGAGACAACACTGTATTGGCAGGAGCCTTTTCCCCTCGGCTTTCATCGAGATGCACATTTAAATATGAGAGGAGGCATATTGTAGCTGACAGCACACTCAAATCTCACTGAAATGTCAATGCTAAGCCACTTGAGGAATGGCACCACTCTGAGAGAAGGCTGATGAACCAAAATGTCTTCCATCACTTCCTGAGCTCTGCAATATCACACAGAAATATGCAGGAAAAGGTCAGAATTATATATCAAAACATAAATAAAGCGGTGTCACTTTAGAGAATAATGAAAGCTTGAGTAATGCTGCAATGGGACAGTCTTCAGATAAAAGCCATTATGATTTTTAAACCACAATCTAGTTTTCTTTCTTCAACTGTGTAATTGTTTCATTTTCCTTATTAGAAACAGCTCTCTGTCATTCTGTTCTTCCTTTTAGAATGTATAATATCACATGATGAAAGGAAAGGTCTTCTACGGCTGTTGCATTAGTGAGGACGTCTCTCTGAATTAGTGTCATGCCACATCACTGATGAACAAGCCATTTGAATTATATCTTTTCTAACTGTAAAAATAAAAAGTACTGCCAATTTTGTTTCAATAATGCTTTTTAGTGATGCATGAGGTCAATCTTATTAATGTGAGCCTTTTTAGATAGCTAGAGAGTTCAAATCCAATGCAAGTGTGGGGAAAAAGTTCAGACCATAATGAGTGTGAACATGGAGAAATTGAGAAGCAAGGTGACAGAAATGGCTG
Organism: Hypophthalmichthys molitrix; assembly: GCA_037950675.1. NCBI lineage: Eukaryota > Metazoa > Chordata > Actinopteri > Cypriniformes > Xenocyprididae > Hypophthalmichthys > Hypophthalmichthys molitrix. Next base: position 19,657,230 of record CM075514.1, on the reverse strand, counting down.
ATAGCAGTGACCAGGTTGGAGCCGTTTGATTAAAGTCTAAAGGTAGTGGTGGCACAGACCAAAGCAGCATTTTAGGCCTGTCTTAAATTCATTCTAGCAATTACTGGAAGCCAGCACAGAGACCTGAGCAGAAGTGTAACATGATAATTTCCAGAGGTTAAATACAAGGGCAACTTTTTTGATATGCTCAAGGGACCAAGAGCTTGAGGTGATAAGCATTTATTATGAAAAGCTAGAGAAATTTTCTTTAAAATTTCAGATGTTGAGACAGAGAATGAGAAAGAGATTGTGAGAAGTACGAGGTGATCTGGTGTAAATAGGGAGGAGGGGCCGACAACCACCCCATTAGTGAATTCACAAAGGGTGAAGAAGTATATGTCTTCAACTGACTTGGCATGATGTGTTATCCAAAAAGTGTTTGACATTAATTCCCCATCTTTGGACAATAAAGGCAGAAAACATTCAGAGACAAATAGTACTCTCTATAGCACAGTCTACAGCTTAAAGAGCGGCTGAAGAAGCGTTATTATGTGGTGTAGGCCACCGAGGGTCAAGTTTTTGCCATAGAGAAGGTCATCACCCATGGCAGTATAAAAGCTTTTCACAAATGGATCTGTGCGGCTTCCTGCTCTTTAGATTGCAGGGTAAAGCATCTGTCTCTCCAGTGCTTGGTTCTCTCCAGCCTGCAGCGGGTTTGCTGTCTGTCTGCGATGGCTGTCACGGGGTCTAATCAGCCCAGCAGCCTCAGAGAGGGAGAGAGAGAGAGAAGCCCATGGCCAGCCTGAGTAGAAATCAATTACGGAGGATTGAGCTCTTGTATAAAGAACACTAATGGCAATAGCCGGAAATAAAAGAATGATTACAGACATCATAAAAACTGTTATTGGCATAATCAGTATATCTATGTAATGTCTGCTGCCAATTTATGGCTAACAGCTCAGAAATTGATCGGTCTCGATGCACTGGCAGAGAACCGAGTGGGTTTCAAGGCTGGACAATAGCAATTTATGTTGCTTGACAACACAGGGGCCTGATAACCTAGCGATGAGAGCAATGTTTTACAATAAATATTTTATGTAAACATGGCCTATGAGTGTACTCGACTGTTAAATCAGGTTTGTCACAACCAGGAACTATATTTCTATTGTAAACGCTAGGGGTGGGAATCTTTTGGAATCTCACGATTCGATTAAAACTGATTTTGGGATTCGATATATCCATAGATTTTATTTGATTTATTGTCCTTAAAGCCCTCCTCCTTATAAAAACTGTGCCCCAATTGATTGATATTAAATATGACTCACTGGTGTAAAAAAAAAAAAAAAAAACTTTTGTTGAATTAATATTTAATAATAATAATCTCATGTTATTGTTTTACTTCAAATTAATTTATAATATCTAAATATTTTATATTAAACTATTTTATTCACAGTAAATTACATTTCCTGCATTTTCATTTTTTAGGATATTGGTAATACTACTTATATTATTTATATTTGGTACAGTTTATTATATTGCATTTTTCAGGGGCTTGTTTTTCTTATGTGTATATATATATATATATATATATATATATATATATATATATATATACACACATATATATATGTATATATATATATATAAATATATATATACACATATATATATGTATATATATATATATATATATATATATATATATATATATATATCTGGCAACCCTTCACTGGAGCTTTAATGAAGACAGGGAAAAGTTCAGAAGACAGTAGAAGGAGAGCAGCAGAATGCAAACCTAACAACAGCTACTGTTAGTGGAGTTATTTATTAAGGTAGTTTAAATTGTACACACCTTGCAACTGCATTATTATTTTACTCTAGCCCAGTTGAGACTGAGACACCGTCGCTGCTCAGCCTTTCACATTCAGCACTATGGCGTGAGCACGCACGCATCTTTTGCATCAGCAAAATGTATGATTATCAAGCTGGCCGATCGTTTTGAGTTAGAAAAATATAATATGTGCTGTTGCATTCTTAATATTTTGTTTAATATTCATTTGCTTTTACAAGCAGATATTGTTCATTACCACGGCAACCGCTTGCGCATCCACACTGTGTAAAAAGTACAATAAAGCTTGACGTGTGCTGGACGTGTGCTATACATTATTTAAAGCTATTTTCTATACATTAAAGTATTGATTAATTCATTTGTCCCCCGTTGCAAGCTTGTGCGCTCTCTAAACTGTCCAGGTGCTGCACTGTTTTTTGTTCCATCAACATCACGTTATTAACAGACATTTAGAATACCGATTTTTGAAATTTATGAATCGATTTGAATCGTTAGAAGATTCATGATGTGATTCATATGTGTATCGCTTTTTTCATCCACCTGTAAAAATCGCCACATAAATGTTATAAGTACTGTATAGAGTAACACTGAAGCCAGGAATGAAGGCAGGTATGACCACAGTGCATGCTGTTTGTCAGTCATCTGTTATTGCAATAATAACTGACTGGTGAACTAGGGTGAAATTATGTGTCAATTTTTTTTACTCTGGGCCCTTGGGAAACCAAAGAGCGGAGCTATATTGTGACAGTGACCCTCCAAAATGGATAACAGCCCTTGCTCTAACCTTGGGAATCTATCAGAGGGAGTCAGCATTTTCAAAAGTGCCTCCTAGATATGGCTCTGAATAATGTATCCTATGAATAAAACACATTAGCGACAAAACATACTGAATAATTCACTTTTCATTCCCTGCACGCCAGATATTAGGTCCTCTGTCACTCAGCAGACTCTCATTGGACTGTCCCACTCCACTATTTTCACCTCTTAAATACTGTAAACAGCCTCTCCCTCGCTCTCTCTAAACATGTATTAAAACTTCAGAGTCTTCAAAAACACACATATGCATGTGCTCACACTAGCACAAACAAAACTGATAATAATTAACTAATTTCTAATAGTGTGGGCCAGCTGTGAGTTTCAAAGTACCATGTGTAAATGTAGAACTGACATTTTTCTAATTAAACACAGTCCTGCCCATTAAAAGACATTCAGCTCACCACCTCAAAGAAAGCCAGATTTTAAGTGCCTCTTTCATCCGTCTCTCTCCTCTCCTATCTCTAATTCTTTTCTTATTCTCATTTTCAATGCTAATGACAGACAGCATTTTGTTCACAAAGACCTAATGAAGGCTTCCACCAAAGCTGAAACTAGATAATTAACCATATAAATCGAAACAGTCAATGACCCAGCACAGGACGTGGACACCATTTACACTGACACAATTTTGATGTTAACTGAAATTTCAGCTGCAATACTATATAGCAGTTCTAATGGCATAAATGAACGAAATCAACTTTCTCAGGTACTTTTGAGCATCTCAGCTCCATCTCAGATTACGCAAATCCAACCCACATCCTCAAAACTATTTAACGTCCATTGTAGTCTGCATGCGGCACCATGCATATCAAATGTGAAGCACATAAATAAAGGACATAAAAATGAGATGAAGCCACAACAGGTAGTAAATACACTGTAGGTGAAATATGATTCATTCACTCACCAGGGTGCAGTAGGTCTCAGGTGGGTCTCCACAGGTGATGTTGGGTGGGTCAAGAGTGACTTTTAGGTACTTGGTCATGTCCGCGGCTTCGGGCTGACAGGCCATGTAATACCAGGTCGGGCCTTCATCCGTGTAGCCATGTGACTTGCACAAGTCATAGTGTCCCCAGGTTGTGGGATAGTGTTGCGTGGCCTGACACACAGTCAGCCATAATGCCTGCAGTGTCAAGAGCAGCGGGAAACGCATGGCTGCTTCCTTTATTCGGGCCACCCCTCTAATAGACTATTCACTGTGATGTAAAGTATCCGTCTGCTCCCTCCTCTCAAAGACGCATGAGAGAAGAGGAGATAGAGAAAGAGGGGATGGAGAGGAAGATCTAGGTCTGCTTTACAAAATAATCCGAATTTTGCTGAGCGTAGGCCAGAAGAACAGCAGCAGCATGCCAGCTTCCCGTTGGTCACTGTAAGGTCGTCAAGTCTGATGCTTCAATCTCCACCTCTGGTCTTTATTGTGTCCACTGGGAAGGGGCAGGATGGCGGGCAAGGTTGGAGGGTGCCAGCAGAGATAAGAGAAGTGGAGGCAGAGAAGACGAAATGATCGGTCAGAGTTGGAGAGAGAGCAAGGCTTCTGACACTCTGATGAATCAACTCTCTGGCTAGATGTTGACTGACAGCCGTCTTAGCTTTGCCTTCTGTCAATCATCCTCTATTCCAGCTTGGCATCTGCACTCTGCACAGAAAAAATGAGAGAGGTGATGGTGAATATCAGTTAGGGGATAGAGTTTGACAGCAAGAGAAAATTAGCGCTCCGACTCCTCTGAGGTGGTGCCAGTCAGGTGTCTGGTGTGCGTCACAGAGAAATATCAGATATCTAAAAGGCCATCAAAGAAAATGTGATCTTGAGAGCTTTTGTGCATTCACTCCTGGCATTACCCATAATCCCCTGTAGGCCCGTTCTCTTCCACCATACCTACACTTAAAATGCTCTTTTGATACTGAGTATAGACCAACAGCTACGTGAAACACTAAATGAAATTACAGGATATTGAGGGTTCAAGTCATAATTCAGAGAATAAGTGCAAAGCTGATGATTGCTTGGATGCCCGTTGAATGGGAATTGATGAAATTGTGAATAGGAGGCAAACTCACGAGGTTACTCTCACAAAAGTTACTATAGAAACATGTTATCTTCTGCTCAGCAGCAAGCTGAAGTCACTTTGGAGCCCCTAAATGAGGCCTGTAAACTGCTTGTGTAGGGAGTTAGTAATGTGAAACACCTCTCTCGCAAAACATTAAATGTTTTTTCCTGTTATTATGAAATGAAACTCAACATCTAAATATTTCTCGGCATGCATTGCACATAGAAACCAGAACCACCTGAAGAACCCAATGCATTCTTGACTGACTGTTTACTCACATAGATGAAGAAGCAGGGTTGATCTGAACATGAAAATATCCCTTTTAGGTTGAAGCAATGATTTTTACATCAGCAAGTGAGTTGTACCTTTCTAACTTTACAAAAGTACAATATTTAGCTTTCGATGGAGATGAAAATGCTTTTTAGCTGACAATGAAATTATCGATAGGTCTTTAAGGTTCCATGTTGCCTTATCTTCATTCATATTCCTACTGTAATGATTTAATTGAATATATTTTAGCAAAGTTCTCTATTTATCCAGAATCACCAAGTGACTTATTCTCCTAGGCATGTGTGGGGCCTTTGAAAGTTAAGTCTGAAAATACAAAGCTTCAACAAGTAATGGAACTTGCAGAAAAACTCCACTTCAACAAACTTTCATCTGTTGTGCTTCAGAACTGTAAAATGATGTACTGAAATAAAACCAAAATACAAGAGAAATACTAGAATGATGAGAAACAAAGCAAGAAAAGGACCCATGCCTATGGTTGCATGAGATCTCTGTACAATTGATGGTTTTCCAAAAAAAATACATGAATCTCAAAAAATCTTATAGCTTTGTTTTACTGTTTTTGAAACTACAGCAGTGTTGGGGAAGCTACTCTGAAACTGTACTTTGACAAGCTACTAGCTACTCATAAGTTAAAGTAGTTAAGGTATATCTTAAACTGACTGACTGACAACAAATGTTACATCAGTACAGTAACAAAATGTATGCAACCTAAACTGGAAACACAGGAGTAGTCAAAAATGCATATTAAATTAACAGCACATGCAGTGATGGGTCTCGCAGCGTTTACCATGAACGGAGCCGCTCTGAGATGCAAATCATGAGCTGCTCACTTGAACACAGTGCGCTATGCTCTGAAACCCACTGCTACTCCCCAGCACTGTACTACAGTAAATTGCATGTGTTTACATGCGCAATCTTGATTACAATTAATAAGCTGACAAAGGTCCCCTGTAGTCAATAATTGTATCCCTTAAAACGTATCTTTGATCACCAAAATGACATATTTAAACGTTTTGTTTTTTTCCTGTGAAAAAAATCTTAACCTTAAAATGTAAATGTGCTCATTGTCCCAACATCAGCAGATTCAGTTTTTCAGACAATCAATATACCTGTCACGCAGTGTGTAACCATTTCACCAATATGAAATGTTTGTTAGATTCAATCAGTTCGTAACCCTTGCTAAGAGAAATCAATACAGAGCAGTTAGATTCGTCCATGTGCGTTTCGCAAAAACTCGGTTTCTGCACAGCGCAGCTACAAAATGAAGAGAGAGCAAAGGTTGCCAGTTCTCCTTGATGGAGGCTGGCAGGACGATAATTGACGACGACTTACCAAACGTTCTAAAAGCAGGGGCCAGGAGCGTTTTAGTGCTTGTTAATCAGTCTGTCCAGTCAATACAGTTGCTGACCCCACACTCATCCCGTCACCAGTCCCACAGTGATCAATTAACCTTGTGAGCCCCAAACGAGTTTGGGCGGTGAGTCAGATCACAGTGCAGTCTCTCAGTGGACCACCCTCAGACAGGAGCTCTTTTCTCACCAGAGCAGAGCTCATGCACTTTCTAGTGCAGAAAGGATCATTTGCACAATCACTGTCACTGTAAAGTCACAGAACAGGGAGTTGAGTGGGGTGTCTGTAATAGAGTCTAATCTCCAATTAGAAAAACATGGAGCATGAAATCACATCACAATCTGACTGTTGACCAAAGCTGCCTAAATAAAACGACATCTGGATCAAAGAGATCATCATAAATTAACTTGCACAAATATTTTAGGATCAGAGATGTACTTAAACTTGGAAAAGCACAGATTAGTCATATTAGCTTTTATGAAAGCCAGACCAAAACCATGCCTTCAAATATGCTTTAAGGAGGAAAAAGAAAAACATTTTCAAAAACTTAGACATTTAACATATGGATTAATCAAAATGAATACAAACAGAATAGGAAAAGGTCAGTTTTATTTATGAATCTTAAAGATGGCCAAGTCTTATTAAAACTCATCACATCCATCACAATGACCATTATCCAGAACTATGGATGGAGGGCGTGATTAGATTCGTCCAGATTTAATAAGGACAGAGTGAGGAGACAGTGAGGGAGAGAAGGAGACAGCAAAGAGAGAAAGAGTAGGTGGGACATCTTAAAGGATTAGTTCACTTCAGAATTAAAATTTCCTGATAATTTACTCACCCCCATGTCATCCAAGATGTTCATGTCTTTCTTTCTTCAGTCGAAAAGAAAAGGTTTTTGAGGAAAACATTCAAGGATTTTTCTCCATATAGTGGACTTCAGTGGGGTACAACGGGTTGAAGGTCCAAGTTGCAGTTCCAGTGCAGCTTCAAAGGGCTCTACATGATCCCAGACGAGGAATAAGGGTCTTGTCTAGCGAAACAATCGTTCATATTCTAAAAAAAATAAAAATGTATATACCTTTTAACCACAAATGCCCATCTTGCACTGCTCTGCAATCTGCCACGCATTACATTAAGAAAGATCACACATGACGTAGACGGAAGTACCGCTGTAGAGCGAAAAACTCCATCTCATTTTCTGCTCCAACTTCGAAATCATCCAACATTGTTGTTTTATCTTTTTTTTTTTTTTTTGTAAAGGGCGTTTGGCTTAGTCTTTGCATGTTCGCTTTGTTGACACTTGCTCGGTACTTCCGCCTACGTCACGTGTGTGACCTTTCTAACATGATTACGTCATGCATGGCGAATCGCAGAGCTAGTGCAAGACGAGCATTTGTGGATAAAAAGTATATACATTTTTATTTTTTTTTAGAAAATGACCAATCATTTCACTAGATAAGACCCTTATTCCCCGGCTGGGATCGTGTAGAGCCCTTTGAAGCTGCACTAAAACTGCAATTTGGACCTTACACCCATTGTACCCCAATAAAGTCCACTATATGGAGAAATATCCTGGAATGTTTTCCTCAAAAACCTTAATTTCTTTTTGACTGAAAAAAGAAAGACATAAACATCTTGGATGACAATGGGGTGAGTAAATTATCAGGAAATTTTAATTCAAAAGTGAACTAATCCTTTAACGTCTGTAATATTGAGGAAAGGACCAAAAGAAATTAAAAAAAGGCAAACTTTTGGCATGCAGCTCTCAATTTGCACAAAATCCAAATGTGCAGGAACGAGGCACTGAGGGAGGAAAAGAGGACAGTGTAATGAGCCATTAGAGATAGAGGGAGGATAAGTGTCTAGGGCACATTAAAGATCACACAAGCCCGCTTGTTATCACTTTCCATGATCCATATACGAGTCCTCTTAATTATTCTGCGCTGCCTCCGGTGATGTGGCTGGCGCAGAGTGCAGGATGCATTATGACACAGAGCGGGGTGATCTGAGGCAGGTCACCTCATCTAGCTTCTATTGTATTTAACATGGGACCCTGATGAGGAGATTCACAAACAATCTCATTGTCTAATCCTTACACGGCAGGCATATTCGTCATCAGCTTGGGGCATGGTTTAGCATGGAGGGGAAACAAATCCTGGTGAACATTGTTACATGTTAATTTTATATGGGGATTGGAGATGATTTTTTACCCAGTGAAATGAATGAAAGAAGCTAAAAAAATTACACATTGCTGTAAAAACAAGCAATTCAGCAACAATATAAGAATGAATTTATAATTTGAAAAAATAGTTTTGCAAGAAATTAGGGCTGTCGATTGAAAGCTTTAATTAGATTGATTAATTACAGTGAAAAATAATGCGTCAAAATTATTAACACATTTAACGCACCTGCCCCGCCCCAGGCTTATGTAGGTTATCTGACATTTCATACAGTTGACTGATGAAGAATATGATGCAGGGCAAAATAACTCACTGCATGATGAAGCCTATCCACAAGTTTCCTACGCCCCATGATGCCTTGCGTCAAAAGTGGGAGTGTCTTCCGGTTCGAAGTAAACAAGCGGGATGTGACAGTCATTCAAGATTTAGCGATCCAAACTTGCGAACGTTTGGCCTTTACTTAAAGACTTAAGATTCCAGCATCAATATTTGAACAATACGATACAAAATTATACAAAAAATATATTTTCATAGTAATAATAAAAAAACATTAAAGGTGTAGTTCACCCAAAAATGAAAATTCAGTCATCATTTACTCACCCTCATGGTCCAAAAGAGTATGTGTAATAAATTCTGTATTGAATCAAATCAAATATTTCTTGCTGAAGGTACTTTTTGTAATGTCTATTTGACGCTTTAGACAATAACGACTTTAAATTATCTTTTGGGAGTAATTTCTCAGCCACATATTTAATTAGATTACAAGAAATGTAATCACTTAACAGCCCTTCAAGAACTATTAATCATTACTGGTGATTTTATTTGTTCCAACAGGAAGAATATGAATTAATGAAAATAATTACATATTATTTAGCAAACCTTGAAATAGTCTAAGTGCATGCAGCATTCCACTGTCATTTTCAGACATTTTTTTCAGATACATCTTTTTTTTTTTTAATTGAACTGAATTAAACTCACTGAATTGCTTATATTCACAAGTTTTTATCTTTCTTTACTCAGTTTGCAAAAAAAAAAAAAATGTCTGGATTTTTGCTTTATTTACTTTAACTGTGAAAACTTTAGCCAACAAGATTTGAAAGTCCTTTAAAAAAAAATAGCAAAAACGAATTTATAGCGCCTATAGAAATTAATTTGCTTTCACCCACAGGTGGACCACAGGTGGACAAGACCTCCTTGCAGTCAACAAACCTAAAGCCACATGACAAATATGTGTCCCTTCATGCAAGTGAATATCTATTTAAGAGCTTCACCAGTAAGCCACATGTTAATATTATATTTAAACAGATAAATCATTCACAGATTTCATATGACCTTGACAGGACTAGAACTAGAAGGCTCAGATTTCCTCATCCATGTAATGCCGTGAAGCACACCCCTCCCTTTCTGGGTGTCCACTTCGATCTTGTCCCCTGGGCTATTGAAGCATGCCTGCATGTCTAAACCTCAGAGGTGCTCATAAACGATGGCCTGGTAAACTAGACACATGTCTGCTTTTAATTTCATTATATATCAAATTCTATATACCAGCCTCCATCTTCTATCCCAAAATCCCTTTCTCCTGTCGCCACATTTCTCTCTCTGCCATTCATGTCTCAGCCTGTGATAGAGAGGGGAGGTGCAGCGCTCGATGAGATCTACGCTCTCGGGATTTCTGCGCCCGCCTGCACAGGATCAGTGATTCTACCATAAACAGCCTGCCAATATGACAGGTCTCATAAATAAACATTCAGTGCAGCAGGGAGTGAGTATGTCCCTAAACATGACAGCCCAACACATACACCCACAGAGTCTGATGATCTCTGCTCTAATCCAGACTTAACCACAGCACAACCATCCACTCTGCCATGTCACCTCTTCTAATATTCAGGTGCGAGATATTTCTTTCATCGTAATGTGTGGCAATTGCAAGCAGAAGGTATGATGATGGCTGCATGTGACTCAGCCTGTCAGTACAAGGCAAAATCAAAGCACAGGTTTGTCTACACTTCATGAGTGCTACTGGAACTGGCAGACGTCCTTTCCCATAATGCAATCTGATTGTCTGCAGTAGACAGGTCCCTGGCCTCGGAAGAAAGGGATCTCCCTTAGCACAGCTGCTAAGCCTGGCTTGACTTCTCCCACTCTTGCTCTTCATTCTCTCTTTCTTTCTCTCTCCTCGGCATGTTCTGTCACTTTCTGTTCATGTGTGAAGGCGCAGGACGCTTGACAGGGCGACTCTCGACACTAGCAATGCCATTTGTGTTGTGCAGCTTAGCTTTAGGGGTTTGTTTCTCAATCTCCATACACAAAAGCCCCTATAAGGCTTGTGTTGTCACAGTCAGACCTTCTCCCCCTCCGCTCAAGACATCACCCTCCACCGCCAAGCACACACTTTGCTGCGACATCGGAACATGTTATGCATTATTAAATATACTTTTCCTAAAAGGCTGCTGTGGCATTCAGTTTTCGTCGCGATATGTCAGACTGCTCAAAATATCCCACTGGAGAACGAAGCTTGAAATCATTATCTTGGGATGTTGAGAATAATTTTGCACTGAACTAAAGCTCACAGCTCAAGTGAATGCAATTATTTCTTTATTCCATATACTTACATGAGTGATATTGCTAAATATGAGATATAATGTCATAAATGTCTGATGATGATGATGATGATTGATACTTATTCCCCTACTGACCATACAGATATTTTGGGACAAAGCATGACTCGAACGTAACCTCTATCCTATGTCTTTTTCTTAAATGAAGGCTGAATGAAAGTAGATTGTAAAGACAACATGCACTGATTATTTTAAAAATCAATGATGTTGTCAGAATCTATTCAGTCATCTATCTATCTATCTATCTATCTCAACAACATTTTATGTTTTAATGTATATGAATGTATAAAGGCTGTAAATGTATAAACGCAGCATGCATGCATGTTTACAAAAAGTTCAGATCAAATATACTGTCTGAAACTAACATAAAATCCCGAATAAACAATCTGAATCGGTTACAGCTAAACAAGAAAACACCAATAAAAACTAAAGTTTATAACTATTAGTTTATAATTATTAATTTAGTTTCATTTTGAATTTAGTTTTTAGTTTGATGTGTGCATTGTGTAGCCTACATGCAAAATAAACCAGATATGGACATTACACTAATCGCACTTCAGCAGCATTTGCAAACCATTATCGAAACAGCATTGTGTAAAATATTTCTTCGAGAGTTTAAACAAGTTTCTACTGAACAAAGTGGCCTACTTTGACGAATTAACACAAATTAGGGCATAGCAGGTAAGAGTTAACCGTGCGTGAAAGCAACCTATACATAGATAATAAAACGCATTTCGGCCGCAAGGGGGCGCTTCCATTCGCACTCTCTCAAAGGAAAGTCCACTGTTCAAGGTGCTGAAATCATATTCGGTTCGCATACGTTTTCTACTTTTATATCACAAAAATAACGCTTTTACTGTTACAGTAGAGTTTCTAAGTCGGTGTCCAGTTAAAGTACTAGGCAATAAAACAAACTATTCTGAATTAATTTGAAAGAAGCTGCAGCGAAACCACATTACTAGATCCCACAAGTAAACTATTAACGTATTAACGTATGGCACAAATATTCACACAAACCAACCAAAACTTAAAAAGGAAGGGGAATACTCACGTCATTGAGATTCACTCTCGATATGAAGGGTCCCGCGGAGGGCTTGGTGTTCAACAAGTTCATGAATGACCATAGAGGATCCTCTTAAAGACAGCTTGTTAATCTTAATGTGATGAGTTCGGGGAAAAACGGAATCTCCCCCACCTCCACCCTATCTAAACGGGCTGACTAAACACAGCGACTGAAAGGTGGCTCGCGGCACGTCAATCTTTCCTTAAGTCGCGTGCCACATCTTTCTAGTGCGAGACGTTACTGAAGCAGAAATGTCTGTGGTAAACTTAAAAGGAAATGTTTTCAGTGCCAACAAAAACAGGCATAAATTCAACCTCTTCGTGTGTCCCAAACAATATAAACTCACAAATCCCACATTTTCTCCTTCTTCATCGTGTTTTCTTTCGTGAGCATCATGACAATCACCTCAGAGCCAATAACCGTCCTCACTAAACTTTGAATAGCCAAGTGTCCGTTCCTCCTGACTGCTTTTTTCAACCGCCCTATATCCAAAAAAAAGAGAGAGATTCCCTTCTTGTTTGAGGGGATAACGAAAAAAAAAAAATTCTTTTTGTGATATTTTCACTATTTCCTCGACGTTTTAGTCGTGAGCGAGACACGAATCGTACCAATTAGACCATCACGCGCTGAGAATATCCTCACGCGCATTCCCTCACGCGCATATACCGCGAGTGTTCGGCGGGAAATGATGGCTGGGGAAGATTACGCACTTGGACACTCCACACACACTCTCTGCTTTTACACATCCACTCAGCCCTCACTGTTTTCTGCTCATCCTCTCCCTCTCAGCAGTTTAAAACTCAGATGGGACTTCAGCAAAGACACAAACGGGACAGAAAACAGTCCCCCTCTTTTATTCGAACAAATGGTGAGGGAGATGGGTTACAGATAGTTATAAATTTTCGTCTGATCATGAGGATCTCTTCATTGTAAATACTACGCAGGATATGCCATCCACAGGGTCCTAAAGGTAGCATTTACTTAAAACATTATGCCAGAGCTTCTATCTGGTGGTGATTGAGTACAATAATTCATTATATAGATTCAACAAGAATATGATACTGATAGGCTACATAAAATGTAGCTGCCTTTTCTATTTTAAAAGCTGCAGGAGAATTTCACATACATTTTCTTAACAGCCTACTATTAAGTAAATGTTAAATTAAATTAACCAACTAAAATAATCAGTATATAGGCTAACTGATAATATTAAATATAATATAACATTTATTTAATCATAAATGATTATATTCACTTTACAGAGAAAAGTTAAAAGTTAAAAAAAAAAATCCAAGGATTAAATTAAATCATTTGCTTTAACTCACTTTAACTCGCTATATAGTTTTAATCACTTATATAGTTATACTGAGTGGAGAACGACTTGGAAATGTTGTGTATTTTAGCTAAAGAGGCAGGGGGGTAACATTTATAAAATAGAAATAGTCCAAAAATAAATCAAATTATTAATTATTATAACAATAAAGCAAAGTTATTACTGTTTGGAGAAGCTAAAGTAACTGTATTGCAAAACACTGATTATTTTCAGGCTGATGTTCCAGTCTGATGTGGCCTTTTTTATTCCCTCAAAGCAACAACTTAATTTCCGCCAGTTGCTAAGTTCAAGCACCCTATCAATATGCAATTAACTAATGGCATTTAAAACTTGCACTATGAAAAGACCATCTTATAAATTGTGGGAAATAGGCTACTCCATGAACTACTGTTGCAAGTCAACTGGACCGTCACTGAGTGTGAGGACTACAAAGATAAAAAGAAACAGCTAGTTATAATCATTCATCTCATAAAGAGGCAATGAGTTCAATCTCTGCTCATTTATGTGGTTGCTGTCAGAGAGCCTTATGGAAAACCAATAAACTAGATTATTACCAATGCGTGACATACACACAAATTGATGGCCTTTTCAGCTTATGAGTAATAGGCTATCTAAAGAAAGGTAACAGTAATTTAACAACTTACAAAAAAAGAGTTTCACACCAGCCAGATCTACTGTCAAAGCCATAAACAAAAAGAGACACAAGTGCGCAAAAGCGCATGGTAGATTTTACGCACTGCAGGTGAAGGAGAATAAAACCATCAATTTAGGGAAAAAATAGCAGTTCCGTAGACAATACGACTCGTATTATATTCGCGTATTAAGTAAGTTACATTTAAATGATGCTTTAAGAACACCGACAAGCCGTGGTATTCCCATAAAACACCTAACGCACATCAAAAGTTTGCCGAGACGCACCCATTACCCATACATGCACTGAGATAAAAAGTCCTCATTGATCTCACCTTCACTCAAAAGCTTCAATCCAAAGCGTCAATCCGAACAGTACGAAGAAATCTCATTTTGCACACCGATATTTGACGGGTTTCAATCGGGACATCTTGGAGACGCGCAGGTGCGGAGCTGAACTCAGAAGCGACCACTCCTGTCCTCGGCTCCGGGAGAATGGTGGTCTAATCGAAGGCACAAATGGCACTTCAGCGAGTCAAACAACTTAGCAAACAAATGCGACGGCTAGGAAACACTTTTCCGGCTTAGTGTTAGGTTTTGGTGAAGACTTATTTCTTTTGAGGCGGATGTGACAGTAGAGATGCCTTGGGAAGGTGGGATTATATTCAACATGTGGTGGATGGTCGTGGGTGCGACTTGAAAAAGATGGATTACACATATTAAACATAAATCATTACAATAGTCATAATATTATCACTATTGTGATAGTAAATATATATATATATATATATATATATATATATATATATATATACACACAGTCAAGCCAAAATTTATTCAGACACCTTTAACTTTTCATTTATTAATACAGTTTATTCACTATAGTTTAAAAAAATGGTAATAAAATATGACAAGATCTCAAAGTTAAACTGTGTCAGAAAAACATTCATCTTAATTATGTCAGATAACACTTAAGCAAAACATGGTCATGGCAAAGTGTCTGAATAATTTTTGGTTCCAAATTTTTATCAGTTTTACTGGTAGTCCACTGTATGAAGAACTTTTGGGTATAATATGTCACAGTTTACTTTATTTTGCTATCCTCACTTACATAAATGAACTAGCTATATATATATATATATATATATATATATATATATATATATATATATATATATATATATATATATAAACCTCAAGAATATAAGCTTCTAATTGTATATATATATACAATTAGAAGCTTTAATTCTTGAGGTTTTTAGACCATTGCTAATGTCAAAAGTCACCTGTCTACTCCAACAGACATACAATAGACTTTTTTTGCATATCATAACTGCATATTCAGAAATGGAATAAGGTTGTATGTCCTTTAATATAGTTGCCCTCAAACTAAATGAATGACCAAAAAATGTGGATATTATTCATGTGACTCCTGATTCACACCTGCACATCTAAATTAGCAATGGAGAAAGAAGATCAACTTTCTGTCATGGACCATTTAACCTAAAAGTGTTCAGTCATTAGTTCAGACAGGAAGGTCAAGTCACTGATATGAAAACCTAAATGCTGCTTGTCTACATAAAAGAAAATTGAAGGTGACTGCATGGACTACTGAATAGAGTAATTCATGTAAAAAATATACTAAACAGCCTTCAGGGTGATGAAAAATCACTTCAGCTTATCATCATCACGCACGTCAACAACAAAACAAACAAAAAATAACACACTGGTGAGAATAAGGCCATCTATACAAGCAGATAATGTATATCACCAATTGTTTTGCGCCTCCTAAACACACGCTTTAAAAATCAATTGATATCCTTCCTTCATAGACAGTGCACATCCGCTGCATGTGTTTACCATTTGATATTCCGCACAACCATGCATCTTAAAATCTATCATAAAGTTCAATAGCTCACTGGTGCTGCAATTGACTTGGACAGGCAATCACATGACTGCATCAGCCAGTAGGAGATGGAGCCTGTGTTTCCTTCAGTGCTGTCATACCTTCAGTTATCTCAGAATTGATGACTGCCTCTCATGTGGCTCATCAGTGTCTCTCACATCTGAGGAGAGTATTGAGTTTCATCTGTTCCGTCCAGCGCGTATCTGTCACATATTAAGAAATATGAAGAGAAATCACTATGAAGTGAGATTTTTCCACAGATGGTTCAACCCTTAAGTAGACAATAGCAAGTTAAAATTAAGACTAATTCTTCTTCTGATTCTCCAATAAGATGCTTACATTTTGATTTATTGTGACCTATAAAATTCTTATAAAAGTCAACCCTACAAAAGTTAGAAACATATTTTTAAAAGGAAGAACATTTTCTCTTTATGATCATGTTTAAAGTAGATCTTTGCTATTCGAAATACTGTATTAAAGGGATAGTTCACCCAAAAATAAAAACTTCATTTACTCACCCTCAAGCTGGTCCAAACATGAATCTGCTAAACACAAAAGAAGATATTTTGAAGAATGTCGGTAACCAAACAGTATTTTCGCCATACTATGGAAGTCAATGGGGTTCGTCAACTGTTTGGTTACCAACATTCTTCAAAATATCTTCTTATTCAACAGAAGAAAGAAATTCATACAGGTTTGGAGCAACTTGAGGGTCAGTAAATGACAATTTTCATTTTTGAGTGAACTATCCTTTTAAGCCAACACAAAAGAACATCGACAGCAAACAATATTGTACCCCATTCATTTTCAGTTTCATTTAATAATTAAAAAAACAGATTTTTTCCCCCCAAAATATCTTCCTTTTTGTTCAACAGAAGACATGCAGGTTTGGAATGACACAAGGGTAAGCAAAATGAAAACAATTTTGATTTTATGCTGAACTATCCCTTTAACTTCATAAATAACCTTTTTAGGAAAATAATATGGCGTGTTATCATTAACCTCTGCTAAAAATGATAAGCACTACAAAGAAAATGTTTCACATAACAGTGATTTCCAAAGCCATCTTGTGAGATGTATGTGACAAAGCCTTATTCACATGTTTTAAGCCTGGTACTTTTCAACACATTTAAAACTGAGCAGCATAATCATGAATTATATATTTAATCTTTAGCCTCATTTTAAGTTTACTGACAGGGAAGGGTAATATTCACCAGCAGATGATGTTCCTCCATAAGAGATCTTATTAAACAATGAAAAACACACAAAACCTCCAAATCTACAGTAAACATCATAACCCCTCAAAATTAAAATTTGTTTTTAGCTGCTGTTCATTAAATCTACTGCCTTTTAAAGTCCACATGAGGGCAGATATCACACCATGTCACCATGTTAATGAAAGCAAACTGGCCTGCTAATGATAATGATGACAAATTGTCACTTGGCCATGGAAATCCGCCCAGTGCCTTGGTCTTCTAATTTAGGATTTGTCAATAACATGCTTCCAATTTGTCTTCTCACGAATCAAAAATATTGGTTACTGTAACTGGCAGGCGGCAAATGATTTCCCCTGGTTTATTTACAGTAACATCATTAGCATACCAGGGGGATGTATTGGATAAAATGATATGCCTTTGTGGATGAAACTCATTGAGGCTGTCTAGGAGACAGAGACACAGCTCTGATTTAATTTGCTCCTTACTGTCTACACATCTATTAATAGCAGGATTCAATTAGTTGCATTTAATTCTTAAATATGGGCAGATATTTTGATCTATTGGTATTAAATGGAATACATCAAATCAAGCGTGACTCTGAAAGCAAGTTAATGAGAGATTGTTCCAATTAATCGTGACATGACATGAGTTCACATAAATAGAAAGAAAATGAATTTACTTTGCAACAAATGACTCCCTGTGATTTTGAGGATTAGTAACTTTCTGCATCCAAAATGCATTCAATGGTAATCCGAATCACAGGTTAAAAACTAACGATGATTGCGTCAATAGGTAATTGATCTTAAGATAATACATACAACAAATGAGAAATTAGTTCTGAATGGATTCCACTGCCACAAGATCAGCATATACAAACCCAATTGTGCCAAGGCCACTATCATGAAATGTCATTGGTCATGAAAAGTGTTTATTGGGTAACTTTAATATCAATTGGCTATTGGTAATCATGCATTATTAAAAATGCAAAACACAGTACATTTATCAAAAGGTAGGATAAAACGCCTCCAATATAATTTGTTGTTAAAGTCAAAGAAAGCACATCCAATTAAACTTTTAGAGAGAGATCACATGATAATATAACTTTAAGTCCCCATGTTTTTTGGCTTTTAGTATGAATATGTTAGTCTAACTGTTATCTATAAGCTAGTGTGCTCCAAAACAATGGAACAATTCACGTTTAGAAGATATAAACATTCAAAACTTACAGTCTCTCACTTCAGCCAATATGGATCAGTGATTTTGATGACATCACTCTGCACTCATCACTCAGCTTCTAATCAGATTTTCTGTCCAATCAAATGCTCTCTAGAATCTAAAGCGTCCCGCCCCCTACATTATAAATAGACGCTGAAGCTAAAATCGGTCAATTGTTCACACATTTACAAGTTTCTACATGGTGAATGGCACATAGTGCACTATATAGGGGATAAAGAACGATTCAGACAATGTAGATATGCTTTCCATTGGGGCGAATGAAAACTGGTTTCATGTTAAGTACTGCAGAGTCGGCACGTACCAGAAAATGTATCAGACCCATTTGAATTCTGCACAGAATGCTATATTTTAAAGCAATATGGAGGAGATTAGGAGGAAACTGCAGCTTTATTGAGTTCAACGGCTCTGGCCGAACTGTGATATAAATTAAACGCTATTGGCTATTTTAAAAAAGGGGAGGAGCTGTTCGATATGTCCCACCCTGTCTTCCTGTTTCAGTGGAAATTACAGTACATCAACACATTGAATAGTGCTACACATTCGAAGGCACTTCAGTGGGCCTTTAAAGGGATACTTTAGCACTGGCAAAATGGGCTTTCAATAAAACTTGGCTGCCTATACATAAATATAACATTAAAAAATTGAAACCGGTGCTACTTGACTAGAGAAAACAGAAAAAAAGGCTGCTGCCTTGCTAAATATCTATGAAAACTTCAACACCCATAATGCACTGGGAATGTTGCCATCCAAAGCCCCTCCCACCAGTCTGCTTTGGATACACATACCACAGTCAAATCCCACCTTGCTTTAGTAGGAAATACTTCTTAGCAAACTTTTAGTTAATAATGGTGTTGACTTGTATTGCTCTCGAATTTCGGGTGCAAAAATTCAAAGAGTAAACTTTTAGCTGGAATGAGTTATTTTTGGTTTCCAGTGAAGGATCCAGCAAGTTGTAGGCAGGGCTAAAGGCTGTAAAGAATTATAAATATGGAGAGAACACAGAGACGTAAAATCAGAAAAACCTCAGTTTGAAGTCAACATTTCAAACCGGATGACCACAAATGGACTTCCCCGCCCCTTTTGAGACTTTTTCAAAAGTCTAGGGACAAATCTAGCAACTTCTTGGACAAACCTTATCTAGATTCTTATTTTGCCCACTGATCTCTATTCATATTTATATAGATCAATGAATTTGCCATTATGATTTGCCATTAGCTACCAGTTTTAGCTACTTTCAATTGAAAGCAGTTGGCAACGCTGACAAACACAGTGTTTTAGTCCAAACGGAGGGGAAAAAAACTACCATAATGCTGTTTAAAGAGTAAACAAAGCACAATACAATTTTTATAAACCTACTAAACTGTTTTGTTAATAAACCTCTGTCAATCCGACTGTCTGTGGGCAGGGATACAAAAATGCACAAGTGTAATCTGTAGATCTCACAAAATGCCTGGAGCCATCAAAAGATTTGCTGACAAATAAACGTGAATTTCTTAGTCCAGGTAACATGGAAAATAAGTAAGCATTGTTCATTTATATATATTACCAACATTGTACCAATACAAAGCAGGTTGAAAAATCGGCAAAATTACACATTAAACCAACACAATATCTGGCTCAGTGGCTGATTAATCACATTTTCCTTGTTGTTTACACATTTCCAAGTGTCAATTA
The DNA here is from genome assembly GCA_037950675.1 of Hypophthalmichthys molitrix. Classification (NCBI taxonomy): domain Eukaryota; kingdom Metazoa; phylum Chordata; class Actinopteri; order Cypriniformes; family Xenocyprididae; genus Hypophthalmichthys; species Hypophthalmichthys molitrix. The sequence goes on along the minus strand of CM075514.1, from coordinate 19,637,043 downwards.
TCCTATTCAGCTTTTGTTGTGGTACTGTAATACCAATAAAAACACTTTTGTACATAAAAGTGTTGGGTCGCCAGCAAATCCAGAGCCAATTATCTAACCTAACCTCATAAACTTGCAAATATTTTACTTTCCTAAACTTTATCTTGAAACTGAATGATTAGATTACAGCCAGTTCTTCCTCATGTCCTCCAATAATTCTTTCATATATTTTTCACACAAGAAGCAAAATTACAGAGCTCAGGCAAGCACTGTTTATTTTGTATAACTTTGCATATGTGCTGTCCATAGACAGGAGTTTCAACATGATTTTCCCCCAGACACTTAACAATTAAGTAATAATTCATTGTGAAAAGTATGTCATTCTGTGAAAACCATGTGTGGGGGGTCAATCCAAAAGAATGCTAATGGAATTTATTATTATATATTACCATCATTTGAAGCTAATCTTATTTTATTGTATCCAGCAAGACTCTTTTTATTTTTAACGTTTCTTTGACTACAAAAAGTTAAATTCAAAATTGCCATAAAATCCATTAGCATTCCTTCATGTTTTTGACTAGGTAAATAACTAAAAAATAAATATAACGGCCAAACTTCTATTTAACTTCTAAATACTGATCAGGAATAGAAAAAGTTTTGGAGTGTTTTTTCTGTTCACCTATCACATAGTCCACGCGGATGCATATATGTCTAGAATTCTCCTCGGAGGGATACAAACTGATCTCCCCCTCAACTTTAGTGTCCTGCATCACATCCACAGCATCATCCAGATACAGCACAGCCTGTTTCCAGTGCGTCTCTGGTTTGAATGGAGATGTGGAGAGCACCAGGGCCTTCTCCTCAGCGGGGAAAGTCACGGTGAACCACACGCACAAGGCGTGGATAGAGGACGAGCCGAAACACTGGCAGCTGAACACGCCCCTCACATCTTTGAGCTGCTCGAGTGTGACCGTGTTCAAGTCCAGCTCGGCAAACTTGCACGGGTGGGAGAGCACATCCTCCACAGTCACCGGATTCACAGTGATGTCTTTGTTCATGATGCACTTCCTGGCAAAGTCGGTCATGCAGGACATGTCCACGCCGTACTGTCCTTTAACGGTGCTCCAAAAATTCAACCTGCCCTCCACCACCAGATCGTTTATGGGAGCGATGTAAAGATCCGCCCGGCACGGTAATATGAGGCCACCGGGTTTGAGCCACTTATCCCGGGCAAAAATCACAGAGTTCAGCATGGATTCGTGGAGGAGCGCGTAGCCCATCCACTCGCTGACAATCACATCCACCTGTTCGGCCAGTTCGATCGTCTCTAGTGTAGCTTTAATGACTTCGATTCTGTCTTCCATCTGATTCAGTTTGACGATTCTCACAGCCTGATCGGCAATCGAGCTCGCTTCGACTGCATAAACCTTCCTGGCACCCGCTTGCGCACAGAATAAGCTCAAGACGCCGGTACCGGCTCCCACATCAAGCACCACTTTCCCTTCTATTGACTTACTGTTTTTAAAAATGCCCATTCTGTACGTGTTAGTGCGCACAGTGTCTGCAATCATCTCTTCGTGAATGGTGACATCGGAGTAGCTGTCAAAGTACATGTAATCCTCTGTACTCCGATCTAGTTTTCTTTTCTTGGTACCGTGCTGTGACATTTTCCCCAAGTTTGCCATGCGTATTTAATTTTCTCCCAAGTAGCTTCCGTTTCTGAAACTCAACTCGAAAGGCATCATGGGAAATGTAGTTTTTATACAAGTCAGTGTTCATCGGAAAGAACGAGAAGTGGTTTTGAAATGAACTACACTTCCCATAAGTGGCTAGATATTCTTAATAGAACGCTTTTTTTTTCATTAAAATAAATGTAGGTTAATGAATGATATATTATTTTCTTTTATACATTTCTGGGAGCTTTCTTTGCTGTCATTTACAATAGTTTTGCCTCCAAGAGGTTAACTAATGTGACAAACCTCCCTTCAAAACATACAGAGACAATCTCATAATTCATAAATAAACCAAATAGGGATTTTTTTTTTTCAGGTTAGGGTTAGTCTGTATTAAATAGACTATAATTATTGTTATATATAAACATTATTGTGAGAGACAGAGTGAGGAAACACTGTATACTTAAAGTGGCAAAGTATATCAAGAAATTCTTGAGATAGACCAATGCAAGATGAATGTACGACTAGTAACACTTGTTTGTCACAATATCCATGGGGATATTTAAGTTAATACTGCATGCTGGCCCACACAAATAAGTGGATTAAGTGTGATAAATCCTCATATTTTTTACAGTGAGTGTTAGCATTGCTGTCTGCCTGTTTGGCAGTAGTTCCAGGACAGCTGTTTAAACTGACTGTGCCCAGCTGTAGCCGTACTAACATAACACCAGGGCTCCGTCTGAGCCAAACCGCATTTTCCACCATGACGGATAGCATGATCTGCTTTTAACCTTAATAAAATAGCACTGCCTCACCCTGGGCCGTCACTCTCTCCGTGCACGCTAAAGGCTATGCACTGACAGCAGGCTATTCCTCTTGAATACAGTGTGTTTTATGATTTCTTCTGCTTTATCTATGGTGATAAATGTTCACGGTTGGATTATAAGATCTGTCCTTTTTTCAGCATTGTCCTCAGGTTGAACTCGTGGAGTAGAAAGTCATAGGACAGGATGCACATTATCTTTTAATAAATGACATTTATAAACATTTCAGAAAATTTAAATATCATGCAGGGACATTGGCGTTTACATGCGAGCTATAGCACAGAAAAAAACATTTTGAATGAAATGCATATTCATGCAGCTTAAAGAAAACTTAAAGTTGGCATGAAATTAATATTCACCGTTTCTATTTTCTAAATGCATTTTATAGATCTTATTGTTAATGATTCATGCATGTAGGCCTGTATGTTTCATAAAAAAGTGACCTTGTAATGTCATAATTTCGAACAACAGACCTCTTCAATCATTTAGTCTGGTTAATTTCTGCCCCCTCAGCCTCCATTTTTGAGTGCAATGCCCACATCTGAAAATCCAATCAATAACTGATACATAGAGCCAAGTCCCCTCTCTGCATTTTTTCTTTTTTGATAATCTGTTACGCTTGGATGTGCATCACAATACAGAAGAAAAGATCTGTCACAACTTCTGATTCATTGCGACTTTAAACTGAATATGAAATCAAAATGGACCCTATTTACTTTTTTAATGAATGTTAATTGTTATATTGTGAACAATGCATCTGTGCAATAGGTCATGTGCATTAGGTAATGTTAACCACTTAAATAGCCATTTAGATATTGTTTCAGCAAACTAGCATTTAGTCTGGCTCCATTCTGGTAATGCTCAATTGCACTGTCCAATCAATTCCTGTCCTCTTTGAATACTTGTATATAGAAGTAAAACATTATGGATATCTACAAAAGATATTGGAAACATTTTCTCATCCTTTTAAAAAGTTTATAACGGTATTTAATTTAGCTATTTCACATTGTTTTTCTTTACCTGCTGTCTGTAACCTGCGGCCCACTTTTGGGTGGCAACTCACCAGTTGAGGAAAAGTGTATTAAAATGTGCTGTTTTTCAAAATTCCTTCCACTGTTTGTCTCTCTTTCCATATCTCCCTTGGGTAGTTTTGAGTTCTTGCTATGATAACACACAATTTCCACATCCTCTGAATGTTTTTACACATCCTGAAATGATTGGAAAAAAAAAAAAAGTCTGTTTGCACAGACATTGGCACCTGATCTCGCTTTAATTAAAATTGCACATCACTGTTTGCCCATCTAAAGCACAGACTCTGAGCTGATTGGAAGGGGATGGACTGGCAACGAAGGAAGAGACTTTGCTCAGTGGTCCTGAAACATGTCTGGAAAGCCTGAGATAATTTCAGAGCAGAAAGATGGTAGCTTCTGCAAAGGGAAGAGACTGGTTGTTCAAGCATGAGTGTAACAGCGGGAAACCAAATCACTTTGGACAATGAAGGATGTCCTGAAAACATTTGATAACACAGCTCAAGCAGATTTTTCCTGGGTGGCTCATGTTGTTTCCAATCCGCCTGCTGAATCTTGTTTGGTTGGATCAGTTAAGGGTGAGGACATGTGATAAGTCTGCTGAAAGGATGAAACTAGAAGGGGAAGTCGCAATCACTGCAGTGTATTGGTGGTTTGATTCAGTTGTAGCAGTGCCACCCTTCCAGCACGAATTTGATTCCTATCTGAAGCAGCAAGCACATTCAAATCTTTGGAAGCAACCTGTACAACAGTCAATCAAAATGTTTCTTTCAGTTGAATAAAACAATAATGTTGTCTGCTTTTTTGGCCTCTTTTGAGAGGATTATGTGCTATTGTACATATTGTTCAAATGCAGTATTTTTAAAGGGGTGGTTGATTATGATTTCACCTTTTTTTTAACTTTAGTTAGTGTGTAATGTTGCTGTTTGAGCATAAACAACAACCGAAGTGCAAGCTGTTAAAGCTCCGCTCTTTTTTGGAAAGCTGGCTGGGAGCAGCAGCTCATTTGCATTTAAAGGGACACACACAAAAACGGCGTGTTTTTGCTCACACCCAAATGGGCAAATTTAATAAGTGGTCTGAGCAGTATTTTGAGCTGAAACTTCATAGACACATTCTAGGGACACCGGAGACTTATATTACATCTTGTAAAAGGAGCATTATATGTCCCCTTTAACAGCCTAGGGCCTAGGTTAAATGTAAAAACAGGCTTTTACTTACATTTTTGCAAAACTCAAAAAAAAAAAAAAAAAAAAGTACCTATAGGCCTACATACAATTCACTGCAGTTTCCAGCTAAAAACGTCTATTAGTGGCAGTAAAACACCAACAACTTTATTTTTTTTAACATAAATTATGATTACAGGGGGCAGATTATCAATTAAAGACTTGTAGAAGCAAGCTCAAATGTCATCTTTGCTTTTGTTAACACTATCTGTTAGGTTTGTGGTAGGCCTACGTTATTTTCAAACGCGATATAGGCCTACAGCATTAAACTTCGACAACCAACATAATAAAACATTGCCAGATTCACGTTGATCTCTTTGTGTTGCGCTAACTGCTTGCCACCAATTTAAAATGCAGCATTACAGCAAAATTACAATACTTGCGAAACAATATTAAAAACAATGCATGAGGTAACACATCAATAAATGGTTGAAACTGATGAGCAATGCAATGCCTCCGGAGGTCGTTCAAACGAAAGAAGACTGTTAAAGTTTTATGAACACTCTCATACAAGAGTATTTCAAAATGTGTGTGCATCTCACTTCTCTTGGCAGTTGCTGTCGGAATTCGTGTGCCTATGGGGAAATCCTAAGTGCTGACAGCAGGACTGAACCTGTCACCTGCCTGACCATCGTGTGTGGCTCTCCATCAGCGTCAGGCCTGCGGGCAGTACCGCCTGCCAATCTGCCCACTGTCGCGCTAGCCTGTTCAAAAATAAAACCCTTCTGAGAAATTAATATGTGATGCTCTGGCTGAAGATCGATTCCAGCTGGATCAATGTGGAAGTGCCTTGATATTTTACTCTCGTAGTGAGGCGTGCATTAGACAACAGCAGTTTGTTGAAATCTGCGTTTTACTGAACATTGATTATGACTGATTTCTCTTTACAACTGATGAATAAGTTGATAAATAAGAAAGAGAAAAGATTTTATTTGGCTTTGGGAGCTAAACAAAAGGCCTTTTATGGATTTAAGGCACATTTCATTCTTTATTATCGTATTAGCAATAGCTGTTTTTATTTAGAAGTGAAAATGAAGAATTTAACCCATAAGATGGGGATAGGATAATTTGATTTTGGGAAAATAGAATAATTTGATTTAGAATTTTACATGGATTACAAAAAATAAATAGATATTGATAAGAATAATACCAAAGGTAAAAGTTTATCCAGGAGGGATTTCTTGCCCCTGACAGGAGGCCATCTTACCCCAGTTGTGGGGTTAGATGGCCTTTTTGAATAATTTAAAGGGCAACTATTATGCAAAATCTACTTTTACATGATGTTTGGACATAAATGTGTGTTTTTGGAGTGTGTGAACACAACCACCCTACAATGATAAAAATTCACCCACACCCAATCTACTTTTTAATTTCCATTAAACCAAAGCAGTTTCATTAGACATGCCGTTTTGATTCTCTGAGCAGTGTGACGTCACACTGATCAGGCCCCGCCCACAGTCGCTGACTGACAGTCCTGCATTACCATAGTTTCTGCCCTCAACGAGTTGTACGCTGTCTGCCATTTTCTCCGCACTCGAGCAGCTGTAGAGTCAACAATGTCTCCTAAGCAATCCCGGTGTTCTGATTTTGGATGTAAGACTGAATAAGACGCTTCATTTTCTCTCAACATCTGAGCCACTGAGGACACAATGGATTAGTTTTATTTTTAAAGGTAATGCGCCCCAAAATCTACCTAAATTCGTTTATGCCTGCACAAATAATTTCACTCCAGACTGCTTTGTGAATGAGGGGAAATACAAGGCAGGCTTTGCTAAAAAAAAATGGTACTCAAGAAAGGATCTGTACCAACTGTTCGTGATCCAGCTTCACCTCCAGAAGAAGTAAGTGTCACACAGTTTATTTTTTATGATTTTTCTTAAAATTCAGTCGATGTGCCTGTTTGCCAGTTCCACAACAAATGCATCATTTTGGCTGCGTGAGATTCTCCAGCTTTGTTGTTGTTGAGCAACCGAAGCACGAGCTGTTAAAGCTCCGCCCTCTTCTGGAAAAGGGGCGGGGAGCAGCAGCTCATTTGCATTTAAAGGGACACACACAAAAATGGCATGTTTTTGCTCACACATACATACATACATACATTTACATTTGGCAGACGCTTTTATCCAAAGCGACTTACATTGCATTATACTATACATTTGTATCTGAGTATGTGCAATCCCTGGGATCGAACCCATGACCTTGGCATTGCTAGTGCCATGCTCTAACCACTGAGCTACAGGAAAGCGTTCGCACACTCGAATTGGGGCAAATTTGACAAGCTTTAATAAATGATCTGTGGGGTATTTTGAGCTGAAACTTCACAGACACATTTTGGAGACACCACAGATGTATATAACATGTTGTGAAGAGGGGCATAACATTTGTGCTATGACGACTAATTTAGCAAATGTTTTTGTTTATTTACCTTATTAGCTGATGAATCATCATCCTCCACAGACAAAAGAAAGATCAGTAACTGTGCGACCAATTCAAGAAACCACTTTTTGTCCACAGTACTGCTTCATGTTAGAAGGTATTTACAGAAGAGATCTCCCCCACTGGGTTCTAATCAGCATGGAAGGACGACACACTGACACTGCCGAGCACAAAAAGTCAGTTCCACAGCATTATACGTGACTCTCAGAACAACTGATTTGTACTCTGAGCCTGATTCTATTCTATTCTACTCTATATACAAATATTATGTTTTAAGCAAAAATAATATAAGCCTAATGCTTAAAACAAGAAATAATTTGCTGGTGTGATAAGAAAATAAACTTTAGATTGTCTCTGGAAACAAGTCTTGTTATCTTAGGCAGTTTTGCATCTTAAGTAAATGCTTTAAGGATGTTAAGATTTTGTAGTAAAATACTGATTAAGATTTTTTTTTTCTTTTCTTTTTTTTTTTTTTTAGTGTAAAAACCTGATTACCCAGAAGGGAGAAAAAACCCAGTAAGAGCAGAATTGTGGAGTGCCAATTAAGCATCAGATAATTTTGTGGTGTTTGGTCTACGGTTTGACAGCATGAGGTGAAATCTGTGCATCTATTTTTACCTCCAAAGGCTTGTGTCCTACTGCGTTCATACTGGACACTATCAGAACATCACCAATTAACAGGCAGGTGCTAATAAGGTAGACATAAGCCAGATGGAGCAGAAGATGAAAAAAAGACAGTCTACAAGGCATTGCTTGTTCTTTTCATGATCAGAAATCTACTTCTACATGCACATTTAAGTGTAACTGGAGGAAATTGTTGCACAGCACCTCTCACAAGGAATCTCCTTCTGAGAGGAAATTATTTATATATTTATTTTAACCTTTTTTTTTTCCTTGTCTGAATTTGGATGTGAATTATTCATATACACACATACACTAGAAAAACATCAAGGAATTCAAAGGGAACCTATTTGGGATAGATGTCATGAAGCATGATTAGGTCTATTTAATGTTTACAATGTTTCATCACATCGTTTAAAAAGGGAATGAATGCTTTTAACTTTAAAATAATAGAACAGCTTAAAGACATTGGTGGGAAATACAAAGTTATTCCAACTACTGAGGTCCATTTAAAAGCCTTATAAATCTTTGGTCATGTCTGGCATCATGCACTGCTAATACAGTACCAGACTATAGAGAAAGCCAAACATCTCTCAAGGAAAGACTGAAATTAAACTCTTTGAAGTTGCTCTCCTCAAACCTGACCTTGAAGTTCTGATAAATAAAATCAGTGACCCTCAGATGGCTTTGCAAAGAACACAACTCTCTTGAGTGAACGGGAGCTGAGAGTGTTCTGAGACAGTTCCTTATAGCAGCCTAAATACAGAACTGGACCCACTCTTGAAAGAGAATGACATCTTTCATAAGCAGCCAGATTGAGCCTGTGAAGAAAACATGAAGAAATAAAAGGAATCCATTTAGTACATTAGCAGGAGGTATAATTGGTAAGATCTGTTTATGTAATTGCACATATTGATTTTGGCTGTGATGATCAAAGTTAAAATTAAATTAAAGCATTGATGAAATGTTGGAAATTCATATTTTTGAAACCCATCTCAAGTGTAGTAAAAAATTAAAACAGATAGATAGATAGATAGATAGATGGTTATTTTTATCATCCACAGGCTCTCTGAGTTGGCATGTTGCAGTCCGTACCTCTCAGAGCTTTGGTTTATTTACACACTCCCAATCACCATTGCAGATCTGGACAAGAACACGTTTGCTTTCTTATTCTCTGTGGTCTGTGGACTTTTCCCACATGCATCTCTGACTCAGAGATTCTGCTCCAGGTGTTGGGATATCAGCAAACACTCCTGGGTATCTCTGTTCTTGGCTGCTGAGTTGTTTGTGTAAGCTGTGTCTTTGTGAGGTGCTGTGGACGACTCCCAAGGCGTTTAATCTTCCCAATACCACAGGCTCTTAAATAAATCACAAGTGTGAGTGATTGGGCGTTGGACACAGTGGACGTTCGACAGGACTGTTCCTGACAGAAATCACTATTTACCTCAGGTATGCAAGGCATGTTCAAGGTTCCTACAAACCACTGAAATATTAACACTGCCCACCTGCACTTTTCCTCCTCGCTGTGAATTATACAAGACGGTCGCAAAGTTCTAGCCGTTTGCTATGCTAGCTAACTTAAAGCTACCTCTCAACACATCCCTTCCCTCATTCTATCTATCTATCTATCTATCTATTACACTGTAAACCCGAATAAGTTGGTAAAACTCAAAAAATTTGAGGAAATCAGTTGCCCTTAAAATTTTTAAGTTAAGAAATTCAAAGTTTAAGTGCGCAGAACTGACAGATTTTTTATTTTTTTGTACTCATACATTTTAATTGTTCTAATTGTTTTAATTCAGAAAATGCTAACTTGTTAATTTGTTAACATGTTAACAATAGCATGGTATAGCACTTGCTGAATCAGTACAGCAATATAAAGCATTTAACTTACTTGCTCTCAAACCTCGCATGCACCACTCCAAAAACCCACACTAACAGAAACTCTTCTAAATTAGCATAACAAAACATTTATCACTACTAAATCTCCCACTTAACATTAATCTTGCATAAAAAAAAAAAAAAAAAATATTACATAAAACTTAATTCCCATGCTGGGAAATAGAAATCCCAGCCAAGTTTCAGTTAAAGTTAAGCTCATCTAAGTTAAAAGAAATGAGCTCATACAACTCAAAACAATGAAGCAGTTCAGTTTACTTAAAATATATCAGTTCTGTGAACTTGAAAGAAAAAGAAAGTGCTAAATACACTATAGTGACTATAGTTAATTTGACTGAACTAATTTGTTTAATTTATGTTTGTCCTACTCAAACCAATTAAGTACTTTGAGCGTTAGGGTTTATAGTCTATTTATCTATCTATCTATCTATCTGTCTGTCTATCTGTCATCTATTCATCCATCCATCACAACACACTCTCAGAGGCAACACTGACTAACAGAAAGACAGACAGACAGACAGATAGATAGATAGATAGATAGATAGATAGATAGATAGATAGATAGATATTAAACTTGGCAGTAAAGTTGCTGGCTGTTAATGTTTTGCAGCGTACACCACTGCTGGTGAAATTTAGCCTGGGGGAGTGAGTGATGGCCCTACACAACCCTCAACTGATGGCTGTGGGCATGTGCCCGCAGGGCACCAGAGTGAGTGGCCACAGTGAGGACAAACAGACTGCTGGACTGAACACACACTGGCCTTTATCTAAAACAGAAAGAGGCAGTATCTCTATCCACATATAACTAATACAAACATCCCTATTAATGTGCTTTAGCTTTATTGCTGTTAGCTTTGTTTTCTAAGTGTGCCTTTCATTTACCATATTATTCCATTAAATCAAACAAGCACACAGTATTTTGAAAATTACTGCTGAATAGCCTCCAGAAGTCTTAAATAATTTCAGTCCTAATTGGTGCCTCGTGTCACCACTGAAATTTGAAAACAAGCCAGTGGCGCCATCGCGTTTTATTTCTCCCCACATCTTTATAGCATGGGTAAAATCCATTCTTCCTTTTTTTTCCTTGGGAAATGTACAAACACAGTGAGGGAAAACATTTGTGATGATAGAATTATTCAGTGAGGTATGGGGACATGGGCAGGATGGTGGAGAGCACAGCTTGTCGTTCCGTAACACCCTGCTGCATTCAGCTAATAAGCCCTAAATAATATCCTGTGACCAGCTTGGCTCTTTATCACTGGGATTTGCCCTGTGTAATAAAGTCAAATTAAGCTGGATCAACCATTTTAAACTGCCTTCACAGTGCACACACGATGAGTCTCTGGACACAATTGACTGTGCCGGTTGTTAGCTGGCTGTTCATAAACCATTGGGAATTATGCACACACAAGCACTTCCACTGACATCATACAGCCACTCTCAAATGAATGCAGATGGTTCCTATTTCAGAATTTTTTTCTCCCAATTAATGTGACATTGCTCTGGATATTTGCTGTTGTAAGGGAATACACAATGCATAAATGAAATGTTCTGATAAAATTTGTGTTCTCTTCATGTTATGCTGTTATGTAGTCAAAGTCTTTAAAGAGATAGTTTACACAAATTTAAAAGTCTGACATCATTTACTCACCCACGTCTTTCCAAAGCTGTATGAACACAAAAGAGATTTTTGAGGCCTGAAACAACATTAGACTCGATTGACTTCCATTGTATGGACAAAAAAGTGATGAAACAACATGAGGGTGAGTAAATTATGTCAGAATTTTCATTTTTGGGTGAACTATCTTTGAATGAGCGTGAACATTTCTTCTTTACTTTTATACCTCTCTTGTACATTAATTTTTCTTCAGTGTTCATTCATTTTTACTAAACGTTCATTCATTTGGACTTCGTGTGGTGGTGGGTTGAGAATCTCAAGTGAGCAGACTGACTGAGAATGCAGATAAAATATGCTGACATATATAAAAACCTAAAAAACATTCTTCATAAAAATGTCCTTGTTACATTTTAGATGACTATGCACTTGTATCCTAAGCATGCATGTTTTGAATCCATAAAATGACATGAATTGATTAAAAAAAGGAAGACGAGAGGAAAAGGAGGAAACTTGCATAACTCCGGATTTCATGCAAACCAAATGAGACGTAATAATGTAACATGATAGATTACGCACATCGGTCACCATTCTTTGCATAATTTAAACCACATAATGATCTATATTTAACCGTTCAGAATCTCCTCTCAGAGTCTATAAATACAGTGGGAAGCTACAGTGCCGCTGACATTTGTATGGCCACACTAATGACCAAATGAAGAAAATGTAATACTTTTGCTGAAAATGGCTGAACTAAAGTTTCCTACAATAGAAGCCCATTAGATGATGAAAACCACTCCCATCTTTCTTATCACGTAATAAGCTGACGAACAAAATACCTTCAAAGGACAATGTGCAGGTTTAGAAAGAAAAAAAAGAAAGACACAAAACTACAAAATAATAGTTGACCTTTTTCAACTGAAACCCATTTAGTCATTGTTGCAGACACTAGCAAACACAAGAGTGCCAGACTTTCAACTTTCAGTTAATGGGCTCTCTGAGTCACTTTTGTCAGTGTTGTTTCATTCGCCGTCAGAAACATGCTTGAACTATTGTATTGATTTGTTTAGGCGTCAGGCAGGCTGAAGTATAAGATCTTGACCCAGTCCGTCCATGCATTGTACCAGGTTTCTTTATCTGTGGCATTTCAACTGGCAGCAGTTACAGCCATGTCCAGCACTGCCGTTGGCCACGAATGAGACATCACACTTCAGTTACGTCCAGCACTATCTATATAAAGGGTGCAGAATCCAGTTAGTAACAGAAAGGGTTTGTAAAATGGCCTTTTCAGTGGCTTCCCTCGGCTGCACAAGGTCCCACTGCTCTTCAAGGTGACTAATTTCATTTCCCTGATTTAAGTGACCTTTGGCAGAGATGTTTTGACTGTAATGATTTCCTGTCCCTTCTGCTCAGCCAGTAGAGCGTTCTGAGTGGACAGGAGTTCTGCTTTATGTCCTGGTGGCTCAGATAAAATGTGTAATGAGTTGTGCAGAGATGTTCGTGTGACCGAGGTAGTGACTGCCAGGTTTGACACTTCAACCCACAGTCTCAACTACCACATCAATCTCAATTTACACTTTGATGCTGCGGCAGAGGTCTTGGAAAAAGATTTTTGGGTTGTTTTACCGCCTTACTGGTGGAGTTAAGTGATCATCAGCTATATTAATACAAAGTTCTGCCATGAAACTCTAGATGGCACAGGCTGATAGGTCCTTGCAACTCAATCTGCTTGCAAGTCACATTGTTCAAATGCTTGGTCAGCTATTGCTGTAGCAGTTTGCAGTGTGCTTTCAGAAACCCTCCACCTTCCCCTGCTCCACCTGTATAGATCTGCTACAGGTAATTCATGTATGCTTTGTTCAGCAGCAGCATGTTTTACATGCTCACAGCAGTATTTCTGTGTATGTATTGGCAGTAGCAAGTCCTGTACTTGCTCTGAAGCAGCAATAACAATAGCAGCAGAAGCATAGCAGATCTATTCCACCAAGACCAAACATATTAACCCTCTACTGCACACATTTTGATGTCACATGATAAAAATGATTTCACATAATTTCTTAGTTCATCTGGGAACATTTTATTTATTTATAAAACTTTTTTTGACCCCCCCCACCCCCAAAATATTTTTTCGTTGCCCAACAATGGTACAGAATCATCATTATCATAAGACGATGCTCAGAGAGCAATACAAAATCACAAATCTTTTTCAAAAATGTCAAGAAATCATTAAGTAAAAACAGAAAAACACTTAAAACACACTGATATTCTGGATTTGATACAGGCATAGGTTTGTATCAATGTAGTGTTCATGTCATCATGTACTTCATGTAATGAGAATTCACTCCGTGCAAAACTTCAAAAAGCAGTTCTCCTCTGCTGTGAAACAGAGGTGTATGTTACACTTTTTGCACATCACTTTGGGTGTTCCTGTGCACCCACCCTGCATCTTCCCTTCTTGTCACACATTATTTGTCAGTGTGAGGTATTGTCCAAGACATCCTTGAAAAGTACCTCTTATCGCACAACGTTGCCCTGAGACAAAAATATAAAAACTAAATTTCTGAACATGCAAAATAAAAAAACTTCATAAAACCTGACAAAAGGCTTTTTCTACACCTTCACACACACATATTTTTTTATGTACAGTTCATTTCATATAATCTCCAATAATCTTGCCTTCTTCTTACAACATGTGCTCCTGTGACTATGTGTCAGAAAAGGAAGTCCCACCTTTAAATGGTGCTTGATTGACCTTACTGGACTGTTCTTTGATACATTTTTGACCATTCTAATTGGTTGCAATCATTTTAAGAGACATGTACAAAACATAGGGCTTAAGAAAACTTTCTGTTCCTTGAAGACAACGCTGTGCTGTAGAGGGTTAACACTGTCATGCTGTATGATTCCCATACCTACCACTGTGTTACAGTTCTTTTCTCATTTCTCCTGTTTTGTGTTTAATTTTGATGTGTATTTTCTGTTTCTATTGTTCTGTTGTTTCACTTCCTTTGTTTTCATTGCTACCTTGTTTGTCTCCATAGTTACCCTTGTTTGTTAGCGATTGATTACTCTTACCTGTTCCTTGTTAGCCCCTTGTTATCCTGTGTTCCAGTAGTTTGTTGCTGGTTGTAGTCTTTACATCCCCTTTGTAAAGATGTTGTGTTTGTCTTATGCCTTTGGGTTTGAGGTATTTTTGTTTGGATTTTTGCCTTGTTTGGATTTCTGCATTCGCAACGCACTGGATGTTTTCCACACTTTACACAAGCCAGTGGTGTACATTGCATTTCTGCCTCACTCGGCCAATAAAAGCATGTATTAGTTCAGACTATTTTTGGGTCAGCTCTGCAAACATCTGTAGGGCACAGAACTTTCTGTTGATTTCCTCATGGCAGAGATGTCCTTCGGAATTCTGCATAAAGAGACGGAAATTTCTGATTTATAAAATGTGAGCGAGGAAGAAAAAGATGGATAAATTGTTGAGTTGTTTGAAAATGTATTCATATTCTGCTCTCCCATAGCACACAAATTTTTCATTTGTGCAGAAATGACTCTGTAGTAGACTTTTGATTTTTTTGACAATATTGAACATTAAAGTTATGGCAAAGTCGTCCCCTGTAGCTAAGCTTTCCTCATAACGCATGTGCTTGTCAATGCAAAATGAGCATTTTGCAGTACCTGATAGACAAATGGGTTGGCCAAGCTCTCTGGGGGTACTGCTCTCTGGAGAGGAGAGAAATATTTGATGTCAGGTTGCTAGGGCTCTTTACGTGTGTATTAATACAGGCAGCATGAAATATGAACACACATTTTAATATGGTTAACATTGAGTTCTCCATACTGCCTTGTGCCGTCTTGGAAGCATGACCCGGGGAAAGAGTGGCTCTTTAACGTATGAAAATGCACTCTTTAAGTGCTTTGTTCCACTCTGCAACGGGGAGGGGAATCCGGAGGCAGTGAGCAGCCTGTAAGCCCTGGGAATATCATCTTTAACAAAGTGTCTGTCTTAGACAGGCGCCCAGCAACCAAAGAGCTCATCTCAACATTTCAAAAGTGTTCCATCCCGTTTCATATCCAGTGGCTGCTCTCGGAGTGTGGAGCTGAATTCAGAAGTCACATTTCTTTGTTTTTTCTTTTTTAACCTGTTAATAAAAGCCACAGCAGAAACTCCAGTGTGTGCTAGTACTGTTAAAAGCTTCCATAATATCGTTCTCAATCCTTTTGAATTAAAAGCCCAAAAGTGTATATATATATATAAAATAAAATTAAAAAACCTAGGTCCCTATACAAAATCTGTACCAACATGAAATTATATATATATAAAAAAAAGGTTTTTCATTCTTGGGCCATGTCTTATCACCTAGAAAAATAAGTGAACCAGGACTGTGATTAGAGGCCCCTTAAAAAAATAAAATAAAATAAAATAAAATAAAATAAAATAAAATAAAATAAAATAAAATAAAATAAAATAAAATAAAATAAAATAAAATAAAACAAAACAAAACAAAACAAAATAAAAACTTAGGTCCTTATACACAATCTGTGCTAACATGGAATTTAAAAAAAAATAAACTGTTTTTATTCGTGGGCCAAATCTTATCAAAAAGAAGTGAACCAGGACTGTGATTGGTTTATGACTTTTAATAAAATAAAAAAAAATAAAATAACATTTACAGACAAATGGTGAGTCTTGTTAAAGATTTTAAGTGGCAGGTGCTTTGAACAGACATTTTCAGTTCAGGCAAGCGGTTTAAGGCCAGAGTGCTGACTCAGTAGCCCTGGAGGCTAGAAAGAGACTGGACCATATGAAGCTGTGCTGCTTTCATGGGATATAGTAACACCTGCTTCCCACGGTACTGTCTTCCAATCATAAAGCTGCATTTAGGAAAGAACAGATGAGCTGTTGGACTGCTTGAACACTTCCTCTGTAAAGCACATCGAGCTGCTCAGATGAGTCGCTATCACAGAGAACAACACAATGCCTTTTGATTAAAATCATACTGTGAGAAAAAAGAATTGCCAATTTTTTCTAAATGGAAGTCTATTTGCTTTTCAGAATTAGATACACCTTTCAGAAGTACTGTACCCTTCTTCAGCGAGCATTGGCAGAACGTTATCCAAAGTTCTGAGAATGTTCCCTGTGAGCTGGGAAGGTATCAGGTTATGGCATCATCATCATAAAGCACAAGTGGCTAACAACCGTTCTAAAAGACGACGTACAAAACCCCACTCTTCTTGTGTGTCTTGCTGTGGTCCCCCGGCGCCTGTGATTGACAGGGCCTTCTGAGGACTCAGGAAGGGCTGACAGTGTTCTCCACACCTCTTCCCACAAGTCTTTGAAGCCCAGGAGCTGAGCAGTGTGCCGGAGCTATTGAATGATAAGGGCTTGAATTAAGGTTCAGCATGAGTTTCTGGCAGGGAGAAGGAGAGAGAGCACAAATTAACATAGAAAGGGCTTGTTCAGCATGGCCCCTGCATCCTGGTGAGGTCCCACCGCCTGCCGACATTGCCACAGCTTTGTGATCAGAGTTATTACAGCTTGTTCAACCGCTCTACACATCTCAATGAGCTCATATAATCACCGATATTTTAATTTGTTGTTCTGATTTATTCTGAGTGAGAGTTTGTCACCTAAAGACCTCACTGAATAAAATGCTTTCTTATGTTTCATAAGTGGAACATTTTCTTATGTAAGTCCAATAGTCTAACCTTGTAAACACTCAAGCTACTTTGGAAACAAGGTATGTAAGCAGTCGGGTACAACTCAGTGACCTCCAGGTTTTCACGCTGTAACCGAACTACACAAATATACACTAAGAATGGTCTGATGTTCATTCAGCAGTACATTCACACTAAGATGGATTAGACAACAAATAAATGATTTCAAAACCAAAACCTTTCATCCAAAGTGAAAAAAAAAAAAAAAGTTTGCTGTCTGGAAGAGTGGTCTTAAAAGAAAAAAAATATTTAACTTTTTTTATGTAATTGAGTCACCATCAGCACAATACATGCTTCAAATCAAACTGTAAAATGACAAGACTATATTGATACTACAATGATTCTTTTTAGTTTTAAAATCTCAATAGCACATATTTGTAATATTCCTTACCAAATTTAAAAATACAAGGAACAGCAAAATAATTATTCAAATTATGTAAATGATTAAATATATAAAGTTATTAAACAAAAATATTGCGAAATACAATTTCATGAGCAGTTAGAAATATTCAGAGCCAATATATTTTCTCAATTTAAGCACAATTAACAGGAATGACAAAGAACAAATGGATACTGGATGGATGGATGGATGGATGGATGGACAAAGTACATTATATATTGGATGAATGGATGGATGGAAGAACAAAGTACATTATGTATTGATAGATAGATAAATGAATGAATGAATGGATGGATGAACAAAGTAGACATTATATATTAAATGGATGGATGGACAAAGTACATTATATATTGGATGGATGGATGGATGGATGGATAGATGGAAGAACAAAGTACATTAAGTATTGACAGATAGATAAATGAATGAATGAATGAATGAATGAATGAATGAATGGATGGATAGATGGATGGATGGAAGAACAAAGTAGACATTATATATTAAATGGATGGAAGAACAAAGTACATTATATATTGATGGATGGATGGATGGAAGAACAAAGTAGAAATTATATATTAGATGGATGGATGGACAAAGTACATTATATATTGGATGGATGGATGGACAAAGTACATTATATATTGGATGGATGGATGGATGGATGGATAGATGGAAGAACAAAGTACATTAAGTATTGACAGATAGATAAATGAATGAATGAATGAATGAATGAATGGATGGATAGATGGATGGATGGAAGAACAAAGTAGACATTATATATTAAATGGATGGATGGACAAAGTACATTATATATTGGATGGATGGAAGAACAAAGTAGAAATTATATATTAGATGGATGGATGGATGGATGGATGGACAAAGTAGAAATTATATATTAGATGGATGGATGGATGGATGGATGGACAAAGTAGAAATTATATATTAGATGGATGGATGGATGGATGGATGGACAAAGTAGAAATTATATATTAGATGGATGGATGGATGGATGGACAAAGTACATTATATATTGGATGGATGGATGGATAGATGGATGGATGGATGGATGGAAGGACAAAGTACATTATATTTTGATGGATGGATGGATGGAAGAACAAAGTAGAAATTATATAATAGATGGATGGATGGACAAAGTACATTATATATTAGATGGATGGATGGATGGATAGATGGATGGATGGATGGATGGAAGGACAAAGTACATTATATATTGGATGGAAGGATGGATGGATAACTTATGATTAGCACAAGCTATGAATATGTTGAGAAAGTGCACATCTTTATATGGCATTGCCTTTCGGATAGTCCACCATAAAACCCATAACAATATGTATTTATGACAAAGACTTTAGTTTAACAGCGTGGAGTTGATAAACTTTTGACCATTCAGTGGTATGGTAAAGAGTCTCACCAGGGAGATATTGAGATGTCCCTCTCATAATGTGTGGGGTTCAGGTAATTTCCCTGCAGGATTTGTGTTCTTCCTCTTTGATGGAAAGACAGGCTATCCGGGAGGATTAAGGGGGACTCTCCGTGATTTCTTTTTCATTTCTTTTTAATGCCAGTGGTCTGTAATCTGTCATCCAACATCCGATTGCTGTGACACACAGAATACGGGGCTATTTCTGCTATGTCACACTGACTATTATACATTTGACTGTTTTCCGGTTTGTTGCATGCAAACTGATCCAGAAGATTGCAACGATCTTGTTTGCTTGTGAAATGCAAACAATGAATGTGAATAAAATGATTGAAAGAGACAAAACTGTTGTCTTAGATGTATTCAGTAAATAAATATCACATCCTTAAGATGATCTGTTAACATGATCATACAGCTAATGATTTAAGCAAATTAAAGAATATTAAATGGCAGCATTTACCAATGATGTCCAATTGCACAATCAAACCTGAATTACTGAAATTTACAGAACCTGTAAAGACTGCAAGAGGAGAAATAACTCACATAATGGATTAAGGGATGAGGGATTTGCAAGAGCTTTGTTTGAAAGACTGAATATTAAGCTTATTATGACTTTGTCTGGAGGAATGGGGATTTAATGGTGTATACACTGTCTGGACCCTTAGACTTCTGCCATTGAGCGGCAATGTTCATTTTGTCACTAGAGTGATTTAATACGGCACAAGCTAATCTGGCTCAAGTCAGAACTCTTGACTCTATGCTGAAAGATTTCAGATGTAGACAGATTTAACTGGCTGCAGAGCACTATGAAAACTGACACAGCCTCCACTAGGAATCTGTATAAAAAATATACCAGAACAACCATCTTATAGTATAACTGCTTAAAGGTTAAAGTTGTATTTTTTAAAGTTGAATGTGTATAGACAACTTTAAGGAAAACATTCAACTTACCAAAAAGTGTACAATATTGGGTGAACCAATGGTGTGAGTTAAGGCGGGTGCACACTGTGCGATTTTGGCCACGATTTGGTCGTCTGAGACAAATTTTGAGAATCCTAAAAGATTCCTACAATCCTAGGCAAAAATCTGTAGTCTTTGATCGCTAGTTTGTTATGTTCACTGACAGCCGATTAATGACCGTTGAGATCAAATTTTACCTCAGACGAAATTCTGGCAGTGTGACGAAATTAACGCTAGAGATTTCTTTGTTAGCTACCATTTCAGTCCCGCATGTAATGCAGCTCAGAGTCACCAAATGTGTGTGGGTTGATGATGTAAAACTCCGGACAAGTTTTCAAGCGCACGTATTTTATGCGCATGTTTTCGTGTCGCATAAAAAATGTATCCCTCTCATTTGAGCGCATACATTTTTTTTATGCGCATTTTTAGAATTTATGCGCATCTTGGCGTTTCCATCCAACGTTTTTTTTATGCAATATCCCAAAATGCGCATAAAAATAGGTGGATGGAAACATAGCTAATGGGAGATTCAGAATCATTTCAGCTTGTGTAGTGTGTCATAGTGGACGACAACTGATGCCACGTCTGCGATGCTTCACGACGTCACGACAGAAAGACTAGCATGTTTAATTTTTTTCTCGTCATCCACGACAAGTTCCGTCACGTGTGACACTGGCCAATAGAAGCACAGAAGCGCTTTCCTACATGCTTTCAAACATGCCGAAACGAAAGAGAGACAATGGAATCGTTCCTGATTGGTGGATTTTACAAAGAAGGAAATGTTTGTGGAGCTATAGCAACAGTACTCCTGTTTATGATGTTTCCTCGAGGGACTAAGTTACCGCAACAGAGTGAAAGAGGTAAATAAAACATATGTTACCTCAGTTCTCATTGTAGGAAATCCAAATATCCATGCAATCCAGATATGTGTCCACTTTTGGTCTTTTCTGACGACAAGACAGAGCAAAACATGCTGCTAGCCATTGTTTGTTTATGCTTACTGCATCTTCTGTCAGTCGATTATCCCGCCTTTTCGATGACAGCACGCACGTTAAAGACGGCACGCGATGGGTAGCAATGTGTAGTCTGACATGATTCTTGTCAATGACACAACAAGATTTTAGGAGCCAAAATCGTATAATCTGACACAGTGACTATCGTAAAAATATTGTGTAGTCTGAACCCGGCATAAAATATAATGCAGACTCACATAATTTTGAGCTTTTCCTAGATTACAGAAGCTTATGAATTAGTAGTCACAAGATGATGAGATGACAAAAATACAGAAATGTTCCACTCAAGCAACAGGAAGAAACCATGAAGTTCACATTAAATGTGCAACACTTTGGAGCAGAAGTTGGGTTGAGCATGAACTAGGATACAAGACATAACAACATAAATGAAACATACAGACCACTAGTACTGACCCAGAGAGATGGAGTCTAGTTAACAAAGTTTCCCAATCTTGGGGAGTTTTAGTGTTACACATTTTAAAGATGTGTTTGTCCAAAAAGAACCTCACATTGCCTTTTGCAATTTACATCCGCAATTTTAAACAATTCATGTATTATCTGTGAGTCAAACCAAAACCTTGGTTTTGCTAGCACCATGCTGTTGTTTCTGAGATACAATTCTATGCAAATTGAGAGTTGAATGCACAGCATAGAGTAAAACAATCTACTGTATGCAATATTTACATTCTAAATTTGGTGCTCTTTGAGATACAGAATACATTCCTCTAATTTGAATATATTTGCAATATGTAATTCTTCAGCCCTCAAAAACACAATAAACATAGCATGATATCACTGAGCAACAAATAGATTTGAGTATATTTGACGAGGCGCTGGAAACTGATGTCAGATCGGGTTGGCTGTGTCATGGGAGAGTTTTAGGGCACAGATCAATGGTGTATGCCCAGGCCTCACTCATGACATTTTGAACCTGTGTACAAGGTTTCAACCACAACTATTCAATGCAACTTAATATATCACAGCTCCTACTGTTTTGACAGAGATTACAACCCCCCCGTGATCTAGTGTACAATTGATTTCGCATTGGTTTTTACAAATAAACCAAAGGGCAAAGAGGGGCAAATAAACAGACAACAAATATTCCTTTAGTTATTTAGTATGGAAAAACAACACAGCACAGAGTTGGCATTTGGAGGATTATCAATATCCGAACAGACAAATAAAACCTCACTGACATAATCACCAACAACAAATCAGGGATGTTTTAGTACAAATTGGCCAGATTAAGGATATGAAAGCCTGTGCACCTCTAAGGAATGAGGGCTTTTCTTTTTGATCGAGTCCAAATTGCTTTGTACAGCTTTCACCAGGTAACGCCTGAGGTTCTGCGACTGCCATCATATTTAATTTAATTTTGTGTAAAGTTGGACATGTGGAAAACAAGATAATAATGATTCAATATATCTGAGAACCTGCCATTTTTAGCTTACTTACAGCTACCTCTCAGCACATCCCTTCCCTCATTCTCACCGGTCTATCTATCTATCTATCTATCTATCTATCTATCTATATCTAAAGTTTGTCTTGACAGACTCTAATTAAAAATCACAGTTGAATTTCTTTGAATTTCCATTCATTTTAATTTGACTTCCTTACATTCCAATTTGCAATGCTGCATCTTGTTTGGTACTTAGACTTCCATTCAGGAATTTAATTGGAATTTACACCACTAATTGAATGTTTAGGGGCAGTAATATTTTATTTATTTATTTATTTTATTTTTTTGCAAAAAAAATTACTACTTTTTTTTTTAGCAAGGATGCATTAAAAAGTGACAATACAGGCATTTATAATGTTACTTAAAATATGTCTACTTCAAATAAATGCTTTTCTTTTGAACCTTCTATTCAACAAAGAATCCTGAAAAAAAAAAAAAAAAAAAATCCACAAAAATATTAAGCATCACAACTGTTTTCAACATTGATAATAAGAATTGTTTTTTGCATGAGCACCAAAATCATCATATTAGTAAAATGTGCCATCACAGAAATAAATTACATTTTAAAATATATTTAAATATAAAACAGTTATTTTAAATTGCAAATGTTTTACCGATCAAATAAATGCAGCCTTGGTGAGCATAATAAACTTTTTCATAAACATGAAAAAAATTCTCAATTTATTTTGAAAAGTCAAAGCACAAACTAACCTTTCTTTCTACTCTTTCTATCCTTGCCATCTCTCTCTCTTCCATGTCCCAATAGACAGGAGTACTTTACAGAGAGCAGTGTGGTGACGCCTACAGACTTGATTCCAGTCCATACAGAGCCACTTCATTGATCAAACATGCATCTGAATGAACTGCAGGCTGAGGTGTTCTCTTTCACTTCCCAGACGGCCAGTGTTGCCTCACCTAAACCAGACCTGTAGTACCACAGACACAGAACAGCCTCAAACAAAAGTTCAACTTCTCCAACAGGAAAAGCCAAAAGCAGTAGCAGAGAGGTCCTAGAAGACAAAAACTTGGACTTCTTTCTCCCATGTGTAACGGAGGCCAGCTAATAAGAGCTGTGCGTGTAAACATCACTCCCATAACCTCAAGAGGCGTGTTAGTGACTGACGCTAGAGATTGCGGTCTTTAGCATCCTTGTTAGTGCACCCACCTCCCATTCCGGAGATGCCAGTTTGAGTCCCACTCAGAGTGGGGCAAGTAGGACTAGAGGGGTTACACATGTACCCATTCGCTATGAGCTACATAAATATCTAGTTCAGTCATAAAACTGTAGAAGGCGCTGGCTGATCCTTTACATGCAATCTGCAAGCAATCACATCATTACTGCATGTTACTAACTGATTGGCCTATGCTGATCCTGCAGCCAATGAGATTGCTTGCTCAACATTTAAATAGTCAGGTTTGCTGTAAGCTAGTCCTGCAGCACGCTATCAGAGTTCCTCTGAACCCCTCCACCTCCCCCAGATCCACCTGTCTAGATTTGCTACAGGATTTATACATGTCTATTTATGCAGCAGCAGCATATCTTACATGCTCACAGCAGTGTGTCTGTGGATCTATTAGCAATAGCGAGTCCATACTTGCTCTGCAGTAGCAATAATCAACAACAGCAGAGTAGCAAATCTAGTCCGCCAAGATGAAATACAGTCTCTCTCTCTCTTTCGGCTTGCTCTCTTTGTTGTCAGGGGTCACCACAGCTGAATAATCCGCACAGCCATTTTGGCACGTTTTATGGCGGATGCCCTTCCTGCTGCAACTCAGCACTGAGAGTGCACTAAGTCTTGCAATCCCAGCGCTGGGACACAAGACCAAATAAAGTAATATTGCCATATTCAGTAACATGCTAAAACTATTCCAAGAGTTGTCATGATTGAAATCTAAAGTGTGTATACCGTTGCAAAGCCTACACCAACTGTTTATCCTAATACTCTCTTTTCTCTTCCAACTGATCTATCTAGTCCTGCAGTCTTAAAAGGAAAGATTCTAAATAGAACCTTAAAGGATTCTGTCAGGCGCTTCATATATACAGTAGAACCTTTTAGGGATTCCCATCATGGGACATTTTATGGATTTAGTTTTAATGAATTAATTTTGTTTTGATTCAGTTTTAACTTTAATTAAATTGTATGAATTAACCAGCTTGTAAACATACTTTATCACTTGAAAAAATGGAAATGACCTTTTATGCAATTATTGCACGATCATTTCTCCTTGTATAGAAACTTTTTTTGGCATAAAGGGTTCTTTAAAATCAAGTCAAGAGCCCTAGAGTTCTATATAGAACCCCATTGAACCCTTTTTTTCTAAGAATGTGCACTTTTCTCCATTGCTTGTTCTATGTTCCTATTTACCAAGGTGCATTTAGACACTGTTTAGAGCCCCTTCTGTAAATAACTGTAAAATGACTTCAAAAAATGGGTCAGTGACATGTTATTTGACCTTATATTTTTAAGTCTGGACACGCTCATGTGAATTAAACATTCCTTCCCCTGTCTTTATGACAGATTTCTCGAATCATTAATTTCTGCCCCTTTTCCCTGAATTAAGAATTCAGAGGCCCCTGTGTGAACCAAGCCCCAAGCCATATGCTAAAATTAGCACCTTCAGAGAGGAGACTTTAGTTACCTTAAACTGCCTGCACACTCTCTCTCTTTCTTTCTCCTTTTTTGCTCCCAAATTAGGTTTGCCACATTTGCACAAGCAGTATTTTCTTGGAAAGGAAAAGCAGTGGATATCATGCTCCAGTTTGTACTAGATTGGCCTTAACTATATACAATCAGAAATAATACAATGAAGTAAAAATAAAAAAGGCTATAAAATTAACATGGATTGCAGAGACTTTTGATTGCAAACTGTAGCATTCTCGCACTAAGACACTAAATGTGTTACTCAAGTCTTTTTCTCTAGAGGTTACCATTAACATGAAACATTTGTATTATTTCCCTGTTATTGTTTAAAAGAAAAAAACTGAAAAAAGACAGAAGGGGAGAGAATGTTAGAGCAGAAAACAGAATCCCAGCAGCATGACGAATGAAAAATTAAAGCAGAAGTAAATTCCTTACGACACATTGTAAAGGCTGTCAAAGCGATGACGACACTCTCAGCCTAAGAGCAGGAAGTGTGGAACAGGACAAGAGGAAAGGGGCTAAAATGTGAGACGTTGGCTGCCTGGGTGAAGGTACAAAATGCAATCAGAGCTCAGGGGCCGGTCTCAGATGGGAGGTGGCGTGCTGGAAGAGTGGAAAAGAATTGTATCGACATTCAGTGCTGTACAGGGCCACACTGAAACCGTCTGTGTGGCTTCAGAGTCAACAAGCAAGGCTTGGGCATTGAAGAGTTTACCCAAGGCTAGGTATTGATTTCTGTTGAGGGAGGCAAAAAGTGTCTGAGGTATAGGAACTGAGAGAGAGAGAAGCTGTCTTTCCTGTTTTTTATCTGATGGCATTTGCAGCTGTTCTTGAGGTGACCCGAGGATCACTCTAGCCTAAAAGGGCTTCCTATTTGCACATTTTCAAGGGGAAAAAAACAACCTCTGACTGTTAGGATTCCAACGCTATCTCACGACCAATTTGTACATATTTTACAAGGTGGCTAATTCGTTCAAATTTGTACGACCTCACTTGTACGAATTCATACGATTTGTCTAAACCCCAGTGACTGGTAGGTTTAGGGGCAGGGTTAGGGGTAGGTCATTCGTACAAATTCATACGATTTGTCTAAACCCAGTGATGGGTAGGTTTAGGGGCAGGGTTAGGGGTAGGTCATTCGTATGAATTCATACGAATTTGGCAACTCATAAAATACGTATGATTTAGCTAAAAACTTACAAATTCGTACAAGTGAGGTTGTATGAATTCATACGAATTAGCCACCTAGTAAAATACGCACAAATTGCCATGAGATTGCTTTGTAGGATTCATACTTAAACATGAGGTGATTGGAAAATATCTCCAACACATTATAGTCTCAAAAAATGCCTGTTTGTGCCCATATATACAGTAAATGTATACATACATATAATTGCAACTGTTACTGTAACTGTAACTGCACCAACTGTAACTGTTTTCAACATTGATAATAATAAGAAATATTTATTGAGTACATTTTCAAATATATTCAAATAGAAAACAGTTGTTTTAAATTGTAATAATATTGCACAATATTTCATTTTTACTGTAATTTTGATCAAATAAATGTAACCTTGGTGAGCATCATGAAAAACTTTTCAAATATATTAAAAAATCTTCATTCTAAACTTTTGAACGGTATTGTGTGTGTGTGTGCATATACACAGTACAAAAAATTACTACTATTATTGCAAATTAATTATTATATGTACCCATATTTCTGTGTAGTTAAATTGTCAGTTATGAAGCCACAATTATAAGAAATAAAGTCCCAATTGTGATGTATAATATTGCAATAAAGTCAAAATTGTACACCATTGTGAGCTATAAGGCCAAATACAGTCACAATTCCAAGATATACTGGAAAGTCACAGTATTAGACATAAAATCACATTGTAAGAAATAGAGCCAGAGTTATTAGATATAAAGTCACATTTTAAGAGATCTTAATTATTTTATAATTTTTCCAGTTGAAGTTCTCAAAACATTTAAATCAGTCAAATAGAACAGTATGTTGAAATATTTTTGGCAGCTTGTTTTAAAAACTCTTTCCCCACTTCTGAACGATATTGTTTTTCCCAGAGAGATCAGCAGCTGTGTCCTAAACAGACGTATGGGACTGTGATAACGGCCTCATCAAACACTCTCTGCGCAAATAGTTCTGTGTGCCACCGCACACTCTGAACACCAGCACACCAGCTCTCATCTCCAAACCTGGACACGAAACAAAACTGAAATCACCCGGACAATGTTCATTTCTCCTGTGACTGAGTTTCATGCAAGATGCATCATCTGTGCTATTTTCTTCCATATGATAATGCAGCGCATTATTATATCATATTCCAAAAATGACAACCGCTAGCAGACTGTGGCGCTCTTATCTCTGAGCTATGAAAGCAGGAAACACATTAATCTTAGAGGTTGTTGGTCTGTCTATATCTGTGGTTGAGTTTCTTCAGCCTCTGCAGGGCCTATGATCCTGTACTGGGCTCATGTTCCTTTCCGTAAAGATTTTCTGCAACCGTATAGCCTTGCAATCTGTCATTCATAAATATTTGCCATCAGAATGTGTTCAAGTCTAAGATTTCCACCCACATTTCCCAATAGCTACATCGTGGTTATCCAAGAACAAGCCTGGAAGTTGGTGATGTAGGTAAGTATCATTGGAAATATTATATTACAATAATTAAGGCCTCTGGTTCTAAAGTTAACATTCGCAAGAAGGACTAACAGGTGATAAGTAGTGCAAAACCACACAAAGTCCTACATAACACATTCTACTATATAGACTTACATATATATATATATATATATATATATATATATATATATATAGACACACACACACACACACACACACACAGTGTTGTTTAAGTGTTCTGATCCACCCGAGTTTCCTTTGATTTTCTTTCTCACTGGTTGGTTTGCTGCTCTTGGTTGCCTGTAACACAATATTGAGGAATACATGGGATAACATGAGTGACCATGCTGATTGTTGTGACAGCCACTATATCACTGCTGGAAAATGCAATTTCAGTCTATATTCCCTTTAGCCTGTAGATCTTATTAGCTGACCACCAAAGAGGAGAAGATCAGCACAACGTAGGTCCACCATCACTCGGTAAGGTGTTTGTAGACAGATGGAGAGGAGGAAAAGGCCCTATATATCTCAATAGCAAGACCAGTGAAAATTTTTTCCCCCTCCAAGTTTGCAAGCAGTCGTCATTAGAAATGGAAAGCGACAGAAATTCAAAATCGCAAATTCACTGAACATTACCACCATTTTATGTAGTATGTCAACCCAAAATCAGATTTTTCTTCACTAACTACCTACAATAAAGTTTAACTAATAAAAATATATATCATGGTTTCTACAAAAATATTAGGCAATAATATTCAGCAATTGTTTGCAGTCAGCAATTGTTTTCAACATTAGTAACATTAGTTAACAGTCAGCAATTGTTTTCAACATTCGTAATAATAATAAATGTTTATTAAGCACTAAATCAGCATATTAGAATGATTTCTGAAGGATCATGTGACACTGAAGACTGGAGTAATGATGCTGAAAATTCAGCTTTGCCACCACAGGAATAAACTGTATTTTAATATATAATAAAATAGAAAACAATTATTTCAAATTGTAATAATATTTTACAATTATTACTGTGTTTTTGATCAAATAAATGCAGCCTCGAGTGTTTCCTTTCGGAAACATTAAAAACTTGAAATTGTTGAACGGTATGTATTTCTTCAAAATACTTTTAAAACGGTTAGTTCCTGTATTTGATTCTGATTGGTCAATAGCTGTGTTTTATTCACGATAATGCTTCACCCAACGGTTCTGTGTATCACTACACAACACCCTTAGCAATCACACTTAGCATTGTAAACTGTATGTTCTCAATTGATATTGTTCATTGAAGCTTACTGTATTATGTAGAAGAGTATTATGAGAAAGAGATCGAGTGAGCGAGTTTATTACCTGCATTCATATTTAGCATTTTTCTTCAGGTCAGTCCTATATTCATAATAAAAAATCTGTTTAAATGTCCGATGTATTATCTTGTTCTTTTAACATTTAAAGGGGTTTTCCCATGACTGACAGCACTAGTCAAAGCATTTGTCAGTTGCGTCTTGTTCTGTTTTCAAAACAATTCAGTCTTTTCAATATAAAATTCTACTGACTGACACACTCATAAAGACAATCTTTGCCGCCATCTAATGGCGTGAAAATGTAACTTCTGTTGCTGTTCACAGTCAGGGACTATTTTTTTCTGGCGGAAGGAAGGCTTTTGGAAAAAGTGTACTTCATGAAAGTTGCATTGATACATATTTCTGGCTTTAATATTTGTATTGTATGGTAACGGTTTTATAAAAGCAATAAGGTACACGAGGGTAGTGCTGTGTCGTGAATTAGTCACGGCTGAAGGGGTTGCAGGCACTCCGTTTTGCGTCGTGCCTAACAACGCCCTTCAGCTGTGACTTATTCATGATACAGTACAGCCTCTC
This sequence comes from Hypophthalmichthys molitrix, assembly GCA_037950675.1. Taxonomy (NCBI): domain Eukaryota; kingdom Metazoa; phylum Chordata; class Actinopteri; order Cypriniformes; family Xenocyprididae; genus Hypophthalmichthys; species Hypophthalmichthys molitrix. Next base: position 19,607,606 of record CM075514.1, on the reverse strand, counting down.
GTACCTTATTGCTTACTTATATCTCTCACAACTGCAACTTGATTTCTCACAAAGTGACATTATATCACACAATGAAGTTTACCTACACTAAAAAAGGTTACCTAAAATGATAACATTTAAATTAACTGTTTTTATTCAAGTCAAAAATATTGTTTAATATTGCTGAATCAACCTAAATACATTAATTTGTACCAACAAAATTCATGTTACCACTTTTTAAGGTGTAGCAGCTAAATTTGCCGAAACAGTGCAGCACTTTAAATCATTGTCATTTCACCACAAACACGCCCCTTCCAATGCAAATTAGGCTTATAGAAATGATTGAGTATGTGATTTTTGGCACTAGTAATCCTTGAACAAACTGATGGTAACACAAATGAACCCAATGTTAGCACAATGCAATAAAGCTGCTGTGGTATCACTATCATCTAAATGATAGAAATGAGTGAAAAAGGCCCATTTTATCACATCAGACTCTTATGAGACCACCAGTGTAGTGCCCCCCATGAGCTCTTTAAAAGCTAAGAGAGGAAAAGACTGTTCCTGATAGTCAGCATGATGCTCTGACATTTGGACAGGACTGACAAATAGAAAAATTCAGGGGATGAAGGACGCGTACTAACCCGTGGCAGCTGTGGTGGAAGAGGGAAGACATCTGTCTGACTCTGGTTTCATCTTGGTTTAGGCTGCCAGACAGGGTATTTGATACGAGACATTTTGAATAAGACATGGTGGACTGATGCTCTTGAAAGATGTGACTAGAACGTTGAGTTTGATGGCGATCCATTATAGCTGATAACAGGCCATGTAACATTTCAAAAGCCTGACCTCACTCAGAAACCCAGTGGCACTGAAAACATCGCAGTATCTGACTCTGTCATTCTCCAAACCCAATTACCCATTAACATTTTTTGTTTGTTTTGTTTATTTGATAAACTAATTTTTTTCTTCTATTTAATTATGTATTAATTCAGCTACGCTTTACAATAAGGTCTCATTTGTTAACATTGTTTAATGCATTAGCTAACATGAACTAGCTAATGCATTTTTTTTTAAAAGCACTTATTAATGTTTATTCATGTTGATTAGTAAAAGATAATTTTTTATTGTTTAGAGCAGATTAATTAATAATAACAAATACAACTTTTGATTTTGAACAAGTATCGTTCATATATTTCATGTTAACTAATGTAGTTAACTAATGTTAACTAACGAAACCTTATTGTAAAGTGTTACTATGAATTCTAAAACATTTACCTTGATCTCTGGATTTCTTAAAATAGGTCTTGTGTATTTTTTAGCAGATGTTTTTTCCAAAATATGTTAATGCAGTGTTTTTCACACTCACTGTAAGATGCAAATTAGAGTGAATTATGCTTCGACCCACAAACATCTGCACCACGTCAATGACTTCACTTCAGTGTTGTGTCTTACTGTAACCTAGAAAAAAAGGCATTTTAGGTTTGTGGGGGGAAAGGATCAATACATGTCAATCAAAAGTGAAAATTGTCAACAGTTTTTAAAAAAGCACACTAGAGAAAAAAAAACCCATTAATAATGATAATAGTCAATACTAATGTTTGCTTATAAGTATGTAGCCTTTTAAAAATGCTGTAGTACAGCACTACTCTGTTAATGGATTTTTCCATTTTTCTGGTCCTTAAAAAAGAGATTAAAGATTCTAGCTTTGAAGGACAGACTATTAGAGCTTTATTCAAATATTAGTACTTTTTATTGTTTTTAATTACTTTTTAGAATGCTAAAATGTTAATTTGTCAGGATTTCTTAGCATATTTCTTTCTTAGCAGAGCTCATTCTACTCAGACTTAACCTCTCTTCTATGGAGTCACCGTGAAATCAAAATTGACGATTCTTTTTTACAATAAGGTTCATTAGTTAACATTAGTTATTTACTTTAGTTAACGTGAACTAAGAATGAACAATACTTCTAACAGCATTTATTAATCTTAGTTAATGTTAGATTCAACTTTTACTAATATTTTATTGAAATCAAAATTTGTATTTGTTAACAGTTAATGCACTGTGTACTCACATGAACATTTATTAATTTACCATTAACAAAGATTAATAAATACAGTAACAAATGTATTGCTCATTGTTAGTTCATGTTAGTTCATACATCAACTAATGTTAACAAATGAACATTATTGTAAAGTGTTACCCTTATTGTTTTTTTTACAGAATGTTGCAGTGCTTATTATAAATTATTATTTTTTTTTTTTAAATTCATGTGCACTCTTAGGGGCTGTATACACGACATCATTTTCAATTAAAACGTAAAACTTTTTATGTGTTTTGGCCATTCATTTACACAACATAACAAACTTTTGAAAGCGGATTTCAAAGTGCGAGTTTTTGAAAATGATAAGGTTATCGTCTCCGTATAAACTACAAAAACTCGAATTTGTGAAAACGGTGACGTCATGTGCATGCGTATTATGTGTTCAGTCTATAGGCATGTAGTGTTTCTTTACAAAGTGACATCGCCAACTAGCAGCAGAATACAGAGTTTTTAGTCGTTTTCGCAGGTCCGTGTGAACGGAGTTCATTTTGACAACCTTGACGTCTGTACGCAAAGAAAAAAAAATGCAAAGGAAAAACTTTTCCATTTTTAGTACATCATTGTGATGTAAACGTACCCTTAATCTCCACTCCACTCCCCTTGAAATGACATCTCTTCATGATGTGTCTCGGCAGAGGGTGGGACTACATATCATCCACAACTGACTGCAAACCTCTGTTTAGTTAGCAACGCCCGCTTTCCTACGATCCAATCAATTCCCGAAGGACAAAATTACCGCCCCACATTTTCTCATTCAAGAAGCCGTTTCACTCAGAAACTTCCATTTCCTATAAAATCAGGACATTTCTACTTTTAAGTCTTTCCTAGGAATTTAAAACAATTTTTAAAACAAAATCAGGGTCTGAATCTCCTGATAACATTGAAATTTTAAGCACACACTTTTTTTCCCAAATCCTAAAAATGTTACTGCCGAAGCATTTTATTTTATTTTTATTTGACTTTCATTTGGTGCTTGTTCAGTTTGGATCCCGTTAACAAGAAGTGTGATAATCCGGATTTATAAAGTACTGTAAGTCATTTTTTTCTTCCTGAAAGAAAAAAAAAAAAAAAAAATATTAATGCATACAATTTTACTTTGTCCTTTTGTCTGAGTGACAGTGAAGTTTTACACGAGTGGGAGATTCATTGGGAATTATAAATCTGATCGGTGACAGGTCCATAGACACATCTACTGGCAGATTAATGAGCCGGATCTCCATGTGGGCTTCTGGTGCTGTTCTGACAGGCTTTGCTTCAATGATCATGCATTACTGAGGCATAAGGACCGCACCTCAAGTGTGTCTAAAGGGAATATCGGGGTCAGCTTGTGTTTATTTGCATTTGAAGATTTCTCCCGTGAGAGTGGGGAACTTGGATGATTTGATTGTGAGAGTCCTTGGTGAGGCAGGAACCATTTCTTTCCTTCATTCGCAGTAATTTGCCTGTCACGTCGTCCGAATGTCTGCAAACCGCAACCCCACAATTTCATCAGATGAAATTTCATCTGTTCTCTGCCTATTATTTGCAAAAATTTAATAACAGTTGCCTGACTAAGAATGAACATAAACAGAATCATATCCCTGCTCGCTCTGAAACGACATGGATTTTACTTCTAATGTAAAGCTGTAAAGCTTCCTTCTCCTGATTATAAAACAATCTCCCTTCTTTCTGTTAAATATCCATTATGTTCATTGCCATTGTAAATACTGAATCTGAAAATTACATGAATTTTTAATTAATTACATGCTTTGGTTAAAATACATATTCTCAAAAACAATAATTGATAATAATAATAAATAATAATAATAATAAATAAAAACTAGTAAAGTATATAAATATATAAATTATATGCCAATCAATTGACATATATATATATAATATATATATATATAATAAAATGACATGTTTAATAAAAATGTATAAAAATCTCAAAAATATCATAGAAATATATATATATATATATATATATTCATATATTTAATAATGTTAATATAATTTTTACTTTTTGTTAATTCATTAAAATTATTAATTAATGTAAATAATTGTAATATATTTAATTATAATAATTAAAATGAATATAATTATAATTATGATATATAAATTATGTAATGTAATAAATTTTTTAATTGATTGATATGTTTAATAAAAATATAATAGAATTAAATGACATGATTTAAAATAATAAATAATTTACACACCAAGTGTGTAAATACTGAACTGAAAATGGTACGGTGATCCCATGATGCTTTGGTCATAATACACATTCTCAAACGCAATAATTGATAATAATAATAATATATATGTCATGATGTAGTTGAACACGCACAAAGCTGTATAAATTCAATGTCTTTTTAATAAACCAGAAGAATACGCAGGAGAAATAAAAAAGGCAACTACCTTTCAACATAGACGATGAAAACAGAACTGAGAAAACTAAGGGTACGTTTACACGACAACAATGTACAAAAAATGGAAAAGTTTCCTTTGTGTTTTTCTCGTACAGATGACAACTTTGTCGCAACAATCCCAGTTCACAAGGATCCATGAAACACTTAAAAACGCTGTATTATGCTGCGAGGCCAGTAGTTGGCGATGTCATTTTGTAAAACAACACTTTGTGACTATAGACTGAACACGTAATAAACATGCACATGACACCATTTTCACAAATTTTGCATTTTTGTTGTTTACATGGAGGCGATTTCAAAAGCTTGCATTTTAGGCCCCCAAAATGTTGTTGTCATGTAAAATAATGGCCAAAATGCATAAAAAGTTTTTCGTTTTTAGTTGAAAAGGGCTTATATTCAAAGTCAATGATAATCAACAAAGCAGGAAACAGGTGTGCAACTCAAATAGAAACCATGAAAACAAACAAGGAACAAGAACTCAGGCAAACAGGAACAGGGACAAAAAGGAGAACAATTGTCATGTAAACGTACCCTAAAACACCATGAAACTAAACATAACCCTTACTATATATATATATATATATATAATATATATATATATATATATATATATATATATATATATATATATATATATATATATATAGCAGTGGTTCCCAACCACATGGAGCCCCCCAACACTGCACATTTTGCATGTCTCCTTTGTCTGACACACCCATTTCTGGTCTTGGAGTCTTGACTAATGAGCTGATGATCTGAATCAGGTGTGTTTGATCAAGGAGACATGGAAAACTTGCAGTGTTGGGGGGGCTCCAGGAACGTGGTTGGGAACCCCTGCCCTATGAGACCTCTTATATTGTCAGTAACTCTCATCTAGATAGGTCATCATGTCAAGGTCACCAATGATGCAATAAACGCTTGCAATAAAAAATAACCTGCTCCTAAATTACACAGCGAAACAATGTCACAGAAACCCAGACTGCTTGTGAGATAGTTTGTTATGATGTGATATAGATGTGCTGAATGAGCCCTTCTGTCTTCTGAGGCGTGAACTGCGCTTCATTTGCACTAGAAAGCTGTTCTGCGGTGACCACCACGAGTGAATTGTACTAGGAACGACACTACGGAGACGACGGTGGGGAATCTGAATGCTAGACCATCATTTCCAGCATCCTTCTCTCCTGACAGGGCATCAAGAATAATAAACAGTGATCCCGAGGGAAGACACGGCTCAGACCTTTGATGGAAATGAGGGTTCAGCATTTGGCAGCTAAAAAGATGTGATAAACGCCTCAGTCACGGGTCAGAGAGGCGGTCAGAGCTAGAGAGAATCTCTTGTTGATTGCATTCTCAAAGCTGCTTTGTTTATTGTCTGCTCGAAAACGGCCTCTGGACATCTCTGTTCTGACAAATGAATATGTTTCATTTAGAGGAAGATTTTGCACAGCAGGTTTCACACCCTGATGACTTGTTTGTACAAATGTGCTTTTGGTTGTGACAAGTCTAATGAGAGTGGCTGAATGGCAGAATGAATGCAAACATTGTTTCAGCACAAAAACTTGTGTCTCATTCACTAACCCCCCACAATCCATATCGTGATCTCATTAATCGTAGGTATCTGTGCATAAAGTGTGGTTCTAGCACATTTTCGAATGATTGCATAGTCACAGAAATGTATATTATTAAACTATTGACTGACAGCACTGAAAACATAAGCACAAAATGTCTGAACAGCTTTCCTTTCAGGTTCATAGAATATTGATTTCATGTAATTAAAAGATTGATTTTATTGTATTTAATCAATGAGATTGATTCAATATGTTCATTGCTAATCACATTTACCTAATTTTTTTTTTTAAGAAATTAATTAATTTAATCAGGATATTAAACAGGAAGTGTTTGTCCGAACTTACAACAGGGTTTGCAAGAGAACGCAAATATCTTTGTGAGGGAACACAAAAGTTTGCGAGGGAACAAAAGTTTGCAAGAGAATGCAAAACTCTTTGCGAGGGAGCACAAATGTTTGCGAGAGAACGCATCTTTGCGAGGGAACACAAAAGTTTGCGAGAGAACACAAATATCTTTGTGAGGGAACACAAAAGTTTGCAAGAGAACGCAAATATCTTTGCAAGGGAACAAAAGTTTGCAACAGAATGCAAAAATCTTTGCGAGGGAGCACAAATGTTAGCGAGAGTACGCATCTTTGCGAGAGAACACAAAAGTTTGCGAGAGAACGCAAATATCTGCGAGGGAACACAAAAGTTTGCGAGAGAACGCAAATATCTTTGCGAGGGAATACAAGTTTACGAGAGAATGCAAATATCTTTGCGAGGGAACACCAATGTTTGCGAGAGAACGCATCTTTGCGAGGGAACACAAAAGTTTGCGAGAGAAGGCAAATATCTTTGCGAGGGAATACAAGTTTACGAGAGAATGCAAATATCTTTGCGAGGGAACAAAAAAGTTTGCGAGAGAATGCAAATATCTTTGCGAGGGAATACAAGTTTACGAGAGAATGCAAATATCTTTGCGAGGGAACACAAAAATTTTGCGAGAGAACGCAAATATCTTTGCGAGGGAACAAAAAAGTTTGCGAGAGAATGCAAATATCTTTGCGAGGGAATACAAGTTTACGAGAGAATGCAAATATCTTTGCGAGGGAACACAAATGTTTGCGAGAGAACGCATCTTTGTGAGGGAACAAAAATTTGTGAGAGAACGCAATATGTTTGTGAGGGAACAAAAGTTTGCGAGAGAATGTAAATATCTTTGCGAGCGAACACAAAAGATCTTTGCGAAAGAACGCAAAGTTTTGTGAGGGAACGCAAAGATTCTCAGGGGAACGCAAAAGCTTCGAAAAATATTTTTTCCTCTCATCCTAATTTTTTTTTCACCAACAGGTCCCTTTAGGGGCTCCGTATATTTCAAATAAATGCTGTTCTTTTGAACTTTCTGTTCATCAAAGAATGCAGAAAAAAAATTTATCCGTTTATAAAAATATTAAGCAGCACAACAGTTGTTTTGAATTGTAATAATATTTCACAAAATTACTGTTTTTACTGTATTTTTGATCAAATAAATGCAGCTTTGGTGAGCATAAGAGACAAAAACATCAAAATAAACATTTCTGAAGTTGTGGACACCTATATGAATATTTTTACGTTATGATGTCAACATGATATCCATTTCAACATGTATTCTAACATGCACATGTAAAAAATGTACATGCAAATGTAATATACACACTAATGAGATCAGGCTGCTAATTCAGAAATAGACCTGTGGTTTAGCCACTAGGAACACTACAAAAACACATTTTGATGTGGAGATGGACAGCAGACCAAAAAAACAAACTGTTCCTGTGGAACTTTACATTTGTCTTCTGGAAACAAATATTTGGAAGTGGTCCTTTCATGGATTAGCTAGGCAGTTGCCAAGAAAACCTCTGCAAATGAACAGAAAATACACAAATGACATTTACAATCAAAACCCAGATGAACAGGGTGACTGGGGTGTGGAGTAGGGCCAGAGAGAGGAGTGTTTGGTTTGTGAAGGCTCAAATGAGCCAGTTATGCATCTGATTTATTGATTGTGTGGTAAGATGTTGCAGTTCAGTTCATATTGAACTCTACTCAATCAATCTGACAGCTGCGACTCCGCTTCGACTCAAGCTGTCTCCACCGTGTAAAGGGAACGTAGAGGTTGACTTCAGTCACTCCCATGGGGGCCTACATTCTTAAACATTAATAGAAATTGCTTACCATTCAGACCATCAGCACTAGCATATGTTGGTAAATGACACAAAAGATAATCCAACATGATCTCATTGGCTTTCGTAGGTAGTGTGCATTTTCGACACAGAAACGTAATATAAATATGCTGACTTAAATCTAAAATGTAAACGCTTTTACATATGAACAACTTTAGAGATGTACAGTTTTTCTTTGAAGAACAATTAAATTCTTGTTTTATTAAAAAAAAAAAAAGATTCCATTAAGCATGTTGAAACACTATCACACTGTTTAACACATTTACCTCATTTGACATTATAACAGTTTCCTTCTGTTCCGTGTGATTTCTACACTACATAAAATGACTTCTTAATATGTTTTTAATTAGTCCTTTTGTTTCACAGTTTATATAAAAATACTTTAAAAACTTGTAATAACTTGGGAAGCAACACTGCATATTACTGCACTGGCAATTGTTTTAAGTACACTGTAAAACCCGATAATTTCAGAGTACTCAATTTTTGTAGACACCGATTACCTCAAAACTTTTATGTATATCAACTCAATTTTTTTTTAAGTAAACAATAATTATTAATAACAATTGTCAAACTATAATATTTAAAAAAAAAAAGATTTTGTAATGTTTAAGTGCACTGTACTTTAAACTATTGTTTACCATTAATGTTAATGTTTTTCATTTCGCAATTGTTTTGATGCAGTGGTACTTTATTAAATACAAATATTAACTCAAAAAATACACCTATGCATAACTCAGGCTAATAATTTATCATGCTGAAGTTCACCTTTAAAAAAAAAAAAAAACCACATACACAACTTTGGCTATACAATTGAGGATTTTTTATTCAACCTTTTTTTAAAACCTTGTGACTGTGTATTTCTCAACATGTCAAACACACTGGAAGATCATCTTCCATCACAACTGCAGTGCTTGCAGGACTCAGTGGTTTCATTGTCCATGATGACAAAATCAACAGGAGTGATGTTTGTGTCAGTTGATGTCAGTGATGTCTGGCTTGGCCAACTCTTCCTGGAATAAGCATAGAGGGTAAAACTGTAAATTTAAAGGATTAGTTCACTTCTGAATGAAAATTTCCCGATAATTTACTCACCCCCATGTCATCCATGATGTTCATGTCTTTCTTTCTTCAGTCGAAAAGAAATGAAGGTTTTTGAGGAAAACATTCCAGGATTTTTCTCCATATAGTGGACTTCACTGGGGTTCAATGGGTTGAAGGTCCAAATGTCAGTTTCAGTGCAGCTTCAAAGAGCTCTACATGATCCCAGATGATGAATAAGGGTCTTATCTAGCGAAACGATCTGTCATTTTCTAAAAAATAAATAAAAATGTATACTTTATAACCACAAATGCTTGCCTTACACTGCTCTTTGTTCCACCATGCATGCATCACGTTGGAAAGGTCACGCGTGACGTAGGTGGAACCACTTTGTGGTTAAAAAGTATATAATTTTTTCTTTCTTTTTTTTTAGAAAATGGCAGATGGTTTCTCTAAATAAGACCCTTATTCCTCGTCTGGGATCATGTAGAGCTCTTTGAAGCTGCACTGAAACTGACATTTGGACCTTCAACCCGTTGAAAATGCGCATTCAGCACTGGGGAGATGCCGCGCTTTACCACGCTGTGTAAAAACAGCGATTAAAACATTTCTTCATCATGATATTCTTACAACATTCAAAAAATAAATTAGAAATGTTCACAGATGTTTTGATTTACTTACAAGTTGTTCCATTAAGTTTGCTCCGGTCGCTTGCGAGTGTCTGCCATGTTGAATGGATTCTTCTCGGTTAATTGCAGTGTTTTATAAGTTAGTAGTACTGTTCGGGTTTACAGTGTAGTGAAAAAAATATATTAAAGATGTTTTCTGAAAACAAGTCTCAATATCTTATGCAGTTTTGCTTCTCAAGTAAATTTATCTTGTCTTAAGGATAGTTAAACTGGAAAACAAGACAAAATAATAATTAAGAATATGATTTTTACAGTGTAAAGACTGATCAGTAAATGAGACAAAAACATAATAACCACATTACACTGCAAAGTATAAAATTAAGTTTATTTTTCTTATCCCATTAGAGTCTCGCTATTGTGCTTATGAATTGAAAATAAAAAGAAAATTTGCATTTTAGATGCTGTCATTATGTAGATATTGTACATTTCATCTAAAAGTACAAAATGTATTTACTGTACAAACAAAAACATGAAGACAAATGAGATGACACTGAATAATAAGCTATATATAAAACTACAGATTTCATTTCAAAGTTTCATTTTAGAATGACTTATAAGTGATAAAAGCGCTAGAGAGGAAAGATCAACAAAATGTTCCATTATACAGCGCATTCTGTTACTAAACTGCTCTGCTGTACAGTAACAGTCCCATGGAGGAGATGTTGTTTGTGATGGCTAAGAGCTCGGTCAGCAATCTTCTCTCTTAGCCACCACCTCCAGGTGCTCGAAGCTTAGTCCTGAGACTGAGACAGCATTCTTCAAGCTATTGAGTCTTTTTGGCAAACCTTGTCATGAAGCTCTTGTCCTACCACAGAACCACACAGAAAAGGGTTGCTGCCACAAAATTCTGCCATCATTTACTCACCTACATGTCGTTCCAAACCACTATGACTTTCTATCGTCTGTTAACTTGAAAAACTTGACATTCGCCAAAGGCTTTAAATATAGAAAGACGGTGCACTCGTATTTTTATGAATGGGAGAAAGTGCAACGCGCAATATGGCGGATTAAGTCCCGCCTTCTAAATAAGAGACAATCACGATTGGTAATGTCATCGCGTCACTCCAGCGGCCGTTAAAAGCTCCGGTTCTTATAGAAACAGTCAGAGCGCTCTTCCTATATTCCAATCTATGGAGGTTATGCACGTGACGTCACCGTCGGTCGTTATAACTGCGGTTACGCCCACTGAGTGGCAAAAAGAGTGGCAGCATTGGTTTTCAGCGGCATTGGTTTATTTGATGTTTCCCCATTCAAAGAGATATGAGCTGCACTTACATGCCCGAGAGGCATTTCAAAGATGGCCGCCGAGTGAAATGACTTGTCTTAAAGGGACTTTGCATTCGCTCAAGTAATAAATTGATATGAATCAGATACATGCATTTGCATTTGCCATGTAAGTGGACAGATTGGATATTCCCATCAATGCAAGTCGTACGTCATTGAAAAAGTGATGGTGGCGAATGACGTCAACTCAGGTGGACATCAACCGCGATCACTCTTTTCAATGGCGCATTGGAGGACAAAGGCTCAACCAAATGATTTGCTGACCTTTAAAGATGGTGAGGAAAGCAAAAGCTTGTATTATCATTTTGCAAATTGCACCATTTTACTTCCTTTTCAACCTAAGCTTTTCCAGGTCAGTATGTCTACCTTGGGTTGTTTCACCAAGTGTAAATGCAGATATTGGATATGGGTCACTTTTAAAAGAAGATGTAAGCTGGTAATCAAAAGAATCGGATTTAGTCAAAAAATCAGAATGCAATGTAAACGGGCCTTAGTCTCTCTGTCTACATGTCTGAGATGGTCTCAAAATGTCCTTGAACAGAGATAGATGGCTCTGTACTCAAGCTCGTTCTGAGTGTGATCTTTCATGTAGTTACACAGCAGACATTCATCATACCAGCGACATATCCTAGGCGCCCTGTCACCAAATATGCAATTTTGATGTAAAGTGGGGGAAAAATCAATAGTCGCAGATGTTAGAGTAGCTTTTATATTGTGATTAAATACAGTGCGCATTACACACTAAACAAGGGTTAAAAGCTCTCCCGTCCACGAACCTATGATTGAGGTCACGTATTTGGGAGCATTCACTGTCTTTTTTCTGTCAGTGTTCAGACTCTATGGCTCCAACCAAAGGGGATCACAGTCTCCATGGAATAGGGAGCAATCCTATAAATATTTCCTATTATGAATTGAATAGATATGAACATACGCAAAGGCTGAACAAGCAAGGTTCCACACTGCAAAATATCATTTTCTTATCATTTTCCCTTGCCTATACGGACAGGACTTGTTTTCCCTGAGGAGGTCAGGCAAATTTGTGTTTCATAGATGTACTTTCTGATTTTATTCCCATCCAAATCAAACTTGTCTATGTAAAAATCACAGAGCAAATTACTTATTGTTTTCCAGCTAACTCAGGAGTCCTATGAGAAATGTCGGATAGGACTGTCTGTGATTGCGGTGTGCAATTTCTCCACAGTGCTTCTCGTCATTTATTTGACCTTCATCGAACACCGTAACTAAAGCTACATTTTCCATTCTGCTATACCTTCATTCTGGATTGAGACCTTTAGCATTCTAGGTAAAGAACTGCTTGAATCCTGGTGGACAATAATAAAACACAATTCAGTTAATAATGATCACAGACTGATCAGAACAGAAGGAGGTATGATTGCTCACTTAAAGATAATTTTTTAAAACACTATTGTATTTTAATAACACTGTTACATGTAATCTTTAGCAAATCTAGAACCATGCACATTTTGTATTTTATGTTTTAATAATGTTTTTTTTTTTTGGTTTTGTTTTTTAATTCACTTGTAAAACATTACAGCACCATTAAGTTATTTGAAATTATTTCTTCTCTTTATCTCAAATTGTCATTTTCAAGTTTTTAAAATTAAACTTAAAGTAATCCATTATCTTGACTATTTGTGAGTTGAAACAAAGGTTATCTTCAAGTTGAGTTAACTTATGTTTAGTTGAGTTCACTCACATTTTTAAGGCAGCAGGTGAATTTCATTTCTAAGTTTAACCACACCGTAAAAAAGAATTGTTGGTTTAACTTAAAAAAGTAAGTTTAGCTGCCTTAAAATTTTGATGTTAATACATTGAAGGCAATTGGTTTAATCAACAGAAACTCAAAATATTATGTTAGCTGAACTACATTAATTATCTAAGTTGATTTGAATAAAGAAAAAATGTTATGATAAATCATGAAAATTAATTTTTACAGTGCAGCTGGAAATTTTTTATAATTTTTGTTAGTGTTTTATTTAGATGTTTTATTTATTTAGATAAAATAGTAAAAAAAAATAAAAAAAAAATCTAAAATTACACTTTAATCGATATCGGCTGATAAAAGCAAATTTTCACACTATCGGCTATCGGCAAATGCACTGAATTAGTGATAGTAAAGAAAATGCTAAGAAACCAGTTTGATGTTCAATATTAATAGTAATTTTATGAATTAATAACATTTAGAAAGTTAAGAAATATAAAATTAATCTTCTGAATTTAGTTAATGTGTGTTAATATTAATTTGAGTAATGTGTTTGTTTATAACTGATACCAGTTACTCTGAAACAAGTGGATGAAATGGAGTGAATAAAGTTTTTATTTGCATTTCTTTCAAAATATAATAATTAAAATATAATGATTAATTATTAATTATAATGAAATTATCATTAATTTAAAAGAAGGTATAAAAGGCAGAAGCCCCAAACTATCGTTATTGGCAGATATCACTCTAAATCATCGGCTATCGTATCAGTGGAGAAATTTAGTATCGGTGCATCTCGAGATTCAAACAGAATTTTGCTTTTCCTGTAAATTTATCTTGTTTTAAGGACATTGGAGAAAAGACAAAAATCCTTTTTTTCTGCATTGCAATAACATAAAGAGCATTCATCACAAAGAGATACCAATAATCAGTTGTACCCCTGATGGGGGTTCTGTGTTTTGTTGATTAATATTGAATTTGATTAATGTGCATGTCTAAAAATGGCACTGAGAAAGAGCGCCAGAGAGAGAGAAAAATCCTTAAAATTCTAAAGCAGTTTGATTCAGATCTCTCTCCCAGCCTCTCCGTCTCCTATCAGTGCTCAGGCGAACTTATTATCTGCTCAGCATGTGAGAGGCTTCAGGTCTCCCGTTGATCTGCTTTGCCCTGAGGCTGTTATAATGATGAAGTCTGTATCAGCCATGTCACAGGAACACTGATTCCATATGTAAGTGAACTAAGCAATGAATATCAGTGTTCCAGCCAACCATCACAGTCCGGCCCATATCTATCAGCATGCCTGGACAGTTACTGTTACAGCTCTTTAAATGTGCGTGTGTGTGTGTGTTTCATATAGACTATGCCAATAGTGATGTCTAAAACCAGTTGGATCAACATTAAGCTGACAGATACCAAACAAGCCTTGTTAGCACTATTTTATGCCCTTTAAATTCAGACTCTCTCACCTCTGGAAAAGAGCATGTTAATTGTTTTCCGCCTTGCACATTAATCACGATGCAAAGCTCTGCTGTTTGATGTGACGATAATTGCCTGTTTTTATCTGTCACTGACATAAAATGACTACTCAACTCATTCTTCACAAAGATGGCTTAAGAAAATAATGCCTTTTTTATTTACTATGTTAAACAATGTGTCATACTGAAGTCTATGTTCAAGCCATTTTATTATCAGTTCTTTGTTATTAGATAAACTACAAGGAAGAAGGTTCTATACAAATGCGGCTACGCAACAAACTGTGATGCACTGTGTATTCTGACACCTTTCTATCAGAACCAGCATTAACTTCTTGAGCAGTTTGAGCTACAGTAGCTCGTTTGTTGGATCAGACCACACGGACCAACCTTCGCTCCCCACGTGCATCAATGAGCCTTGGCCGCCCATGACCCTGTCGCCAGTTCACCACTGTTCCTTCCTTTGACCACTTTTGATAAAATACTGACCACTGCAGACCAGGAACATCCCACAAGACAACTTTGAGGACAAATTGTTCACTTGCCGCCTAATATATCCCACCCACTAACAGGTGCCGTGATGAAGAGATAATCAGAGTTATTCACTTCACCTGTCAGTGGTCATAATGTTATGCCTGATCGGTGTATATCAAATATCACATATCGTATAATGCAATGGCATTCATACATTTTTAAGTATGGATTAAGTACTTTTTGGATCAAATACTTTTTATAAATCTGCTTAAACGCACACAAATGTTCAAATCTAATGATCACCCTGTGATCTGTGGTAATTTCTTCCCAGCACATCTGGCCTTATTATTCCAGATGTCTATACAGTCAACTGCATATCGTGGCAGGCAGGAAATCTTTGCCCATTACATCTGGGTGCTTCCCCGCCCCACGCTTTAATTTTGTTAGAGTCGGGGGAGATTAGGGGTCCTCTGTGCTCACTGTCATTGAGAGTGTGGCTTGGCAGGTGAGTCAGAAAAGCATGCTGATAAGGGCACCTGCTCTTTGCAGATTTCCCAGGAGAAGGAAGACGACGAGGTGGCAGGGGCAAGGTGCTACGCAGGTAAACACGGGTCTGTCGGCTCCATCAGAGCACACCAGGCACAGCTGAAGCCCTCCATTTACTGATAGACAACTTACACGCTGGGAGACCATAAAGTCGTGTTGGCAGAATCAAAGGGTTTATGGGGTCATAACATAATTGGATTCAATAACCTGGTTAAGAAAACGCACACACAGGTTTGTTTTTGTGAATTGTGGGGACATTCCATAGGCATAATGGTTTTTATACTGTACAAACCGTATTTGCTATCGCCCCACACCCACCCTACCCCTAAACCTACCCATCACAGGAAACTGTGCAAATTTTTACTTTCTCAAAAAAACTCATTCTGTATGATTTATAAGCCTTTTAAAAAATGGGGACATGGGGTAATGTCCTCATAAGTCACCCTCTCCTTGTAATACCCATGTCATTATACAAATTTGTGTCCTGATATGTCACAAAAACGCTTGTGCACACACACAAACATACATTGGTGCACCTATCATTATGAGGACGTTCCATAGGTGTAATGGTTTTTATACTGTAGAAACTATATATTCTATCCTCCTGCCTGATTTTTACATTTTTAATAAGCCATTTTAATTACAAGGTCTCAGGAAATGTCCCCAAAAACCACATTTGCATTGTAATACCAGTGTAATAACCATGTCATTATACAAATTTGTGTCCTCATAAATCATATAAACAAGCACACACACACACACACACACACACACACATAACTTAATTAAAAAGCCAGAGTGTCTATTTACACTAAGTGCAAATAGCATTCCTTGTTGGCAAACGCTATTTATACTAGCTCCGCCCACCAATGTCTGGTTAGGTCACTCAAGTTTTAAAAAATATGCTTGGAATTCAATTCAGTCTTCAGTGGCACAGCAATATTGAGTCAGTCTCACAGACCTGACTTTTAACGCGATCGATGCGGGTTCAAATCCGCCGTTTGCCGAGCTCGTAATTATTTTCAATAAAAATAATGTTCTAAAAGTGGAAATGAACTCTTTTGTGTCTTGCAAAGCTCAAAAAACAAATCTGATCTGATTAAAAATTTCTCAGGACCTCAACTTCAGATTCAACATTCTGTACAGCTTTTATCAAACTCAGTTTAACTATTTGGAGAACAATACATCTGAGTATGTTTTCTAAAACAGACCCTTGGGTGTTCAAACCTTCAGAGCTCATGTACCATCAAGCCTCCTGTTTACTCTCCACCAAAAGAGCTTGAAACAAACTACCATTTCCATAAAACAGTGGGAGCGCCAGTTGCCTGGGAGCATAAATATATTCCCTTTTATTGCAAGGAGCCAGTCAGTACTCGGGCATCATGTGACAGTGGGTTTGAAGCTTCTGTGATGGGATCCAACAGCTTCTCAAAAACAGAAGTATTGGAGTCCCTCTGCTTTGATGGCATCTCTAGAAAATTCCTGATGGCTGTTGTGCCCCAGCAAGAGTAATCTGAAAATCTAACTGACCCTATGGGGAATTAGACACCTTAAGGCTGAGAATATTGAAATTAGATTTGTGTTTTGTGTCATGAATCAAATTTCCCAGATTCCCCATGGGGAGAATAGTCAAATCATTATTGATACAGCTTTCTTGATAATTTCATACATATTACTGAACCTTAATCCTTTTTTTTTTTAACTTGTGTGGGTCTGAGCACCCACTGAATAGCCACTTGTTTTTAAAATGAATGGCCAGCATGAACCAATTGAATATCCTGTTTTCCGCGTCTAAACATCTGAGGGGTTTATCTGTAGAAGTTTTCAACGATAAAAAGGCATTCCTTATTTAGTAAATGCACATAAGAATAACATCTGCTGTAACAGCCAATCCGTATGCAAGACTGAAGTACTAACTCCACTTCCAGGCATGCTCTAATCCACACATTAATGATCTGTCGCTTGGAACACAACTGATACCATTTGCTATAATCTTGCAAATACAGTCACGTCCTTCCATTAGTGTCGTCATACATGCATTAGCATGTGTTTTGGTTCACTTGGTCAATTTAACCATGCAACATCTGACGGAACTATAAGTTCGTTTTCATTCTCTTTCCCAGCATGTGACTTCTGTGCCCTAAAGCTCAAATGAGTCAGGAAGGAAACACATCATCCACACCAGATCAGAGTCTGGACTCTCTAGATACAACTAACCTCAGAGACCACGTTGGCTTGATTAGATTAACTTCAGCAGGTTGAGTTAAGTAACATAGTATGTTGTTGCTCATATGTTCCTCTTGAGTATCAGCTTCTTCTCAGATGTCTCTCCTAAAGTTCCTTAAAAGAAAATTGTTATATAATCAATGTGGATAGCAAATAATTTTAGATAATTTGGTCTAAAAAGAATTTGATGAAAAATATTAGAGTTATTATGATGCATCTGAAATCGAATTCTTCCCTACTATAAGGCATTCAAAAAATAGTACACCAGCAGAATGTCCGAATGCATAGTATTCGAAAAACATATTCATTCATAGACACAAATTTGCTTAAATTAACAATTAACATGTCTAATAGTCCCAATATACAGTATTGGTACTATATTAGTACCAATAGTGGATATAACATTAATATTATATCAGTTAATATCAACCTGGTTATGACTTCAAAATGCTTTTTACCAAAGTGCACGTTTTGTAAACTAATATATTTTGGACTTTGCATTGGTTAACCAGCTCCATATGTTTCGCTTTTCTAACATAACAAGCTTGCTCGGTAGCTCAGCTGATACGGAGTTGGATTTAGGACGAGGAAGCCTTGGGTACGAATTTGGGGAAAAACGAATCATGGTGAAAGAGGTCAAAAGAGGTTTGCTAACACTATCGGGTAGGTTTAGGTGTAATGTTGGTGGTACGTTATTTAAAAAAATAATGGAGCACTAGGCCTACACTTTTAGCGCCACTAACCGGACAAAGTTTCAAATCAGAAATGCGGTGATTTGTATAAAAGCCAACGTCATAAAAAAAGTACCATATTCACGTTTATCTGTTTCGGAAAAAAAAAAAAAAAAAAAAATGAACATGCTCTTACCGCCACTCAGTGGACATTTCACAATGAAACTGCAGTGATATGTATGTATTGGTAGCCTACATATTTTGCGACTCACGAAAACGTTCCCACAGTTACGTTTTTCTAATGAGACCAGCCTTGTTGATATTTGTGTTTGTACAGTATATAATATTTATATATCAGATATTTAATTGTACATGCCCACATAGTGTCGGCCCAGATCCGGCCCACCTCTGGTCCGGGTGTAATCCACATGTACCAGATGTGGGTCGGATCTGGGCCACACTATGTTGCTGTCAGGGTGCTCATTTCCCTTAATTTTACATTGATTTTGCCTTTGTTCTCATCTAACAGTCAACTAACTCTCATTAGAGTATTAGTAGACTGTCTGCTTAATATCTTCTAACACTTTATTTTGATGCTCCCCAACAGACATTCTACTAAATATAAGTTACTTTGCAAATACGTGTTAACTTATTCAACTAACCCTAACCTAACAGTCTACTAAAACTTAGTTGACTACTTATAGTTAGTATGTCTAAAGTAGACCATCGAAATAAAGTGTTATCAAAATGGGGTATCCATTTTTTAAATTCAGTTCAAATTATTGATTTTCGTTTTTAGTGTAGAATTTTAAAATAACATGAAAATAATTAATGTCTTACCAGTATCGTCCAGAATTGTAATATTGACGCATGCCTAGTTCCAACTTGCACGGTATTTCAACAGATTATATAACAAACGTCAAATGCACATCAGTATTCCAACAACAAAGATCTCAAGGTCAAATCCCTGCAAATTCATTCCCAATAGGGAGAGGGAGAATGTTTGCTGTGGTTGGAGGGAAGCAAGCGGTGACATATTGCTGGCTGTGAGCGCATCTTTTCCCTTCCCTTCTTTTCATGCCATATATCAGCCATAGCCAGAGTCGCTGTGACAGTAGGTTGTCAGAGCTTTGGCGATGAACTCATCTTCAGTATGTGAGGTTATGATCACTCTGCCATGTTACAGCTAGAGGAGATTGTCACACTCTGTCACACAAGGTCTTCTTCTACAGCTTTAGAACCTTGGTACAGTTGTAACACGACAATACAAACTGAATCAATCTGTTGTGGTGTCTGGGGGGAAAATGAATCACATTGTTAGTTTCAAATCATATAGAGCCAGATGGGTATCTGACAAGTGTACTGCATACTGGAAAATATTAAACTACATAAACGACATATAAGAGTTCTTGTGTAAATTATTTTCAATGATGCTGCATAAAGATGGAATTACAGTGAGTCATCAAAAGTGTTCAATTTAGAGCAACAGTCACAGTTTATCACCCTGCGGATGAAAATGTACCAGTTATTTTTCCACCTTTTAGATTCCGATCCCCCAAACCTCTGAGGGCCAAACGAGAAGGTAATTACAGATGTAGAAAAACGAGAGCGCAAGATAAGACAGATTTCTTTACAAAAAGAAATATGAGAGCAGTCCTTGAGTGCCTTTTTGTTTGTTGGCTGGCTCAAAAATATCTACTGATGGAATATGAATATGAAGTTAAAAATTCATATTATGTTCACTGTGTCCACATATTAAAAAAGGACTGTAAAAGATCTCTGAAGACCATAGTGTTGTTCTTAATTCATGATCCTGGTCTTATTTTGAACAATTAATCAGTGAATGTTATTACAAAGGAAAAAGAACAAAAGAACTAACATGCTTCGCCTCTGAAACGATTTTTCTTTTTGGCTGACATCATCAAGTCCTCTTATTTTTTAGCCCCTCCCCATCCAGCCATCCAACCACCTGTCATACATATTGCTTTTTACTGTCCAAACAATGGATAAAGTCAAAATCCCAAAGAACACCGTTCATATTGATTTAAATATGCATGTGTAATTTCACAGCTGTGTGGATTAAATGAAATGCATGTTGCCCTTTTTGACATTTTTTTGACAGCATCCAAGTGGCATATGGTCTTTGTGTGCTGAACTGGAAAGATGACAGTATGCTGTCTCTCTGTGCTGCTGTTTTCCTTTGGTGTGTGTGTGTGTGTGTGTGTGTGTAAGAGAGGGAATTTAGAGGCACAACAGAAGTTATCCCTAAGTGTATGACCTATCCTTAGAACTCAATGGTACTGCAGTTTCTCTCTCTCTCTCTCTCTCTCTCTCTCTCTTTCTCTAAGATGAGAAACTAAAATTTGGAAACTAACTGAAATCTGTTTAAGTACCAGTTTAAGTATGTCAGCGACATCTCTTCTCATCCCTGAAGATGTGTTTAGTGGCGTGAAGGCGGGACAATCTGTCACTTCAACTTCAACTATCCAGTCAATACACAGAGGACAAAATCAAGTCCCACCCTACATTTTTTGTAACTTCCATTTCCTGTCAACTTTAAACTTCAGCTTATCCACTAAGTATATTTGATTTTTAATCTTATATTTAAAGGGTTAGTTCACCAAAAAAAATTAAAATTCTGTCATTAATTACTCACCCTCATGTCGTTCCACACCCGTAAGACCTTTGTTCATCTTCAGAACACAAATTAAGATATTTTTTATGAAATCCAATGGCTCAGTGAGGCCTCCATTGACAGCAAGATAATTAACACTTCCAGATGCCCAGAAAGCTACTAAAGACATATTTAAAACATTTCATGTGACTACAGTGACTACAGCCAAAAAAACAAATAACGACTCAACAATATCTAGTGATGGGCGATTTCAAAACACTGCTTCATGAAGCTTCGAAGCTTCACAAATCTTTTGTTTCAAATCAGTGATTCAGAGTGTGTATCAAACTGCCAAAGTCACATCCCCCAGTGGTGAACCATTGAAATTTTGAAACACTTATGACATAACAAAGCCTCGTTTACTGAAATCACGTGACTTTGGCAGTTTGATACGCGCTCCGAACCACTGATTCGAAACAAAAGATTCGTGAAGCTTCGAAGCTTCACGAAGCAGTGTTTTGAAATAGCCTATCACTAGATATTGTTGAATAAATTTGTTAATTGTTTTTTTGGCCCACAAAAAGTATTTTCGTCGCTTCATAACATTAAGGTTGAACCACTGTAGTCACATGATCTGTTTTAAATATGTCTTTAGTAGCTTTCTGGGCATTGAAAGTGTTAATTGTCTTGATCTCAATGCAGGCCTCACTGAGCCATCAAATTTTATCAAAAATATGTTAATTTGTGTTTTGAAGATGAACGAAGGTCTTACGGTTGTGGAACAACATGAGGGTGAGTAATTAATGACATCATTTTCGGTGAACTAACCCTTTAAATTCTTATTTCTTTTATTCTGGGAGGGGGTGACCACCACTGCCTCAATGAATCATCAAACACCAACCATGGTGGTTCATTAGTCTATCAGCATGCAAATGAATGTGTAAATGAGTCATTAGACAGTAAGCGAGACTACAAGCTCATCTATGCTAGGCAAAACAATCATTAAATCTGTATTTTACAAGACAAACACAGTTAGCCCACTAAACTAGCATGTCGGTCCACTGTACTGATGTAATTTGGTTAAATGAATAATTTTTTGATGATGGTTTTAGACTTCAAAGAGAAAAACCTCAAAGATATATCTTCTTAGAGGTAGTCATTACACCGATCTTATGCCATGGTGCAATTTTTCCTTCAAATCAGACCTTTGATTGCATTATACGTTATATTTACTTAAAAGTGCACTGATGCCAACTTATTGAGACTTTTACTGCATGTTTGGCTTATTTGCATTCACACTGTTAATGAACTGCTAATGAAGATTAAGGCCATGATATATTGATGTGCACTAAGAAGGAAAAGGCTTTAGTGCTTGTCGCTGGAGTCAGAATCAGCGGGGAGGATTACAGATTTTGTGGACTCTCTGCAGGATACCCACAACCCCTATAATCGGAAGACGCTGAATAGAAAGTCCATATGCCTTATTCCCTTGATCAAAGCAAACTCTGTAGATGACTTAAAAGCTTATCGAGAGGTATTGTCTTTGTCCAATCATTTTTTTTAAAGAACTAAGGCCTGATTGAAGGTCCCAAGGGCAATAAATCATATCAATGTGGATATGATGACTTCATTACATATGCAGAGACGCACGCATTACCACATTACTAATAATAATAATAATAAAGATAATAAACATCGAGGTCTTTGAAAATGTCTTTTGATAATATTCATGCATTAATACTGAATGTAGACCAAGCAAAAACCTCAGCATTTCCCCTCTGACATTTCTTTACTGAGATTTTGAAGTTTTTTACCAGTCAAAAGTTTTGGTCTGTTTTTTTTTTTTTTTTTTTTTTTTACATTTTTTCCATTTTAATATATTTACAAATTTATTCCTGTGATGACAGAGCTGAATTTTCAGCATCATTACTCCAGTCTTCTGTCACATGTTCCTTCAGAAATCATTCTAATATGCTTATATTGATGAATAAGGTTTTTAAAAGTGTAAAAAAAAAAAAAACATAATGGAGATATAATTAATTTTAAAGATTTATTAAGCGTTAATAATGAGATTATGTGGTTTTTATAATCAATTAACACTGCTTTTATCATTTTTTACAAGATGGACAAAATTTGTCACCATAAAAGTCATTCGGTTTAACCACACCTTTTGGTTATACCGAATGACAATAATTTCAAACAATGCTAACAGGCTGATATCTAACTAGTTAGCTTGCTATCTAGATAGCAAAAGGACAATCAAACATTTTATATTTAGTACAAGTTTTTTAAATAACAACATTTTCCATGTTATATAGCGGTTGTACTGAATGACCTGATGTTTTGGGACATGCGTATGAGCAAGTGAAAACAAATTTTTCAAATAATTAAAAGATAGTTAGTTACTTTGCTTCATGACCATGTGGTCCTTTGCAGGTGTCTGAATGATGTCACATCCTGTCACATGATACTGACCGCATGACTTGATCCAAAATGGTCCCTTTATATTGGTTATTCCGAATGACATAAATGAAATTCATTTTTCCGAACATTCTTTCTCATAACAAAGCAACGACTTTTGCACTATGTTGATATATGATGTTATAAATTCATGCCAGAATAAAACATATATACATTTAATACATTTTTAGATATTTTAATCACAAATGAAATGGCTGTATTGGCCTTTGGACGGTTAAACCGAATGACCTTTTGACACTTCAAAATCTTTAAAATAGCTTTATATGTAGCAAAATATAATTAAAACCTTTGGCATTCAACAAAAGAGATTTAGTTGTACTACCTTACATACTTTGGATGTCATTGTTTTTTTTTATTATTATTAAGGCCTTTGGAGAAAAAAAAAATGTACATATATATATACACCTTTTGCAAGAACATCCGGAAAAATGTAAGTAATTGATAACACTGTTAGCAAACAATGTACTTTGACTGCTCATATTTATGCAGTGTAAATCATCATAAATGCATTGTCAAAGCAATAACAAAGGATTCAATTTCTTTAAAAAAACAAACAAAACAGAACAAAAAAACATGACTGCCAGATTCATATATGCTCTTAAATGCACAGTCCTCCTGGATTAACTAGAATAGATTTCTGATGTGTCTGAATCCAGGGAAGTTGCGTATTTTTTTAATTTGAGGATAAGCGTATAAAAATTGCGCATTGGATTGTTTCAAGATCCAATTAAAAGTAGAATCTGTGAAAGGGGATTGAATTAGTTTTCACTTTTGAGTTAATCTCCTTTGTTGAGAGGGAAAGTTCATTGTGTGTGTGTGTGAGTGTGTATGTGTGTGTGATCTGTCTCTTCACACCATCCTGAGCTCAGCTTTGATCATGGTGTGTTTGATAGGAGATATCTGCAGACCTCATCTGACACCGCCGACTGCTGCACCTGTTCAAACTGATGAGATTTAATAGAAAGAAAACAACTCGACAAGATAATGCACTTCTCAACGCACTCCGTCTGCCGCACGTATATGCGCTTTCGAGGGTCTCTCTGGGGTGAAATTACAACAGAGGGGTTAATGGCGTATCTCAGGGATGGTCAGGGGCCGCACTGGATTACGAGGGACCATTCCAGAGGTCATCCTGCCTTGAGAGAATTAATGACATTTTGAGGGACTAATAATCTGCTAATGAAGGAGCGTTTTCCTGAGGCAGCTCAACACCAGTTACGACCTGAGCTCTCGTTCTATGACTCTGCGATCTCTAAGATTTAATCAGTTTCTAAAAAGGCAAAAGAAATAAAGCTACCTGTAGCACTCCAGCGGGCACATAAGATGAAGACTCGAAATCACTGGATGGATGGATCCTACTGAAACATATACACATACAATACAATTTAAAATTGGCAAGTTAACTGGTAACATAATTAAGAACTGTATCATTCTTGCTATTAGATTTAAACTATTCAAGCTTGATGTACTATAAGTGAAACAAGCTATTCAAATCAGCATATTAGAATGATTTCTGAAGGATCATGTGACACTGAAGACTGGAGTAATGATGCTGAAAATTCAGCTTTGCCATCACAGGAATAAATTACAGTTTAAATATATTAAAATAGACAAAGAGTTGTTTTAAATTGCAGTAATATTCCACAATAATACTGGTTTAACTGCAGTTTTGATGCAGCCTTGGTGAGCATTAGAGACTTCTTTCAAATACATTTAAAATCTTAATTAAGCTTTTGACTGGTACTTTATATAAAAACACAGTAACACTTTTACAGTATCCTTGTTACACGTTACATGTAACTATAAATATAATAACTATGAATTATGCATAATTACTATTCTAAACCAAACCATAACACTATAGAAAGTAGTTAATTATTATTACTAAGTACTTAAATGTATAATTACATTGTAATTATGCATAATTCATAGTTATTACTATAGTAATTACATGTAACATACATAACAACGACACTGTAAAATAAAGTGTTACCAAATAAAGTGCAACCAAAAACACACACAAAAACAACTTTTGCTTGTGTACAGATGAATGACATCACTATTAGCATCACCAAACAGAACAGCAAAAATAAGGACTGAACAGGTTTTCCTCGGTCTAATCAACATATAGTCCCACCCCAAACTCACGCCATGCATTGGTTTATGCTACTGTTCAGGATACTCAAACAAACAGAGCAATGTTTTGATGGGAAATCAATAACTCATCCTCTCTTACTATGCGGAGACTATAAGACAAAATATTTAACATTGAAAAAATTACATCTAGGGCCACTGTATCATTTATTGTATCCTAGAGACTCTGAACTGAAATTAGGATGTAAAATGCCACTGGGAGATGCACCCTGGGCTGGATCAAGGCACACGGGGTGATATATTATATATGTGTGTATATATATATATATATATATACATCTAGCGCATTTTCATTTCTCATACCCCCTCAGAACTGAATCTATCTCAGATTGCCTCTGCTGCATTGTGATTCATGGCATACTGGGGAGGAATTTTTTCGGCCCAGCTCAGAGACACACGTGAATACCTGAGCAGAGGTCAGCCGGGTCACTGGAGGACGAAAATCCCCCTCCCCAATACAAAAGGATGAAAAGAGAAAATGAGCTTGGTGCAATATCAGGTGTCATGTACAGCAAAACCCGCCATGCACACACACACACACACACACAGCCGAGTGTCAGCAAGGAGTGAGTATCGGCACAGGCAGCTGAGGTAAGGAAATAACCCTGCCAGTGGCTCAGCCCTTGAATGAATGAAAATTCGACTGGAGCGATTTTCCAATTTGTGTCTGTTTGAGCAGATTGGCGCACTCAGAATGCCAACGTCGGACAGCCCCTCACACATTATTCATGTCTCTGGTGGCAGAACGAGGTGCGGAATTACAAATTACTGAGAGAAAACTCAAAACAAAGTGCTCTTGAGCCACAAGTACCGGACGAGAGAGCTGCCATTGATTTCTTTAAGCCTAGAGTTGTATTATGGATGCAGTTTAATATCTGAGAGAAGGGGGATCAGGATTTTCATAATCTTATGATAAGGAAAAGGATTAAGAAGAAAGAAGGGATTAATTCTCCGATCTGCCAATATGGTGGACTAACACGTTTCCAGGGAAATGATATATCCCGCCACTGCGCCGCGGCCCGGCATAACCCAATTACTCTTCCCTCGGGATTTAATTTGGTCATAGCATGTTTCAAATGATTGACCTCAGGTAGACTTCCACTGTGTGTTATCTGAAATCTCACCTGTAGGGCTTCTGCTGTATTTAGGTCTATAGAAGAATGTTCTGCTAAGAAACAATATTACTTGAAGTGAATGCTTTGTTGTAAAAACTCCACAAAACACACCCTAAAGTGTTCTATATATAGTATTAACAATATTTTTGCTGATTTTTTCATTCATTCTTCAGGTTGATGTCTGTATTATTATATCCATTATAAAAATCCATTTAAATGTCCGCTGAGGAAAGCGATCTTTGTATTTGTCCTTTTTACAGTTAAGGGAATTTTCCATAACATACAGCTCTAAAACAACATCCTTTGTTTACAAAAGTCCCTTTCAATTTAAAAGTCCCTTGCAACTGACTAATTCGCTTGTAAAGTTTGCCAACATCTAATGGCATATTAATGTAACTTCTACTAAATCAAAATTACACACTAATGGACCCTTTCTCAATACCAAGTATAAACCATAATAATTATTGAACAACAATATTTAATTTAACAACAATAGCCATTATAAATGACAATAGGAAATAAACACAATTGTACAATTCAGTCAAAAGTTAAATATAGCCTTAATATAAAATTATTAAATTTAACATAGCCCAATTCAATTTGCTCAGGAACAAGTAATAGATTAATAATAATACCAAAGTTTGCCTATTTTATGTACCCAAAATGAATTATATCTCATGTTTAACCACTATAAGAGACACCACTGGCCAAGATGAAGCTGTTCTCAGTGGGTACACGAGCACTGAACGGCCGCTGAAGGCCTGGAGCTCGAATCTGCAAAAACGTCTAAACAAATTGTAAAACTGGCACTATGATTAAATATGAGATACATATTTCAGGTCTAAACAACTATATTCTCACCTAAGAAACTCTTATAACTACAGTTCATGGTACAACAAGTGTAATATTTGCAAAAATTACGATGGATTTGCTCAGCCGCCATGACAGTCGCTTCAAGCAGAGTGATACAAAAGGTGAAAAGGTAAGAGTGCTGTTATTACTAGAATATTGCACGGCTCTCAGCCAATCAGATTCAAGAACCAGAAAGAACTGTTGTATATAAAGGACCTTGTTGTACCCTACACTCTCAGAAAAAAGTTGTCACTGGGGTGGTACCCTTTCAAAAGGTGCAAATATGTACACTTTATGTACTAATATGTACTTTTAAGGTCCTAATATGTACGTTTAAGGTACTAATATGCAACCTTAAGGGGTACAAAGGTGTACCTTTTGAAAGGGTACAGCCCTAGAGACAGCTTTTGTACCTTTTTTTCTGAGTGTATGTATGGAAAGTACAAAAAAAAAGCTTACTTTTTAATTATTTCCTACTCTTCCTACAATTTTAATCTGATTAATGTTTTAAGTTATAAAACTGTAAAAATCTTACCCAGCAGGAATGAGTGGAACACTGGAATGTTTCTGTACATGAAGTTCATGAAGGGCTTATGAAACAGCAGGTGAGGGACAGGTCAAAAGCAAGCTTTACAATTTGCCAGATTTATCCTGGTATTTTCCAGGAGGGAGGCGGATCACAGGGGTGTCTGGTGGTGGGACATGTTCAGTGTCATTAGCGCTTGACATGTTTGTCACCTCTCGTCGGGGAACTGTAATACAAGAGAAGGAAAGCAAGTAACATAGGAGAAATTGCAAAGTTAAATAAATAATTAAATTGTTTAGGTGCAGTTCAAACAAGCTGCAAAAAAGTAAAACCAAGTCAAGATGCCATTGCCTCTATTTGAACATATTTGGTAAGATTTACAATATTATAATAAGGTCTCATTTGTTAGCATTAGTTAATGCATTAACTTAATGCATTAACATAAACTAACAATGAGCAATATAGTTTTACAGCTTTTATTAACCTTTGTTTATGTTAGTTCACAATGCGTTAACTAATGTTAACAGACATAATTTTTTATTTTAATAATGTATTGAGATTATCATTAAGATTATTAAATTCTATAGAACGTATTGTTCATTGTTAGTTTATGTTAACTATTGTAGTTAACTAATGTTAACAAATTTATAATATATTTCATATAAAATTCTATATTATTTTTAAAACGTAATTTAATATAACTATAAATTATTTAATATTTTTAAAATATGTAATATTTAATTAACCAGTCATATATAAATTTAATTAAAAACATTGGGAAATTCAGCTACGTACGTTATAAAATCTTGAAATAGGAATATATATAAGTTTTGTATAATCAAATCTATTGAATTTTACAATTATAATTTTAATAAATTTAAAGAAAATGTTCTAAAAATAAAGAAATAAAAACTTGTTTGCTTTTAGTTGTTGTATACAGGGCTATAACCACAATATATCATAAGCCTATGCAATATTTCATTCGAAAACAAGTATTACACACACACAAAGAAATATTTACTCAAATAAGAAATGTGATCTGTGGCAAATGCATAACTTTTCTGACTCCCGCAACAAAAGTGCCCAGATCATCTCTGTGTGATGGACCCCGACTCCATCACACACCTATTCATTCAAGCAGATCCATGTTTCATGCTCATGTGCATAAATGCAGCATCAGTGTGCGTCTGCAGTATCTGTGTTTCTCATTCAGCCGCTATTGTTTTCGGCTTTACTGAGATTTAAATTTGCCTCAGGTGGATACTTGCTCCCTGGAGTTCATTATTTTCCCAGATTAGTCCAGTTTGTGGAATCAAAGATGTAAAAGGCAGCTAAGCTGTGTCTAATAGGCTCGAGTCTAGACGCCCCATTCCAATTACGCACTGTAAATAGATTCCGTAATTCAGCTCCAGGGTTTGTTTATTCAATTTTGTGCTCTTAAAATAATGTTAATTTCATTCCGTATTCTCCAAACCTTTGTTGAGGATTAAACAGCTCTGTGCCTTTGACAGAAAACGTGTCTCGGATCTTGAGCGCGACACATGTCCGTGGAATTGTATGCATTTCTTGTTCAGTCCAGAAGGATAAACAACTCAAGAGTTCCTGGAAACACAGGGATAATTCTGAACCGCACAATATACAACCACTGACTAGATGTCGCAAACATGAAGTCATCAGCAGACTCCACGCTCATCACTACTGACATCAAGTCACAACCTAAAATCTCTATACAGAAAGAGCTAAAACTTTCATGAATTTAGCATTTTTTATTCATGACAACACTGTCCTCTTCTTTCTTTGCAGACCACTTGGTGACAATAACCTGTGTCTACTAGTCAGCTCAGTCCTGCTTGGTTCCTGTCTGTGAGAGAGGAAGAAAACTGCACTGACCTTGAACACAAACCAAGGATGAAGTAAGAACTCTGTGTAGAGGCAGAACAAGGATTTTCACAGACTTGCAGACAAGGTTTTCTGATTAGCATGACTCTGTGCTATACATCAATGGCTCACAGAGGATTTTTGCATATAGATAAAAAAAGACCTTTACAGGACTAGTTGGCCAAATAATAATATTTAGTCATTTTCTTACTCATATTCAAACTCATATGTTTTTATTTTTTCCATGTAATACACACCAAAAAAGTGCAAAAATTGCTGTAAAAAAGCAGAAAAGATCAGTACAGAAAAGAGCACACACACACATTATAAATAATATCCAGTATACACACACAATAATGTTCAAATGTTTGGGGTTGATAAAAAAAAAAAAAAAAAAAAGCTCTTAAGCTCACCAAGAATACATTTATTTAATCAAAAATACAGTAAAAGCTGTAATATTGTGAAATAGTATTACAATTTAAAAATATAGCTGCAAGCAGCAATTATCGGGGCATGTTGGCATGGTCTGAAGATGATACGATTCGATTTTGGTGAAAAACGGTGCAACGGTCTAGGAGGAGTTAGAAAACGTAGGTTTTTAAAGAAAAACAAAATGGTGGACAGGAAGTTCAGCCGACTATGGCAAAATTAGTATCTATGTTCTTGGCATGACCCAAGGAATCTATTGAGACAGACTCATTACAATAGGTTAATATAGTTAAAAGTTATTAGCATTTTTGTAAATTTCATTATAACTTTTGACCACAAGGGAGCGCTGCCCCAAAACTGTACTGGTGCCGAATACCCATACCGAGTTTTGTAACGATATGCTAATGTGTTCATAAAATACAGCATTTTACGACAAAATTCAAAATGGCCGATATGGGAAAATTCGACTTGGCATGCCTCCGAATCTAATGAGACCACTTTTATAATTTTTGGACAAACCGTTCAGAAGTTATAAGCAAAAATAGCAATTTTTCATATTTCCGGACCAGTAGGTGGTGCTGTGTCGAAACGCAGCTTGTAACCTTAGGTCATGCTTGTTATGACATGTTTGGTCTGAATACGATAAAGCATTGAGGACATATAGCCTTATGTCTATTTTCGCAAGTGCTACATAGGATTTGTTTGCGTGTTTTTTGAAAATGGTTTAACAAATCGATTTGAATTCCAACTTTTTGTCGGCATGGTCTGAAAATGTTCTGGTTCCATTTTCATGAAAATCGGAGCAACGGCCTAGGAGAAGTTTGAAAAAGTAGATTTTTTGGAAAATTCAAAATGGCAGAAAAATTTTTCATGATGAAAAATTTGTATAAATGTGAGTGCAAATTTGGACAGCTGGTAGTGCTAGAAAGATTGAGATAGAGACTCCAAATTTGCTATGGTGACAGATCAGACTGTCCTCTATAAGTGTGCCAAATTTCATAACTTTCCCGCAAGCCGTTCTATGGGCTGCCATAGACTTCCATAGCGGAAATTGAAGAAGAAGAAGAACGGATACAACAGGTTCCTACACACCTTTGGTGCTTGGCCCCTAATAACTTATCTATTTTAATATATTTGAAAATGTAATTTATTCTTGTGATGTCAAATCAGTCTTCAGTGTCACTTTTGAACAGTGTATATATATTTCAGAAGACTTGGGATATAGTGCTGTGAATATTTTTCATGTTATTTTAATCACATTTATCATCTTAATTGAAAAATGATTCATTAAAATTAAAGTTACAAAAAATACTCTATATTCCAAGTCTTCAGAAGTCAAATAACTGCATAATACATCTCTTCCTCTTATGCTTCACTTTCTGAAACATTTGTTCCGCATCTTGTTTCAACTGAGAACAGTTTGAAATATGACAAACTATTATAACATACATTTATATCCAAAGCGACTCACAAAAGAGGAACACAAAAACATGAGGGATTCATTCTATGAAGTCAAGAAATACCTCAATACAAAGTCTCAGAAGTACAGGCTGGGCTAGAACTGAGCCGACACGGAGAAACAATAGCGAAAAAGAATAGTTTAAGAATGGAAGAGATGTTTCTTTAGTCCTACTTGAAGGTAGCAAGGGACTCTGTTCGGCAGAGTTTGGAAGATAATATCTATCCTTAATATGGTTTGTGTTGAAAATTCACATCAGACCTAAGAAGCAACAGATCCCGAGACAAAAGTGTCTATTCAGCACACATTCTGTTCTTCACAGCCTCACCTTGGCTGAAAGCCGCAGTCACTTTGAGTCAGTCTTTGCTGTTATAGCCCTCTGTGGACACCTTCTTTTACAGTGAACAGTCATAAAGCTGCCTCAACAATACAGACCAGGGTCACCATTCTCTCTGACCCATAATAGGCAAACACATACGCATCTACAACCCATCATATCCGCAGTTAGCCGAGGGTCTGGTCTACTCTCACACTCTCATAAGGAAAGCCACTCTAGTGACAATCCTGCACTACCATCTGTGACTCTTGCATCATATTCAGCTCATTTACTTCATTACTGTACACAAACTCTATGATTTCTGTCATGAAAGAAGTTTTTATCTTTGATTATTAAAACTGTGGCTCATTCCATTTAACTCACATAACTATTCATAGTTAATCATCCTCTCCACTAAAATCTCACACTCATTTAGACATTCAAAATGTGATATCAAATGCCATTGGCTCTTTTGTGTCATGTGACCTATTGCTACATGCTAAGTTTAAATGTACTGTATCTTTTTTCTCAAAGCTATCATGAAAGAAAAGTCATATTGACTACTTTTAAAGTGTTTTTTTTTGTTCATGATTATTGTCATTTTTTGGTTTTGGATTTCATACACTACTGTTCATAAGTTTGGGGTCAGTATGATATTTTTATGTTTTTGAAAGTCTCAAAGATCAGAAATACAGTAAAAACAGTGATACTGTGAAATATTATTGCACTTTAAAATAACTGTTTACTATCTGAATATATTTTTAATTTATTCCTGTGATCAAAGCTGAATTTTCAGCATCATTACTCGGGGAAGCAGTAGGACATACAGCGTAAGCTTTTTGAAGAATACGAATATGCGGTTTTGGCGGAAGCACTTGGAAGGCGATCATTTGTTTATATAAAGCATATACATTTACATTTTTTTCGAAAATGACCGATCGTTTCGCTAGATAAGACCCTTATTCCTCATCTGGTATCGTTTAAAGCCCTTTGAAGCTGCATTGAAACTGTAATTTTGACCTTCAACCATTTGGAGGCCATTGAAGTCCATTATAAGGAGAATAATCCTAGAATGTTTTCATCAAAAACCTTAATTTTTTTTCGACTGAAGAAAGAAGGACATGGACATCTTGGATGACATGGGGGTGAGTAAATTATCAGGAAAATTTTATTTGAAAGTGAACTAATCTTTTAATGAACGTAGTGCAGCTATTAATGCATTGTTCAAATATGTATAATATGTATATGTATGCATAAAATATGCATAATATCAGTGTTTGACAGAATCCTCTGAGCTCAGTTGAGAATGTCATTTTAGTCCTATATGGGAGAAAAAACAGTTATGAAGTCAGAATTGTGGGATATAAAATAGTAATTGCATGTTAGAAAGTTTATATCTTACAATTCTGACTTTTTTCTTAGAATTGCAAGTTTATATCCCGCAGTTCTAACTTTATAACTCGCAATTGCGTTGAGAAAAAGTCAGAATTGTGAGATAAAAAGCCACAGTTATCTTTTTATTTGTTTTATTCCATGGCGGAAACAAGCTTCCATAAAAACATGCATATCAAAGGGCACTTCCAAAATTCCAACAGTCTTTAAAATGATTCTAAGGTGACTGAAGAGAATTGACCACCCTCATGTTTGATCAGAGCCGCTCTGAAAGTAAAAGGACTTTTCTTTTTTTTTCTTTTTTTTGAGATCAGAAATAGGTATGAGGTAAGCTGTGGAGGTTTGAGCAAACACTTCTGCAGCACGACTACCTTCATGAACTCTGATTGTAAGTGACAGAAGTTACCTGGGGAAAACCTCTGGGACAGGAGAAAGAGACGAGTGTTGAGTGGGTGGTCCATCTTCTGATGCCAGCGATGGAAGATAACGTAACTCACTCTCTTCTTATGCCTCTTCCTCTCTATATTTCTATGATTTTTATTTCTTTTTCCATGGCACGTGTCAGTGGAGGAGACTCAGAGGACGCTGCAGAGTCTGGGTGGAGACAGCGCCTCGGGCTTCTGCCTGCAGCAGAGGATTGAAGACCAAACTGGAGACCTTGGAACAGTTCAGCCCATTCACTCATGGTCGACTCTTTTCCCCTGTGTCTCCATTCTCTTCCAGCTACTGAAACTGAAAGGTCAGATCATTCCACTATAGATTCCTTTATTTACTTTACCTTACCCACCTTATTAAATAGTAAATTCAGCTGATTTATCTCACTGCATATCTAGAGAGACTGTCATGGCATCCGAGAACAGCTTCATCTCGGCCAGTGCTTCAGGGATTTGCCACTGTCTCTTATAGTGGTTAAACATGAGATTTCATTCTGGGTACATAAAACGGGAAATCTCTTATTAATCTATTACTTGTTCCTGAGCAAATCGAATTGGGCTATGTTAAATTTAATAATTTAATATTACAGCTATATTTAACTTACATCCTATAGAGCACTGCTTTTGTACCTTTGACTGAATTTTACAATTGTGTTTATTTCCTATGGTCATTTATAATGGCTATTGTTGTTAATTTAAATATGGTTGTTCAATAAATATTATCTTATATAAATAATATGTTGTATTTGGTATTGAGAAAAGGGTCCGATAGTGTGTAATATGGATTGAGTGAAAGTTACATTAATACGCCATTAGATGGGGGCAAAATTTACGAGTGAATTAGTCGCAAGAGACTTTTAAATTGAAAGGGACTTTTGTAAACAAAGGACATTGTTTTAGCGCTATTATGGAAAATTCCTTTAACTGTAAAAAGGACAAATACAAAGATCACTTTCCTCAGCAGACAGTCAAACGTTTTTTTAATAATGGATATAATATTATGGACATCGACCTGAACAATGAATGTTATATCCGACACAGGTAATGCTCGCTCAGGCGATCTCTCTCTTTCTCAATAATACTGTACAAAATATAATGAATTTCAATGGAGGGACTCAACATTCCTCCGTTACTAGTTCTAAAGTGACGTTTTAGAATTAGTAACGGAGGCTTGGTCAAACTGTCAACTTGAGATTTGAATCTGCCGGAAGGAAGTAGTTCTGCACAAAAGAGGGTTTTAAAGACAATCCATTGTTATTTCTTATTTATTTACACACTTGTGCCATCAAACTGTTGTATAAACACAATATCACACTTGTAGCCGTGCGATATGGCCGTATATCAGCACAGCAGTGATTACCTACGGCACTCGGCCTGTTAGCCACATGGCTACTCATGTGATATTGCTCATATATAATATATACATATATATATATATATATATATATATATATATATATATATATAAATTACTTACCTAAGCCTAACTATGAAATGTTTCCAAACGACACCTTCAAGACATTCATTAAGCTCAGAGATGGCATGCCAAAGCTTAGCCTTGCCAGGAGGAACACTACAAATAAACACACAATATTATTTCACACCTTCTATTTATAACTGAAACCTTCTGGCTAGTAAATCATTTGTGGTAAACATTCATTTCTCTGAGAGCGATTTCCTCAGGTTAAAAGCATACAGAAGAGAAATATTAACTCATTAATTCAGTCTTTAACACTCTAGCATCCATTTAATGTTGTTGTAATGAATATAATTCATTTTAAAAGCCCTATTGACAAAATGTGCATCCATAATAAAAGTGAATTGCCCCACTGAGAGCAGAAAAGATCTTTACACACCTTGCCTCTTTGTGTGTTTGAGGCAAAAAGAACCCAGTTCACAGCGAAGACACCTGAGAGAAGAGAAATAATTATGAAGATGACTGATAATGAGTTTAGGAAAAACACCACCTTGTCTGCAGAGCTACTTATAGACCAATACAGATACAATTTTATTTTATACCATACATATACACTACTATTCAAAAGTTTGGAGTCGATATGATGTTTTGTGAGAAAAGAACAAATGTATTGATCAGTTTTTCAGCCACAGAGTAAGATAACATAGGGCGCAGTCTTGCAATGTTTCTTGCAAAGTTTTAACCATATTCTGGACATGAGAATCAAATGTTACATTTGCATAAAATATCACCCCCAAATGTTTTAATTTTGTTTGAAACTCCATAGCAGAGCCATCTACCTTTAGGGTTAAAGCACCAGCTTTACATATTTGTTGGGGTGAAGCAATTTTGAGACATCCATATTTTTATCTCAGAAATACAATGTTTAAGAAAGGCAACAGCAGTATTATCACTAGGTTTTGAATAAATGTAAATCTGAGTGTCATCTGCATAAAAATGAAACTTAAGACCAAGGGATCTTAGAAGTTGACCAAGGGGAAAAATGTGCATGCTAAAAAGTAAGGGACTCAAAACCGATCCCTGGGGAACATCAAATTGCACTGAACCAACTTTGGACCTGCATCCACCCAAGGACACAAACTGTCTACGATCTGATAGGTAAGACTTGAACCAGTTTATACAGTGTCAGTAACACCAAAAACAGTTTCCAAACCAGTGAGTAAAAGAGAATGATCTACAGTGTCAAAAGCTGCACTGAGATCGAGAAGAAATCGAAAATCGAAAAACCCCATTATAAAACCCCATAGGAAAATCTCGAAGGAATCAGCGGTGAATTAGTTTTTCGGGTTGTGATGTCATTCCTACACAACTCTATTAACTCTTACGTTAAGTTAATTGTAATTAACAATTGCAAAATAAAATCACACACAGAAAATGGCCCAACTTGATTGCTGTAGCAGTGATAGAATAACAATTAATGATGAATAAAGAAATAAAATGAACAATACATCTAAAGCCAGTTTTGTGTATTTTAACCTTTCATCTGCCATGTTAAACTGTTTCGAATATACTTCATTTTAATAATTAGCATATCATTTAATAAATTCGATTGAAAGCTTTACTCAACTGAGAGACCTAATATTTACATATAACAGACAGTATAGTAAAAAAAAAAAAAAAAAAAAGAGTTTAATTCTAAGACTCAGGTGGAAAATTATCATGTAAAGCTTTTTTGTGCCAATGACCCTCACTCACACTAACTTCGGGGGGAAAGTTAAAATAAACTCGCCACTTTAATTTGATTTTTTTCTATTGATTATAGTTTGACAGAGGCGCTGTGTCTTATGCGGTTTATTTTAGTATTTTCCAAAACGCCTATAAACACAGCAGAGCTAGGCTGCTCAATGTCAGACATAAGGGGCAAATCTTCACAGAGCACTTAGTCTGTGTTTATTTCAAAAGAAAAGCATCAGGGAGATAAACTTCCCATCCGGCACATACAAAGCCAAATCCAGACTGCGGTAAATCCAGACCATTACCTGAGCTTATACTGTGTTATGTGCTCTCTGTTCATGCACTAATGTCATTTCATCCCCCTTCAGCACTGGAAATAGCCTCGGGAGATCACTTCTCTGCATTACAAACATTGCATTGATATTAAATGTAAATTTAATTCTGACTTGGTTTTAGGTACTCAAACACAGAGCTCCTGAAGGAGAACTTCAATGCACAAATATACAAATTAAGAGCTGTAGCTGCTGCTCTGAAGCTATTTTAAGGGAATGCACAATAATAAAGTGCATTTTATTCTTATTTTATTACTTCAGGGCCTGAAATGTAAGGCTTAGAGAAACACAGTTAGTAGGTTTGGGTTTTGCTGAGACTGTTTCCAATAACACCAATGTCATTTCTGTCTGCCGCATATTAGGAGGAAGAACCAAACAAAGTTTGTGGCGGTTTTCAGCTGCTCCTGAGGTAATCTGCGTTATCACCAGGATATGATGTACGGGCATCTGGTTTGGAAATGAGTTTACAAAAAACAATGAGTAGTTGAGTTGATATCTCTGGGTAAGACAGTTCTTCTGTCTGCAAGCCTTAGCACTAGAATCTGAGGAAAAAGGGAAAGCAAGATGAGAGGCAGTAGGGAAGCAGGAAAACAAACAACCAAAAAAAAAAAAAAAAGTAGACAAAGTAATCTTCCAGTCACGTTTTTTTCCCCCAACAGCCCTCAATAGAATATCATTACCGGGGTCTGCATGCAGGCTGCATGCTGAGGAATGGTGGAAGTCAACCTTTTTTTCCCCTCAAAAATCAGTGTGCAAACATTCCCACCGGACAGTGATACAGCACAATGAAGGAAACAGCAGGGAAGGGTAGAAAGAAACAGCGGAAGAGCTTTGTTTTAATTAAACTGTTGCTATGACACCATGAAAATGATGATGTCATTCTCGGTTCATTTTCTAAACTGGAGCTAAAAAATAAATCCAAAAACATTATTTTCTACTGACGTCAGATACTTTTGTGGTTTTCTGTGGAGACCGGGAGAGCTGTAACTCTGTCAACATTCACTCATTCCTTTGACTTGCTTTCTTCTGTGGAACACAAAAGAAGATATTTTGAAAAATGTGTCAGAGTCTGTTACAATATGTTTTATGTTTTACAATTATATTTGTTGTTCTTAAACGGAGCCTCGAAAATGACATACCGGAAAAAAATAAGCTAAATCGTGCACATGATTTACTAATTTGTGTAAAATGCGCATGATTTAGCAAATCGAGGGAACGAATTAGTAATTTGTGTGCACAATTTAGCAACAACTGTATTTTTTTATAGAAGATGGTGAGATTGTGTGTGTGATTACCGAAAATAAATTTGATTACCACAATAAAATCAAGCACAAAATTGTTTTGTAGGTGGTTACAGATCACATGGACATGATGATGGGGGAAAAAATGAGATAGGAAGAAAGGGCATTTTTTTTTCAATGCTTTTGCGTTCGGTCGCAAAAGTTTTGCTTTCCCCCAAGAAAATTTGCATTCCCTTCACAAAACTTTTGCATTCCACCGAGAATCTTTGCATTTGCTTGCAAAGAACTCAAAAGGTTTGTGAGCAAAAGCAAAACTTCTTGGGGGAATGCAAACATTTTGTGAGCAAACATAAAGCTTGTCAGGTGAACTCAAAACATTTGTGAGAGAACACAAAAGCATTGAAATATAAATTTTCTTCCCATCTCATACTTTTTTTATGTCCCTTTAGGGGCTCTATAGTTTGTAACATCAGCACTCTTTGTACTTGACATATACACAGTTTAAGGGTAAATAGTATATTTCGAAACAATTTTATAATATATTTTTACAATATATTTTAATTTTACACTATTTACACTATTGTTCAAGTTTTTTGATTAATAAAGTCATTATAATGTTAGAAAAGATTTCTATTTGAAAATGTTCTTGTCCTGAAAAAAGCAGCAAATCAGCATATTAGAATGATTTCTGAAGGATCATGTGACACTGAAGACTGGAGTAATGATGCTGAAAATTCAGCTTTGCTATTGCAGGAATAAATTACATTTTAAAATTTATTAAAATGGAAAATACTTCTTTCAAATTGCAATAATATTTCACAATATTACTTTTTTTTTTTTTTTTTTTGATCAAATAAGAGCATAAGCAAAATATACTTCTTTCAAAAATGTATTAAAAAATCTTACTGACCCCAAACATTTGAACGGTATAATGTACATATGCAAATATTAAAATGTGAGAGACACACACACAAAAACTAGTTAAACAAAATGTGTTGCAACACTCCATGATCTCCTTTGTTTTTCCATTTTTGTTTCCAAATAACCAAAAGTTTCTAAGAGCTGATTTTGTCAGAAACTGGCTCTGCTTTGTTTAAAATATATTTATGTTTGATGCATTACTGCATGTGTCTTATGCAATCTCAACTTTACGGTCTCACAGGGATCACATGTTTCTGAGCTCCCATACGCTGCATTAAAACGAACGTCTGAGCAGCCCAGTCAAGGGTAGGACATTGCATTAAAAGTGGTTAACAGATGAAATAAGCTATCCCATGGTTCCCCATGTGAGTTCAAATCAATGATTCAACTGCATGCTTTACATAAGCCATACTCACGCAATGAATGACAAGACCTTTGGACTCTTTCCAATGACACTTGATTAATAAGAAAAAAAACCCTGAAAAACTCCTGAAAGCATCATATTGGGAATATGCTTTTCCTGATTCCCCCTGAAACTAATTCCCCTTGACTGAAAGGAAGGTTGCGCTCTCACTGATCTGTACTTTTGATGCTTTTTGCTTAAATCCCTCTTCTATACAAGGAGATGAGAGGCTGCATAAAAATTTCATTAGAGAAATTGTTTTTAGATTGTTCTAATGTATCTGCAGCTGCAGGGAGTA
The DNA here is from genome assembly GCA_037950675.1 of Hypophthalmichthys molitrix. Lineage (NCBI taxonomy): Eukaryota > Metazoa > Chordata > Actinopteri > Cypriniformes > Xenocyprididae > Hypophthalmichthys > Hypophthalmichthys molitrix. The sequence goes on along the minus strand of CM075514.1, from coordinate 19,567,227 downwards.
AATCTTCCTATAAGCCGCCAACATGCACCTGAGTTATTTCTTCACAATAAAAATCTGATTAAATCTGGACCGACAGGCATGTATCATCCTCTTCCATGGTTTACAAATCAGAATGAGTCACGTCATCAAAACTAGTACAATATTGTTGTGACGCCCAAAAATCTCTAATCTATCAAATAGTCAATAATAAATAAATACAATTGGTCCAAGAATCGATCCCTGTGGGACTCCAGTAGTACAATCAAGAAAGGATGAGTATGGGTCAATGATGTGACAAATCATTTTTTTGTCCAGAGGCCTTAATAATAATAAAAAACAAAGATATGACATCCAAAGTATGTAAGGTAGCACAACTAGATCTCTTTTACTGAATCCAAAAGGTTTTAATTATATTTTGCTACATATAAAGGTATTTTAAAGATTTTGAATTATCAAAAGATCATTTGGTTTAACTGTCCATTTCAGCCATTTCATTTGTGATTCAAATATCTTAAAATGTAATAAATGTATATATTTTTTATTTTGGCATGATTTTATAACATTATATATATGCAAAATGGTATTAAAATTATATGTAGAAGTCGTTTCTTTGTTATGAGAAAGAATGTCCGGAAAAAGTCATTTCATTGATGTCATTCGGAGTAACCAATATAAAAGGACAATTTTGGATGTGGTCAATATCATGTGACATCATTCAGACAGAGCAAAGGACCACCTGGTCATGAAGCAAAGTAACTAACTCTCTTTTAACTATTTGAAAAATTCATGTTTTCACTTACTTATGCATGTCCCGAAACATCAGGTCATTCGGTACAACCGCTATAAAACATGGAAAATGTTGTAATATTTTAAAAACTTGTACTAAAAATAAAATGTTTGATTGTCCTTTTGCTAGCTAGCTAGATATCAGCCTGTTGGCATTGTTTGAAAATATTGTCATTCGGTATAACCAAAAGTATCATTCGGTAAAACCGAAATTTTGGTTAAACCAAATGACTTTTTTGGTGACAATTTTTATCCATCTTGTAAAAAATGACAAAAGCAGTGTTAATTGATTATAAAAACCACAAAATCTCATTGTTAACACTTAATAAAACTTCAAAATTAATTATATCTCCATTATGTTTTTTTTTACACTTTTAAAAACCTTATTTGTCAATGACCTATATACATAACTGATTCTTATACATTGTTTCCTTAAGTTTAAATATGATTCCATCCATGTTAGTGTTTGAATTAATTATAAATAGCCCCATGAATATCAAAAGAATTCAATTACATTACACATTCAATGTTGATTAATTAGATTAATTAGTATTAGTACAAGCTCTAGTCAAGGCTTTATCAAGCTGCTTTACGGTCTTTATTTGTCAGATGTGTCACCTTTATTTATAAATTGCTATGACCTAAGGTTGTTTTGTCACTCTTTTTCTTGTCACCCTGGCTGTGAAGCAAGCACTATACGACAGCTATATTGAGTGTGCAGAAACCCTGGGAGATATTCTGCCTCGTTCTTAATTACGGCTGATTAAAGTGACATTTTGTCACCCTTGTGTCTGCTGACATCAGACAGCAGGATTGTGAACAAGACCAGGGCTTTTCACCTTGCATTCTTTCTCATTCAGTGCGAGTCAGAATAAAAGCATCAATGCTCACAATACAAGATGGCTTGGCGTTTACTGTGAATGTGGCATCTCTGAACACCCGGTCAGCATATGTCATGGTCTACTCCTTTAGTTGGAGTAAATGCAGCTTTGTGCGAAAGAAAAACTTGCCTTGGAGCGAAGCAAGCTGTTCGTCTTATTTAAAGCTTTAAGTCATGAGTCTGAAATAGAAAGAAAAAACACAATGTGTTTAATTGGAAATGTGTCACTCATGCGTTGAATTCAAAACTTTAGGACACAATTTTTTTTGGTGAAGTTTAATTGGGCTCCCATGAATTTTTTTAAGCATTAGATGCATTTTTAAGCTTTTTTTTTCTTTTTTTTTCAACAAAAAATATATATTGAAATAACTTTCTAACAGAAAATAATCTAAAGTGGATGCAAAAGTTATTAAGAGACGAAGATGTTTATTTTTCATTAAAAAATTAAATATGGATTCACAGATGACCTCTTTGATCAAGGAATTCATTTCAGTGATCTTAAAAAAAGCTGAGAACCAGCCCAAAAATTTGATTTCCATATAATTATCCACTTGTCAGTGCATGAGTGTCATTTGACTCTAATTGGGCCAGTCACTTCAGTGTCAGAGGTAGTTAATGTGGCTGTAGCTTGTCAAAGAACCAAACGGCCGTACATTCCCATTACATTTGTGACTGAGAGACCTCATTGGGCCTTTGGCCACAAAAGAGAAGTTACGCTAAAAAATAAAACTAGAAACTTTGACCTGAGTTCAAATACCATTTCGCTAGTGGAACTCAATGATAAATGATAAGCACTTGGCATATTGGAGTGTTTGTTTCCTGGGATGCGCGAGGGCTGTTTGCTGTGGGGATTTCAGACTGTGAGCGTGACCTCCAAACTCTCTCTCTCTGCCCTTCACACGCCAGCACATTGGGCGACTGGCCGAGGCCAGACTAATCAAAAATGCATGATATCAAAGCAAACTCATCCTCTGCTGCTAAGCAGGGTCCCATTTGAAGATTTGATTTTATGAGGCACAGAATGGCCTTTACATATGAATTTCCGCTCTCATGTCTGTCGTGGATTAGATCATCTCTTAGAGTGTTTTTAAAGCTTTAAGCTCTGGTTAGATTGAATGTGATTTACACAGTTAGATGGTAATGCCAAGTATTCATTCAATTTCAGTACTTTAACACACATTATTGTCAGTGATTGAAGTCGATAAATGCTTATACTCCCCCTGTTTCCAAATCCAGTGTATTTGTGAATTAATTTTAATTTCATGAATTTAGTTAAGGATTACTTTGGGTTCAATAGAATTGTTTCTCAAATAAATAAATAGTGTGACTGTTACAATGGAAGTGTATGGCCCATACACTTCCATTTTTAAACTTATAATAAGCACTTTAATTCTTCTGTTTCTGTTAAAGTTTTATGTTGTCAAGTCAACAAAAATGTAAGATTGGACATAACTTTACAATGAAAAAGTGATTTTCTCACACTAAAGTCATATTAACGCTCATAAAGTTTACATCTTGTGGCTATTCTATTGAAACAGTGATTATTTTAATGTTTACGGATTGGCCCAATTCACTAAAATGGCGTAAAATGAAGCGTAAAATGAGAATCATTCTCACAGAATTTCCATTTGTTCATTTTTTATGACATAAAAGTCAAGGACGTGCTGATTTGTGCATTTTCATGACATACATTTCACCTGCATGCACATTTCCATTTGGAAACACAACAAATTTTTTTTAAAAGAAAACCCAACTCGTTTTGTAAATCGTGTGAGAGAGGCACGGTACAGACAGAAACGCAAGTAACAGGGAATCTCATTATTTTACGTGGACTTTTATGGGGCAAGTCAAAATGCTTCGCCCCGCTTGCCTGTATGTGACATTTCCCTCTCTCATTAATGAGACATTCCGTCAGAGCCGAGCCTGTGCTGAGACCAGCAGACCTGGCAGAGTTTGGCCCAAGGGCCTGTTTCCTTACTGTTCACATATTTACCAACGTGAAATATTCCAGTGCTGTTTCATTCGATAAGGCCAAACGTGTGCTCAGCGCTCCCAGCCAGTAAAAGCCATCACTGCGGAGAAAGAAAAACAAAACAGCTTTGAGTCACAGCAATTTGAACCACAAAAGATGCGCTTATGACGAAGCTTAGCTGCTAATATGGGCTAATTTGTGGGGTCAGCTGACTAAAATGGTTTAGGATTGTAAATTTTGCCATTAGGAGCCACAGATAAAATAAACAGCCTTTTATTTTAGCCATTGACAATGCAAAAAAAGAAATATTTTTGTCCTGTTTGCCAGTACAAATATATAAACAAATTAGCACTGAAAAGGCTTGGCAGGGTTGTTTTTGCTGCTGACCATATTGCATATGCATTTGAAGGAGTTTCCCGTTCAGACTTAAAATTTATGGAAGGAGCATCTATTATGCAAAATCTACTTTTACATGGTGTTTGGACATAAATTTGTGTTGGCAGTGTGTGAACACAACCACCCTACAATGATAAAAATCCACCCACTCCTTTTATTAATCCACATTAAACCAAAGCAGTTTCATTAGACATGCTATTTTTGTTCTCTGAGTAGTGTGACGTCACACTGATCAGGCCCCGCCCACGGCCGCTGACTGACAGTCCTGCATTATCATAGTTTTCACCCTCAGTGAGTTGTACGTTGTCCGCCATTTTCTCCGCGCTCGAGCAGCTGTAGTGACAATGTCTCCTCTTAAAAAGGATGTGTTAATTAACACATTTTTTGTGTTATGGCTATTTTTAACACATCTTGTGTAATAAGAGAGAGAGAGAAAGAGAGAAACAACACTGTGTTCAACACAACATGTGTTAACTATCATCCAGTCACAATGCTGCTACGTCACTCCGCAAGCCGTTAAGCAAGTTCGCGCCTCTTTCCTCATCGGTGGACTTATAAAAAATTGCTTTTGCTGTATTGCATTCATTTTAACTGGTCAAAAATAGAACATCTATGACACAAATTGTGTGATTTATTAGTGTGTTAAATATTTTATGCCTGTGTTAAGAAGAATAACACACTGGTTGAGTTAAAAGTAAGACAAAATGTGTTGTCCTTAACTAGACACACAGGTGTGTTAAGATATAACACAGGTTGTGTTGTTTTTAACACATCTGTTTTAAGAGTGTAAGCAGTCTCGGTGTTCTGTTTTTGGTTGTAAGACTGAATATAAGACTCTTCATTTTTTCCCAACATCTAAGCCACTGAGGAGACAGTGGATTAGTTTTATTTTTGAAGGTAATGCACCTCAAAATCTACCTATAATTCTAAAAGTTGTAACTTCTTCCTAAATCTCTCCATTACTGACAATCATCATTTTGGCTGCGTGAGATTCTCCAGCTTTGTTGTTGTTGAGCAACCGAAGCGCGAGCTGTTAAAGCTCCGCCCTCTTCTGGAAAGGGGGCCAGGAGCAGCAGCTCATTTGCATTTAAAGGAACACACACAAAAACGGCGTGTTTTTGCTCATACCTAATTAGGGGCAAATTTGACAAGCTATAATAAATGATCTGTGGGGTATTTTGAGCTGAAACTTCACAGACACATTCTGGAGACACCAGAGACTTATATTACATATTGTGAATAGGGGCATAATAGGTGCCATTAAATGAATAATGCAAGGTGATTTACTAAGGTTTGTGCTTGTCAATTTAATGGTATTTGTGCCATTATTTACCGGCCAAAAAAAAGCATGTATTAAATCAGACGCTAATTTGTGCTGCTCTTGGTAGATCGCATTGGTCATTATGGAAATGATCCGGCTGTGTCTGTGTTCTTTCATTTGGATGTTGTCAGTAGATCACGCACAGAACTTTCCACTCCCATCTGCGCTTTTTTGGAATTGTTCTCTCATGCTAATTTCTGACCCCATTGGCAGATATTTTTTCTTGCTCACTTAATTTTGATACATTTTTTGTAAAACAAGACATAATATCTTACTTAACCTCTTGTTTTGCTAATTCTGCTTCTAAAGTAAATGCATCTTGATTTATAAATGTTTAGATACCTGTATTGTAAAACAAGACAAATATACAGAGTAAGTTTTTTTTTTTTTGTAAATAAAAATCACAGGTACATTTTTCTGAAAAAAGAAAATGTAGGGCTTATCAAACACCTGAAAAACAACACTCAAATTGTTTTCTGCTGCAAAAGGGAAGATAACTGTTTGGTTAATTAAGTTTGCTTGCTTCATAAGTACAGTTAAACGAACGCAAACTGCAAAGTCAAGCACAGCCACAATCTCTAATTACTCCATTTACTCTGAGACAGCAATGCATTTTACTCTCTTTACTTTATTAGACTGAGCGATGTGATTTTACAAATATACTGATTACATTCTAAAGCATGTGCGCTCTTTAGTGAAAGCTCATTTAAATAATATATTTATCACAGGCTGTAATGAAATCACTCAATTTATGAGCATGTAGGCGAGCAAGAGAAGCTGAAAGAGAGAGAAATAAACTGAGAGGGAAGGTTCTTGTGGGAGATAAACACAGATAGCAGTTTTCAATCTGGCTTTGACTGAGATTTCTGACTTTCATAATTTAAGCAACATTTTCCTGAAACAGCAAATCTCCATTTCAGGATATACATATATGTTTCATTATTTGACTCTCTGTGGCCTCTCTGCAGTTGTTCTGCTATGCAATAATGCACTGGAGCTGATATATTATATTGTGTGGCTCATCTGGCTCATGCCGTATTGCACGTTCGGTCCTCACACCAATGAAACTCAGTGTGGGTGTGTGAATCAATGATGGTCTAAAGTCACAAACATGAATGAGTCTGCCAGCAAAAGGAAGACATCTCAGGCTTTTGGAGTCAAAGCATTTGTTGGTCATGGAATTTTACATAATTACAAGGTTGTGTTCAAAACACCCATGCAATCCTTTCATTTACTCACCCTCATGTTGTTCTAAACCTGTATGACTTTCTTTCTTTTGTGGAACTTTAAACTTTTTTGTTTGTGGATCTTTTTTTTTTTTTACTATTATTCAATCATGACAGCTCTCGGAATAGTTTTAGAATGTTATTGAATATAGCAATCTTAATGTATTTGGTCTTGGTGGACTAGATCTGCTACGCTGCTGCTGCTTTTGATTATTTCTGCTGCTGCAGAGCAAGTATGGACTTGCTACTGCTAATAGATACACAGACACACTGCTGTGAGCATGTAAGATATGCTGCTGCTGCATAAATATACATACATAAATCAAACACCAGATCTACGCAGGTGGAGCTGGGGGAGGTGGAGGAGTTCAGAGGAACTCTAATAGCGTGCTGTAGGACTAGCTTACAGCGAACAATGAACCAGACAATTTAAATGCTGAGCAAGCAGTCTTATTGGCTGCAGGATCAGCAGAGGCCAATTAGATTGTGCAATGCGGTAATGATGTGATTCCTTGCAGACTGAAGGTAAAGGTCTAATCAGTCTGCACCCTCTAGAGTTTCATGACTGAACTAAATATTTATTTTACTTATTTTATTCTATATTTTGATTCATTTCAATTTTATTCAATATTTAAATATTTTATACATTTCTTTCATTGCATCTGACTAGTGAAACGTGTAAAAAGTTACTTAAAGACAAAACACTGATGTGATCCCTCCATTTACTCACACTCATGTTGTCCCAAACCTCTGACTTTCTTTCTTCTGTGAAACACAAGATAACTTATTATTTACTTTATTTATACTAAATTTATTTATTTATTTAATATTTATTATTTCTTAAATTTAAAATGTATTTAAAATTGTATTTATTTAAATGTTAACTATTTAACATGTTGGTTTAAAAAGTCACTTAAAAAAAGGAATTTATCAAAGTTGTTTCAAAGGTGACAACAACAAAAACATACATAATTGGGCATTCACAAAGCAATTTGTAGCGACAAAGCGGTAGGACTCTCATTTTTAATGAGAGTTAGTGATTTCCGGTGACATTTACAATAAGAGACCATTGGTGATGCAACGAGAGTTGAAGAGTATGCAAATGAGTATACACTGACCACCAATGGGAGTGCAAATAGCGACCCACTGCCTGATTGAGTTGGATAACAAGAATCGACACCTACTAAAAACCAACAGTACAGCAACTCAGCAAGCTCCAATGATTCATATTTTAAGGAAAAGTATAGTTTAATCCTACTAACTTCCTAAAAACAAAACTAAATTCCTGAAAGTCAATATAAATAAAACTGATTTGACTTAAATTAAGGTATATTTTAAGTTCACAAAACTTCTAAGTAAATACATTTGCAGAGATGAAAGCTCCCACTTGCTACCGTGACGTCTCCTGACAGATAATGAACAGAAAACCAGCCTTCTAATCTAATTTCTAACACACCAACCTATCCCATCTTCTTTCTGATATGAAACTGTCAAAGCTTCCCAACTACAGTGCCAAATGTGAGTCAGTTTCTACCATGAAAGTTCTAATCCATGTCTTGTGTGATTTTCAGGTTGCTGTTACACAGAGTTAAAGGTCACGCATAGAGCCGGTACTCTGTGGCAGCAGTGTGAGTTTGTCCCTCAGGCTTTCTGGATCCAGTAGGTGGCATTTAGCTTGTACTCACTTGCTGTGTGACTCTAAGTTCTCAAATTCCAACAATATCACTCTTCCAAAGAAAGATCAGCAGGTCTCCGTGGCCTCACCAGGACTCTGGGCACTCTGAGTCACTGAATGCCCCAAAAGGTCTTGCCTTTGAAAGGCCGGATAGGAGCGAGTGCAACATCGGGGGCACAGGAGGCTGGACTTCTGCTGTCCAAGGCTTTCTTGCACTCCAGAGGGGGTTTGCTCTGTGGAATAAAAGGAAGTCAGTCCCTTGCATTAAAGCCACTGGAGACTTTTGATTTGCTGCTTTTTAAACACCAGATACAAGGGTTTTGGTCAATATGGAGTTGTTTTCTTTTACTTATTTTTTAACTCTTACTTATCCGATAGTTCTTCTACTGTGTAAGTGGATCTGTGGATAGCTTTCACAGTCACACAACAGGAGAACAGGAGAATAAGACAAAAAGAGTGTCTGAAATGTAAAAAAAAAAAAAAAAAGCAGAAGCAGAAAGGGATTAATGGAAGTCTGAATTGAATGATTGCGTAACACGCCGTCATCTTAAATGCCTCCATCTGGTCAATTTTTGAAGGCAGTGTAGATGTAGCTTCACTGCCAGTGATAACCCACAATCCTCTTTGTGTGTGATTTGGCGGATGATCTAAATAATTAAATTGGTGTCTGACAAGGAGATTATATATATATATATATATATATATATATATATATATATATATATATATATATATATGGTCTTGGCAGAATATATCTGCTACGCTGCTGCTGCAGAGCAAGAACAGACTTGCTGCATTCACAGATACATTCACAGACAATACAATCACAGACATTGCTGTGAGCATGTAAGACATGCTGCTGCTGCACATATAACATACATGAAATAAACCCCATAGCAGATCTATACAGGTGCAGCTGGGGAAGGTGGAGGGTATCTGAAAGCGGGTTGCAGACTGCTAACAGCAAACAATGCCAAGTATTTGAATGTTGAGGAGCAAGCTCATTGGCCGCTGATACCACAGCATAGCTGCGCTATGTAGATAATGACGTGATCGCTACCAAAATGAGTTATGGACCTATCAGCCTGTGCCATCTAGAGTTTCATGCCAGAACTTTGTATATATACACAGTATATTTGTGTGTGTGTGTGTGTATATATACTGCTTCACGAAGCTTCGAAGCTTTACAAATCTTTTATTTCAAATCAGTGGTTCGGAGCACTGCCAAAGTCACGTGAACCATTGACACATGACATAAAATCACGTGACTTTGGCACTCCGAACCACTGATTCGAAACAAAAGATTTTTAAAGCTTTGAAGCTTCATGAAGCAGTGTTTTGAAATCGCCCTTCATTAGATATTGTTGAATAAAGGCATTATTTTGTTTTTTTGCCACACAAAAAGTATTCTCGTCGCTTCATAACACTAAGGTTGAACCACTGTAGTCACATTAGCTGTTTTAAATATATCTTTAGTACCTTTCTGGGCATTTGAAAGTGTAAATTAACTTGCTGTCAATGCAGGCCTCACTGAGCCATCGGATTTTATCAAAAATATCCTTATTTGTGTTCCGAAGATGAACGAAGGTCTTACGGGTGTGGAACAACATGAGGGTGAGTAATTAATGACAGAATTTTCATTTTTGGGTGAACTATCCCTTTATTTATATCAATAAATTATTCTCACAAATGATTAAATTACAATAATTTTAATATTGTCTCAAAATCAAAATAGACCCTATTTACATTCTTAATACATTCACCTGGTCTTATTATGAATGATTCATTAGAAGAGAAAAAAGAAAGTTTGTCTTCATAATCTTTAATTAAAACTTTCTCAGCAGCCTCTGGAATGACTTCAGCTCCCCGCCAACTACCTGCTCCATTTTTGGATGTAACACCCACTTCCTACAATCCAATCAATTACAGATGGATAAAATGAAGTCCCACTCTGCTTTTTTTCACATTTAATATCCTCTTTCACTCAGAAATGTCACATTACAGAAGTAAAATTGGTTGCAAATGACATTTTATGTTGACTTTAAGAGGTACAAAAATGCTGTCTCACACGCCGAGACTAGGAACGGAGGCTGCAGGGAAGTAGATTTCATCCTGAATCAAGATGCCATAGATTCAACAGTGACAAGTCTGTGCACATTCAGAGGGTGAACTGCCTAGCGCATCTTTTAATCAGCTTTTTGTTCTGCTTGCACATGCCCTGCACTGGTTTAGATGCTTATCACTTCTCCCATCTATTGAATTCTAATGGGACATTTAAATCTAAAGACCTCAGTCTTAAATCAGGTAGTGTGAACCGATTACGTCTGGCGGGCCGAGCTAAGCGCCGAGACGGGCTCCCGCCCCACAGAGTCAGCCTGCATTTGGCTTTCTCATTTCCTGCAAATAGCGCAGGCTCTGTTTGGAACCCCTCCTAATACAGCGGCCCACTTGCATTTGAATAGGTGGATCAGTTCACCTAGTGACATTGTTTTATACAGTAAAAGATATTGAATTATGCTACATAATACCTCAATACTTTCACTTTTTTTATCTATCTATTCAATATTGCTAGTGCACAATCGCAGCTAACAAAAATATACGTTTTGATAATGTTCCTATTAAAGGGTTAGTTCAAGCAAAAATGAAAATTCTGTCATTAATTCTGTCAAAATAACCATATTTATTTCCAAAACAGTACTCACTACAATACTACCCCTTGAAATATTTATCACGGAATAATTGACTGTTTGACTTTTTTTTTTTTTTTTCCTCAAATCAGACTGTACAACCATGCTCTATTAGCTCTGCACATTGCGGCTGAGCTCAGGAGAAGAAAAAAAATGGTGTCTCTCATTACAAAAAGACACAGGTGTAGTGATTGCCTTATTACAATGAGCTGTGGGAATTTATTCATGCTGTTCACCACCTTGTTGTTAAAAACAGCTTAAATTAGAACAAGGACATAAATTAGGCCCCAATGAGAAACAGGGCGATATCTTTAACTGACATTGCTTCGTCTCTGCTTTGTTCTGCTCTTTATTCATTACATTACAGTTTCTGTGTGCAGGATGTTAGATGTTAGTACACTGTATACAATATGTTTCTAATCAGCAAAATTATTATTGTTGACTAGAACTAAATCTTTTTCTGTAATTGAAAGCTGAAATAAAACAAAATATAAATATTAGATGAAAAGCTTAAAAGTAAGTTAAAAACGAAAATGACCTTTTGCCTTCTAAAATACCAAAATATCTCAAACGGAAATAAAAACAAATTAAGTAAAAAATAAATATAATTAAAAAAAATGAATAAAAATGACAACAAAATCATAAAACCTAAAATCAAATTTGAAAATATAAAAATTAAAGCTATAAGTATTAATAAATACTGTATATTAGGAATATCTCCTCCGCACACAAAAGCACCAGTCAGCAGTGCAGTAATTGCTTTTCATAAGGCAAATTTGCTTTTACTCCCATCCAGTTAATGACATGAAGCAAGAACATTCTTCAGAGTGGCAGAAAAGGAAGTGGCCCGAGTTGCACCGGCCAAACTCGTCCATTCCATTTGAGTAAATAACCCGGAATATACAGTATATACTCTCCCCACACACTTTGAAAACCACTGCTTTAGCAGCACTTGAGCTGTGTATTTGTTGACCCTACCATTACTTCAAATCAGGGCTGAGTAATCTGTTAATTCATCCTTTTTTGCATTGCTGGCACTCTATAACCCATAAACTTACTGTAACAGCTCATCTGATACACACAAATCATGACAGGATCACAAGCTGAAAGACTTTATCACACATTGTGAATCACTGCAGCTTAAAGAAGACACAATCACTAAAATTGCTTGCATTTAATAAGTTGGCACTTACATTCCTCTTAGCAAGCTTATCTCAATACCTAGATTGAAAGACAGTAATGCCTTTCTTTGCACTTTAATATGAATTTCATATCAATGAATTTCATTCAATTTCTAATAAATAAAATAGGTCTAAAGCCTTTCCCAAAATATTCTTAAAATATCCCTGAAATAAAAACAGACAGGTGTCAGGGAAGGGTCAGGACAATCATATTTTGTGTACTATTTGACATGCATGGTTGATATGGAGTTGCTATGTGGGTCTCACTGGTTCTCACTCATTTCTCATTAAATAATGGAAATGGAAACAAAGAAAATTCATAAAATTTCAGTTTCAAAATTTTAAATCATAGAAATGTAATATTAACCATTAAAATGTATTTGATTGTGTATTATAACAAAATTATAGCTTAATGAATGTCTTGAAGGTGTCGTTTTAGAGTCACTTCATAGTTAGGCTTAGGTAAGTGTAATTTTTTTCCATTCTCAATGAATAAATATATTCTTTTAACATTTATTCAATTTAAATTTTATATATAATTAAAATTGAATAAATGTTAAAAGAATATATATATATATATATATATATATATATATTGCTACAATAAAATACAGCAATTAAAGTAATATTGTGTATTATTGCAGTATTACTATGTTATTCCTGTGACAGTAAATCTTAATTTTCAGCAGCCATTACTCTATTCTTGAGTGTCACATGATTCTTTAGAGATATTATAGAAAGATTCTTCAGTGAATATAAAGTTCAAGAACAGCACGCACTTAAAATAGAAATCTTTTGTAACATTATAAATGTCTTTACTTAAAAAAAAATTTAAAAAAAAAACACTGACCCCAAACTACTGAATGTTATAATATAATATAATGTTAAAAGGTAAAATAAATTTTATCTTATAGTGTCTAAAAAGATGTTGAAGAGGCCATCAAACGATCTCTTTGTAAAGGTAGTGAATGGACTTGCAGGGCTAAAAATCTGTAATGTCTGGCTGTGATTTAAAAATCAATGATGCAGAAGTCTCAGATGTGAAGAAGAGGGACAGGAACTCACTCCTCCACACACAAAAGCACCAGTCAGCAGTGCAGTAATTGCTTTTCATAAGGCAAATTTGCTTTTACTCCCACCCAGTTAATGAAATGAAGCAAGAACATTCTTCAGAGCAGCAGAAAAGGAAGTGGCCCGAGTGGCACCGGCCGAATTCTTCCATTCCATTTGAGTAAACACCCCGGATCGAGAAGTCATGTGGCATTCATTGATTGACAGATCTCTATTACAAAAGCTTATCATATCCCTGTCCGCAATTATCCTTCTGGAGGATTGGCCAAAGATTTGATTTGTGAGGGGATCATGGTCACACAGGTGTGCGAGGAGGAGACATACGATAACCTACTATGTGCACTTCATTAGCGCTTTTCTCCACATGCTAATGCTAATATTCCTCTCTATAGCTCAGACTCTGCAGTGACCCGCCGATAGTGTCACACGCAACTCAGAGAGTAAAAACTATGAAAGGTTCTACAACAATGATGGTGATTTGATGATGACGCAGAGTGCAAACAGGCTAATCTTTGTTTTATTGCTTGTCTTTTTTAGGAGGCTTTTTGTGGTTTTTATTGACAGACAGATTTGAACCTCACTCTCCTACATGAGCTCCTCAACTCAACCTATTCTGCCTTCTAACATGAAGAGTATGAGTATTATGAGGAATGCTAGTTGTGAAGTTATCTTTGTATATGACAGCATAATGGAGAAAGAGAGAGTGTGGTTGAGCCATCTTCAGTGTTGCATGTCTGTGGTTATGGGGTATAGTATGAAGGTGAGGATGGCTGGGTCAGCAATGACAGAAGGAAGCTTTGTACATCTCCGCTAGAGTGAACGCAGAGACGCTCCACTACCTTCACTAATATACCCTACTGACTTGCTGCAGAGAAGCTTCACATGCACGAACACACAAACACACACACATATGCCCATAGATATAAAAATTCTGTCATGTATACCTACCAGGTGTGCCGCACACATCCTGAAAACTGAGGCCAAAGCATTTTGATCACCTCCTGGTGGCTGGCTGCAGTATAGGACGTAAACCCACAATCTCTATTTAATGGAATGGGACGCGAGCCGAATAAATTTTTTCTGTCACCTTAGGTAGTTCTTATCTTGCTGATGTATGTTCAAGTGTTCTTTTTTCTAATAAGCTTGGTTTTAGCTAGTTATTAGAAGATATAAAAATTGTGTGTACCGCCATGATTGACAGCTGTGCTTGCGATTGAGTCTGAGGGATAATGGGTGGGATCTTGATACCACGGCTCTGGTTCCAAATGACATCATCGTCACAAGATGTCAGTGACCATTTCTGGGATATTGTGGCTTAATTTTTCTAAAGTTGAAGTATGTGGAGACATGTCTTCCATCTTTCTTTCTTTTCTTTTTTTTTACAGTCTATGGTACCTACAAGAGAAGAAAATCACATATAAGATCTTTTTAAAAACTAATTTGTGTATGTCTGACTCTTCTACATAGCAATCAGATACAAAGGAGAGCAAATGGAGAATTTTGCTGAAGTTTCCCAACTTACCAGTTTGTTCTGATGAGGACGACACTAAAATAACCCCATGTTTCACAAGAGACTTCAGCAATGTCCCAAATTTTGCTCAGATCCCAAAATACCAAAATAGTCTGCAATCAAAAGTTAAAGGTCTCAGTATGAACGCCAATATTTCTCATCAAATTATTTTGAGCTATGATATTTAAGAGCCATATTTTAACGATCTAAGCGCATGGTCTAAAGCGCACGGTGCACTTAGGACCAGTCCGAATCCAATTTTGCTAGTTTAACGATGGGAAAACATGGTCTAATAGGGCTGTCTCTAGTCTCTTAATGAGTAATGGGTGTGTTTTGGGCATAACGTGCAATAAACCAATCAGAGTCTCATCTCCCATTCCCTTTAAAAGCCAGTTGCACCTGCTCCATGGCGGAATTTGCAAGCGGGAAAACTGAACACTTCTCTAGCAAGGAACCAGATCTGCTCATGCGCGAGGTTAAAGCGTGCAAACAGACCATCTACGGGACAAGCCGTATTCCACCAAGGCATTTTTATCTTTATGCACACAATAATAATCTTTTACATTGTAATCCTTGTATTTTTTATATTTGGCATGTTTGTTACATTCATTTGGTCAATAGTGCAGTCTATTTCATTTGCCTCAAAATAGCAATGCGCTAACAATGCACCGCGTTTTCAGACCAGCACGCCCATGGGCGCAAATCCATTTGCTATTTAAACAATGCGGCGCAGGACGTGAAAATGATAACTGCGTTGGGCTGAAACTAGTGAAAAATACTTGCATCGTGCCTGGTGCCACATTGCGCCGGACGTATGATAGGGCCCTAAATGTATTTTATCACCCTGTATTCTTACTGTATATTAACAATTTGTTTAGTTTTTTTTTCTCCTAGATGAAACATCTAAGACAAATCTGATACTTCGTTGGAGATATGAAGGAGAAACAAATGAGCTATAACATTTTGCTCTGGTTATGCACATACACTATTATACAAATAAAACACACACAGACGATCAGAATCGCGTCCATAGATAAACTTACTGTGTTTTGTGTACACATTTGCCTGTAGGCATAATTAACTTATTTAAAACTAAGTTAAAACAGAGTGAATTTCTTTTTTTTTTTCTTTTTAAATACCACCTTAAACATACATTACCAGCCTTGTATTATCGACTTTTGTGGTTTTGCTGCAGGGTGGAGCACATTTCTTCAAACTCACAGATGTGCTGCAGCCTCAGGAGCCGCTCTGGAATGAAAGGTAAAGAAATGTAAATGTCTCTTTCATTGTATAAAACATAGTAACCGTATTTCCATAATACAAAGTGTGAGTGTGGGGTTTAGTTTTCCTCCATTTGACAGACTATTGCATGTGAAATGAACACTTTCAGGCTCTTTTTAGCCTCTCAGGGGCTTCGGTCCCTCTCCCCATGTCTAGACATTAAACAGACTCTTCTCTGACCACCCAGGTGCCTCTCTTTTATTTATCACGGATGACACCTCTGCGAACGAGACAGGAGAATCTTCCTTCACTCTTCTCTTGGCTGCCACAACAGACCTGACAGCTGTCTCTTTTCACTGACGGCAGGATTTTTGCTTTCTTCCGAAGGGCAGTTTTTTAATCACGCATGTGAAATGCGATCTCAATGTTCCTTTCGAGCATTTTAATACGTCAGTATTTCCATATGTTTTGGGTAAGATGTGAATTTTAATGATTTCCTGATGACTGTTGCGTGATTTATTTGAAGTCAAGCTCTGCATCCACATTAGTAAACACTTCTTTTGCTCGCTGACCGCAAAAATGCACGACCTAATACCTTCTATCTCTGAAAATATATTTGAAACTCGTGAAATGAAGATGGCAAAAAAGAAAAGTAATCTTTCTCTTTTAAAGATTTCCAGACAGCACATGGCCTGGTTTATTCTTAGTCGCTCCGGTAGCAGTAGTCTGGTAAAATGATATGAGAATGGACTCAAAACAGCTGAAAATTAATCATTGTGTTCTTGTGAACTGGAAAATTCAATACCTCTGCTATAGCCGTCGATAACGCTGACCAGAGCTTCATGTCTTCAGACCGTTTTACACTCTAGCGGAACTAATTGTGCTCAGTTGGGAATACTGACATTTGATTTCCTTCTCAGAGAAAATATAAACATATTGTGTGGCTGAAATTCAATAGTGCCAAGCAGCTTTTAAAGCTCTCTCTTTTGAAGGATATTTCTCACATTAACAAAACACACAAATTTACACTTTAGACTCTTGCCACAAACACAGTATACTTTAGTGCTCAATTACTTTAAGTATTTGAAGGAAAAATTACATGCATTTTATGAGCTTCTTTTGTTGTGAAATTTTGGATAGGTTGATTAAATTATTATCTAACATAAAATTACCCTAACATGAAAAAGATGATTTTGGCCTGTACCACAGAGGTCTTAACCTTCTCAAATATATCAAAAAAATGAATGATGTTGAATTGACTGTTGAATTGATATTAATATGTGGATGAAAACTAATTTTAAAAAATAAAATTAAAAATATTTTTAATTAACATATTTTACTGACCAAACCCATATTTAAAATTTAATTTATGGGTCAATGATATGACGGGTAATTTTTTTTTGTCTAAAGGCCTTAATAATAATAAAAAACAAAGATATGATATCCAAAGTATGTAAGGTACAACTTGATCTCTTTTAATGAATCCAAAAGGTTTTAATTATATTTTGCTACATATAAAGGTATTTTAAAGATTTTGAAGTGTCAAAAGGTCATTCGGTTTAACCGTCCAAAGGCCAATACAGCCATTTCATTTGTGATTAAAATATCTTAAAATGTAATAAATGTATATATTTTTTATTCTGGCATGATTTTATAACATCATATATCAACATAGTGCAAAATGGTATTAAAATTATGTGAAGAAGTCTGCTTTGTTATGAGAAAGAATGTCCGGAAAAATGAATATCATTGATGTCATTCGGAGTAACCAATATAAAGGGACCATTTTGGATCAAGTCATGCAGTCAATATCATGTGACAGGATGTGACATCATTCAGACACAGTAAAGGACCACATGATCGTGAAGCAAAGTAGCTAGCTCTCTTTTAACTATTTGAAAAACTCATGTTTTCACTTACTCATACGCATGTCCGAAACATCAGGTCATTCGGTACAACCGCTATAAAACATGGAAAATGTAATATTTTAAAAACTTGTACTAAATATAAAATGTTTGATTGTCCTTTTGTTAGCTAGCCAGCAATCTAACTAGATATCAGCCTGTTAAAATTGCTTGAAAATATCGTCATTCGGTATAACCCAAAGGTTCATTCGGTAAAACCGAAATTTTGGTTAAACCGAATGACTTTTTTGGTGGCAAATTTTGTCCATCTTGTAAAAAAAAAAAAAAAAAAAAAAAGCAGTGTTAATTGATTATAAAAACCACATAATCTCATTGTTAACACTTAATAAAACTTCAAAATTAATTATATCTCCATTATGTTTTTTTTACACTTTTAAAATCCCTTAAACAGTTTTTAATTAATATATATATATATATATATATATATATAATCTTAAAAAAAAGGAAAGAAAAATATTGTTACGCATGTCAGGCCAGGTTTGTGAACTTTACTCATCGAAATATGTCAAAATTAAAGGGCCGATTTTTCTTGTGCTCTTAGAACTAAGAGTCATTCAGAAAACCTCTCCATGAATAATGATGAAATGTGGTAGATTTACATTCCTTGATGACTAAGGATTGTGGGTAATTATCAGGATCCCTGCTAGATTTAATCGGTGCTGCATGTGGTATGATTGGCCAAGCAAATTAATCAAACTACCCTCTCTCTCTCTCTCTCTCTCTCTCTCACACACACACACACAAACAGAAAGAGAGACAGAGGTCACCCCAACTTCAACAATGATATTCACCTCTCCACTGCAGAAAATGCCAATAACTTCAGAAATAGTTTTAGAAGATTCTTACAGAAGGACGCAAGTGGGAATTCATGAAAGAATAAATAAATTGCTGGTGAGGTTTTGATTAACTGGCATGGTTAGCATGGCAAATCCCCCTAAAGATTCAGAGATTAGAATGCAAAGTGTCTAAAAGCTCATAAAAGCAGTGTTTTCCCTCAGGAAAGTGGAGGTATTGTTCATATTCAGTGCATTTTCTGTGAAAACAAGCATTTAATCACATTGTGTGGAATGAATGTGTAATATGCCCTGAGTACGTAGCATGCAAAATGACTCTAAATCTCCTCACCGCTTCAGCACTGCACCCAACAAACAGAACGACGGTGGATGCAGGAGTGTTTATTATCATATGTGCTTGTGTTCTAGTAATACCGTAATCGTTTCAGACCAGAATATTCTTCATAAAATGAGAACTGTTTAGCTAGATTGGGATGGAGATGTCACAATTGATTAAGAAAGGTGAATTAATGCCAGCAGTGTATGAAAAAGGTAGACAGCTGGCCAATATATCAACGGATTTACACAAAAGGATTAAGCACTGGTGTAGAACACAATTGTATTATAGACTAATACATATTATGTTCCCGGTTCTCATTGTTAATTCTGAAAAACATATTTACCTTCAAAGAATTTTTATCTGAGGAAAGTAGAGCAATGGGTTGACTGCTTATGTTACAGACTAAAACAGTATTTAGAGCCTTATGTTGTGAATTAGAACAAAATATTAATCAAACAAAATGTTAATATTAATCAAATGCCTAGAAGTAATATAATTTATGAATAGATTAGAAGCAGCATTAATTTGAAAGGAAATTACTGTTTTGCAAAAAAGAAAAAAAAAAAGAACATTTGGGATTAATCAAACTGTGGAGAGCAACGTCTAATAAATATTCATTTTAGCAGCCTTTTACTCAAAATGTTTTGTATAACAACCTTAAAATCTTAAAAAAGTCACGTTTCTCCTGATAAAGGCTTTCTAGAATAGCTTTTAAGACCCCATACTGTCAGAATTGTGGTAGGACTTAAAAAGCATTTGATTGGACAGTGCAGGATGAGTCATCCATAATTTTGGTCTGTTTTCCTGGAATTCATTTGATGTAAATATTAAATTCTAGTCGCCTTTGGCTTGTTGGGGTTTAAAAGACACTCAAAATTAAATTATACAACATTATCATTTTGACTGATAATACTGAATCTGAACTGAGCTGGATTACGACACTACTGCCATCTGCAGAACTTATTTATAGCTGAAAAAATGATCAACAATTATTGAACTGAACTGAATCAACATTAAACTGACTTGAGCTCAATAATGACACTACTGTCTTTTTTGGAGCTGATTTACAGCAGAATTTGTCTCATATTCCATGAAGTTTAATCGTTGATTCTGTTATTTTTCTATTTATTACTGTGAAGGTGCTTTGAAACTATCTGTATTGAATAAAGCACTGTATAAATAAAGGTGACTTGACTTGACACAGATGCTGTCAAAGCCAACACACATGGACTAAAAGCCAAAAAACTCCCTTTTTGATTTCACAGGATCTGGAATTAAAGGGTTAGCTCACCCAAAAATGAAAATAATGTCATTTATTACTCACCCTCATGTCGTTCTTTACGAATCTTTTGTTTCGAATCAGTTGTTCAGATCGCATATCAAACTGCTGGAATCACGTGACTTTGGCGCTCCGAACTACTGATTCGAAACATAAGATTCGTAAAGCTTCAAAGCAGTGTTTTGAAATCACCCACCACTAGATACTGTTGAAAGGTTGTGTTGTATTCTCGTCACTATATAATATTAAGGTAGAACCACTGTACTCACATGAACTGTTTTAAATATGTTTTGAGAACTGTTCTGGATATTGAGAGGTTCGGTGACATTGCTGGCAATAGAGGCCTCACTGAGCCATCGGATTTCATCAAAAATGTCTTAATTTGTGTTCCGAAGATGAGCGAAGGTCTTTTGGGTGTGGAACGATATGAGGGTGAGTAATATATGACATTATTTTCATTTTTGGGTAAACTAACCCTTTAAAACTCTAGAAAGAGCAATAAGAGACAACAGACAAACAAGAAAAGGGATAGATAAAATAACAAAGAATAGACATAGAGAGAAAAACACAGAGCCAGAGATCCCAACATAAGACATCCCCATCATTAAACCAGCCCAGATGGCTCATACACACTGTTCTCTCTTCTTCTTGTCCTGAAATCAAATGTCTCATCCTTTCAAATCTCTTTCTGGGAATACCGAGTACAAGCTGTCAGAAATATGCCAAAAACTTTGCTGTGCTTTTAGAAAGCATTTTGCACCATTAACTGAAGTAGGTTAATGTTGTGAGGCCTCCCTTGGTGTCCCATCATCATTATTACAAACTCTCAATCATCAAAACGAATTCAAATGTGTTTAATATTTTAGGATCTACACTGTCAAATTTACCATGAGCACTTCTGACACCAGAACTGATAAGGAGCCAATCATCATTATGGGATCATCATTCATCATTCTGTTTCACAAGAATGTGTCAATGACATCATCAAGTGAGATGTCAGTTTATTGGTTACTAGAATGGCCACACGTCCAAAAATAGTCATTTACACTCTTAAAAATAAAGTTTCTTTATTGGCATTGGCATAATTCAAGACATATTCTTTAAAATGCGTTGCATACAATGTTGGTTTTTTGCGTGTAGTCAAAGAAACATCAACAAGAAAAAAACTAACTTTAAATGTTTTCTGATGCGAGACTTGTTTTTAAAGAAGTGCATAAAAGCTGATGACTCTTCTGTCAGATACAGTTTAAGTAAAGAGTGCCTGATAAAAATGCATTGTCCTGATATGTGCTGTCAGATGAGATGTTGTTAGAATAATGACACTGACAGCCTGACATTATTTTCATAACTTATTACGAAATAAAAAGTCTCTCACCTCAGAAAAATTGACTTTCCTATCCTGTCAGATGTTATACTGTCCAAGCGGTGCTCAAATACGGAGGTGTGCGCTGTATAAAGAGCAAATGATATTACGAGCATGCAATGTAGTAGTTACATTGTCAATTATTAAGTCATAAAATTACATAACTGGTATGTTGTTTGTTAGCTGGGAAGGATTGCATGCAGTTATGATGTTCATTCCATTCATCAGGGTCAGTGTCCATATGTTTTATTAACAGTTTATGTTAGTATTGTTTATTTACCATTGCAAATGTAGTTTCCATAACCTTAACCCAAAATACCACTTTATTTTCTATATCTTCAATGACTGTGGTGGCTCATACCGACTTGCTAACTGACTGCTATTTAATAGCGTTACCTTATACTATTTATTCATCAGTATAGTAATATTCTTACAATTTGTGTTAAAGGGTTAGTTCACCCAAAAATGAAAATTCTGTCATTAATTACTCACCCTCATGTCGTTCCACACCTGTAAGACCTTCGTTCATCTTCAGAACACAAATTAAGATATTTTTTATAAAATCCGATGGGTCAGTGAGGCCTGCATTGCCAGCAAGATAATTAACGCTTTCAATGCCCAGAAAGCTACTAAAGACATATTTAAAACAGTTCATGTGACTACAGTGGTTAAACCTTAATGTTATCAAGCAACTAGAATACTTTCTGTGTAAAAAAAATAATGATTTTATTCAACAGTATCTAGTGATGGGTGATTTCAAAACACTGCTTCATGAAGCTTCAAAGCTTTATGAATCTCTTGTTTCAAATCAGTGGTTCGGAGTGTGTATCAAACTGCCAAAGTCACATGATTTCAGTAAACGAGACTTCGTTATGTCATAAGTGAAATTTCAATGGTTCACCACTGGGGGGCGTGACTTTGGCAGTTTGATACATGCTCCGAACCACTGATTCGAAACAAAAGATTTGAAGCTTCATGATGCAGTGTTGTGAAATTGCCTATCACTAGATATTGTTGAATAAAGTCATTATTTTGTTATTCTGTCACACAAAAAGTATTCTCATCGCTTCATAACATTAAGGTTGAACCACTGTAGTCACATGAACTGTTTTAAATACGTCTTTAGTAGCTTTCTGGGCATCTGAAAGTGTTAATTATCTTGCTGGCAATGGAGGCCTCACTGAGCCATCAGATTTTATCAAAAAATATCTTAATTTGTGTTCCGAAGATGAACGGAGGTCTTATGGGTGTGGAACGAGAGTGAGGGCAACATTTTTGGGTGAATTAATTTTTATTTGTCTGTTTATTTGGGTGAATTTAATATTTTGAAGAATGTCAGTAACCAAACAGTTGATGAACCCTATTGACTTCCATAGTCATTTTTTTCCATATGGAAGTCAATGGTGTCCATCAACTGTTTGGTTACCCATATTCTTCAAAATATCTTCTTCTGTGTTCAGCAGAAGAAAGAAATCCATACAGGTTTGGAACAACTTGGTGATGAGTAAATGATGACAGAACTTTCATTTTTGGGTGAACTATCCCTTTAATGACCATGGGAAAATGTGGGTCCCACGGCCAAATCAGTTGAGAACCACTTATATTTAGAAGGAAGTTTAAATATCTTGTTCTATTCCATTTTTTAAGGATGTATAGATATAGATAACCAGAAAATAATACGATTAAGAAAATAAAATTTTCAGTGTACTGTCAGGGACAATACAGAGAAACCTGTAACTGCTTATGATACCAGGAACAGTGAAATTCATGTCAGTGGCAAAAATGTGGACCAGAGGACCAAAGCAATCATTACTAGTCTCTTAAAGGTAAACTACGAAAATAAGAAACAACATTTGTCCAAACTGCTGTAAATATATTCGAGAATTTACAGTGTGCTGTGTACAAATAGCTTAGCCTTCCCAATGAAACTTTTGTTTCTATCTTCTGAATCCCCACTAGCAGCACTGCATTCTATCGTCTCTTCATTCTGCCAAAACCTTCATAGCCTTCATGATTGGCACAGATTTCTAACAGAGAGAGAGATAAAGGGAAAGATGTGCACTTGCCTCTAAGTGACCTTAGCATCCGTCAGAAAGATTCTTAAAGAATGGATGAGAACACTGACCTTGAGCTAGGGCTCCTGACAGCCATGACGAATTTCAAGGACTTCAACACTTTTTAGGTGTTGCACTGTTGTTCTGCCAGCTCTGTATGATTTAATCCAGTTTGAGCAGTGACACAGGCTGGCAGTGCGGTCCCAGATGCAGGGACAGATTTCAGAAGCAGACCAGACGATGCATGTAGCCAATCTGGATTACGATAAGAGACAGACAGAAGTGTCCCGCTCTGAATCTTGGAGTGTCGACTTCTGTTCTGAAGAGCAGACAGGATGATTAGAATTGCAGAGTGCACTCTAAACAAGTCTGAAACTGGTGGCGCATTTTAAACATACTTTAAAAAATGCTAATTCTTGCTTACTGAATGAGCAACATGCACTCGTTTTTGTCAATAACTGCATTTCAGGTATAACTAACACTTCAAGATAATGAGAAAGAGAGGGGGGATAATGAGTAAGAATTTTAAAAAATTAAAACTAACATAAATTTAGGCTTGCTCAATCTCTAAGGTTCCTCAGGGCTTCTTTTTTTAACTCAGAGTCTAATGATCTGAAAAAAAAGTTTTGATTTTTGTCAATACTGTTGCAAAGGAAGGTTGCGAAGAAAAATCCATGCACTTTATTTAGACCAGTGCTGCATATATTTATATAAATAGACATACTTTTAGACAGAGACTTGTGTAACGCTACACAAAAAAGACGGTACCTCAGTTTTGAAGTCACGGTTCGTTACGGATTCGGTACAGCAGGATGAAAAAACAACTGTGTCTGAACCAACTGTGTCTCTGTCTTTAAATTTATTCAATTATAAGGATAAAAAAAAATCTATCTCTGCTAAAAATCTAGCCCTTACTTGTACATTACTAAGGTTACAATTAACAACAGAGCCCAAATTATTAAATTCAGTTGCTATTTAGTTTTTAGATATAATCACCAACACTCAATAATAAAAAAAAATATGTATTGTAAACATTTAAATTACATACAAGGCAGTTTTTGCATTAACTTCTGTTTCTCCTATTTGATAGTTAAGAACAGTGCATAGCCCATACACCAGGACATTTGACGGCACACAGGAAATACATTAGCTTAAGCCTTTAAACAAATAAAAAGTATAAAACGTTTTTTTTTTTTTTTTCAGTACATCCGAGATTTCCATGTTACACTTTTAAGTTACATGTCGCCTAGCCACAACCTACAAATCCCAGCATAAACGGTGATACATTATAATATTTGTTATTAAAGTATCAACAACATTCAGAAACAAAAGCAAACATAGGCAGTGCTGCGTACATGATTGGCATGGCAGAATGCGCGCAACGAGCGTTCCTTTATAATCACTAAAAAGCTGAAAGTTCGCCGCGACCTCACAACGCTTCAATAACTGCACAATGATTCTTTAATAATAATGTCTATACTTTGTTTTAATCAGAGGATTTGCCATCATGCAAAGCATTCAGCGCTGAACAAAAACCCCGGCGTTTTGAGCGGTGAGTGGATCCTAACGTCTCATTGCGTTCCAGAAATCAACAGATTTGTCTGTGATTGGCTACATTGCACAACGCTGCAAAACACGTTATTGGAAACTCTGCCTATGCCCGTTCTTTAATATATATATAGCCCATTTAAAGTGTTTATTACAAACAAGTTATTAAATGATAAAAATGAATAAATGCAACTGAACAAAAATTTGCATTGCATTAACTGTCCTGTGAAAACAGGGGGTGCTGCAGCACCTCCAGCACCCCAACTTCCCGCGCCTATGCTGAATGGCTTTTCTGAGGTAAAAGTAATACTACATGACATATTGTTTACTAACTGTTTTACTGACATCTTTCCACGGTTGAAACACTGATTAAGCGATTACACGAGATATGATACGTTTCAGTAAGTTGTACTGTATCTTTCAACATACCTTCATGTTCATTCTGTAGTAGTGAAGAGGAAGGGATGATGGCGTTCACTCGCGCTCCGCGCTGCCGTTTGAACTGAGGCGCCTATACAGCGATCTGTCACGCCCTATATATGGTCGCCACATCAAAAAGCGTCAAAACAGCATTTATTGTTTGAATTTCGTGATAAAATGGACAGAATTTGAAAGATGGCACTTTGTTTCTAATCGAAAGTAACTAAACACAGAGCTTATTGCGATTATTGGTGGTTAATGCTGGTTAAAATAAGTTAGGCTAAAAAGCATGACTGTGCGCGTCCCCTTTTGGATTGGAGCGTGGATCGCCTATGACTGACTGTATTCGTCATCTAACTGCATGAACTGAACCATGACGTCCGTGCCGTGATAGTTCGGGACGAATACATGTACAGTGTACCGTTACAACCATGTTTTTATGCATATAAATATTCTGATGATAATCTGAAATGATCATATTCTGATCATGTATGCACCATAACAAGATTTAACCAATATTATTGTTTCTAACCATCTGCATAAGTATGTATTAATAAGAATTTTGTTGTTGGGAATATCCACCATATAATTATGGGTGAGATTGAAAATTCAAAAAGAAAAAAAGAAGCATTTTTGGGAGAGGACATTAATTAAAATAAAAATTAAATATGATAATTAAAGAATAAAACATCTCAAACTTCATTTGCCAATTCACCACATTCATGTATATCAAAGTAAGGACATAAATGACAAATAATTACAAATTAAATGACTAAAATGCATGAATATTCCAATAGCTGTCTTTTTCAGGCTTAGCTAAAACATTGACCTTAATCTGAAGAATATGTGCATGTAAACATGTTCAGTATTAATGTGTTCAATAATTGCTGCTCCTCATTGCTGCAAGCACAAAACCCAACCACTTATAAGTTTTAACCTCTCATGTTAACCTCTCTTCTAGTGCCTACATGTGCATTAGAAGACAAAACCACTACAGTTAGACCTTCTAGACTGGCAACTGTATGACACAATGACACACTCATTGTGAAGACATCTTATGCGAACCTATGCAAACTTTGTTGCATCGAAAAAATATAAATTGATCGTTGTCCTTGAAGAAACTTGGAAACTAAGGAAGGGGTAAAAAGAATATACCTTCTTTGGCAGTGGTACTTAGTGTAGATCTCCTATACTAAATATTTCATCCAGACTTGGTTCCTTTAAATACTTTTTTCCCCTGTGGAAATTGTTAATAATGATTGACAGTCATAACACCTACACATGTGAAGAAAACCTTTCAAAAAGGTGTGCATTTGCATAAATAATAAGAATCCTCATAGCTGTTGAACAGCTGCTACCACTGGGAGCTTTCCAAAGTAATGAGTGATTACATTTACTGCAATCAGAGAACTTGCTGTTTTTCCAGTGTGAGAATGTGCCATCTGACAATATAAGCATAGATCGTAAAGTTGGTGTGTATGATCTATCTATCTATCTATCTACCTACGACTGCTTAGCTCATATCATATCAAACAGACATGGAGTAATGACGCAAACATGCTTGAATTTCCAACGGAATCCTACCAGTACCACTCAAATCAGAAAACATTATTACAAGCTTACCGTTGTGATTTAGGCTAAGGTAAGGAGATCATTTTGAACACTGGCTGGATATGTACTTAATCAGAAATTGATTTTGGATCATTTTTAACCAAAAAAAGTTATGGAATGCAGCTTTAAACTGAATTGAAATAATGAAAGCCAAATAGAAATATAAAAAAAAAAATGACAAAACCACATAACAAAACTAAAATTAAAAAGAAAACTTAAAGTATAAAAATAAAAGCAAATAATAATAATTATAACATTAAATAATAAAAATATTAATAAATACTGTAAAAGTATATACAGTCATGGCCAAAAAGTGATGTCTGGCACAGTGAGATCTTTTCACTTCATTCAAATTATTACAGATTTGTTAAAGCATATTGAGTCAATTGTTTAATTTGTGATCATAATTTTGTCAGATAAATACCTTTAAGCAAGTTTAGTGTTTTGTTCTTCCCTCATATTTAAAATATTAAATATTTTCCTCATATTTTGATGGATTAATTAATACTAATACTAATTAATACTAATACTAATAATACTAAAATAACACTGATTTAACGTGTTTAATCTTCACTCCTGCTGAAAACATAACATGCGTTACACTAGTGTTTGACTGTGTGTGTGTGTGTGTGTCTGTATCTTGAATGTCTGGACTGTGGCCACCCTCACCTTTTTTGCCCATAGATCTATTAGAACATCTCCACCTGACAGTTTGCCGGCTCTCCTTGTCTTTAATTTGAGCTCCCTGTTACAGGTGTCAGTCTTCTGCTCTGTGCTGTCAGCCCCCTGTCCATTACAGCGGTCAGCACTGCTCAGAACTCTGGGAGAAATTGCCTATGTCTTAAGTCAAATTATAGGCAGGCTATTGCAATTCAGTTTAACCTAATGGAAGGGGGGGGGGAGACAGTGAGTTGAAAAGACACATGGCAGGAAGTCCAAATGAGTCTGGATTCATAATAACTGGAGTCTATGCTCATATTGAAAGACTGTATCCTATGAAATGTCCAGGGAAAATAACCAATATACTTATCTGACGCTTCCCCTGCTGTCTGAAAATATTGCAAAATTTAAGACGTTCCATTTGACTAATATTTGTTCCATGAATAGTCTTAGAAATGTCTGAAAACAGAATCTGGCTTTCGGGTACCCATCCTGAGACCTTTAAAAACAGCACAACACATGCATACTAAGCAATATCTCCGTTAGATGAAAAATAGCAATCACCATGATGGGCGGCGAGAGAAATACTGATCTCTTGTGAGTTATGGGTATCCAGGGCAGATGAAAGTAACTTCCTTGCTCTATTCGGAATATCATTATTCCACAGATGCTCAGCTCATTTCAATAGACCACAGTGGCCATATTTTAGCTTGTCAGTTGAGTGACTATATCAGCAACAGATAATGACACTAAGGCTAATATCAGCTTCAGCTGCTGTGAAAGGTGACAGGTGACGCATTGCTTTATAACACTATTGAAGATTTATCAGCTGATTAACCTCTGCTTTAGGTTGTTAGCAGTATAAATAATTGAGGTGTGAGCTGACACTCAGAACATGGTAGTAATTTGAGTGAGAAATAAATTAGAAGGAACGTGGACATCCATTCATGGACTTCTGCTTGGTGTATCACACTCTGATTCACCCAGAACAAGTCCAGAGATGATGATGGTTGGATTGTAGAACTGTTTCTGAAAAGAGTTGAAGGGTTAGTTCACCCCAAAAATGAAAATTCTGTCACCCTCAATACGTTCCAAACCCGCAAGACTTTCATTCATCTTTGAAACACAAATAAAGATATTTTAATGAAATCTGAGAGCTTTCTGTCCCTCCATTGACTGTCTTCACAACTACCACTTTGACGCAAATAGTTCATAAAGAGATGGTAAAAGTAATCCATTTGAATTGAACGATTTAGTTCAAATTTTCTGAAGAGATGCAATCACTTTATATGATGAAGAGATTTAATTTAGGCTTTAATAAATATTCATCTACGCACATCAGTTATGGTATACAATAGTTCAAGCATGTTTGCTTGATGTTTGAGAACCAATGAGATTCATTCTTGTGTTACACAACACGTTTGATTGAGTTTCTGTTTATGTTCGCTGATAAATGTTTGTGAAAAATTGTTCATCATATAAAGCGATTGAGTCTCTTCAGAAGACTTGGTCCAAACTGCTCAATTCATATGGATTAGTTTTACGAACTCTTTGAAGCGTCAAAGCGGTAGTTGCGTAGACTGTCAATGGAGGAACAGAAATCTTTCAGATTTCATTTAAAACATCTTAATTTGTGTTTCAAAGATGAGCAAAAGATGAACGTGGTTTGGAATGATGTTGAGTGATGACAATTTTTTTCACTTTTGGGTGAAATAACCCTTTAAGACTCTCCCTACTTGAAAAAAACACCACAAAATATGCTAACAATGCTAAAAAGGATTCAGATGTTAGTCCAGAGTTATTGTCTTCTAAATATTGCTCTTGTTTTGGGAAAGGGTATCAGAAGAGACATATCAAGGGTTGGCGTTACCACTTTTTGTTCTCAGATTCAGACTTCCTCAATTTTTCTACAGTAGACAAACACAATAGCTGTTCAAAAACATTGCTAGCTGCCTCATTGTCTACCTGCTAAGACAACATCCTAAATCTTTACTTATACATACATGTACTACACAAATAGCAAGGTGAACATGTAGCTAATAACTCTATTTTTGATTAAATAAATGCAGCCTTGCTTGGTTAGCATAAGAGACTTTTTTTTTTTTTCAAAAACAAAATCCGGTCTATATGCCAAGTAGGATTTAAATTGCAAAAAAGCATTCTGGGATCACTTTATCCATGAAGCACATATGAAACGCTGCTTACATTTTAGCCAAAACAAGGTATTTTATGAGCATAATTTATCTGCCTACTGCTTGGAACAGATTTCATATAAGGGGTGTGCCTGAATGCCTAAAAATATTGCATAGGTGGGCAGCTCACTAGGTTTTGGAACAGAGCTAATTTGCTGTCTGACAAATTATAGCTGTTTAAGTGATATGTTGACACATTGCTCAGTCTTCATCAACTCATTACTTCCTGTCAAATAGGCAACAGTTATGAACAGGGTTATAAGTCATTTCCCCTCAAGGAGTCTGAGCTCCTCCATACAAGACAGATCGGATCACTCCGTAAACATATTAAAAAGGTTTATACCCCAAGTCTGATGTAATGGCGTGGATTAAAATAAACACTTGGAATATGAATGGGTCGGTGACTTTGTAGGGAAGGACTTTCTGGGCCTCTTGTCTCTAGACTGCAATCTATTGTCAAGCCCCAGCAGCCCATTGACACAGCCATTGATTTCCTGATTAATGTACCTCTCTGTCATTGGTGTTTAGAGCAGTAGACATCATTTTAATGTGTGCATGATCAATAGCTCCATCAGCACTGAAAATTTCCAGCAGGCAGACAGCGGGAGATGCTGGTCTGCACTACACAAACCCCTTTAAAACAAAGAGCGGAGCTCCTCTGCCCTCCATACCTTGTTAAATCTCATATGTCTGAACTATGAAATGAGATCATAACAGTTCTACCAGAAAGACTCGGGAGGCAAGATAAGGAAACAGTGATATTTATTACCAATCAGCAAGCAAAATATAAAAGATAACGTTCTTTGGCATAGGCCCCGTTCGTAGCTCACGTCCTGAGGGTTGCGGACTTTGCGTTTCCTGCCTGAAGCTGAAGGCAGGGGTGTAGCCGACCCCCCGGAAGTATGGACAGGGACCATCCTGGTGGTGGTGGGGAGGATGGAGGTGAAGGTTGGCGTCAGCATCTGCAAACTCAGACATGTGTAAGTACCGATCTTTTATACTCCAAGTGTTAGATAATAATTGGTTAGATATGAAGTAATGGGTGACGTAACATCTATCTATCGAAATTGCAGTTTCAGTGCAGCTTCAAAGGGCTCTACACGATCCCAGCCGAGAAATATGGGTCTTATCTAGCGAAACGATCGGTCATTTTCTAAAAAAAATAAAAAATAAAAATGTATATACTTTTTAACCACAAATGCTGGTCTTGCACTAGCTCTCCATACATTACGTAATCACGTTGGAAAGGTCACGTGTGACGTAGGCGGAAGCACCACGGTAGGGTTCTCCTCCAACTCCAAAATCACCCGACATCGTTGTTTTACTTTTTTTTTTTTTTTTTTTTTTGTAAAGGCCGTTTGACTTAGACTTTGCACATTCGCTTTGTAAACACTTGCTCAGTACTTCAGCCTTCATCATGTGTCACTTTTCCAATGTAATTGCGCAATGCATGGCACATCGCAGAGCTAGTGCAAGATGAGCATTTGTGGTTAAAAAGTATATACATTTTTATTTTTTTTAGAAAATGACTGATTGTCTCGCTAGAGAAGACCCTTATTCCTCGTCTGGGATCGTGTAGAGCCCTTTGAAGCTGCATTTAAACTGCAATTTGGACCTTCAACCCGTTGGTAGACGCTGATGTCCACTATATAGAGAAAAATCCTGGAATGTTTTCCTAAAAACACATAATTTCTTTTTGACTAAAGAAAGAAAGACATAAACAGCTTGGATTACATAGGGGAGAGTAAATTATCAGGAAATTTGAATTCTGAAGTGAACTAATTCTTTAATGCTTTTATAGCTTCAGTAATGTTATGTGGTAAGTTTGTTTCTATCATCAGTTGGATACACATATAGACAGATGGAGAAATTACAGAAGTAGAGGTGAACTGTAGAGGTGTACTTACTATTTATTGCAGTAGTGATACCTGCACAACTGAAAAAAAAAAGGAAGAAAAAAAAACATGAAAAGCCATTTCCTTAGAAACTGCAATTTATTTGAGGCAAGCTGTAGATACATGTTATTTAATTATATTTTCCTTGAGAGTCTCTAGGTTAAAGTTTATGACATAACATTGCTAAGAAGACAACACTTCAACATAACCATTTAAATGAAATTTCTTGTTCTCAGAGCAGTGAACATTTCAATATCTGCTT